>KV751315.1:4156442-4191671 GCA_001698575.1 Mola mola
CGCAGCGTGCAGCTGTACTGGGCGATGTGATCCAGGTCTACAGCGGCAGCCACGGCAGAACCATCGTCTTCTGCGAAACAAAGAAAGAAGCCAATGAACTTTCCATGAATGCGTCTATCAAACAGGTAGACACACTTACACATTGTTACTTAATGGTTTCCAAATGATCAGAATCATTTGGGGAAAAAGATTGAGATGGTTTTTGTTTTTAGGAGAGCAGTTGCCTTGCCTTTAAAACATATGTTTGCTACATGTATTTTCTCATTTTTAAGTGTTTAAGAGGTTAGTTTCCCGCAAACAGTAATATTAGGGATGGAAAAAACAGCTCTGAGGAAGCAAGATAATTCTGTAGTGTTCATGGTTCATTTATTTGTTATTTTGGTTGATCTTCAGAGTGCCCAGTCTCTCCACGGTGACATTCCTCAGAAACAAAGAGAGACAACGCTGAAGGGCTTCAGGAATGGCACTTTTGAGGTGCTGGTGGCCACTAACGTGGCAGCTCGTGGATTGGACATCCCTGAAGTTGACCTGGTGGTCCAATGTTCTCCACCCAAGGTATGAAGTGTTACTGGATATATTCTTTGTTATGTAAATATTTTAGATTTCTAACGTGTTTGTTTTTTTTCTTTTTTTTTGTTCTTTTTTTTTAGTGTGTAGTGTTAAAGCCTAGATTGTACTTACATAAAATAGTGTCTTTCAAAATTACCATTTGCTTGTGTCAGATTAAACTGAAGTAGAATAAAAACAGCTGGATAAAATGTATCTTTTCTGCTTATATGGAAAAATACAAAAATTAGCTATTTGAACCCTTTTTTTCTGTAAATGTTTGTGTCTCTGGTTGCTTTCAGGATGTGGAGTCATACATTCACCGCTCGGGACGTACCGGCCGAGCAGGCAGGACTGGAGTCTGCATCTGTTTCTACCAGAGGAAAGAGGAGGAACAGCTGCGCTATGTGGAAAACAGAGCAGTATGTCTCTCCTTAAATTCAATTGAAGAGCGACACATTTATTTGTTTGCATATAGCAGCTATACAATAACAAAAAATGCTTTTATTCACATCCATATTGCATGAGATGGAATTGGAGAAGGAAAATTTGTGTGTTGCATTAGACCATGTTTTCATACAATTTTTACTCTCTGTGGGACCCTACTTGATATGTATCGAAGTAAAACCATTTTGTGCTATTTCAGGGCATCACGTTCAGACGGGTTGGCGTTCCCACTGCCAATGAAATCATCAAGTCATCAAGCAAGGATGCTGTCAGGTATGTCATTTTGAAGAATGATGATTAATATTTGAGCTACATCCTGTATTTTATAATGAGGCCTGCTATCATTGCTTGGCCTATGTTTACTGGTGGTCACAGAGGTGACACAAGGTGGCCCCAAAAAGTCTCTGCCCTTCTGAAATCTCTGTAATTTAGATATCTAAATTGAAAACAAAAACAAATCTTCTGATGGAAAGCGTGTCAGTGGCATCTCTGATTTTATTTCCTTATTGCAACCAGGTTTCTGGACTCGGTTCCAGTCACAGCCATCAGCTACTTCAAAGCATCAGCTGAGAAGCTAATAGAGGAAAGGGGAGCTGTCGATGCACTAGCTGCCGCCTTGGCCCATATTTCTGGAGCTACAAGTCTTGAGCAGAGGTCACTGCTCAACTCAGACGCTGTAAGTGTGGTTTGATTCTTGTTATGAACAACCTACATGCAACAAACTTTGAGACGCGCAAATTTATTCACACAAGAAGGAGACAACCAAAAAGCACATAATCGGTTATATACATACATTTTGTATACACACAAACTCATTAGTGAAATAACAAATGTGGGCATGCGATATTCAGTTTAGTATTATTTGAACCTCTGTAGCAGCTGTAATCTGTCAGCTGGAAGGCTCATAAAAACGTTACCTCCTTACAGACGTCACTCATGAATTTGTTGTGCTTTTATATGCTGTAAAAAGCCAACACTGGGGGAACAGAAGGCCGAACTGTTGCAAAGTGCAACAAAAGGTCCATTCACATGCAACCAGCAGCCTGACTGCTGCCTAAATTAGCTCATCCCCTCTGTTTTTCATCGTATAAAGTGGGTCCTTATTATACTGATCATACTGATGTTGGGGCACTAAAGGAAATCTTACTTGGTTGATTCAGGGTGGCTCAATTCTTCTTATTATTTCAATTAGATCATTAATATTGCTTTTCATATTACATACAGTATTTGCATACTTCCTACCAGCTCCAGAGCTCTGCACCGTGTCTGAACAGCTCAGTTGGTTAATGGTACCCAACACTGTTGTGCTTAGTTTTGTGGCACCCTTAAGTGGATGGTGCACATGTACGTAGAGCTAAAGTATGTACACTTGTGGTGGTCGTCCAGAGAACGGTAAATGTAAATGGTAAATGTCCCGTATTTATATAGCGCTCTTCTAGTCGTTGTTGACCACTCGAAGCGCTTTACACCACAGGTTTTGCATTCACCCATTCACACACTGGTGGCAGTGACTACCTCGCAGGGTGCCACCTGGCTCATCAGGAGCGTTAACCATTCACACATTCATACACTGATGGCACAGCATCAGGAGCAATTTGGGGTTCAGTGTCTTGCTCAAGGACACTTCGACATGTTAACTGCAGAGTCTAGGATCAAACCAGGAACTTTCCGATCACTGGGCGACCGCTCTACCATCTGAGCCACAGCCGCCCGGGCTGAGTGCAGGAAGAGAGAGAAACAGGACGACTTTCATCCACCATGTCTAACAGTGTTCCCGTGTTAGCAGAACGGTAATGATCATGATCAATTTACTTGACTCATTGTTTCTGTTTGTTTTTGCAGGGTTACACCACTTTACAGCTGGTATGTTCTCAGGAGATGCATAATCTGGGTTATGCCTGGAGAACCGTGAAGGAACAGCTTGGAGAACAGATGGAAAACCACATTCACAGAATGACCTTCCTTAAGGGAAAAACAGTATGTACACACATGATATGCAGATTGATGAGGTGCTGCTTCTTTTTTAGCTCTGCTTTAAAGACATATTTGTTAACCCTGCCCCCATTTTGGAGTGTCAGAGCATATCAGTCATCTCTGTAGTGGAAAAGAAGGTATTTGTTTGGGTGTATACAGTCATAATCCCACACGGATTAGTAGAATCTTGCATGAATAAAAGTAATAACCTTGTTGAATGAAAAAGTAAATGGAAAACCTTTTGGTAAATCAAAACAAAAAATGAGAGAAAATAGTATTGTTCAGTTTGAGTGTGTGTACTATGGCCAGACTAGACATTGTACACAACTAGCTATCCACAGCAAAACAGCTGTTAGAAAAGGGTAAATGTGAGAAAGCATTTCTGTAGGTGTGACCATCCCTCGTTACTTACAGCACAGCAGATCAACAGCAACACTCACCGTCTTCTTTTCTTTTCTTTTTTTACAGGGAGTTTGTTTTGATGTTCCAGTTGACAAAGTCAAGGAGATTCAGGTGAGAGATGGAATGGAAACCAAGAGGATAATCAGACAGTTTTGATAAATATTCCTGTAGTTTTAAAGAAACAGTAATGGAATATTTATCAGAAATTCAATGTAGTCAGTGAGAATGGGCCTGACATGGAAGCATCAGCCAGAGGCTTACTATTCACTCTCAGTTCACGCTAAAGACTCAATTCACAGTTTGTCATGAGATCCCATGTTTCTGGAGTTGCCAGTTTTTTCATATTTAAACACCAATTGTTTGTCCCGTGTCTGGACTGAATTGTCTGGGTTTTTTCTTGTGATTAAAATGTAAAACCTGAGTTCAATGTGTTATATCCATCAGGTTTCTTTTTAAATAGGTACAGATTAAAAATGATATGGTGTAAAGATGTGTGGTGGGATGTTCAGTTTAAAGAAAAAATTAATGAAAGTGAAACACCCTTTTCCTAACACCCTTTTCTGCTCCTCCTGGGTTGTCCAATAGGACAACTGGAAGGATGGTCGCCGTTGGCAGCTGACTGTAGCCACAGAGCTCCCAGAGCTGGAGGAGAAGCAGTTCAGTCAGCGCTCTGACCGAGGAGCAAGAGGAGGGGGATTCAGAGGCGGAAGGGGGCGAAATTTCGGGGGCTCCCGGAACGGCCGTGGTGGCTATGGCAACAACAGAGGAGGTCACAAGCGCAGCTTCAGTCAAGCTTTTGATTATTGAGATGGCAGCCTGCGGACTGATAAGACTGACTGGCACTCATGGGGGGCTGGCAGTGACTCTTATTGGCTGCTGGAAATCTCCATCACACGAGCCGAGCTGAACAGAAAGCTTTCAGATATTCACAAGTTTCATTTACTGTTCTCCCTGAAATGAAAGCGAACCTCACATTATCTAGCAGTTTCCTGTGGGTTTAAAATCCGATTTCCTGTGAGGCTAATTAACGCCACTGGTGGCCATTTTATAATGCCTGATGTTTGGGTTTTTCTTAAAGTTCGCCTGAGAAAGACGTAGTAGAGTATCTAATCGCCGTGTTGTGCGTATTTTCTGCTGAATTCTGCTAAACCATGGTGATGTAATTTCCCATGACGTGATTTGACCAGAAGAAAATGATATTGGATTTAATTATACAAAAACAAATATAGTAAATTTTTTTTTTGTTCTTATATATCATTCAACAGTATGATCGAGGATGAGATCTAACTGGGTTAAAATGACACTTTTTCGTTTCAGGTGGACTTTAAGATGACACAGTTGAATCTCTTGAAAGGTTGTGTTCTCATTGGCTGTGTTACATCCTTCGGCATGTCTTAAATGGGGACTTTTGAACGCTTCACTAAAGTGTTACTCTTTTATAACGGGTGTTTGGGGGACCGTGACAGCAGTCAGACCTGAGCTAACAACAGAATACACACCGTTCTGACAAAACCTGTAACCATGCAACATAAACACCTCTGGGTGTGTGGTTTTGCATTGTTCTGCAAATTGTCGTGTGGGAGTCTCTACAGGAGAAACGGATGAATTGGGTGTTATCCTGACAATGGTGCTCGGTGTTGAATTGCTGCCTCACCCTCAAATGAAACCTCTCTCCCCAAATTTATACTGGATGATTGCTTTGCAATCGCCTCTATTTAATAACTGTGTCTACTGCCTCCATTCATTTGAATGAGCTGAGTTATTCATTAAAAAAGGTCAACTCCAGTTGTGCGTTTTCATTTTTGAGGTGATATGAAATACAAAAATATGAATGTGTGTTCACATTTCAGTGGTATGTGCTTTTGGGAATATGATGCTTCAGTTTTAACTTAGAGAAGACAAAGTCATGAGTTCATGAGTGTATTGCTAAGAATTTAGCTGTAATTGTCTGTACTGTTGGGACTGGATTGGACGTATTAGAAACTTCTAATACGTAAACTTCTGCACAAAAAAATTATGACGATGATGAAGATGACATGAAACCAGGAAGTTTACTTTAGTATTACAAAGTACATTGAAAAACTACAATTAGTCATAGATGCCATAGTCAAAATTAATAGAAAAAGTTAATACTATTTAGTAAGAAGCATAGTCTGCTGCGTGTTGGGACGTTGCATCAACCATTTTAATGAAAAAAAGAATCTTCCTGTTATGAGAAGAATAATGAGCCTCTGGCTTTGAGTCATGTACATAGAACTATAATTAAAGTTTTATTACTGAGATTTATTTTTAATCAGTCTTTTTCCAGGCAGTTTTCTTTCTATGTACAATAAGTTCAATCTCACTTGTAAAGTGCGTTACAGAGCATTATCATTACAATTTGTACACATAATTGGTAAATGTAATCACACCGATAGAATCTTTACACGACAATAACAAAAACAACTCACATTAATATAAAAGTACAACAGAAACTAAATGAGAACATAACAGTGATAAATGTATAAAGTGAACCCTAAAACAAAAGTATTTCTCACAATATTTAATGCGCAAATATCACATTAAAAAATCTTTGAAGGAAGTTTTCTTTACCTGAGTGAAGGAACTCAATTATACATTTTTCAGTTATTTATTAAAGCAGAATGATTTGATTCCAACTGCATCCAGATTTATTAACAAAACTTAATTCGGCAAAGACTAAAGCAAAAAAGCTTATACAGCTATACCTCAGTTTGGAGACGGAAAGGCGCTTGGTTTGTGGAATCCATGCACTCCTACCTGATACCCCATTCATTTTGTATAACCCTGAAGTCAAATTATAAAAGTTCCTCTTTTTAAGCTATCAGTAAAAGCATATTGGACCTGTTACAGCTGGTTGGCCTTGTGTGTTTTTGCCTCCCTGGCTGCGTTATAACTGAAATGTCTTTAGCTGAGGGGCAAAGAAGCTGCTGCAGAAAAAAAAGATGATGATTTCCATTCAAAATACAGAAAGTGAAAGCTGGAAAAGTTGGAAAAAACAAGTATTTCCATTTCTGCTGGTTGGTTACCACTGCTGCAGCGGCTTGTTTCTGACTACAGGTGCACATCACTCACCGTAAATGTGGCATCAGGATTCTCCTTAGTCTCGGGATCATCTTCAGGCTGGGTGACAGGAAGGCAAACACTCATGAGATCTGATGATGAGCAGACGAGCAGAATAAGAGAGAATTTAATGTTATATATTTATAACAGGATGAGTACTTTTCACATTTTACTTGAATGCTGCATCTTAACTTATCATGCAGTATTTTTACATTTAAATTTTAATATTTTGATACTAATTAATTTTCTTTTTTAATTCACCCTTTTCTTTGTCATAATCAGTTCACAGTAGCCCATTATGACATCAATATACTGTATACATAAACAATTTATGGTATTGACTTTCATCACTTTGTAGACTAGCCTACAGTGTGCTGTACTGTGCCAATTTAATGTTACGTGTATAATTTAAACAACATGCCTTTTTTAATACGTTGGGGATTCACTATTGTCAGTGATCTGTTCTCAGTGGCGTGGGGTTGTTAAAAATCCTCTTTTCTTCCAAGGTTTAGGTGCATGTATTGTAATCAACTCTAGGTTAATAAGGAGCGAGTGAAGTGTATGGGCGTCAAAGTTTTATGTAAAATAAACACAAATAAATAAGGATATAAGAAAGAGTGAAAACTCTTAGTGTTAGTAAATAAACTAAATTGAATAAAATTAGCCGAATGGTCAAATGAGGTTGGTGAAGAGTGTCATATGATTGTTGGATAACTCAGTTTTTAGGTGGGCAAACCTGAACATGAACATTGGTTAACCCAATTAGGTTGGGGCTGATTTTTATAGGAACACAAGGTTTTCCTGCCTCGTTTGTATTTGAAGAGAGGAAGTCCAGAGGACTGAGTAATATAAGTAGTAGGAAGCTTATCGGCCAAAATTTTGTCAGAATTTATATTTATAAGAGCCTGTTTGTGACAAAAATTCCTTGAGGGACTCTTGCGATATTGTGCTCACAAGATTTCAGACCACAGGGAATGATCGTAGCCAATTATCACGGATTTGGATATGAGGTTCCTTTTTACGTTTTAAGTTTGGCACTCATGAGACTGCAGTCATGTTAAAAAAATGTTACAAATTTTGCATAGATACATGTAGAATTTACAGGTATTTATTTTCTTTAATCTATAAACTAAAGAAACATTATCCCCCTTAGTCCTCTATTAGCTTCACTTTGCACACATGCTCATTCCTGGTCAAATGTATCTTTTGTACCTTTTTGGAGCACATTAGTGCCCTTTCTACATTTTGCCATTAAATTGTATGTAAGACTTTAAACTCACTCCACACTGTATTCAAGTCTGTCAGTATTTGATACTTTGATGTTGATGCAAAACCTGCCGTGTCATGTCTCATCCAGATTCCGAGGTCATGCGTTCATTTTTACTCCTCTCTCTCCTCCCCTGTAGTAACCATTGTGTTATTGTGTATTGTGTGCCCTCCGCCGATGGGATTGTCTACCCAGCCCAAAATTGCTCCTCCTGCGTGTGCCCAGTCACCTTTACCCTCCTTTTGTAAATAACCCCTGCGTTCCCTCAGTCCCGTATCAGTTCACCCGTGTCTCTGTGCAAGCCTTCCAGCATTCCTAATCTGTATAGCTTCCCGGTGTGTATGACCTTTCCCGGTGTTTTCGACCTTGCCTGTTGCCTCAACTGTTCTGTCTGGACTTGTTTGCGAGAGTTAACGCAACCCTTGCTTGTTTAGCTGATATAGCCCATAGCCAAGCCCCTCGGATGTGTCTGCCTGTGTTGACTGTCTGCCTGTGTACCGAACCACTGCCTGGATTCAATATTGCTGAGACTTTTATTGCCCTGTTTGTGATTCATTAATTCGGTTGCTCAGTCACTGTACGGTCGTGTGTCATAGGTGTCATTATGTTTTGGTATTTGTCAAGTTTAGTTTTATGCTCTATTCCTTTAGTAATAAATGCAATGCCGTTGGTAATTCTTTCACAGTTTATGCCCGAGTGAAAAACCCAAGACTATGATATAATCAAGTCTGGTAACTAACAAGGATTCCAATTTATTCTCTGCAGCTTTGTGAGCTTACACGCGTATTGTCACTTACATTGTTTTGTTTCAAGTCTTTCTCCTCGCTGCGATAGGACAACACATGGATGAGAGTGTAGACCCTGCAACCAGAACCAAAATTCAACAAAACATTCAACAGAATCTAGAACATATATATTTATCAATCTATACTACATATTACACTATTACCACATGTCATTTTAGGGAATAAGAAAGCGTGAATTAATTAAAGGAACATTCCCTGCTTGTGATGGAGGACATTGTTAAGTATAGGTTAGAAACTCTTGGTATCATTTCCAGTCACTGAATCAAACCTCCCATATTTGTAACGTTAGGAGGTTTTCTTGTTTTTTTTTTTAAAGGTCAGTCTGCGAGTTAGCAGTAAGGTATGTGAATGTACCTTTGATATAACATGGTCAGAATCTAATTCAACAGGTGTTTCAGCAGCACTGACTATGTGGAATTACTGTGTGCTGGTCCAACCTCGAGGAAATCAGTTTTATTGCAAGGTTTTCCACCTGCATAAAATTTAGGGACGTTTAGGGCTGATGATATGATTTCCAATGGCCTGAAGGAAGAAAGTAGCAACAACCCACAGCAAAATGTGGGTGATCATGAAATAGAGGACTACTGCCTGTAGGGAGAAAGGGGAATACTTTTCTTGAGCATTCATACCAATAACATGTTGACTTGGTCATGCCAGTTTTAGCTCAGTTTAACAGTGTGAGTTGGAAAAGGATTTGAAAAATAAGATCGTGCATAGAAATCAGACAAAATGTTAACTGAGACAAATGTCCCAGAAAAATGTTTTAAATGTCCAGTGAGTATTTTCGCAATGGCTGTGATTACATGAAAAACTATTCCTGAATTATTCTTAATATGACTATAGTCCAAATTTAAGTCATCCTAACAGCACACAGATATTCTGACCTAATTTTTATATGTAGAATTGTCTCTTATAGAAGATTACCAAAATATTAACCACTGAAAATCCTCCTTTCATTAAATAAAGAAATATTGGACAGTGATCTGTCAGCTGATTTGCTGACTCTGAATATTATGCTAAGATTTGCTTTTTAGGTTGTCTTCCATCAGTAATATGTTGTATATCGTAGATTGATTAATGTAAAAACAGATTTCAAGAAAAGGCTTTTTGTATCTTGCACAATTTAAGAAACATGTTTGGCATCACTCAATTGTAACACAACTAATGGCTGCTCGTGTTGCTGCCAGTATGGGAGCATTTGGCTCCGCTGTTAAATATAATGATCCTGAAACAAGGATTGTTTAAAAAAAAAAAAAAAAAAGGTTACGGTGTGGAGGCACTTTGGCTCATGAAAGTCATATGACCATAGCAATAAATCATTTTCAAGCAACGCTGCCTAGCAGGCTTGGGACCAGAGTGAAGCGAAATGACTCCGCTAAACAGCTATTTCACACCAAGGCATGTAAACATCCTTTTTCAAAACGCTCAGGTTGCTTTATTCATTCCCTCTACTGCAGGTTTTATTTTGAACTTGTACCTCGTGTTGCGCTTTAGTCTAATGATCCATTTAAATGCATTAAAATTGAAATGCTGTTTTAATTTAAGAATATGGTTAAACATGTTTATACTCGCTTTCATCTGTTTTGTTGATCCAAAAAATGACATGAAAACCGTGATAGGATCCAAACTGTGTCGTTTTGAGTTCCATTGCATCCCTAGCATTTGTACAGTTTTAGATGATACCACACATAATTCTTGTGCGTGACATTCCACAAGCACACAGATGCACACAATTAAGAGCACATAACACATACATGAAAGTACAAAAGAGCTCATTCATTTATTTTAAAGTGATAGCCGTCATACTTTCTTTGGATATTGAGAGAAGATGCTGATTGATTAAGAGCAGCTAAAAGTCATTTCTCTGTACGGTGTTGAGTTTTACCATATTTGCTCCTGCACATTTCTTATCATGTCGGAGTAGGTCAGCTTCTTTAAAAACTCTTCTTTCACTGCATTCACCCAGTCTACACACACACACACACACACACACACACACAAACAATACCATTATAGTACACTTTACCGAGTTTCACAAAGTTGTTGATAAAAGTTTAAAAGTACTCCTCACCACTAACGGGAAGATCCTCTAGTTCATTAAAGTCACCATTAAGAAGTCAGAATCAGAATCAGAAACAGAATTATTGTTTAAATCATCATCCTCATCAATGACATCCTCTCCTTCTTTGCAGTATGAACTCTCTGATGTACTCAGTCTTGCAAACAAGCAGAGGCACATTTCCGCGAACGCATGATCCTCAAAATTCCACTGACCGTTTGTACTCTTGAAAAGAGCTCATGTAACCTAAACCTAAATTATTATTTTCAAATATTAGCAACAACCAGGTTGTCCTCAGGTTGACCCACTTAATGTGAGTGAGGGGATGGCTGATTGATGATGAATGGCAGCGTACTGTAGGTCTCTGAAGGATTGGTGACACCTGTCAGTGTTATAGCCCTTTCGCACCTTCTTATTTAGTTCATCAGTTGTTGTTTTTATAGCCTCTTCCAAAGCCACTTCACTGTTTGTTTCAGCTCTGTCTGCGCCTGGCTGTTGAGTTATTTTCTGTGTGGTGATTGGAACCGAGGGGACTTGCAATGCAATCTGGTCTGTGAGTTGTTGACTCGTCGGATTCTCTGTTTCCTGTATTATCTGTGAACCGATGGGATGAAATGCATTCATCTGTCCGTCATTAGATTGAGCCAAAGACTTATCAGCTGCTGTTTGGTACCAGTACCCATATCTTCATGTCCCAGAAACAGAGTTTACAGTTTTTATCACACAGAATATCCCTGTTCTTCTTCACTTCTTCATCTCCCATGAATAACAGATAGAAGAGTTTGCAATGAGAAACTTACATACATTAAAATACAGACAATATAGTATGATTGTTGTAAAAATTGACTGGCATAAATGAAAACATTAAATTCCCTGCTGCTTCTGCCTCTCTTTTGCATTGGACTGGGCAATTTGGAAAGGATTTAATGGATTTCATTACCTTAACTTTTACAGAACTAGAACTAACCGGAACCCCACTATAATTACTGCCTTGAAAAAATTTGCTTCTCCACACCAGTGAAGTCGCAGTTTACGTCCGTGTCTTTCCAGACTCCTGTAATAAATGTAGTGGTTGATTGGTAATATGGTCACATGGTGCAACAACAATCACCCAAAACTCATCTGAAGGTATAGCAACAAAATCGTACGCTGGATTTTGTTACCGCAAACTCTGATGTTGCTATAAAGAAACTATGAGCTATATCTAAAATCATAGCAGTTTATGTACAAAAATGTGATAATTCTTCTGATTTTAACAGTCTGGGAAAGCTAAGGCATCCCACAAGGCCTGTCTATAAAAGTTGTTTTCACTTTACGCCAACAAAGAAGGCTAACACCATCATGTGCCAGCTGCTCATGCAATTCAAAGAGCCACGGCCTCAAACGTCAAAAGCCAAGTGTTTGGTTAGTTTGTGATAGAAAAACATTTCTCTGTTTAAAGGTTTGGCCTGTTAATAAAGGGCAACGAATATAATATTAATTCACATCATACAAATTCTGCCCTCTTTGGATTTTCACAGTATCAAATGAAATGGTTATGGTAGTGATAATGCAAAGACCAGCATTTACAATAATCACAATTTTTTCTGCCCATGCGACTAGTTGAAAAATGCCATTGCTCCTCCTATTGCTACTCTTATATTAACCACATTCTTCTGCAATGATAGTTATCTTTACTATTACACTGAATGCTGAGATCAGAAGTCAGTTTAATCATTTAACAGATTGACTCTCGATTAGAGTTGATTTGACGGATCATTAGATTAGGAAATCGATGGGTTCGCCGGCTCTCTTTCCTAATTACAATTGTCATTTAATCAGTTCAACTATATGTGTGAGAGACATTCCAAAGGAAATAATATCAAATTTCTGGCAAAATAGATGAGAAATATCAGAGAGAGGGAGACAGAAAGGTCTACAATATGCACGCGAGAGCAACATTTACAATATCATTTGTCGGCAGGGTACTGTGAATGAAGAGAACATTAAAATAGAGGGAAAAGCTCACCAGTCCCAATGGAAGCATCAGTAACCCCATGTCTCGACAGTTCAAGTTAAGGATAACGTATACAGAAACAGCAATGCTCTTGTACCGCACGCTGAGTCAATATATCGTACAATTTTACTTACGTTATCCAAGTTTGCACACAAAGCTAGCGTTAGTTAGCACTTTACCTTGGAACAAATAAAGGTGTTTCTATCTATCTTTGATGGATTAAGCTGTTCATGTGGTCTTCCACATTGTGTATCCATATTCGACATTTCTCTTCTTAGTTTTTCAGCTTTGGGAATGTGAAAAATTTGATACCTCCTTCTAAACATTTTGGTATCAGCTGTCAGATTTACAGGTGGTGTATGCACATCAGGGTGTGGCGTAGTCATGAATGGCAAAAATTCAATAGCTTGCCAATTTACTCTAGTTCGACAGTCAAACTGCAGTGTTTCTTCACTTATGCAGAAGATAAATAGAGCAGAGTTATGAAAAGCAACTTCCTACAGAGCAGACCCCCTAAAAGGAACGGCTTGTAGAGTAATAGATCTGAACCTGCTAGCATGACAGTCACAGACGCTGGCCCAAGGATAAAGGAACCGACAGTGAACATTTGGTAGAAGGTGTAACACCAGGAGATGGATGAGTTTACCTTCACTGTCTCCAAACCACAGCTGGTCAAAACCACAGAAACGTTTATATTAATACAACATAATGTGAGAGTAAACAACACATTGAGGATGTATAGTCTGTTGGCATGACTCTAAAACACCAGATAAAAAATCTAGACACATCAGAACAAAGCAGTCAATTTTAACTGTGAATTTTTGAAAATGCCACTAACAACCACAGCAACAACAACCTGTTCAGAAGGTCCAGCATATTAGCCAGTATAGGCGGTCCACATCGCACTCTTTGAACTCCTGTGGTGAGTTATTGGGGATCAGATGCAGCATTATATTTGAAGACGCCAACCTTGCCGCAGTAACGGAGTACAGAACCAACTATCCACCCCTATAAAAGGTGTTAGGGTTGTATGTAAACACCCAAAGACAAGTTCAGGCACAAAACTGGGCAAGGTGAAGATAGACGATCAGGTGTAAAGATTCTTCTTTTGCATCGATGCACCTATTATTAATCCTGTGATCCGACTACAAAGATAAGTAAACCACTGGTCGTTCTTCTAGAGTCACTTGTACTGATCTAAAATCAATTTGCAGTACAAACAATCTTTCTCATCAACATTGAGACAATGCACCTTGTATTTAGCATGAAAAACATTGCTGTGAGGGTGTAAAAGGAAAGACGAAAGATTTCATGACTTTGATAAGCTGGAGCCATGTGTGCCATTCATTTCAAACGCTTTTGTGCAAGTAGACACGCAACTCTGTGAAGCTTTTAACTTGAATGTTGGTCAGGTACAGATACACATTCTCACGTTGCAAAATGACAAATCCCACCAGGGATCCTCACACTTTTTGGGCCTTGTGTACTCAGAAAAATACAAACTACGAAAATGAGAAACTCAAGTGCAGCCTCTTAAGTCTGTGAAGCTACAACTGATGACGGAGATCTACTTTTTAATAAAGTCTTGTTTAGAGTGATACTAGTGATAAAAAGAGACAGACAGGCAGACAGACTGTGTTGCAGACAGCAATTATCAAGAGAGTTACCTACAACTGTGAAAATGAGGGAGCAGACTGGGAAAACGATTCTCCATGTTTCTCTCTACAGTCTGAACACTATCTGCAGACTGGCAGACACAATACACACTCCTCCAATGTTGAAGAGATTAGTCAGCACTTCAAACTCAGGCATAACGACAAGCAGCAGGGTTGCAGTAAATCTGGAACAGAAGCACACCATTATGTAGGAATTTCTCCGAGCTACAGGAGGGAACAACCAGCTACAGTAATTTAAACCTCATAGATGAGATTTAGTTTGATGTTCAGCATTCAAAAAGTGACACTGTTGCAGTTTTAAATCAAAATAATAGCATGCTCACACGAAATTACACCCCCCCTCAGAATTAAGAAGAGACGTCGCCATTTTACAGGGTTCCTGTAGTACTCCGAAAAAGAAAAGTGAAGGCATAAACTAGCAGTTACAAACATAACGATGCTTTCTCATTTTAGCATCAAATTTCAAATCTGAACCAAAACGTATGCTTTTCAACAACTATGTGTCCAAAAACATTGGGATGCTGTTTAAAATGTAATTAGAAACACAATGTGATGAGTGGCAAAATACTGAAACACTATATTTACTTGTAAATAGCACAAAGACAACATCAAATGTTCAACCTTGAGAAAAATTTCATTATTTTTGAAACTTATATCTTCATTAAGAATTTGATTTCAGCAACACTTTTCAAAACAGTTTGACTTTGTCTACTTAAGATAAAAAAGAAAAGCGAAAACGTGAGTATGTAGACTATTCTATTGTGTAGCCTGCAATGCTTTTTACCTTCATGTTGGTACGTATTTATTTTATTGTTGGGCTTGCTGTCTTCTTTGTAGTTTGCCATTAGTAAGTGTTGATATGTGTTGCATAAGAGGAACACAGTGGAAATAAGCCTTTGGCTTCATTGAGTTTTTATTTTCTATGTTTTCCACAATGCAGGTACTGCTGCTAGCACCTGGACTTATTTACTGCAGAGCCATACTGTTCTATTAGATGGAAAATGTGGTTCGACATTGTCTCGTTGTAATAAAAACCTTGTCTACTTGGCACTTTATCTGATCCGAAACGTCTTCATACAGTTTAGCGTTGATCGTGCCTTCACAAAGGCACAGGTTATTCATGCCGAGTGCATTAATGACCCCCGCCCCATCCCATCACAGACGCTGGCTTTTGAACTTGAACTGTACGTTCCGTTCCTTTTTTCATGTTAGAATTTCAGCTTATAGTTGTGGATTCATTGACAAACTGTGTTCACAGCGTTTTGGAAGAGTTCCCAAGTCCATACAGTGACGTCCAGTACAGAATCGTGTCTGTCTGACGGCCAGAAGATCATGGCCATTTACCATTGTTTTTTTGGCCTCATCATCATATTGTGTTTGTAATTACATTTTATACAGCATCGGGAGCCTCCTACTGTGTTCAGCTGGAATGGATCCCACGTATCTCTAAGATCCACATAAGAACACATGACTTTCAACAAGGTTATCATTCAGGCAGCAGTCTTGGACGATGGCAGAGCCAACAGGGCAAAACAGCAGCGGGAACCACTCAAGTATTGATGCTGCACTTTTAAGGTCACGCGTAAGCCAGTGGGATCAAATAAATATGTAGTATAATCATGATGAATTAATGTTTGTTGGATGTTCTTAATGATTAGGGCGTGAGGGTGTTGCGGGTAATTGTGATTCATTCATCATGGTCCTTAAAAAAAGCATATAACTATAATAAGTGGTATTAAGAGGATTGAGGGCACACAATGTTCCCTTCTTTTAAGTTAGAAATAAAGAGTGAATACTATAAAAGAGTGGATCCAGGCAGAAAACTGACCTGAGAAACCATAGCTTCAGAGCAGGAACTCAGACTGATTGAGTCCTCACAACACCTTCGATTATGTTTTGACAATGATGTTGTTTTTTTTTTCATTTTGCCTCTATACATGACCACAATGGAGTTGAAAAAAAACAACAAATCAGATGTGATCAAAGTGCAGACTTTAAGCTTTAATTTAAGAGGTTTCACAAAAACATGGTAAAACCAGCTATGACCCGTAAGGGGGGATAAAGGAGAAAGTTTTCTGGGGCCCTGCCAATAAAGGGGGTCAGTGCAAGCCATCAATAGTCTTGTTCACCTTATTGTAACTAATGATGACAAATGTTGGCTTAGAGAGTAGCTTGTCTCCTAGTAAAGAATAGTAAAGACATTCTGTACGTGTTTATGTAGCAGAGGGAGCACTCCCGTCTTGATGTGAATGAAGCGCAATAGGGAGGGGCCCATTCATTAAACATCATCAATATCTAAGGCTTCTCTGTGGGCAGGCCTGCTCATCACAAACTATATACTCTAATTCCCCGACTATCAACCCAAGTTGGGCACATGCCAGAGCATGCTGATCTTTGGTGAGCTTACAACTCACTCATCACATTTTCTTAACACTTCAAGTCTTTTCCGGTCCATAAACACAAATGATAAGTACCATGTCATTAGTTAGCATTCTCAGACTCTGCAGGTGGCATTTGAAACAGAATTCGCTTCTCTTCTTTTTAAAATCAGACTTGTTGAAGAAGTAGTTTCCCTCATCTAATCATCTCAGAGGTACCGGTATGTAATGCCGTCAAAACTGCAGCATGTAGAGTACTTAACATTTTAAATTGAGCAGCAGGCTCCTGGTGGCACTCGATATCTGCAGGGATGATATTAAGCAAGTAGCAATAAAGAGAAGCACAGCAATGCAAAAGGGAACCTGTTTCCTCTAACATTATTAGATGTATCACTGATAATATCCATTATCACTAATTCATCTCATAACAGTGATGAAAAGGTTAATTATGTTCTTATGGACTAGAAGCGAAAAACCAGTTGAGGTAGCATAAGTTCTTGGACAAATGTCTTGAAAATCATTCAAACAGCTGGTCAGATACAACTTCAAATCTATATGTTATGCCAAAATGTGCCTCTGTAGTGCGCCTGTTTAAAAAAAAAAAGAAAAAAAAAAAAGGGACATTACATACTGAAAAAAAAGGGTGATGTTCAAAATATTTTTCTAAATACATCTGTAGTTTCACGGAACAAAAAGTAAAAAAGAAAGTGAATAAAAAAAGAAAAACACTATGGTGTAAACAGAGACCAACAATTGATTTTATGAAATGCAATTTAACATTTTAAATGCTGGGAGCTGCACTTGACTGAGCTAAAAGAGCAAGCGTGGACACCATGTTCAGTTTTTAAGTAAATGTTACACAGTTTGTCTGTGCTACATAAATGTGTTGTGGAGTAAGAGGATTTCCAAGAGTTTCCTTTAACGTGTCAGTGAGGGGATTGTGAGTTTTCGTTTTTGGGTGAAATGTTCAGAAAATTAAAGAGAAGGAAAACGCGATGAAGGCAATATGCCCTGTGGTGCAGTTTTTACCTGTGTAACGTCTCCCTTTTCTTCCCTCTCTTCCTCAGTTCTTCTATCCTGTTTGCCCGGAGTCTCTATCAAAGAGTAGAAACAGTCGAACGACAAAACCAAAGTACACATTTTTCTGACAGCTTGTGTAAAATATGCAATAAATAAAGTGGAGTAAGAACAAATGCAGAAAAAAAATGCAATTTCTTGAGATTATTTTAACTATTCACTGCGTTAAGTCATGTTGAAAAGAAAGAAAACAGACCTCACCTTGATTTCTTCAATTGATATGTCAATTAAATGCTTATTTTCTAGTCTTCAGCAGTCCAACCCAGATTGCTTTAGATCCCTTCACTGGACGTCTACATTCAGTTTTCGTCCAAGGTACAAAGTTTCATCCAAAGCCAATTTTTTGACTTAGAATATTAAAAACAGCAACAAAGCTTTTCTTTCAAAGTAGCATTAAATATATCAAAATCCTGTATGTTATGTTTTTGAATTGGAGTTGACTGGAAGCTGACCGTGCCTCAGTCAACCTGTCAGTTCGTCCTTTGTACATTATTCTCTTATCATAAGCTTATGAAAGAGAGACCCATAAAGACCCCTCTGGGGTGTGTGTGTGTGTGTGTGTGTGTTGTGGTTGTTTTTCAAAGTGCTCTATTGTTTAAAGTTTATGTAAGCAGACGATACCTGTGTATTGATAGATATTAAAAAATATGAGAATAACGTTGTAATCACCATGTGATTTCTAGTATGTGTGTGTGTGTGTGTGTGTGTGTGTGTGTGTGTGTGCGTGTGTGTGTGCGTGTGTGTGTATTCAGGACGCAGAAAAAAAAATCAAAATAGATCCAATTTTTATGAGGGGGGGAATAAAAAGGTACAAGGATTATTCACTGAGACACACACAAACCCTGACTCGAGTTTACTTGCAATACCTTACACACCGCCCACACCCGCACACACTCTTCTCTGTCTCTCCATCCCTCTCTCTCGTTTTAATTAACTAAGGGCGACACTTAGCTTAGTATTCTGCAGGAAAGATAACCTTGGGCTGGAAACATGTAGGGAAGGGGCACCCACATGTTCTGTTTTCAGGGGTCTCATGTCAACACTTCCTCCAGTTAATTGTGCGAGTACATCAGAAGGTCGGTGATAAAGGGCGCTGTAAAGCCTCTTGAGACAACTTAGTGATTTGTACTACATAAATGACGTGGACTGGACTTGTATACAAGAAAAGCCTTTTGAGTTAATGACGTGTATGAGTCAGTAGCCACCATGGTATCGTTGGTGGAGCTTCTGTATTTATAGGAATGTGTTTTATAGGAGTTAATAAGTAATGCCTCAACAGAAGCACGTGCCTTAGCTCTTATTTGTCTCACTCACATTATAAAGCCACCTACCTTCTTAAAAACCACCCTCCTATATAACCTACGATAAATTAGTTTTATGGTCTTATACCCAATATAGATGTGCTCCTGTGCCACAGTGTACAGCATGTTTATCACTTTTGTAAACGTCTTTAGGATTTATCTTTGTCTTTGGAGCAATACTTTATATATACATATATATACTGTATATATATGAAATATGTGGCACGCACATTTACGTATATTTCCCCGTATGAAAAGCATAGCCAGTTAACAAAGCTAATTAATCAGTTCGTATCAAGTGCTGATGGATTGGCCAGAACAAATGACTGTATGACAGTTACCACTGGGTGTCAGTACAGGGCTTTGATTTTAGTTTGGTGCATGTTAGTAGGATTCTTTTGTTTGTGGTATAGTGTGTCTATGTGGTTTTGTATATAAAAGCAAATGTATATTTTTGTTTATGAAAACAATTCTTATGTGCCAAGGATGATGTGTGTACATTGTGTGTGTGTTTGTGCATTGGCATATGTGTGGAGGGGCCTTAAAAAGAATGGTACTGTCAGGTGGTGGACTCTCATTAGGATGCTCTGCCGGTGCATAATAATCCGGCCATATGTTCAGTGCGGCGGCGGTGTCTCAGTCCATCTTCAGGTGGCTGAGTTTGAGAGCAGTCTCTCTAACAATACAGCAACACAGGACAGACAGAAGATTTTAATGGTTTCCTCTGAAGTGAGTGAGCTTTAAAACATTCCAAAAACATCCATGACGACGACAAAAAGAAAGCAAAAAGTTGCGTCTGGCAAAAGTCACGTGCCCGTCGCTTCTCAGCAGCAGTGATGCCAGCGTGACAGTTCTGCTCTGTGATCTGTGGAGAGTTGTTAGCTTCACAATGATAATGTCACCGAGGGCATTGTCACGTCTATCCACAGCTGATGCCACTCAGATCCAGAGAAAGGCCAGTAGCAAAGTACCCTCCCGTGGTCTGTATTTAGACTGAAACTTTGAATTCCAAATTGTTGTCAATAGTCCTTCAAAGATATCATTGTTCAGTTAATTTGAATTTGGACTTTACATGTGAATCAGCTGCCCCTCGGTAATGCAAAAAGGTCGCTGCTGATTCTGCAGCTGCATATTCATATGAGGCACTTTCAGTACATTGTTCTTGGTGTTTTTGGTTGAGTCTTTCTTTTCTGAGCTTGTGGGCGGCTCAAATCCTCACATTAGCAAATTTTATACATTAGCAGTCAAGTGAAGGCTTACAGTGAATAAGGTGCTGATCAGAAAAACACCAAGTGAAAAAATATCCAACATGTCTGAGGATATTTTTCATTGCAACCTTGTGTTACGACATGGAGCTTTACGGCAGAAGATTCCTGTTGGATACGTAAATAATATCAGCTAATAGTATAAAGTGGAGTAGAATAAGCGTACAATTTGTACAATTGAGGCAGGTGAATAGTCTTTGGTCACATCCAAAATAGCATCATCATGCCAAAGAGATAAAAAATGAAAATCACATTAAACGAGCGTGGAATAATACATCCAACAGGATGATACTGTGAGTTTGTTTTAAATTGTTACTGCAGCGGTTACGACACTTGGGAGCTTCGAGCTCCCCTTGACAGGGGGATGGCTTGAGTGGGATTGGGAGAAAAATTCCAATTTGTTTATGAGAAAAAAATAAACAAGCATAGATTTGCTGATGCTATCGTGCTGACCTGTACTTTAGTCAAATTCGGCTTGTTTCCCCTCTCGTTGTCAAAGTGTGTTGCTGAATGGAAAATGTGTTTTCTATCTTGAGTGTATCCACAGTCATTGCTGAAAGTGAAGTGCCTCCATGTTTACTAAAAGTATGATTTGAAGAGGTGGTCTTATAAGCATGATGAATTCATAGTGACTATTGTCTGGAGACAACGTCTGCCCAACTCATTAACTTACTTAAAATACTTGCGTATTCATATATACTGGTATGAAATAAAAAGTTATTAATTATAGGTTTGAAAGTCGGTGTGTGTTTGAGGAAAGCATTTACCCTCTGACTCATGCAGCTGACGCACTCAGGAGAGATTGGTTATCCACTATGTAAGATCAGAGTGAAAGGGAATATCGCGTGTAAGTCTAAACACGCGCACTCACACATTAATTGACCACCTTTGTGTCTAACTACTTAAAAGGGAAGTCTCATTGAACAATCCTTACAAACTGTGCAAATAATAACATGAAGGGCCCGTTTATATTTATATGTAGTTAGTCTTAGACTTATCGCATTATTGAACTATAGACTAATATTACTATGGAGCACAAAAAAAATCAGTCTTCAGGAACATCAAATGTTTAAGAGCTGTCTGTCTGCAACTGATGATCAGACTGTTCAGAGGACTTTTTTCCACTGAAATTCAATTGATCTGGCAGGGCTTTACTGTATTTTAATGACACGTGTTACTCAAAACACATTAACATGGTAAAAAAAACCAAAAATGACCCTAGCACACTCACAACAGCAAAGAAAAGATGCTTGAAATCTTTAGTAAACGTGTAACTTATTTGAGTTAGGGAGTGAAATTGCATGAAGTGAGATAACAACAAATGATAATGTGTTGCAAATATTCTGGCTATATCCTTTTGAAATACTAACATTTGAGTAAAACCATCACAAAGTTAACATTAATACTAAATGGGTAATAATGTCTTTCAATGTAGCAAGATTACAGTCACATGAGCGCTGAAGAAATATTGACTGTCAATCTTTTTTCAGCACTCCAGGGACAAACAAAGAAGTGGCCGGCTTAATTCAACTGAGGAGCCAGAAAGATCAGATCTTCTCGGAGAAGCGCCGATGGGAACTTGGATGGGAACTCGGTTCATTAATCAAAGTTATTAAATCTGATAACACGGTGTAATGACATGATGTGTGCGGCAATGCAGTAAAACTGTTTCAAAAGTTAATGTTAGATTCACGGTCTTTCTCTTCAACGTCCTCTATTCAAAGAACAGATGAGCTTTGTGTTTGATTCAAGTGTTTTAGAAGGACATGTACATGTACATGTAAAACATGTAGGGGGTCGTCAGGACTTGTCGTATATACAATATTTGCTGTATCTAAGTTTCCCCAGGTGGTGGTTCAGACTGACACCATACAGTAATTGTTGAAAGACAATTTAAAAATGATGTATGTATGTATCTTGTAATTACAAATGTTAGTAGTATCCTTTTCATTTTTTTATCTTACAATTTGATTTAACTTGGTGGTGTAGCGATCTGGTCATTAATGGAGCCAATATGATGTCAATATAATGCTCTACATAAGGAGAACCTATATAGGGAGGAGGAGGTGATTTTTGGACAAAGCTATTGTTTCATCTGAAGAATCCAACCAGCAATCAGCCTTTGTTTACTTCTCTTGGAAGACTGTCACTGGTTACTGAAAACTGCTGCCTCTGGGCCCCGGCCAGTGGACATACCTGCAGGCCAGTAGGTGATTAGGCGACTCACCGCACAAGCGAGCAAGTCGAACAGAGGACAGCAAGCCACTAATGCAAATGATTTCTGGAAAGAAGCTGGTAAGGAGCTTGCCTAGCCACATTAACTGGGAGAAAATGCCAGAGCCCATAAAACTGTAGACAGGAAGGCTTGCTGCTCTTTGTCTGCTCTGCCAACAGGACATTTAAAATGAATGTTAAGAAAAGGCTAACAGCCCGATGCCCTCAGACTGGAAGACCTCCATAGTGGGAAAACTTTTATACGAAGAATGTGCACTCACCTGATTTGAAAAGAAATTAAAAATCATCAAATCAATAAATGCCTGAAACAAAAACCTCATTTCAGACTCAAAGACAATAAAAGAGGATAAACAGACAGGTGAGTGAATGAGAAAATCCGAATGACTGAAGTAAACCTCAGTTTCAGCTCTAAATACAGTCAAATATCAGTGTACAATACATGATTCACTATAAAAGCACTCTTGATAAAGCTTATAATGATATTCAAAAGTGGTTCGGATGTGTTGAACTACTTTATGTGGAGACATGTTAATAATGCTTCATGACATCCAGTCAGCTTAGAACATATACATTTTTAGAAGGTCCATTTTGATTCATGAATTAATAATTAATTTAAAATACATTATTTAAATTAATGGGAGTAACCACAGAGTCATTACTTAGTAGATTAACCAGGCAATAACATTATCTAGCCAGTCCTTATTTTCTGTGACCCACTTGTGCCGTGCCGGTTAAGGACGCAAAGTGCACTCGTGGGGAAAAGTCACTGGTTTGCAACATGTTTAGTTTATAAATTATTGTTTATAATCTAGTGCAGTGGATACAGTTCACCCACAGTGACATAAATGTTTTAAGGTCTGAAATGAAAATTCACAAAGAAAACATGGAAACTTCAAAAAAAAGAAGCTGTTGCTGTTGATGTCCTTCTTGCTATGAGAAGATAGTGACACTACCATGGTGTTTTACGGCCACATTAAAGATTTATTTATTTATTTATTTTTTTAGATTTTGATAATAGAGTCATAATAAAATCCTAAAAAAAAAATTGTTGTCTTCCAAGAAAAGAGGGAAAAATGTCTTAATTTCTCAATAATAAAGTTGTAACTTTATAAGATTTTAGTCATTGTTCTTTCTTTGGAATAAACACAGTTTCTTGAAAATTCTTTAAAACGCCGCGATACTGATGGTAATGTGGTGTTGATGCATCAGAAGAGTACGATTTTCCCTATTCATGAAACTCATAGTGAAGTACAACTTAACAAAGTTCTCCACGACCCTCATTATGGCGCAGGGGATCGCTCCTCTGATGTCTGTCCTTCAGAGTAAAATTACAACTTTTTCCTCATATTGTTTCGACATTAATGTTTTTCCTCACACTATTGGGACTTTTTCCTTGTAAATTTACAACTTTATTCTCATGTTATTTTGAGTTCATTCTTTGAGGTTTTTTTTTCTTTTCTCACCGTTCCCAAATTTTAGATAACCGTTGAGCAATACTGGATTTTTTTCTTCTTTTTTCCTTTACAAAAGGAAAAAAGGTTTCTCAATTTCTTAAATTTACACTTGGGATTTGCTTTGTTTTAGAAAACCAAACAGAGAATTAACAATGATGTGCTCTCAGTAGATCAAGTCAGGCGGGGCAGGAGAAAAGGGGAATGGAACACAGTGAGGAAATGAGAGAAAGAGCGACAGATGAGAGGAAGGTGTGATGGGGCAACAGGAGAGCGATAAGAGAGGAGCTGTGCTGGCAAACAGTGAAAATCAAATGGGGAAAATTAAAAAGAAGGAAAGCAAGAATTGAAAGGATGAAGAAATTAAGGGCAAGTGATAAGACATGGACAGGGGAACTAATTGAAAGAGAAGAGAGTGAGAGAGAAAAGTGTGGAATTGAATTAGTGGAACAGGTGTTTGAGAGACAAAAAGGAAGAGTGTGAGAGGCTGATAGGCTGGTAAAACAAATTAACAGCGGAGGGAAAAAGAAATGGGAGGCTGATAGAGTGAAGGACAGAAAGAGTGAAATCAGATGGAAAGGCCTCTGTTCCTCCCAGCTGAAAGTTGAATTACAATTTACAAACCTCTGGCTTTAGACAACCGTGTTTTGTACGTCCGTGTGCATCATTTTCATTGGGCGTCGATAGAGAAACAGACGTCTCGCCACGTGTTCATATTGTTCTGTTTTGTACTTTACCCGAGTGCTTCCAAGGGATGTCAGTTTAGGTTAAGTCTGTTTTTGACAGTCTGACATCCATCAAGCAGTAACAAACCAGTTCATTTTTTTTAAAAGCAACCCCTGATACACAGAACAGTTTATTTTGGCCCACTGCACTAGTCAGTTTTCTGATGTGTGCGAGATCGGAGAGTGAGAAGCACATACGTTTTTAATCACCGGACCATTTCCACAGTATTTCCACACTTTGCTTCGTTGCAGACCAGCACTGGAGAAAGGAGGAATATTAACCGTCCGATGTTACAGGTAGCTGTGATGTAACTCTGGTCTGTGAGAGATGATGAACAGCACTGTGTTAGAGGCAGCTTGGGTTTTAGCTTGTTCTTCTCCTGAAAGTGGTCAATACATGAAGTTTTATTAGCGTTTTGTTAGCCTGGATCACACAGCCTGGAAGGCTGCAGACAGTGTGGTCTTACTCAACCAGCCATCCATGATCCAGGGTGCCTGTTTGTCATGTTGTATAGCATATTGAAAGTTGACTGATTGTCATTAAACCATTGATATCATTATTCTAATTATAAAGCTGCTTTTGTATTTTTTACTTACACAAAACAAATAAGTTTGTGTAGAATATTTGCATGGAAAGCAAGTCAACACAAAACATTAAGTCCTTTTCCTGTAAATGGCAATGTAAAACCACGAACAATGCTGCTATAGTAACTGATGAAATGTATGTGAAATGTAATTGTTATAATTGTCCAAGATCCTCTGGGATGGGACATGGGACTTATTTTTGCAAAACAATCTCATGTGTCATAATGATTGTCACACAATGAGGCGTCAAAGCATCAAACAATACAGATTTTTATATTGGGGGCCCCAAAATGTAAATGATAATGTGTATGAATAAAAGCACTTATTTAAAAACCTTATCCTTAGTATTCACGTCATATTGAACATAGTCATGGAATTTTGTGGCGAGTGATGTTTGTACCAATATTTTCACATTCTCTGTGCCAAAAACACTAGAAAATGGGTTGGAACCAGATGCAGACACTGAGAGCAGAGCTGATACTGTTCCTTAGTTTATGAGCTACAACAAAAACAAAGCAGAGAGTTGGGGCAGGTGAAGGGTCGGAAGCAAAAGAAGAACACAATCACATTACATTCAACAGGCAACAATCCAGAAAACCCCAGACAAACATTGGAACTGAAACCAAAAGAAGGCCACACACAGACTAATTACACAAGGAAAGCAAGGGTAAGAAGACACATGAAACTAAACAGGGTGGGGCAGATGATCAAAACTCTTGGGAAAAGAAAAAATTTAGAAAGTGAAAAAGAGGACAAGAGGAGAAAACCCGAGGAAGTAGCTCAGCAAAATACCAAACCATGACATAATGCTGTGTAAATAGTTCTCCCCCCAATGAGCAGCCACTTTACTTTCATTTTGTCATTCTTGCTCTGGAAAAGATCAGGACAAAGATGATAGAAGGATGAAGCATGGCTTGAGGGAAAGTTCGGACAAGGTCCTTTGTGATACTGTTGGGGTGCTATGGCACAAATGCAAATCAAAGCGCAATCAATTGTAGAGATCACACAGGGCACAGTGTCTTTTTCTGTAAGGGCAAAGGCAGTTTTGCAGTTAGAAACTAAAACAGATCTTGAGGAATAACTTTAGTCACTAGATGTGTCACTGTCATTAACCCATCTGCACTCACCTCTTTAAAAGTGGTGCTCGTCTATATGGTACTGAGCGTCTGTTACAGAACAAGAGTGTCTTTTTTAGTAAGAGTCACCGTTCCTGCAGAATTTATGGTAAAACCTGAAAGTCAAGTATTGTACAATATGTATAAATCATATATGAGATAAAATAAATGAGATTGTGTGACTTTCTGAAGTGATTGTGGGTGCTTTTACCATAACTGAAGAAAACAGCACAGACCACAGCTCTGCTTGGGGTCATACAACTCAGAGCAGGTTGGAAGCACAATCCCCTGCTCATCTTTGGTTAAAAAAAAGACCTCCTGTTTCAGACTCGCACATTACTGTGTCTCTTTACCTCTTTTGAGCTGACATTGGGCATCTGACCCACTTCCGAGCCTCCGGTGGCTGCTGCATGGTTTAGTAGAGGAGAGACCCCAATACTCTTACTCATTGAGGACCAAGATGGTCATATATTATATACTTTATCATGTGTGCATCATGGTTATTTCTAAAGCCTGATCAATTTAGGCTTACAGAAATATTAACACTTATCTAAAAACCACACAATATGCTGTATGAAAAAAATTTTCTACAAATTACTTCTCAGAGAGAAATGAGGGGCTTTGCTATATTCTCAGCACTGTGTAACTCATTACAACTAAGGAGATGGTGCAGAGTTGGAGTAAAAAATTTGTTTATTTAGCAATATGTAAATAGCCCATCATTTTCCCTTTTAAATATGAGAAACTAAACTTTACTCCTGCTGTTACCTTACCTATCATATCTCTTTGCTTAGCCAGCTTAACCTAACATTGGACAATAGAGTGGTGGACTGAGGCTTGTTGAATGTTGTATTTACACTACAGTTTTACCTAGTTCATGTGATATGACCCTCGAAAGTAAAAGCGACAATGTGACTGCATTGTCCCAGTCAGTGGGCTCCGTTCGAAGGGGCAGAGAAAAACAGAGTCAAGATCCTGTGGGAATTCAAGTTTCAGACTAACAAACAGCCACTGGCTAACCAACCAGACATGGTGGCGTTTGAAAAGGAGCTGTTGTGATGGATGTAGCAGTCCCAGCTGACAGTAACTTCAGAAAGAAAGAATTGAGAAATACCTTAAGGAACAGCTAGAACAGATGTGGAAGGTGAAAGTTCCTAGTGGCGACACCTACAACTCTGAATAATGGTTCCAGCAGATTCCAGGTGCGACATCTTAGGTCTCTGTCCAGAAGAGAGCAGACCACCTTCCTAACCATCACCTATGGTAACGAAATTAAGAACATGAAAAGATCTATTACATAGGTTTGATTTCCACAGGGACCAATACTCTGTTCCATCTCTCTGACTTCCTCTTTGTTTATCTGAGACAGATGGTCGGCTGCCTTTCACATTGTAATTGAAACCATCCAACTGCAATGCTGTGCAATCTGATTTTAGTTACATTAAGACATGATCTGATTGCATCTTGGGTGTTATAAACTTCAGTAATGCAACAACTGAGTGTGTGTGTGTGTGTGTGTGTGTGTGTGTGTGTGTGTGTGTGTGTGTGTGTGTGTGTGAGAGAGAGTGGGGGGCGCACACAGGGAGCCATGCAGACAGTGAGAGAGAGCGAGAGAGTTTGCTCCTGTGGAAGAGAACTTGATTAATTTCATTCGACCTGACCCTCCAAACAAATCCAATATAACTGTCTGCTAGCTACCTATACAGAAATCCCAGCGGTGTTATATTTGTGTGTGTGTGTGTTTGTGTGCACGCATGTGTGAATGCACGTGTACTTTTCTTTGGATGTCTTCGTGCATGTGTCTCTCTGTTTGTCTCTATTAGTGTGTATGTGCATTTTTTTTTTTTTTTTGTCTGCCTGACAGTGTGTGTCTTCCGTTATTGTAGCCAGTAGGTCAAAAGCTTTGGTCAAGGTGACTTAGTGAATCAAAACAAGCTAATTAGCTGCTAACCTAATTAGCTTGTCTAACAATGCAGGCAAAAAAAAGGGGAAAAAGAAGAAGCATCACTCGCCCCTCCCTATCTGCACCTCCTTCCTCCCATCCCGTAATGAAATATGTGTCTGCCTTCGCTCTCTTTTCTTCTCCTTATCATAATCAGTCTCTTCTGGGCATAGACTCATAATTTAACCTCCGCAAAGTCAATTTACCTCCCAACCTCTCCTTTTTGCTTCTCTTTTCTCTCTCTATTCCTTTCCTCAGCCCGGCCCCAATTTTCTCCCTCTCACTTTGAGTTTTCAGTCTTCTGTCTCCTCGACAATATCCACTGCCCTCTATGTCACTCAGCAGGGGAGCCGCTCTTCTCCCAGGGGCCAACATAAAGGTGATATAATCCTAAATCTCCACTGCTTTTCCCCTCGTAGTCCTGCTTGTGTGGAATTTCATTAACAATCAAATTTTAAAAACAATAAAAAAAAAACAAACCCAAAAAACAAAACTGCTTTTCTCTCTTGAAACATCTCACAATTCTGCTCTTGCTTGCTCTCAAAAGTCCATCTGTTGTGGAAGATTGAGTGTTTGTTGTTAAACAATGCACTTTGACTCATCTACAAAAAGGGAAAAAAAACTATCCTTCACATTACCTTGTGCATCCAAATTGCTGTGTGCCAGTAATATTCATCAGTATGAGACACATTGCACAGTATGTATGATGTAAAGAATTAGTATTAATGACTGTAAAAAAATCTAATTTATCAAGGTTCTGTTCCATTTAGTGTGGAACAGCCAAAAGGTGCGACAGTAGCTCATTTACTTTATTTTAACTGATTGGAAGAGAAACTTAATTAGGATCATTGCTAGTACCTGTGTTTGGCCTGTTATGTTTTTCAAAAATGGCTGCTGTGACGAAGGTTTACTGCACCAGTTAATCAATCTAAGCTGAACTGTATTGTTACAGGACATTTACATTAATGTTAGTTCAAATTCAAACAAAATACTGTCATTTTTCTTGGTATTCAAGACTATTTCAATAACCTACTGGCCTGTGATGAGTAACAAAACTACAGGACTTCTATGGAGGCTCAAAATTTCCTCAGCTCCAGATGGGCTTGTCAAATATTGCACATCAAATGAGCACACCACTCTAAAACACACATCATTTTCTATTTCTTGAGCTGTTCACCTATTTTTCTGTGGTACAACTGGTGAAACGCTGGGCCGTTTTATATACAGTATATCTCTGTACCCATGCATTAGAAAAGGTTACATGGCCATCTATGTATCTTTGCACAGATATCATTAGTGTCTATGTAGGATGGGCACAATTAAGTACATGACACTTAAATAGACAAATCAATCAATTAATGTAAATTTCCCTTTAGGGATGACTAAACTTTATCCCAACCTATCGTCATACAGTATGATTAAAATATGTTTTATTTATTATATTTTTATATTTTTTTTGGATCGTGACTCATAGTTATTGAAAAATAAATGAGTGAGCGTAAACAAAATTAGCCAATATTTGCCTGCCTCAATTGTAGTCGGGTAGAAGTTTAAACTTGCAGAAAAAACCATATCATAGTACTCAGTACTACAATGTAAGTACCCTAACTTGAAGAACGTGACTACATGTTGTAACAAAGGAATGTAACAATTCACTCTACTCACGATGCAGTATAATTAATTACGCTGGTTTCAGGATTCATGATTTTCTCATGTTAAAAAATTAGATTTAAGGCAAATTATATTTGAAAAAGTGTTTATTATTTCTCAGAAAAAAGGACAAGATGCAGTTATTTTTTAAAATAATGTCTTTCTAAAAATAAAGAATCCCTTTTCATTTTTTGGGGGGAAGTTGTAAACTTTACAAACTGCAAAACAAGGCACATTTCATTTTCTTTATAACAGAGAAACCATCTTCTCTCTTCTGGGAATCAAGCATGAGAATGCTAAAGGAACACTGCCCCCCCTGTCATCCTGTTTCTGCTCCGTAGCTCCGCCCCACCCTTTTAAAAAGTCTTTTTTACATGTTGGCAAACCTTTACTGGTTCTACCGCTGTGGCTCCTATCGTTTTCCTTGATAAGTCACGTACTTTTATTGAATTGCAACTGGCTTGCAGTGGATTGTTGCATCTTTAGTAAACATACTTATATACCAACGCATAGCTCTAAATTGTATATTGAATGTTGAAACTTCAAGTTTGACACTACTGTTGCTTCAAGAGGCTTTGTTGATAAGAATGGTCAAAACATTTGGCATACCTGTTCTTTTTTCAATCTAGCTACCTCTGCCAATGCTGTTAAAGGAAGTGATGTTAGGTGGGTGGCAGAGGAATGAGCTCGACTGCTTTCAAACTTGTGTTGTTTTCTTTTTTGAATTTCTCTACCCTTGCAGTGGTGACAAAGATTTCTTTGTGTGATGGCCCACATCTCTAAAATGTTAATGTGTTAGAGTGTGTCTGTTCATCCATCCATCTATCCATCTTTTATTTCCCTCTTGTTCTGGTGACAGCAGGCTCAGCAATGTATTCCATATGTCCCTCACCCCCAGCAACACCGACGTGCTCCCAGGCCACATGAGATATATAATCTCTCCACTGAGTTCTGGATCTACCCCGCGTTCTCCTCCCAGTTGGACATGCCTGGAAAACCTACAAAGGGAGGCATCTGGGCCGCATCCTAATCAGATCCCTGAACCACTACAAGTAGCTTCCTTTAATGCAAAGAAGCAGTGGCTCTACTCTGAGCTCTCTCTGGATATCTGAGCTGCGATATATCCAATATCCAAGGAAACTCATTTTAGCCACTTATTTGCGCTATCTCGTTCTTTTCTGTCACTTCCCAGAGCTCAGGTGAGTGATATATCCAATATCCGAGGAAACTCATTTTAGCCACTTATTTGTGCTATCTCGTTCTTTTCTGTCACTTCCCAGAGCTCAGGTGAGGGTCGGGAACGTAGATCTGTCAGTCAATTGAGAGCTTTGGCTTCAGGCTTATCTCCCTCCTCACCACAACAGTCTGGCACGACGCCTGCCTTGCTACAGACGCGGCAGCGATCTATCTATTCATCTCATGCTGCCATTTTCGATCACAAAAACAAGACCCCGAGACACTTATTAATTATATATATATATATCACAATATTCAGAAGTAGTGAGTATAGAAAATTAGTTTTTCCTGTATTTACCATTCTTAACATGCAAGGAAATTAAATACGTTCCTATGTTCTTTCTGATGATTTGAACAAAATCTCTGCAGCGTTTGTGCTTTAAGCTCAGGCCATTATATTGTTTTTCAAGTTTTGTATGTGTTCTGTCAGTGTAAAACTATTCCGAGATTTGTGTACACCAATGTATGCAACTTGTGTCTGTTTTCACTACAGCAGAAGTGGTATCTCATGGCGGCTTGTGCAACAAAGTTGCTGCTTCAGGTGGTGTAGTGCCATTCAAATATGTCTGTTCATTCATGTGAGTCAATTCAATGACGTCTGATATACATTATTTGTCGTTTGGATGAAGAACAGTACCACGGAGGCTTACAGCCTTACTCGCAAAAAACTCCTGTCCGTTCTCATCCAGTCTTAGAATACACTAGTGGGTTTACACTATGAACAGTTTTTTAAATGAAATGTTGAATTATTGTTTCTTGTAGGTCGCATTCCTGTCCGTCTGTCTGCTGCAGATCCTCTTGTGAGCATGAAATAGAGTTTGAATCAAATTGAAATGCCGTCACAAAACAATACTGCATCTTGCACCATCTCCCAACACGTATACCTTAACCATGGCGTGGGAGAGAGAGAGAGAGAGGACGGGTGGGAAATGAAGAAAACGAGAGTGGCAGATATGCAAAGCTTAATTTAAAATATTTGATTTCATTGTTTGAGCTTCATCTAAGGCAGCATCCAATCATCATTCAGTCAACAATCAAATGGTTGCTTTTAATATGTATTATGTATTTAGAATTGTTCTGTACACATGTAAGTCTGGGGGGTTGTAGAGGAAGGATAGAGGATGAAAAACAAATATCAGGGAGAAAAAAAGAGACAGTGTGGAAGTATAAGAAAAACAGCATTGTGGATTTCAGCGTGCTTTTAAAAATATTGAAGAGCTGGTAAATATATGTGGAGGTTAGGTTAATTGGTCACTCTAAATTGCCCGTAGGTGTGAATGTGAGTGTGGATAGTTGTTTGTCATGAGTTATATTTTCCTCTGCCAAGCACGAATATAGTTATTGGACAATTTTACAAAACTAAAAAGTTATATTACTACCTATGCAAAACTATGATAATGCGCCTTCTTTCCCCACAGAAACACAGGTCCAATTTTTACCTAAAGGAACTGATTCAAGATAAAGAACAAAAGGGTGTTTGGCTACAAATTCGAAGTTCATTCTTTATAGGAGGGCGTTAAACTAGGTTAAATCTTAATGTCTCCCAACATCTGTTAGGAAACACCTTCCTGTGCCCTCACATGTACAGTATACGTGTTTGTGGAAATTCAAATATTAATCACTACCTAAAGGGACACCACTTCCATATGTTGATTAATTATTTAGGAGAAAAAATGAATGACTGAGCTGGTCTTACTTCCGAAAGTTTCAAATTCTCATTTCATTGACCTCCATCTGTTCTACTTATACAAAGGAAAAAACACGGCTCAAGTCATTTATTAAACTATCATCAAGTATGGGATGAGTAAGGATGACAAAACTCAGATACTCTGAAAGAACGCAGAAGTGGATCGACTCCTACTTTTCTTGATGATGAAGGGCTGGTGATGAGGCAGTTGTCCTGGTGCTAAGTAAGATAAGGCAGACTCTATGTTCTTCAGATCGCCATGGTGAGAGTCAAATGATTATTGGTGTAGGTTCAGCTGATCACCTTGTTCAGCAGTTCCTCAGTGAGATTGAACCCAGTCTGAGACAGCAGGCTCCCAGCATGTGACCCTGACCTGTCGTCTTCACCGATCAGTGAGTGAAGACGCTGGAGTGAAAAATGTCTTTAGAAATCCAAAAGTTTCATTTATACAAAAAAATCAAAGATTACAATATGATGTATTATTAATATTGCAATCAGCAATGGCTGGTACTTTTTAGATGTCTTTGCAGTCAGAGACGATAAAAAAATGACAATGCCAAAATCTGAGGATGGGCCCATATATCAGACTGGTAAAGTATCATCAAGCCCCTTTCACCATGAGAAGCACATCCTCTTGGAAGTAAAGAATGTTCTTTCACATGAGAAAACACTGTAAGAAAGGACTCTTCTTTATGTTGACACGAGGGTAAATATCAATTATAGGGAAACATAAACATCACAATTCACGTATCAAACTGCTTTTGTGTGACTGTACTATTCTGTTGCATGTTCTATAGTTTTTCACAGTTTGCTTTTGCCATGAACCCGTACAGCAACTAATGTTCTTGAAATGTGCTATATAAATAATGTTGACGTTGACATTAAATGAGGTAAGTGGTCTTCAAAATGAAAACACTGAATAGGAAGCAAATTGTAATTGAATAACATATTTTCAAAGAAAGAACATTTAGCTTCTGCATAATCTAGGCTGGTCTATAACCAAGTTTTCCCACTGAGATTTAAGGCACATGTGAAACATGCATATTCAATCTCAGTTTGGTAATTAGCTAAAATGATGCTGGTGACAGTGGTGACAGGGCTAATGTATCCACACCTGGTTCTAAAGTTTCAGTTCTGTCGGAATCATTAAAAAATTGTAATTTCAGTTCCACCAATTGATTCCTAAGTGAACATTGCACACGACACGAGTCTGAATAAGTTAAGAGGTGTACACAATCATGACAGTAAAGTGTGGACTCATTTCGTTAATGAGATGTCGAGTCACAGTGCAACACCTGCCACAAATGTAATTTGTGCACTAAAAATGTGGCAAAAAACCTTTACCAGGTCCTCGGTGGAACAATCAATGAATGCATCGTGTTTTACATCCCAGCTCAGCTAACAGCAGCACCTCCTCGTCACATTTAAGCTTCCGTTAACAAGATGAGACTAAAATGTTAGCAGTGGACAAACGGACATTCAGAATGAGGATTTCCTCCCGTCTGTCCGTCAGAATGTGACTCAGTGTCAGTGTCAGTGTTTTCCTGCCGTGTCTGTGAGGGAACAGGGGAGATGTGCTTCAGGAATATCTTCTGTACTGTCAGCAGCAGTGAAACAGGACACACAGACTCCACCTCGGCCTGAAGAAGCTGGAGCCTCATTTATTGACAACTTAGCTTCTCATGTAACATTTAAAACATAAGCTGGACTGCTGCTGCTGCTTCACTCTGTCTCGCTCACTTTGTTTCACCACACGTGTTGGACTATCAGCCTGTTTTTAAGAAGCCACACTGTATTATTGTATTGGTGAACAAAGAACATATTATGACTGTAACATGAAATTTAATAACAGCAGCCAAATTAAGCTGTGTATGTAACTTTTATAGATTTCTTAAACTGTATTGAAGCATTTCTGAATGTGAATATGTTTAATAATGAGTCAACTTGTGGAAAGGTTTCTAAAATAAGTTTATTTTTTTCTTCTTTAAAATAACCACGTGACATTTTTTTTGACTCTGACCCGCAAAGAATCGGAATTGAGAATAATTTAAAACTGGAATTTAAAAGCAGAATCAGAATCGGAATCAGAATCTGAATCGCTAAAATTCAAATGATACCCAATCCTAGAGAGAGTTACTACTGACAGATATTTAGCTTGAGCGTTAGTGCTGCTAGAATACCATTGTGAGTGTTGTAGCATTAATAAACATGACTTTTGTCTCCAAATAAAAAACTTTACCTGACAACCAGGGGTGATGGTGGTGAAGTTCAGAAGGATTCAAATATTGGCTTACACCCCAAAGACAACTGGCTGTCCACGGGCAGCCA
>KV751315.1:4201292-4221633 GCA_001698575.1 Mola mola
GTTTATTCAGTCTATTGTTGAATTACAAAAAAAACGATGGTGGGTTCCGCCCAATCCTGGACGTGAGGGGATTGAACAGGTTTCTAAAAGTCCTGCCTTTAGAATGTTGCGCATGGCAAATGTTTTTCAGTCAGTAACATTGGGTGGCGGATTTGGTCAATAGATCTCAATGACCCCTACTTTCAGATGCTTATTACACCACACCTCGACACAGGCAGTTCCTGAGGTTTGCCTTTCAGGGGCAAGGGGCAGTTCGTGGTGCTGTCACTCAGTTTCTTGATCCCCATATATATATTTACAAAATGCAATGCTAGTGCCTTTACTCCCATGCAGGCCAACAGTTTGACAATCTTGCCATACCTGTACAATTGGCTTGTCATTTTCACCACTGTGGTGCAGGCAGCCAGGGACACTGCTGTGCTTCTCCACCACATAGAACAGTTGGGCCTGACAGTGAATTAATTGTAGAGCAATTTCTCGCCCAGTTAGAAGGTGGCTTATCTAGGCATGACCCTTGTTTTGTTGATGATGAGGGTCTTTCTTTCTCAAAAGAGGGTGGAAGATATTCCGTACCTTGCAAGTTGTTTCCAATGGGGCAAGGTCTATAAATGTGTCGTCAGCCTCAGACTACTGGGCATGCTACAGCAACTTCCATGGTTGTTCCTCTGGGTCCCCTTTCAGATCTAGATCAATGATCTTCACTTAGATCACAAGTTGGATGGGGTCAGGAACACTAAGGTGTTCCGTTGTTGCTGCCAGGTCTTGAAGCCTTGGAGGTCAAGGGCATATCTGACAAAAGGAGTTCTCCTGGGAATCATTCATTCCTGTCAGGATTTTAAGGAGAGGTGCCTCTCTATTGAGTTGGGTTGCAGTCTGGCAGCACAGGATCATCAGGGGCAGATGGCATGTGCAACACAGTTCAGATTATGTAAATGTGCTCTGTGCTCCTTTGAAAAGGTCACTCTATGCCAATAGGTGAAAACACTTTTTGACATTGGTGCGAGACATAAGGTGAGGTATCCGAAAACTGTTCCATGGCTTCTATTTATTGTTTCCTGCAGTCATTGTTGGATGCTGGTAGGAGTGCATCAATTACAAATGTATTCAGCTGCCATTTACATGGGTCAAATAAGAGCCGCGAGCTAGACAGTGGTTTCACACTACCTGGATAGTCAATTCTTGAAAGGTGCATGGAAGTTGAGACCACCATAGGTGACAATAGCGTCTTCATGGGACTTGAAGTCTGTGTTAAGGTCTCTGACCTTGCCCCTGTTTGAACCATTAGAACGGGCAGACGGAGCGGTTGTCTGCTAGGACAGCATTTTTGCTAGTTGTGACATTAGCCAAGTGAGCTGGTGAAATTTATGCCCTATCAGTGAGCCTGACTTGCATCAGTTTGTACCCAGATGGCTCAGGGGTTCTCCTGCCAAAGAGGGTTCCTCTCTCACATGTAAAAATTGTCTTTGATTTGGCTGCATTCAATCCACTGACTCATCTGGGGGAACAGAGCTGCTGTGCCCAGTCCGAGCATTAAGGGCATTTGTAGAAGCCACTGATGCTTTTACAAAGGCCGCTAACCTCTTTGTTTGCTAAGGGCATTATGGAAATGGTGAACCCCCTTCAAAACAGAGACTTTCTGGATTGAAGATGTGATTCAACATGCTTACAGGTCACAAAGGCCTACCTGCGCTCAGTGGTATCAGGTGTCACTCTACTTGTCGAGTGTCCACATCTTGGACGGCCATAAATGGGGTCTCTCTGCAAGATATTTTTGCTGCTGCAACCTGGGGATCGTCGTGTATAACTTTGCTCACTATTACCGGGTCAATGTGGCTGCTGTTGTAATGGCCTTACTATCAGCTGCCACCTGAAATTACAGTAAGCATTCCTTGTGACCTTGCTCTTATGAGTCATCAAGTGCTTTAGCACCGCCATCCGGCAGTCAGTAAGAATGAAATAGAATGAGCAACGGTCTAACTAAGAACTAAGAAAATTCTAATACTCTCAGCAAACCAGGGAAGATTAACAAGCACATATCCAACAATCTGAACAGGGACAAACGGAGCACATGGACTTATACACACAAGGAGGGTGGAGATAATTGGAAACACCAGGATAGGGCAGACAACCAGACACAGGTGAGAGGCTTGAAGTAATCATTAGAGGGGGACACAGGAGAAAATGTAAACCAAGACAAGACAAGGCACAAGAAACATAACCTTAGAAATAAAACAATACAATACAAACAATAGAAAATGAACATTAGGAGAGTAAACAAAAACCCTACAAAATAACACATGAAATAAACTAGATGCTCTGAACCAAGATAAATTTAAACACAAATTCCCAACATGAAACTTTGATCAGAAAACCCAAACCAATCAATAACCATGACAGAGACACTGTTTTGTTCAAGCTCTGTATACTGATTTTATGTGTTTGAGAGAAATACACATCACATAGTCATTAACATAATCACAAGTCGAATTAAGATTTGTTATCATCTAGAAGGCTATATCATTGGATTATTCTAATCCAATGATGGTAGACATAACTCCAGAAGAAGTGGTGTTTAAAAGGCCAGACTGACTGGGGGGGGGCGATCCTCTGGCTAGGCATGAGCCCAGGTGTGAGGGGTAAAAGAAGCCATCTATGTCCACTTGGAGAAACCTTCTCTAAACAGGGGTGGTGGACTAAGACACCATTTGTCTACAACCTACAATGCTGTCTTGGGAGCCCTCCCCAGGCGGTTTAACCCTCATACACACCTGGGGCCATGTGATCCCAAGGGGTCACATGAAACCGGGGGGAGGGGCAAACACTCTCGAGTGATTCACACCTGGGCTCATGTGACCTTAACGACTCACAGAACTGAAGAAGCCTTTTGGATGAGAGGTGAAACGTCTTCAAACAAGATAAGAAGTCCAGTTGCTTCCTACTAAACACTCTGAGATTAAGCTCTGGTAACATGGAGTACATACCTAGAGTGAAACATCTGTGAGTTTTTGACTCAGTAACTCTAAAGATACTGTGTAAAACCAATGTTTGGACTCTTCCAAACAATTGCGAAAGGGGCAGTGTTTTCCCATGTTTATTAAAGACGGACAAATTCATGCACATTTATTCCAAAGTGACTGGTTGTCTCTGGTCTAGGAAATATATAGTCTGTATAAACATTTGTGTTATTCAGTATCTTTACATTTATTGAGAGAAAGTCACATAGATTCTTCACTGTAGGCGTCTATTCCCTGTTACCAGACACATTTTCGGTGTAGTTAGTGGTTTAAAAAAAAAAAAAAGTGTTTTGTTTTATTTAGATTAAATTCTAGCTTCTGAAATCGATACTGGAGTAAGCTTATAAAATCTTTTGCAGCTCTTGGTACTGCATCCCACCATACAACAAAATTCTGTTTGCTAAGACACCACTATTACATCGTCAGTGGAGAGAGATGACTTGCTTTCCCCTCTGGAGTGGACAGGGTTTCATTCGCCTCTATGTCTACAAGGTTAGCAGCTGGGGTAAGCATTTTATGATAATATCCTGTATGTTTGATTCAAAGTGATTTACACAGATTGAGATTATGGGTTTGATCTACCTCGCAGCTCAAGATGTATTTAAATATAAAACCATGTCATCATTTTCATTTGGTTAAAGCTAAAATGTTAAATATCACAGCTTTCAAGCCCATAAAACCTGATGATGCTAATCCTGTGGGGGCACAATGGTTCAACAGGGAGTGCCTAGAAGTTCAAACCTGGGATAGTAATTGAAAAATTTAGATTCTATTAAAAATCATCAGGTTTCTCCAAGGTTGATAAGTCACTTTGGGCTCATTTTACTGCTGGAGAGAAGGAGGTAAAGTAAAAGACATGGAGAGCTGTGGTTTTAATCTGGAAGCCAGATCTTTTTGGTTGGAAGTTGCAAGCCTTACCACTCTTTCTCGCTTTTTATTAAATGCGTTACTGCACCTGCTTTACCCTTTTGTCCTACAGTAGCTCCCCTTGGTTTCTTCCTATAATAACAGTGTGCCATCACATCACATCTTTGTCTCTAATCCTGTCTTGCCTCTTCATGTTCCTGATTCTTTCTGTTTTTTCTTTTGTCATTTTGCTTGCTTGTCCTTTATATTCTTTTTCCACTTTTGTCATTTTCTCTAAGACACATTATGTTTGACTTTGAGCTCTCTTAGGAGAACAGGTGTGTCTTCAATTAACTCACAGCGAGACACACACACAGTTCACCTTCAGACACTGGAAGGCAACTTGGGTATAGTCCAGCACAAAAGAGTACCTCAAACTCTGCTTTAATACAAAGTAGACATCTGAAAACCTTTTCTGTTGAGTTGAATAAAAAGACTCATTCAGTTTGAGGCCTGTGCCTATACAAATGCGTTGTTTTCTCTGACCCGGCGGGGACTCAAGTTGAGTCGATTAAGATCTGTCGTTCATCAAGCCTGAACAAGATGGCTAATTAAAGACGACTACTTGGGACTTCAACTACAGTAAGAAATAAGTTTTCTTATTGTGGTGTCCACACAACAGGTTGTAATATTGCTTTTGGCATATAGGTGGACATGATCAGGTCCAACAGCATTGCGTGTACTTTCATGTAGATAATAATGGTCTGGTTTAACACTGAAGTCTTTGACATGGCTTACTTGTTGAACCTCTTCACTGTCAGTCACCTCTCATTATCACTGCTAAAATGAATCCATTTACAGGAAAGATAGAGACAGATGTACAGGTAAAAAACTAGGACAATAAAGCTAAGCTTAGGATGTGCTAGATGCAAGAGAAACTATAGGTGATTGAATTAGTATATGTTATATGTACAGTTTACATTGCATACAGCATGTGAATGTTTATCAAACTATTAAACTGTAGTTAAATTGATGATTGGAGTAATCATTACAGCCCTTCAGTGCTAATACTTGCAGAGTGGACAGTCTAGGTAAGCGATGATTTAATATGTCTTAATATTATAGTCATCTGATTGTACACATTAGCAGCAAGGCTCAATGTTTTGGATCATTTCATTAATACTAAAGCAATTAGCATGAAAATGTTCTAGAACTTCTTTGTATATAGATTATTTGAAACTGAAAAGTTAGTTTTGAGTTTGTCAAACGAAGCGCAGAACAATTTAAACAAATTTAACTGCTGTGTTTATATGCAGCATAGATTTTTTTGATCTTTTCCTTTTGCCCAGCAGAGACCGATTACTGTCCTCACTGCACAACATTTGCCTTCACATCCCATAACTTATAATAACAACTGTCACTGTAAGGATGTGAAGTATGTTCGGGAAACTTATTCAGAAAATTTACATTTCCTCCAGTATTTTTAAAAGTAAATACAGGCTAACATTTAGGTTGCATGTGGCAGAAAACATATGAAGATACATATAAAATTGGGGGATTTCTGTGAATGATTTGTTGATGTTGATGTCATGTCTAACTGCTAAACTATTACTAATTAATACTAATACAGAATTTTGAATGAAATTTATATTACCTTAATTTTTTTCATTGGATTTGCTGAAATTCAGTTTTTCTGGCCTACCGAGGATGCCTTTTTTTCTCATAAAAAAAAAAAAAAAAAAAAAAAAAAAAAAAAAAAAAAAAAAAAAAAAAAAAAAAAATAGCTACAAATATTGAGTCATTCTCTGTAATCCCATGAAACTTTATGTAAATCCAAACAGACGTTGGGACAAGTGCCGACTGCGTCTCCTGCTGTTGCTCAGTGACCACTGAAAAGCCATTTGAAGCAGAATACTGTTTCACTTGAAGTTACTGTATCGAAACTTTTGACCATTTTTGGTCCAAGTATGCAAGTTCGTTGTTTTCCTTTGAGGAGTAAATTAGAAGGGAGCATGTGTGGAAAGGCACCCTGGATTAGGTAATTTTGAAGGAAAACGACTGAAGAAGAAATAATTGTTAACTCCCTAATTTACACTAATATTACCTGAATGAGCAACTTCCTATTGTTGCTTCATAATGTTATATACAAAAAAATGCTAATGATCACAAGATGCAGTAATTACAAGTGACACACCCTCAGTGTTTATTTAACTCTAATTACCACTGCACAATTTAATCTCCTGTAACTTGAATGCCAATGCATTTATCTAAAATTGGTGACAATTATTTTTATCTCTGGTGTGTTTATCAACCTTTTAGAAATTTAGAATGTGGACATTCAATAATAATGCTAGACTTTATTTTATTTACCTCTGTGCTTTATGTCTTCAGGTGCAAGAATATTTTCTACTCAGGAAAGATAAGAATTAAAACAAAATCATCCGCAGTGGTAGGTTAATGGTGTCTTCTTTTAGAAATGTCTTCTGTGTTCAATTAACATCAGTGTAGAAAGCAGTTTGCTGCTGTAAGGTTGGCGAGTCCTTCCAACAGAGGGCAAATGAGACCATTTTCCAGATTCCTTGTGCTTTATATTTTCCAACTCTGAACAACTCTGTGTGTATTTCTATCCTTTGAAGTTGTCTCTCTCCTGCAGTCTATTTTTGACCGGTAGATGGCACCCTAACTACACTGAGGTCTAGAAACTGTCCATGGTGCTGAATTGACTCTCTTATCTCTCTCGGTTTTTGCTTGCCTTCAGACTCTATCTATATATCTATATATCTGTCTGTCTCTGTCTAATCTGTGTGTTCGACAGCAGGAGCAGATGCATGTTGTGTCAAACAACGCCTCTTGTCTGGGTCAAAAACGACAGTCTTTTTTGGGAGTGTATATGCTGGAGAATCCACCAGTAAATGTTAAAAAGAAAAAAAAAAACCCAACATTTAATATGTATAAAAACATATAAAATGACTAAACTACCCCAATGCACAGAGAGCTACCAGCTTGATGGATGACTCACAGCATTACTGTGAAATGGCTCAACCCACACACACACACACACACACACACACACACATTAATGGCACCACATGCAGCACACAGGCTGTGCTGCCAAAGTTGCAAAGGTTTGCTCTCTGCTACAGGAGGACGCAGGTCGCCCATTGGAACAGAATCCGTGTGGAGAATAACAGCAAATGTATTATGAAAACTATCTAAAGCAAAATCAAACTCCCGTAGTCTGTAAAGTAAATGCTGTAACATGTGGTCGAAGACCCCGGGGGGGGTCTGAGGCAGACTGAGGATTAGCTCTAAATCAGCATCTAACAGGCGTTGGCTGTTTTCTGACAATTGTGATACACTCATGCAACAAATGCAGATTTATCTGAAAATAAAATCAAATAAAGCTCCTGTAGATATTATTTATGGGGGAACAGGCTGACTTGCAACCTGAGTTTAAAGCTTAAAATGTAGTACTGATACTGACAGTAGAGGCCACATTTAAAAAATAAAAAAATAAAAAAATGCTGTGATTCTGTAGGAACTCCACCACAACAGTGCTTAAATACAAAACGATGCTCTGCAGAGGAAATGTCCTCTGTTTTGCTCTGAGGTGACAAAATGTTGAGTGTTTAGTAACAACCAAAGTATCAACACGTGGCAACCTGAAAGCAAACTCCAGTTCTCCCCCTGGGCCAGCCTGTCTGCGGGCTGCGTGGGAGCACTGGGCCACACCTGCAGCCGAACGCTGTAGTGGACCAAATCTGGAGTGACATGTGTAATTTGCATCTGGCTCTGAATGTTACTGCTGCTGCTGCTGCTGCTGGTCGTCTCGGTGGCTCAGCGGAATGGGTCTCCGCGTTGTGTTTGCAGCAGCGGTGTAATCTTGTTAAGGTGATCCTCTGCACATGCCACCGGGGGCCGGGGATCAATAACTGGCTCGTGGGGCAGTTTGGGGTGCACACGATGCTTTCAAACAAACTCACAGAGTTTGTGATGTTAAACGAGACCGTGGACACTCCACCACCTGCCAATCACAATCAGTGCCGTCTCTCTCTCTCTCTCTCTCTCTCTCTCTGTGTGTGTGTGTGTGTGTGTGTGTGTGTGTGTGTGTGTGTGTGTGTGTGTGTGTGTTGACTGGAACCGGCAACCAGTCCCTTCGTGCCCTCTCCACTGGCCTTCCTGCTCCTTTCCTTCTCTCCTACTCTCTTTCCCGCTATTCTTTCAAGATATCTCACAATAAGTGCCGTCTCTCTCTCTCTCTCTCTCTCTCTCTCTGTGTGTGTGTGTGTGTGTGTGTGTGTGTGTGTGTGTGTGTGTGTGTGTGTGTGTGTTGACTGGAACCGGCAACCAGTCCCTTCGTGCCCTCTCCACTGGCCTTCCTGCTCCTTTCCTTCTCTCCTACTCTCTTTCCCGCTATTCTTTCAAGATATTTTCCTTTCATTCCATCCCACTCTCCTTCCCTAACTGAAGTCTTTGCTTTTTTTTTTAACCCCCTTCTTTACAGAAACCTTTCCATTTCTCTCTTCCCCTCACCCCCTTTTTTTCCCTCCCTGTCCCTACATTGTTCTTTCCTGCCTCTGATTCCCACTTTTCCTCTGCCATTCACTCTTTCATCGCATCTTATCCACCACTCCTTTTTTTCTGTCTCCTCTCTTTCCTTTTCTGTCCCTCCCCTGGAATCTCACCCTCTTCTCCTCTTCTCCCTCTCTCTCCCTCCACTCGTCCTCCCTCTTTTCGGTCTGCTTCTCTCTCTCTCTCTCTCTCTCTCTCTCTCTCTCTCTCCTCTCTCAGTCGTCGCTCGCTCGCCGTGCTGCGCGGACCTACCGACCACCTCTCTCCTCTCCTCTCCGCTCCTCTCTGCTCCTCTTCACTGCATCTCCTCCGCTCCCTGCTATGACAGCTCCCACCGGCGGCGTGTCGCCCGACCTCAGCCCGTCCGACCGGCTCTCCCGCCCGCGCCTTGACCTGGACATGTGTGCGCGGGGCATTCGTGATTGATCCTCGGCTGTAATTCTTGTTCTCTTTTTGGGGCAGGAGGTGGGCAGGAGGCTTGGATTTACCCCGCGGCGGAATGACAGAGTGGGGAGCGCCGGAGCCGCGGCGGAGGCGCTGCTCCTCCTCCTGCTGCTGCTGCTGGGGCTCCTCTCCGGGGATTTCTCCCCGTGCCACGGTGAGTTTTTCCACGTTGTGGTGTGTTCGCGTGACGGCGAAAGGAAATGTTGTGTGCGTGTGTGTGTGTGTGTGTGAGGGACACAAGAGTTAGGTGGGCCGTTTGGGGGATATGTCCTTTCGCGCGCGCGCGCGCGAGCAGATACACTGACGGAGAAAAGGAGTTGGCGTGCACGCGCGTGGCAGACAGAGAGAGTTCAGTGTCCAACTTGGACACAGTTATCTGAGAACAGTGAAGCCATTCTAACGTGCTCGGGCCTCCGTGCTGATGTGTGCAGACACGTCCCTCCAACAAACAAATAAGACAAATTCAGCAGAAATAAAATAGATTACTTACAGCAGATTCAATGCGCAGACAGCAGTGTGTGTGCATGTGTGTGGAGAAAATGTTAAAAATGGGGTTTTGTAGCAGGCACATCTTGGCAACTAATTCAATAACCCCTTGATGCTAAAAAATGAGCAGGGAGAGACTCCGACAGAGAGAGATGGGGTGAAATTTCATCTGGAGGGTAAGTAGAGAGGAAATCCCATGCTCATAGTATCACATGATTTGGTGGAGCCACACACACACACACACAGAGGGAGAGGAGGTTGTCTCAGTGGCTGTGGAGAGTCTGACGGTATGACGGGGGGGGATTCTTGCTCTGTGTCAGCAGCTCAGCAGGTCTGCGTTGGTGGCATTTTAGTGACCGAGGAGGTTCCCCCCCCCCCAGCTTAGACAGGATGGAGAAGAAAGTGTTCACAGTCTCCCTGTTTGGTGGGAGCTTTACTGTTACTCCAGTCATCAATGGGGTCTCTGTGTGCCTCTTCTTCCCCTCTTTCTCAGTGCCGGTGCCCCTGCATCTCACTCTCAGCCTCCCTCTCTGACTCACACATGCACACTGTTTCTCCCCTCTGCGAGGAAGATGAAAATGGTTTTTGTACAGTGTTAGAATTCATGATAATTGTATGAGTGTAACACTGGTTTGTTCCTGTGATCTGTGTGTGTGTTTAGGGGCTGTTATCTATAGCTGTATTTTCCTGCCGCACATTCACGCTCCCAACTTGGGAATAGAGGAAGTTGAGTGATTGTGGGAGAATCGGTATGCTGACGCAATATGATGGTAGTGTGTTTAGGCTTTTGTGATTGAAGCTACTGCTTCTTATCACCTGCAATTTATCTTTGTCTTTTTCTTAGCATGTTTATCAGCTTTAAAATCTTTTTCCATTTTGCAGTCTGATTTGTTTCCGGTAATAAACAGGTTTTTTTTTTTTTTTTTTTTTTTTTTCTTTGAGAGATTCTGTATTATTAGTATTCCGTAGTCTCCGTCATTTTTCTAATCTTAAATGAAACAGACAAACAAACAAACAAACATCATCGTGAGCTGACCACAGGCGCAAAATGTTCTCCGATGTTCCATTATTACCGTGTGATGTGTGGCAGACCAGCAGCTATTTTTCGTTATTGCAATGTTAAACACACAGAAAGGACAGAGTAAGAGAAAATTAAAGGGCAAAATGACATCTGGAAAGGCAGACGGAGGGTGGCAATAATTAATTTCGTCAAACCCCAGATGGTTGCCAGCCTTTTGAATGCGATGATGCATTTTACATTCTGAGACAGCTAATTATTGATTGTCTAGAAATGTCACTTAATAATGTCACAGAAAGTCAGGTGCCCTCAGACATGAACCGCAGTGCAAGTAAACAACTCGCGTGACATTAGGATGGAGGGGAACAGTTTTTTTTTTAATTTAGCAAAATGATTGCCTAATTCTCAATTTATTCCCCCCTGAAATTCTTCAAGCATGTGTCTGCTTTTGCTTCATAATGACACCAGGTTGACGCGTGATTTAGTCCTGCATTTACAAGATTCCACACAAAACAACGTGACAACATGATTGCAATATTATTATTGATGGTAATAATAATAATAGCATGACAATAATAATAGTCATATAATAACCAATGGCAATAAAAAGATTTTGTGGCCTGTCCAACTCGTGTGTTCGGAGTAATTAACTGCCAAATTGCATTTCTCTACAAAATTCTGATGAAATAAAAAGAGCTAGAGGGAGAGAGAACGAACCCATTCAGCCACAGGTTGTTGCTGCCAAGAAACATCGAAATGTCCAACTGTGATGATAATTGTCAAAAACCCAGCTAGTGCTCATATAATGACTATACTGTTCAGTGCTCTCTACAGGGAACTGTGCATGAGTGCACACAAACATAGGGTTGGGAAAAGCATGCCAGAAAACCTTTATTTTAGCTCCCCATGGGGCCGATGAAGAGCTTGTTCAATCACTTGTTCACACACTTACTTCCTTATTTAGAAATGGACACACACTCAGAATGTTCTGGTGACTTATGTTTACTCCCCCTCAGAGGGTGACGATTGAATTAGTATGTCCGTTTTAGATCTTTTCATTCTTAAGAGTACCCTAACAATTGAATGCGCACACGCAGACACACTTATTTATTCACTCATTTATGCCCATGTGGGTACACACATGTACACAAACAAACACACACACACACAAGTACATGCACGCGATGACAATTAACTGAGGTTGAATCAATGCCAAACAACGAGATATTGGAACTTGCTGTCGGTCGCCCTGCCTGGCATACTAATATCCCATTCAGAGGGTGACGATTGAATTAGTATGTCCGTTTTAGATCTTTTCATTCTTAAGAGTACCCTAACAATTGAATGCGCACACGCAGACACACTTATTTATTCACTCATTTATGCCCATGTGGGTACACACACGTACACAAACAAACACACACACACACAAGTACATGCACGCGATGACAATTAACTGAGGTTGAATCAATGCCAAACAACGAGATATTGGAACTTGCTGTCGGTCGCCCTGCCTGGCATACTAATATCCCATATGGGATACACACACACACACACACACGCTGTTCCTTTGGATGAGAAGATAACTAATTAAACTCTCCCCAGTTCAAATTGACTTAAGAAACATACATGAAACTTCTGAAAAGCCATCAAGTAAGAAAACAATGTAAGAGAAGTAAATGTGTTTGTAAATCCAACAACAAAGTCCTCGTGTTTATAGTTTTTTGACAGACTTGAGCTTGAAGTTTATGTCTGACCTTGGGGTTTACTGTGAAGAAGTCTCTTCACATCATCTTGGGATACACTAGAAACTATATGAGTAGTTACAAAGGTAGCCTTTGTTCTCATATATGTGAGAAGAATAAAACACTCAACTTTCTGTCCCCACGTTCTTTGTTAGTTGCTCTAAATGTCTTGTAGGTGTGAACGGTTGCTTGTCCATGTTGTTGATCAAACTTCCAAAAAATCAGATTCCTCGAAAATGTGAAAACGACAGAAGCTTGAGATAATTTTCCAGCAAATGAACAACCAACAGTGTCATGTGTGTTCCTAAAGCCATGCAGTGGGTTCCTTCACAAAGCACTCTGCACCATCCCTCCCTCAGAATGACTTAGCCCTTGAAAATGCTCTTTTCCAGTAAAGATCTTGTTTACCAGTGCAATGTTTCAGACTGGGTAACGGGTATTTTATGATAATTTCTCAACCTCTTCTTTTGTTGAACCCTTCCTGGCATTTTTGAAATTTGTTGCTTGTATCAAATTCAGAGTAAGCACATGCTGTATTCAGGAACAAAATGAAGCTGATGAATTAAAACGCAAATTTTCTATTAACGATAATTTGCTATTGTAGTGCTTGTCTGACAATCTGCAGAAGATCAGATAATCAAAGGTTCTTGGTAAATTGAAAGTATTTGAAAATCAGTAATTGACGTGGTCGGATTGGTATTGATATTGTAACCCACTGGATGCTTTGATTTGCACGGGTTCCCTGAAGTACGGCACGCTGCCTGTGCATGTGTCCGAGCCCGTGTGAATATTCGTGAGTGTGTTCATTTAAATTCAGTGATTTTGCATGTGAGTGTGCACATTTGCGTGGGATTGTGTTTGTGTGTGTGTGTGATTAATTTCCTGAGCCTTGTGAGAAGCATGGGAGCACAGACTAAAAAAACGCATGCACATACTGAAAGAGAGACATTTTGCTGAGTAATTTCAGGTGCTAATCAGTCGCACCACACGCCGGCTTGAGAACCTGGGAGAGTCTGCATGTGTGTGTGCAGCTGCAACAAAAATCCTGCGACCTTTCAGTCAGTGCTGGTGATTTTCAGAATCCTTGTGGTTTGAGATAAAAGAATACACACACACACACACACACACACAATGCAGAACTACTGCAGCAGATAAAATAGAGAAAGTGAGCTTCAGAGAGATTTAATGAAGGCTGGAAGCAATGAACCATTTGTTTTCCATTTTGTTTGACCAGTTTTTGAAATTTAAGTCGTATGTAGAGTATGTGCGGAACACGTGAAGTGAAACAGCGGAGTTAACTGTGAGAGGACACACAGGGCACATGTAAATTATGCTTATCATGCGGGAAAGAGAGAGACTATCTCAGCCATCCACGCTGGCTCGAGAATGAGCAAGTAATCTGTCTTTATAGGGTTCAGATGACAGAACTTTAAAAAGAGCCGTGGCCTACATGCAGTAGACTAATGCAGGGGGAGAGGCCAGTGAGGGAGACAGAGGGAGCAGAGGAGAATATGTGTGAAAACGCAGAGAGGGAGATTGCGATAGGGGCTGAGATCAGAGCTCGAGTGTTAAAGAGGCTGAGAGGAAAGGAAGGCACCGCTATGCACTGGGAGTCAAAGCGAACAAGAAAATGAAAATGTCTTTCCGAGCAGGCGCGATTAATGAAGAATGACTTTTCCATCTTGGTGCTGCTCAGCTAGTAATGCCCGGCATTAAGTAATAATATCATAACCCCGTCCACCTCAAATCTATTCCCCCGATATGGTGAGCAAATCCACTGAGCTTGACCCAAAGGCACAAGGGGAGCCATCCTGTAACGTCTCTCACGTGAAATCAGAGCAAACAAAAGTGAATTAAAAAGAGCACACGCACGTAACAGGAAGTAGCACGGCGGAGCGTGACATTATGGACAGTGTCAAAGCGCTGTTGCTAAGCTGGTCCAGTTATGTTTTAACATTCAGAAGTATTCATGAGAAATTCCCGTTCGGCTACTTTATTCTTCAGACTTTTTCTAAGCCATTAGGCTGTAATTTTTTTCTGTAATCTAATACAGACATTAATCTGTGGTCTGCATGCATCCACCATCTGAAGGATCTGCTGCATGCGAGGGTGCAGATCCAATTACTACTAAGGGGGGAATTCCAAACAAGGACTATTTTCTTGGGGGGGGGGGGCATCAAAAAAGATGTTTCACACTATCTGCTGCATCATTAATTGTAGTTTAAAATATATTGTAATGAGTCACTTTAGCACCATTGCCCCACACATTTTCCTATTTTTGAGAGCCATACAGTAAATTCACAAATGCAGGTTGCTTTTGGAGACTATTGACAGGATACAAGAGCTCCTTTTTGTTTTTGGTGATTTCATGTGATTAGAAATACCTAAATAACCTACATATTTTACTCTGGGTACACAAAACAACACTGTTTAATTTGCAAAGCTAACATTCATTTCAATATATGTCCGCCTTCTCCTGTTTCTCTGCCATTCTGTCAGTTTAAACCCTGAGCCGCTCGAACACGCTCATAAACGGGACCAATTATGAAAGGAATCAACTTAACTCAAAATACTGTTGATACAAGCAACAATGCGAGATGAATGTTTATGTGGGCTGGTTAATATGAACAGTCCAGTCACTACTTGGACTGAACACTCCAGTTCACCCTCCTCTCTTACTCACCTCCTGTCATGGAGTAAAGTTCACTCCATCTACTCTGCACTCAATAAACCGACAGCAGGCAACCGGATAAAACGTTCCAAGCGTAGGTGACGCAACTTCCATGTTGCAGACGGGTTGATGAAAGACGTTAAAGATAAATCCGCGTTTTAATCCCTAAAGTTTTTGAAAGTTGCGCTGTCACACAGAGCTAGAATCCGGGAAACATAGTCAGAAAGGTGTGGAAAGGTACCAGCTTAACGTCTCACATTCTCAGTCGGTACATGGGGAGGGGGGGACAGAAGCAAAACTTAAAAATTGCTGTGTTAAACTGTGAAAAAAACCTAAAAGCTGCTAGCCTGAAGAGCTGGTACCGTGCAATGCGAAAGATTATATCACGAGCTTAAACGTTGATTTGGAGCTTTTGATGTGACCACGTTGGCGCAGCGTGTTTGTTGCTGGTGCAGACGCCTCGCTGTAGTGGGAGCTGAGGGTTATTTCATAACACTGGATTACTCAGCCAGTTAGCTCTAAAAATAAGCATGAAATGATCCTCTCAACTGCAGTTTGTAATGAAAGATCAGCCGGTGTGTCTACAAGACATGCATTAAAAACCAATAACCAAATTAGATTTGACAAATTATTCAGTGCATCTGCGGCTGTGTTACATTTTTACCCACACGGTGAAGTATATCATTTCCCCCTGTTTGATTTCCAGTTGTAGCGCAGTCAGCTCAAAAAAACATTTCTGCGGATTGATCGCTTAATGTAAAATGGAGTTCTGCTCTATTTTATTCAAATTTCTGATGTCGAACCTCTCAGAAGCTCCGACCTTGTGAACGAACAAAACTCATGTACCTCTGCGCAAACATCTGTCAACACGGAAAGATTCTGTACTTTTCTTCAGTGCTCCTAAATCGGCAGGCTCTGCCTTTCTTGGTAGTCACATTCCAAGGCATTATACTGACTGGTGATAACACCTATATGGATCATTTGTGAGGCCTTGTTTATGCAGAGAGTGCTGCTGCATGAAAAACACATTTCTTTGGTCTACAAGAGGGAAACCAAAGTGAAGTTTGAAGGCTTGTCAGAAATAGACACTGTGCAGCTTTGAGAAAGTGTTTTACAATAGAGGAAATCATTTTGCTGATCCAAAGCTGTGAGGTCAGTTTGGTTAAAAGTCCCCCCCCCCCCACAACCTAAGCAATAGCACCATACTCCAATGTGTTTTTTTTTAGTTTAAATCAGCAACTTTCAGTCTGGAGCACAATACCTTTTATTTATTTATTTATTTTTTGAAGCCCTTTGCAGTTGTGGCTTCACTGTGTCAGCAAATTTCCCTCGTTGAAATGAATGAGGATGCAAGTAAAAACTACTTCTTGATATGGCATATCCCAGGGCTAGCAAGCTCAACTATCACAGACACAAGTAATATGATAATTGCTGATGCAGGTAAGGGAAATCACTTTTTGATGAGAGTGCAGGGTCACTCTTTTAGTTGGAATAAAGACCCCCTAAGATATATGGTTCCTCTGCCGCTACTTCAAACCTGAGTATTTGCTCATTTTGTGCTGCTGTCCACTGAAAATCACAGCCATTGTAGTTGTTAATGCAGCACTTTTGCGTTTATAAAATGATTTCTTTACACCTCGCTGTTAGCATGACATTCTGCATAAGCTGTAGGGTAATGGCTGGCTAGCGGGCTAGCATTAAGAAGGCTAATGTGTCTGTTAAGGTTACATTAGTGTTATTTTAGTTTCTCCTCACTTAGTTCCATGGTTTAAGGGCACGGTTGTGTGTGGTCTGCACACCTACGCCGTGTGTGCCTGCGTTCATAGTGTATTATATGAGTGTGTGTGTGTATGCACGCTCTATATATGGAGCCAATGAGTTACATTTCCATTTCAAAGCGACGAGGCAGCGGCAGCAGAAGCTACTTTCATCCATTAATGTGATTTTAGGGGAGAGATTGAGAGAGCGAGACACACACAGTAAGAAATACATAGAGCCACAGGAATAATTACAGTATTCTCCTGGTCGGGATAGGGGTTAGGTCGCTTATTAGTGCCTTTGTCTTCGTGTTCTTGCTCTGCCAACCACCTCCCGTCTTCCTCTTTGTATTTTTTAGTCAAATGATGTGTACTCCAGGTATCTGCTGAGCAGGCCGGCGCTTTAATACAGCTGTACGTCAACGAGTTCACTGCCCTGTAAGGCGTGTGTTGTTGTATCTGTAAAATCTTCAGTTAGGCAAGTCTGGAGAGGATGAATATTTTAAAGAATAAGCAGACTGTGAAGGACACTTGTTTGTCTGGGTCTTCAAGGGAGAAATGCTTAGGGTTAGGGTTATACTGTATGTTTGTACGTAGGGGATTATTCTGTGCTCGAGTGCTTTTGATCAGAAATGTCTGTGCGTAAGCTGAAAGCGTGCGCCGCTGTATGTGGACACAGTACACTCTCTGGGTGCAGCCATGTGGAAGCTGAACAAGCAGTGTGTCATAACAGGACATGGATGGCAAACCTGAAAGTCAGTGCGTGTGTTTTGAGTTTGTTTATATATGCGTTAATGTTTGCTTGTCTACACATGCATACATGAGTAGGTATATTTGCTTGTATGCGGGTGTCATTTCTCTGATATTTTCATAAATATAGAAATTTGTATATGCAAATAAGCACGAAAAACACTTGACTTGTTATTGTCAGAGCTGTCCGTGTGTGTGTGTGTGTGCGTGTGCAATTGCCTGTGTAGTATTTAAGATTTTTATGCATGTCCACATGGAATTGCTAAAATATGTTTGTACTACCAAGCGCATCTTCACATTAAATTCCAAATGTCTGTACCCTTTTTACTCTCTCAGCCGGTGCATCTGGGAGGGAGATGACTGGAGGACATAAAAATGGTGTCTAAAGGCTTAAATGTGTTTTCAAACATTCTTGAACAACAACATTTTTAGTAAGGAACCAGTGACTTAATTTACTCGACTAGCTAAATTTACTAGCTAGACACTGGTTGCAAATAGATTGCGTACCCATATGCTAGTTTACACTAAAACAGGATGTGATTTCTTTTTTTTATGTATGTCTAAAGTTTAATAAGAGTTAAACAGTTTGTGAATTACAGACTGTTCACGTGGGAAATATTACAGCAAGCAAGCACTGCGGTAGTAACAGCCTCTTCCTTTTTTCCACACCATATTTAGTCACTTAATATTTCCAACTGAAATTATATTCCTGTTAATGCAAAATGAGGAAAGTTAAATACCAAGGAAACTGCCACCTCTAGAAATGCTGCATGACATTGCACGTCCCCTTCCGCGCGTGACCATTTGCAATGTTGATACTAAAACAATATATCGTGCAGGCCTATTAGAGGTGTAATATTCTCCTTCTCCTCATGACATGCCATGGTGGCCCTTTCACTGCTGTCTCAACCAGTTCTTTATTACACCATTAACTTGAATTGTGCCCCCACTCTGTTCCAATCACTTTGCTTCCGCTGATGTTACAGCTTTGCAGAAGCATATCCACTAAGATCTAACAAAGAGACTGACCTGGTCTGTGGCTGTGGCAAAGGCTGCTTATTCCTCACAGCCCTTTTTCTTGTTGTTGCTGTCTGTTGGTGGCTGGAATTGGAGTGGAAGAGGTATCTGGCATGTTGCGCTGTAGGTATAAGCGGTCAATGATGTTTTCCTTGGAGATGTAATCCATTTTTCCGCAGAACAGATTCAAGTGTTTGGTGATAGTGGTGTCTGTGGTGTGGGTTGTTATATTTGGTCTTAGACTGTTTGGTTGTTTGGGATTTGTTTGTTGGAAAAGTAATAAGCAGTGGTGTCATGAAAGCGTCTATGATGAATCTCCCTGTTAGGGACTGTGCTGCAGTGCTTCTCACACAGGTTCAGTCCTGTGCCTGCCCATCGCTGACCTCCTGATGGAGGCGCTACAGCAACCACGTACAGTTTAAAAACAAGAAGATACCTAATAAATCAACGGTACGTGTTATGACATTGCAGCCTTGACGAAAATAGTATACACAGAACAAACACATTTATTACGTTATCAAACTATTATAATGTTGAAAATTCATCACCACGGTGCAGCAAAACTGTTTACACTTCAAAGTACCCTATAGAGACAGGGCAAGTTCTCCATAAATACATCTGAAATTGTCAACAGAAATGAAAACATTTTGTTGTGAGATGATGTATGGAAATATAGAGTATATGACGATATTTAGAATTATGTCCCCATGTAGACAATTGCAGTCAGTGGGGAATTAGAGCATCTTTAAGCATACATTTATTACGTGCAGCAAACCTTGTAGAAATAAATTACAGACATCTTTGTCTTAACTTTGTCTTAAAATGTACATTCACATGCAGCCCTGCTGAAGTCGTGAAACCAGCTGCTTTATCTCTTTGCAGGCAGCTCACTGAGGTCATGAATTGCCTTTGTGACCCTGGGTGGTGTGCTGGGGACCCCCTGCCCTGGGTGTTTTAAAAGTGCTCCTGCTCCAACACCGTGGAGCTGGGAAATGTCCCCAGGACCAGGACTGAAACGCGCTGCATTAGACACACACGACTTCAAAGAACTTCCTGTGTTAAATGATTGTGGTCTCGGCTCTCCTGCTGACTTGCCATTTTGTCTTGTGAGAAACCGTCTCATAATTCCTAACAGCCCTTCTCTTTGTAGCTCAACGTGATCACGCTGTGCTGTTGGTGTCCAGGGCCAGAGTCTCATCATTTTAATGATCGATTAGTCTGACATTTTTTTTTTTCCACAGTTGATTGATTAATAATTTGCTCTTTTACTAAATATTTTTCTGAGCCTAAGGTGATGTCTTCAAATTGCTTCTTTACTTCAACCAACAGTTAAAAACCAGAAATGACAAAGAAAAGCATCCTGACATTTAAGATGCTGGAATCAAAGAACGTTCAATAGTTTTGTTTGAAACAAGAATGAAACAATTACTTGATTATCAAAACAGTTGATGAGTCCACTAATTTTCTATTTGTTGCCGCTCCACTCATGACAATAAAATGAGAGTTGCGTGTTCCATCTCCTCTGTCTGCAACAGTCATCATCTTTGTCTATGCATTCATATTTACAAAATTTTAACAGAGCGTGTGTGTGTGTGTGTGTGTGTGTGTGTGTGTGTGTGTGTGCATGCGTGCGTGCGTGCGTGCATACATCTGAGTATAAATGCATTAGCCACGGGCTATCATTGCTCCAGTAGCATCGTTCTTCTTCCATCCATTTTTAATGATCGGTAATGGTCGCGAGCGGCGATGAGCCTACATCACAAGGGCACGGTAAATAAAAATAAAAACAAAATAAAGACGGTGTTTCGGTGCACAAAGCAAGGAGGTCAGCAGTAGGGGGGGCTGGAAACAGATTTGGAAGGGGAGGAAGAGAGTGTTAATAGATGATAGCTTGTGGAAAGCAACATCACAGGAGTTGCTGCTGAAAGGGTCCCCTGATAGTCTGTGCCGCTGCAGCGCGGCCCTCCACAGGAAACAGCAGGAGAGGAAAAGAGAGGTGAGAAACTGGCCAGTAGGCAGGC
>KV751315.1:4221701-4234195 GCA_001698575.1 Mola mola
GTTACAGGCTGGTCGTTTAGCCTTGTTGCTGATTTGTTGGAGTTTTTTTATTTCTTTTTTTACAAAGAACCTTCGTTATAGCAGAGCAGGCACGGAGTGGAGGAGAGGAGAGAGAGAGAAAGAAAGAGAGTGCAAGAGGGGAGCTCGATGAAAGGCAAGTCCTCTTAACGGTGTTTAGACTCTACAGAAGGGCTTGAAATGAGTTCCCAGGGTCCAAAGTCCAAGAAGCATACTGAGTCCATAATGGCTGTTAAATTGTTTCTTTCTAAATTTAGGTTTTATTTGTTTCCATTATAGACTGCTGTGTGCTTTATTACCAATTCTTCCTTGTGCTTTCCTGGGGGGAAATGGCCAGATTTTACCCACTGAAATTCAGTAGAATCAAATCTAAGTGAATTAAATCAAATTGCACTGTAGTAAACCACATTAAGTTACTTAGGGGCAATGGAAACAATTCATCAGTGCAAGTGGAAAAAGCAAACGTCTGAAAGTGAAGAACACATGTTTTCACGCCACGCTGACATCCTATATTGTAAACTGAGCAATATCGCCCCGTCAGCCGGAGAGATGGAGAAAAATTGAGTTACATGGGGAGAGGAGGAGAGGGAAGAAAACAGGAGGGGGGGGCCTTAAGCAGTGTGATAAGGAAATAATAAAGGGAAGGTTGTAAAAGGAGACTCCAGCTGTAGGAATATCAGCCGCACACGTTCTCCCTCTTTCTCTCTTAGACACACACAGCCATATGATGAAAATTGTTGTAGAAAAGTCCTTTACAGGCCATTAAACCTTAACAACTGCAATCTCTTATATCTGCCTTACAAATGACAGCTAAATAATACAGTTTTCCTGTCTGTCTGTCTGTCTGCACACACCAGTTGTATATTTTCAGACGTGCGGAGACTTTCTTGAGCTATGTTTTCGACTCATTTCTGCCACATTTTTGCCGGCAGGTCCCTTTTGCACATCTCCACCACATTAAACAATAAGCTGCTTCTGTTGGGGGTTTCAAGTAGTGTGAATGTCAAAAATTAAGCAGTCTCTCTCTCTCTCTCTCACCCTATTCTCATCCCTCCTCTTTCATCCCTCTGCCCTTTCTCTCCTGCCTCACGTCTTTCCCCGCTTTTCATCCATGTATCACTTTATTGCTTCCCTGCCTCTCCCTCCCTTTTCCTTCTCCTTTTTTCTGTCCGTCCTCCCTGCGTTCCTCCTCATTTCTCCATCTGTCTTTCCCTCGCATCAAACTTACCCAACTCTCTCTGTCTTCCACCTCACACTCATTTCCCTCCCTGTTTTCCTTCAGTGTCTCTCTCTCGTTCTCTCTCTCTAACCTTTCGAGTCCTTTCATTAGGTTGTTGGCATTTTCATTGAGATGTCTATATGACCACTGAAATAACTCTCCTGTCACAGTCTTGTCTGTCCTCGATCCACTTCTTCTCCTCTGACTCTTCATTCTCAGCTTCCACCCCTCAGCACTCTCGCTTTGCAAACTCTTCGGGCCTCTCGCTCCATTTTATCCACCTTCTCTGCTGCTCTTTAGCTTCCCTCACACTCTTTTCGCTCTGCATTTCCGGACATCTCCCCCCCTCGCCATTTTCAAGCTCCTACACCTCTGCTTACCTATCTTTCACCGCTCTTTCTTGTTCTGTCTTTCTGCCTTTCTATTCTCATTGATGCCCCTCTCTCTCCCTGGCTGCTTTGCTAGATCATTAGTCTAAATGTGAGGTGGCCACATCAGCTGCTGATAGTACTCTAAACTGCTCCGTGGTCAGCACCACAGGAAGAGCGCGAGCGTGCGGTGGTGGCAGGGCCTGGGCTGACTCCGCAGTTTTCTTGCGTTTCTGGCGCGGAGGAGAAAGACGATGTCTGAAAATAGAGGGAACGTGTTTCAAAATGATAGGGGGGCGCTGGGCGGGTGTTAACGGAGGGAGAGAATGAGTCAGCTTATGGAGGAGAGAAATGAGACAAGGGGAGCGGAGAAAGAGGAGCGAAGAGGGGAGGAGAAGAAGAGAAATACGGAGAAAGGCAGAGGGAGAGCTAGCGTGTCTACATGCCTCTAATCTGTTGATGGTTGAGGGGAAGCAGACAATGAGCTATTATCTCTCTAAGACTTAGCTTTAGCTGCAGCAGGATGGCACTGCATACTGCCAGTGCCAAAGCAGCTTACACAACAGTGATGCAGCCAGGATGCTCACACATTCATACAGGGACAGGCCGGCATATTAACACAGAGTTTAAATAAGGAAGATACCGATACCCACAGTCTAATTATTATTATAATAACAACAGTTTCCACTGTAGCACGCTAACAAGCAATTACCGTAACAGCCCATAGTGAAATAGTTTCTGTAGGCAGACATGGGTAAGTAACTTTCAAAATGTATTATTCAAATTTTTGCATTTTCATTAAAATTCTTGCTGAAATATGACATTGGCATATAGTTTATTACTTTGTTTTTATCTCAGTTTCATGCCATTTCCGGCCCATCCCACATGTGATTACAAGACATCATCGCTTTAAAACAAAACAAAAGGAATTATCAAAGATCAAATCAAATCAGATTTGTATAGCCCAAAAGCACAATTTACACATTATCTCACTGGGCTTTGACAAACTGTACAGATGTGACACCAGGTGAGGAAAAACTTAAAGAAACCCTAAAGAAGGAAAATAAGAAACCTCAGGAAGAACCACAGAGGAGGGATCCTTCTTCCTAGGATGGACAGACGCGCAATAGACGTGCAATATGGGTATAGTATGTTGGTCCAGAAGTCATTGTAGTCTTTGGGCTGGTCTTGGCAATCCAGCGTAGGATCCAAGTCACAGAATCTCCTGTCCTAATTTGAGCAGCAGGCGTCAGGCAGGACCACAGCAGCAGCTCCCATTGTGATGAGTCATTATAGTTCATGTGTCAAGATCTTCATCTTATTTATTGCTAGTATATAAGGCAGCTAAATTAATATAATTCATTTACAGATGAACATTTTAAATCACAAATCTCAACTCAAAATGCAATGAAATTGTGACGAATCTATCTTTGATCTCGATAAAGGCCCTTTTTCTCTTGACACATGCTTTTTCCAGGTAAACTACCTGTAACTAGTCGAAGTGTTTCATACGTGAATGGCCAATTTACTCTTTTAGCATCATCCATATTTAAAATATCAATAGCCAGTTTTACATTACTAAACAAGGTTGTACACAATTCATCATAGAACAAAAAAAAAAAAAAATTTTCAAGGCAGACAGCACATTAATCTAATCTGTATTTCTTCTTCTAAACCAGGAAATTTATTCACTTTTAAACATTTGTGGTGAAATACAAGATCCCAGCAGGGGACAGAAGGATCTTTGTTTTTATGTCAACTTATATACACCATAATTTTTGAAGCCAAATTCAGATTTGATCATATAATTAAAGAGGGTAATGTTTTATAGCAGTTAATTAAAGCAGTCTAGTGGCCAATATATCGTGTAGGCTAATGAATGCCCCGAAATACTGTGGTTACTTTGAACAATCAGTCAATAATGGGCCTATCAAATATCCATTTTGAAAAGGCAGAGTGCTCAGAGGGCAGCCGCTGCATCAGAAAGAGCCAGTTGAGGTGGTTCAACTGGACTTCCTTTGGAGGTCTTCTGTGGTAGACCCATGCGATGATGAAGGGATTATAGGCTATATCCCCAAGGAGGAGGTAGACAATGTTGCTGTGAAGAGAGATGTCCGGAATATCCGGCTTAGTCTGCTGCCACAGCGATCCAATAAACTCAAGATAATGGGTTAATGGAGCAGCCAATTATAAAGATCCAATAAACCTTTTAGACTGGTAACACACTATATAATAAAGTAAACTTCAGAGTTTTACTTTTTGGAAGGTGTTGCATGCATCAAATTCAGAATGTGTGTATTTTTCCCCCCAAAACAATAAAGTTTATCAGTTTGAACATTAAATATCTTGTCTTTGTCCTAAATTCAACTGAATAGAGATTGAAAATGATTTGCAAATTGCTATTTTTTTTTCCCTTCAAATTTTACACGAGGCCCCAACTTCTCTGGAAATGGGTTTGTAAATTTTCACTTCTAAAAGGAATATACTACTGTGACTACTTCCTTTTAGAATTCTCTCATTATTTCATTATAATTATCTTGTTATAACATTGGTTGTTATCTCGTGATAATGACATTATTATCTTACTATTTTGGGCATATAGAACTATTCAGAAAGACAAATCTTACTCAAAAATAGATTTAAATGAATCCAATCACTCTTTTAGTGTACTTTTGTGTGCACGCGAGGAAGTTGGAGGGGGTGGCAGCTTTTCTTAGATACAGGTTGTTGGGCTCTAAGAGTAAATGGGAACTGGAGAAATGGGAAAGACTGAACTAAAACATTATTAACAGATTTGGGGTTTGTTTCTTGCATGCAGGGCCCTAAAAATCAGGTGAGGATCAGGGGTAATGGTAAATAAAAGCACAAGACATGATCACTTTATTAACATTTAACTAAAAACCAGAACCACAGAGGGAGGCGGTTCCAGAGAGGATGTGGTTTTTTCGTTTTATCAATACAGTGTATAGTTCCTGCGTGCCAGTCAGCAAGAAGAGCTCTGTTATAAAATAGCATTCAGATGGAAAAACCAACACTGTTTTCCCTTGTGTTCACACATTAGGCTTTAATGTACTTAATGTTGTGCATCAAGAGCCGTAAAGCTCACAGGTTTCCCTGTATTCAAATTAATATTTAATTATGAACCTTATGTATCTCCATATGCAATTAAAACTGAGTGATTAAAAAGCTAATGTACCTGCTATGGTAGTTATATTTCTGTTGATAAAATGCCTCTTCAGATATCTTTAGAACCCTTTTGTTTTTATTTTTATCAACACAGCAAAAAAACAGGCAATAGTTTGATTCTCTTAAGTTCTGATATTTTATCCTGCTTGATACAGGTGGTATAACAGATCCAATTTCTGGCTCAATAACAAACCGCTTCCAAAAAATTTGCGATGGCCTAAGACTAATCACTAAAGTACACTTGTGTTTTTGATATTGGGTCTACCCCCCACAGGATTCATTAGAGTCTACAATGATCAAAAATGAAAATGTCTCAACAATATACATGAAAACCCACATTTACTGTCTAATAATCTCTTCCAGGCTGTCGTCCTGGCACTAGAAACTGGAGGAAGCCAGATTTGACAGCAATGCCGTTAAAAAGCTGACGTCACTGCGCTGATTAAGACAGCGAGCAGAGCGAGAGGTGTCACATAACAAACCATCTCCTCTCCTCTTCTCTCAGGCATTTTGTACCATCCAGTAGCCTGCTGGTGTGGAGCTGTTTAGGGGGCATGAAGGGCTTTCTAAATGATGGCTAAATTTAACTAAATGACTTCCTCCACTCACATCTGATAGAATGTTCTCCCTTGCTCCTTTCCTCTCTCTGGATCGTTCTCTCACTGCCTCTTCCTTTTTAGCAGTTGTCCTTTTTCATCTCCTTCCTCTCACTCTCATTCCCTCTCTCTTGCTGTCCTACAGTGTGATTTCCATTTCTCAATCTTCCTCCCAACTACCGCCTTCCCTCTCCTGCCTGTTTACCTTTTGTCACTTCATTCTGTCACCCTCTCCCTCCTTATCCGCTCACTTCCTCTCGGCTAATTGTTTGATTTTGTCTACCTTCTCTTTGCATAACAGGGTCAGACGGTGCTCGGCCTGGATGTCTTTCTTCTGTCTGCGGCCTTAATAAGAAAACAATAGTGACATTTTCTTTAAGATATGTAAGCTGCAGTCGTATTTCTGTGTGTCTGACTGATTGATCTGTTTTCTCCCTGTTTTCTGTCAGCTGTCTGCAGTAATGTGGCTGTGACTGGACATGGCCCCTAATTAGAAGATAGATCTTTCACCTGAGAATTATGGTCCAAAAATGGGAAAAGGCTAATTACTTGTAGAGCCGCAGTCAACTGTGACTTAGCCAGCAAACCAGTCTGTCTTTGTGTGGTTCCCTATTCGTCCACTAACAACCCTCCACAGTACTGACCTAATTACCTAATTTGTATGTATAAAGTACATCACTCAGACTTAGATTACCATCTATATTATGTTACCATATAATTGTGTGCTAAAGTAATGCAATATAATGTTATGTTCAAACTGTAATTTAGATATCTTAATCTTTGGTATCCAATTACCATATTTATAAGATTCTGATTTGTATATTGATAGAGTTTCACATATTATAATGGCCGTAGTTAATATCCTGATACATCAACATTTAAATTTTGTTAAATGTATCATTTTATAGAGCCACACAAATAAAATTTTAAATCTTCAATTAAACACAGGGTTAGCAATATAATAACACGTATCTAATATAATATTTAATAAAGAAAACCTATTATATCCTATCACAGTGATACACAATATTTCTTTCTTTCAAATGATTGTGATTCAACTGACCCAGCTTGTAACTTCTGGTTTCTAAGTTTCACTTTTTAAAAAGATCATAACCTGTAATTTACTCACCCTTCAGTGTAAGAAGGGCTAAGATGTAATGAGAAAAGATGGATGGTTTAATATTGCGCAGCTCCTGTAAGATTTATTGTGTTAAAAGCCTCAGAACACTGAATTAGGCATTGCAAATTGCAAATTGCCTTTCTCTGAAACTGTAGTTCCTTTACTGCATCTCGCCATCCAAACCTCACGAAAATATCTTCCACACATTAAGTGTGTTGTTGAAGCTTATCAAGTGGGAGCCAACAGGGAACATCCAGCTAACAACGTAACACTGCTGCCGACTGCATCAGCCACTTCGTGACTTCTTCGTGACGCTGTAGGTACTTGAGCCTGTCATAGTGGCGATGTAGGCCAGATCCATCTCCAGGCTGTGCAAGTTTACAGAAAATGTACAATTAAATGTAAAATATTTTTCCAAATTAAAGAAGATTGTAAACATTTCTACCTGCGTTTAATGATTTAAGATCTGAATTAGCTTTAAAGAAAGGTGTTTTGAAAGAAAGGCTGACACATGACATTTTACCACGAGACGCTGGCAGCTTCGCATTTTAAGACATATGCTTATTTTCTTTCTTTCCCGCAGCTAGATGAGAAGATCCAAACTGCTTTAATGTATGCTTGACAGTAACACTAGAGCACCTCTGCTGCTCCGTTTAAACTTCTCACCTGTCATATCTGTGAAACCGGGGACAAATTGAGGCCACTTTTCAATAACTGCTATTCCATGTGGTAGGACGGACTTCCCTCTAATCACATCAAGTTTCATATCCACCCACATCGAGTCCAGCAAGTTTTTTCTTATATTTAAAAATTCCTCAGTCTAAAGGAAAACACTTTTCTTGTGCAGGCTAAGTGTCTGATTCTGATGTTTAAACCTCACTGATCTCAGTATTTCAACTCTGCCCTGCTTTTCCACATTTTTAAAGGACAAGAGAAAATAGTAATTCAAGGCACTGAATGGAAGCCGCAAAGATATTGTTTATTTGCTCACAGTGTGGGTTGATTTGTGCATTACGGTAACCCCTGCTGCCTCACAAAAGAATCAATCAGAGAATCCCAGCTCAGCAGGCTATTTTCTCTTTCCACAGTCTGCTGTGTCAACACGTTAATCAGGGTATTATTCATCGATGAATATGGAACTTATTAATGCATCATATCGAGAATGTGGTACGAACTACAAACCGTGTCAGTGGCAGACTTGTTTAAACGAAACACTGTAAAACACTGCACCCATTGTATACTGATAATACAATTTATGATGACTTTTTATTAGTCATCCCGCCTACCTATTAAATATTATAGAATCTTAATTTGTTGTAAACAACATGGTGCAGTAATATTGATGGTATAATTTAATTAGTATTCTTCATGTTATAATCCTCCAATTCTTGAAGTCAGTTCAAAGTGTAATAATTAAATCATGTAATAAATTATTGTATGTATAATATCTTAAACAACCACAATTCCCACTGCAAAGCTCAGAAGGGTAACTGGTTGTCTTTGTAAGTTCTTTTCACACAATCGAAACATACAGACATCAGTCTTTTGCCAACCTATTCCAGTGTTTCTGAAAATGAACGCATGAAGTCAGAAAATGCATCTTTGCTGAGATCAATGCACACTGTATCAAGGTCCGATTCATGAGTATGCTCCCCCTATCATTTTTTAGCTTGACACCATCCTATAGATGAGGTTAGTAGTGTTCTTCATTGTGTTTCCCGCACACCAATATCCAAACCATCAACTTCGTCATAAACTTTTTACGCACTCATTCTTTACACCCATCTCTCTTTGTGTCTCTTTTGACGTTGACTGTGGATGAAACTTGTTGAGATGTTGAAATAATCAGAACCAAGAACAGAAGAATAGGTTTTTCAAAATCACAGCCTAAGTAGGCCTGTATTAAACGGGAGAGTTCATAGCACAGCATTCATTTTCCTTTTGTCTGTCATTTAAACATTGCTGAAATCGGCCCCCTTCTGTGCTGCTTGCCACAACAGTGCAGCAGAAACGGTGATTTGTAGCAGAATGAAGTGAATAACAAATGCATTTAAATGGTAGATAGCATCATGTAACTTCAGCCTAACATGATGCACCTGATGATATGACTGGCCTTTCTACATACGTTGTAGTACAGCGCAGAGCAGTACAGTCGTTTATGGGGATATTTTGTGATGCATGTGATACGAGATACGTAGAAAAAGTGTCAAATGTCACAGATTCGTCTTCCCGCAAAGCTCGCAGAACAACGCTGCTCCAGTGTTGTCAACCGCATCTTATTTCCTCATCTTTTTTTCCACTTCACCAAATCGTTACAAAGGCAGACCTTTGCTCTTTTGTGCAACGCCTCGGCGTACGACTGTCCATGTTCATATCTGATATTTTCCGTCCTCTGCCAATGCTTCCTCTTTTGAGCATCAGTGATTTTATTGAGATTGACCTCTGCCAACATGCATGTGTCTTCTCCATGATGATTAGCATTCGGGGAATCAGTCCAGTGGCATTGAAAGTCATGCACAGCTAAATATGACATCACTTAGACAGCATATCTGTGTGTGGTAAAGTCACTGTATCCGTGGCACCAGTGATGAAACACAGAAATGACCAGTATTAAAAGAAATGTAATGATTACATCGCCGTACAGCATTTGGTATCTCGACCGCGACTGATGTCAGCTTTATCTGCTATGACCATTGGGCAATGAGAGCTACAGTGAATATTCCCTCTGTAATGTTTCCTCAGTGATAGCAGCAAAGATAAGTGGTTTCCTGTTTTGGTTCAGGTTGCAACAATAAACCATTCAAATCCATTTGGTCCAGAGGTTTCCTGTGCTAGCAACCCTCTGCCTTTCACCTACATACCTACAAACCAATTGACTCATCAGCATTTCAAATGTACTGTTGGTTAATGTAAGGTATTACTTCATAAGCTACCTTAGAATGTTCTCATCCATTTTAGTTTTATGACTGCTGGGCCTATTTAACTCTTATGACTCACTCCTATTTGAACAGTATAGGAGGAGGACGACCGAACAAGAAGCATATTAGCACTGTTACACTATGTTAGTCACTTCTTCAAAGGACTTCGACATGACTTACTGCGAACCTGTCGTATCCAATGAATATCAGCCAATCAGCACTATTGCTACACTTGAATTTACATCTTTTCATGTTTAATGCCTTTGGCTTCTCCATTCTACTACCTGAGCCTTTTAAAATGTTGCTCATGATCAGGTATGATTACACATGGGACTAACTCTCTGACAGCTTAGGGCTTTAAGTACAATAAAAAGTGTAATATGCTGGAAAGTCACGATGTTGTAAGATGTAGTGTCCAAACTTGTCTTATGGTAGGGGTTTTAATACTGGTTTGAAATGACCATACCCAGAGGGCATGTCAAAAAGCCTGCCAAGATAATCTCCTCATAGCTGAATCATACCACCTTCCTACTCGCTGCATCGACATTTCTCTTTCTTTTGCCTGTCTTTGTACTGTCAATGCAATGAATTGAAAAACATAACATGGATATGGACAGATATCATTTATTGCGTTAAACTCAGAGGCAAACTGGGGAGGAATTGTATGAAGAATGAATAAAGAGAACTGAGTGTTACTTTTTTTTGCAACAATGCACACCTAGCCAACATCTGTTGGGGTGGATTGTAAGCGTGTGTTTTACAAAAGCTGCAAATATTTTGTGTTATATGTTTGTTTTTTTTGTGCAGCCCCTAAATTTCATGAATTAATGTTAAAGGAGAATTACATTACACTACTTCTTAATCATTCTGCTAGTGATGCTGCGCATGACAGCATCACTAGAGGTTCCTCTAGTGCCTCATATCTTTAGGATTAAGACTACATTTCTTGGTCCATAGTTGAAAGCATCACATCATAGTAAATCCAGAAACTATGTTTATTCAGTAAGGGGTATTCTATTTGTCTTGCATTGCCCTTGAATGATAAGGTCATATATATGTTCATGATTTCTTCTCTTCAAACAGCCAACTTGTCCACCTCCTCAAGTGATTTACTGACTCTTTGGCGCACTGACATCAATTCTCGAAAGTGACAGGCTACAAATCAAGCTACTAGTCTGGAGTATCTAAGAAAATCTCACAGAATGTGCGCTGACTGGATTAATATGGACAATAACATATGATGGCCTTGAAGCAGAAATTCTTTGAAGAAACCAAATGCAGCTTTGAATAGTGAATCATTAGCACGGCCTCACTTCTCTGTGTGTAACCGGATTCTGTCGGCGGCTATACCGAGTTCTGCCACTTTAGACAATGATGATTTTTAATTACCTTACTTAATTACAAGAAATACATTTTATTTTACCCTTCTTTGTAAAAATAGCACAGGTATCAATCAGTCGTGGGGACTGTGGCCGCTCCATGATAAAAAGCTCCCTTGAATGGAAAGTGACGCTACAGTTGGCAAGAGTGTCATATTACAAGCTTACTTCTGGTGAATCCTCACATCATACGATTTGTGATCTGATTTCATGCTTTCCTCTCCTCTCCTCTCCTCTCTTCTCCCTTTTCTTCTGTTGTTCCTTTCCCCTTTAGTGGAATGCTAAATTATGGATTGGGACACTGCTTGTTGTGGCAGAGCTAGGCGCTCTGGCAGACAATGGGACTAATATAGCTGTGGCATGGATTTAAATCCATTGCTGTGTAGTGACAGATGAAGGAATATCTGTCCATTTGTTGTGTGCGTGCGCTTTTGTCTTTGCGGCCTGATTCTGACACAACTTTCTGGCAACTATCATGCGTAAGATAGTCAGTTAAAAAGAGGATGCTAACGTGGCGGATTGTAGCATGTCCGATATGTGGAAAGTGCCTTGCCTCATGTCTTCACCAGAGACTGGTGTAACCACAGTTGTGATGGCCTACTCCATAATTCAGCTAGTTACTTACATTTCATGTGCAGGCTGAGGCAAGATTTTTTTGACTTACACTGAAATCCTTTTTGCAGCTGTCAAACTGTATTGTAACTCAAACTAGAGATCAGTCACTTTTGGCAAACACTGTGATTAAACAAACCTTTTACATCTTCTTCTTACATAACCACCACATTTGGCTGCCATGTTTAGGTTTCTAACACTGTCAACCATTTTAGGAACCAAAGTTCTTCATTTGGTTAAAGGACAAGTGCGGTATTTTTCAACCAAAGCCTTAAATATCTGATTTTTTTGGAAAAGGCTACACAATCAAACAGCACAGTGTTTGTCAAAGAGTCGGCAATAAATTGGTACCATGGAGTAGTCTGCAATGAAAAACCTGTGTGTTCTTGACTCAATAACTGTAAAGGTATTAAAGATAAAACTACTGTTTGTGCAGACTGTGTTTTATGAAAGAGGAACAAATTTGTGTGGATTTATTCCAAAGTAACATCAAATCAATCATTTTTTTTTCGTATACGCCAAAATCACAAATTGCAATTTGTCTCACAAGGCTTTTACGAACTGTACAGATGTGACATTCCCCACCCTTAGACCCTCGAACCAGGTGAGGAAAAACTTAAAAAACCCTGAACACAATGTAAGAAACCGCAGGAAGGAGCGAAGAGGAGGGATCTCTCTTCCTAGGAAAAAACTAAATAAAAAGAATGTTGCTGATACAACTTAAAATATAAGAAGCACAGCGTCTGATTATTAAGCAGATTCACACAATGTGGAATAAAAAGGTTTGAAAAGGATATACACTGAGTTTGCTGGTTTTAATTTCAAAAACAGATGTATTTTGTGTTTAGACGCTAAAAATCCAACAGATTGGGTCTCTTTTAAAGATATTATGCAAAGTATATTGATAATGTAACAAAATTTTGTTAGGTAAATGTAAAAGCCTGCAACTTCAATCACAAATCATTAGCATTTTTCCAACAGCTCACAGGGTCATGAGTGTCAAGTCAAAACTCATCCATTCAGGGCTTTTATGAGTAAGACATTAGACAGGCCACAAAATGGTTGGTGCGAGAACACA
>KV751315.1:4234229-4250585 GCA_001698575.1 Mola mola
ATAAAAACTAATTTGTTCCTGTACCCGATAAGGTTTTTAATGCCAGGAAGTAATACCGGTGGGTGCTGTGTGCAGTAAATCACCGCAGTCACCAGCAAGGCTCCTGCTGTGGTTGGCTCTGTGTCCTCTATTGGTTGTTTTTGTTTTGATGCTTGTACAGTATGCCTGCATACATGTAGTTCTTGTTTGCTTTACCATGTGATTAGCCACTCATTGCTAACTACGAAACAACAGATATCAAAAAGGACTGAGGACCAAGGCGATTATTAAAGAGGACCAGAGGGCTGTGTTGAGATAGTGGCTGTGTGTGAGTTTGTGTGTGAATAGCGGACGGAAGCATGAAAACGTGAAAGTGAAGGAGAAAAAAAAAAATTAGCTTTCTTTCTGCATTGAGTTCACTTGGTCAGAATCACAACAACTCACAAATCAGATACAAAAAAAAAAAAAAGCATACAAAACAGTTTATCATTGATTTTGTTAAAAAGAAAAAAGACTAAATGCTGAATCAGGAAGTCTTAAAAACAATAAGGAGCCTCCATGTTTATTCGATGAGCGGCTGACTAAATATATTACCGTAGACACAGTTGTTAAACAAACCTTTCAAAATAGTGAATTGCCCTTCAGTTTGGGAGAGATGACTAAAATAGCACTAATCAATTTGCATATAGCGAGGAAAAACCTGTGGGTTTGAACAGAAATGAATGGGTTTTGTTTGTCTGTCCGTTTGTCCAACTTTGTAAGTCTGGTTGTCTGCTCTGCAGATATTTCCTGTGTTGCTTCCTCTTGCGACAGAATGGCCGTCATTTTCCCTAATGCCTTTTTGCCACATGGAGGGGGGGAAAGTAAGCATTTATCCAGCACTTTACTATATGTCTCAACCCATTAACTAGCAGCTCAGATATAACACAGTGCACCTCAATTACTAGGTGCCTCGTCACATTGCCTGGCAACATAACATAATAGACAGTTTAGACCGCCTATATGTCTGAATTAAATAACCTGTCTCTTACTATATAATAGAAGATCATTTTGCATCTGCCCGTCTTGTTGCATGTTTGTGGCATTAAGCTAATGAAGGATGAGAGTTTGAAGTAAAAGAGAAGAGAGGGATTTATTTTAGTTTTTTTTCCAGCCAGATGTGTTTAGGATAAAAGGGGATGTCCGTACCAATATTCACTCATAAATGTATTTTCATTCAATTGCCCAGTAAGTAAAATGTTGTGTTTTTATTTACTGAGCAACTATGCAAATGTTTTCTGTTTCGTTTGTTTGTTTAACTGATAGCAAGCTACAAATTACAGTTTTTGATGAATCATACTGACTTTTTTTTTAATCTTAGTGTTCCTATTGCCAGTGGCCAATTAAACTGATTAAATTTTGGACTTTATAGGTTAAAGCTCAAAATTCCCATTTTTTTAACATTAGGTGAAATTTCAACAAAAACACTTCAAATGCTTAAAATCCATAGTGTCAAGATTTTATTCCAAAATAAGTTTGACAATGATAGGTAAAAGGTCATTTTTACAACAGGCGTTTGGGATATAATCAGAATGTCTGAAGATCCCCAAGGCAGAAATCTGCTATTTGTACTTTTGTATAAACAATTTAATGATAGCCAATTTTTTTCAAATAAAACTTTTTATTGCACCAATATTTGAGAAATCTAAATATAATGGCTGTGAGAAAAGCTCAATGTCAAAAAAGAAGAGCGAATTGTAGGTAAGCAAGTATACAATTTGTGTCCTGTTTCCTCTGACATGTGCATACACAGAGTGCATTAGTCCACCTTGCTATTAGGGTTGGAGATTGGATGTGAAAAGGTGCCAGAATGCTTGTGTGGACATCAGTCATTTCTGATGGAAAATGAAAGCGTACTCGTGTGCATGTAACCACAGTGAGTTCCCTCACAGCGGACATTTGACTCCAGCTGCAGAGACCACTTCCACCACACAGCAGCCATTTCATTTTGGCATGATATCAAGTTACTCGCAAAATTAACTTTAAATAGTGGCAGCTGATATGACCGACCCTCTGCTTAAGCACTTCTTATTAGATGTTAGATCTAATTTAGGGATTTGTTTTCCCCTTCCAGTTTAACAAATAAAGATATACTGGCAGCAGCATACAGTTTAAATGCGTACGCTATTGTTCTCCAGGGCCCCAGCTCACAGCAGTGTCAGCAAGGTAGTTTGTGCAGAGCTTGTTTCCATGTCAAAGTCTTGTATTTCTGACCAAATGGTACACGATAAATGTGAAGTTTTTGTTGACGGGAGATCATGGTGAATGCTGGGCATGTTATGGATCTGCGCTTACATTCTTGGAGAGTCAGTGCTGGAACACAGATGATTTTGAAGGAGGAACGTGTGATGCTGGTAAGCTATTTTTTTTTTTTTTTAGAGAGGTGGGTAATATAGAGAGAAAACAGAGGCAACTACGCCAGGGCAGATTAAATGGACTGTTCCGGGTCTGTGATGACACAATGTCCCTGCTGCGCTTGTTTATGAATAGAAATTTGATTTGTCCAGATGTTTTGTGCTGTTGGTTCGAAGGCGTATGTAAATGATAGAGAATAATGTGACACGACCAATGTCCTCTGCAATTCATATATTAGTAAACTATCTGAGGGATTCAAACCTGAAATATCACCTGAAAACACAAAACACATAGCTGTTTGCTGCTAATGCTAGCAGCCAAGCTCGTGAAGCTACACTGGATGAGTTCTTCAGACACTGTTCCCCCATTGTGAGGTTAGAATTACGAATATGCTCTCTATGTTTAGTCATTTCATGCTTTCCTTTTCAAACTGCAGCATAAGTGTCTAAAAGTCTATTTTGTTATCATAGTTATTGAATCATAGTTATTTTTATTTCTGGCCACTGAATTGTGATATTGGAATTATTACAAAACCAGAAATTTATGGAGCAACCTTATTGCTCTTTCTGAGAACACATCTAATTTTCCTTGTTCCTCAATTTTGTATACACTGTTCATTTAACCAAATGAAAAGTGTGATAATGGTCTGAATGTTTTGGAAATGAAAAAAGATGTTGATCTTTTAAAGTTGATCATGTCTATCGTTTCAGGGGTTCACCCATCTGCCAAATTGCACAACAATTTGCATTCAAATAAGGATTAAATGCTTTTATACAAATCACTAGATCTCTTAGACTTACAGGTCTTAGACATTTCTAAGGATTTCCCCTTTTACTTAAGAGTAGAACAACTTATAGCATTTTCCCTTGAGGAGAGCTCCTAATGTGGAAAACTGTCAGGAGTAGGGGAGGAGGACTGTCCAGATGCTTAAGCGTTTCTTAACAGAGGAGTAAACAAAACACATCAAGGAAGGAGAAATACTCACCAAAGGCTACATGACAGCGAGTTAATGAAATGCTACACATCAGATCATGGCGGAATAATGTTCGTGGATCGAAGGCATTGGAGATGCGCTCACATCACCCACCTTGCAGTTACACTATAACACCGGATGATATTTGGCTCCTGGAAAAACACAACAGTGAGTTTGGGTCCGTTGCTACCCTCCATCAGCAGTCTGATTACACAATCACAGCACTTATACTGAAGCCCTCTCGCTTTAGACTGCGACACATACCATTGTGTTTTGCTCTCATCATGGGCATGCACAACCAGAGGGAATGAGGGATATCTGCTGCACTCTATTCTCCCACGCTGTAACACCAGATTTTGCCCTTAAAATGGTTTTACCCTTGTTAATATGCAGGGTGCTAAATTTACCAGCAGGGTAAATAAACATTAGCAAATAAACATTACTATTAGCATGATTACTCTGTGAGTTGACCTTTCAAACATTTTGTGGGCTTCTTTAAAGTGTGGCTATTCAGCAGAAATATTCATTCAAAAAGTATTCATAATTACGTAATATCTTAATAGGGGCCATTTCTATTGATTTCTCTGCCATCTTCACTTAGAGTTCATTTTTTTCATCTTTTTTTGTCATACCTAGCCAGAGGGTCAACCAATGCTGCTTACGAAAGAAATGTTTCTGTCCCATTTTTTCTACCTAAATCACTCCAAGCAAGGGCCAATTGCCACCAAAATTTCAGGTTAAGTCACAAGGTTACTCTCGGACTGTTTGTGAATTTGGCCCCAGGTAGTTGTTGCTTCATCGTGCACCAAAGCTCTTTGTATATCAGTCACCTTTGAGTGCAGACCGCGCGGAGTGTAAACAGCAGCTTGACTGGTGCACTGAGGCGTACAACAGCAAAGTGGTGAACCTAGCGTAAGTATGTGGTGATTTAAACCATGGAAAACCATGGTGAAGATTAGCCAAGATTTAGAAGCTGCTCCCTGGATGTTTTGTGCACTGCTACTGCTTGACATGACAAAGAGATAGAGAGATTGGCAGAATTCACTGGTAAATCCATGTTTTAGCTATAGAATCTTGTTGGGGCTTGAGTGGTGGATGCACATGCACTTGTACATTAATTGGTAATCAACCTACCTAACCTGCATGTCTTTGGACTGAGGGAGGAGCCTGGGATACCTGGAGAAAACACAGAGAGGCTGAAGCTGATCAGCAGTCTGAACCCTATTGCTGTGATACAGTAGTACAGTACTAACCGCTGCGCCGCTGCACCACTCTAACTATCATCGGTGTGCCTAAATCATTTTTCACAGTGACACACCTAATGTTCACTCAAAGATGCAGATGAACGCACTGTAAGCTGTTCGTGCACTGCAACGACACACTGTTTTATTGTTTCGTCTGTTACCCAAGAAACTGGCAACCGATTGTATTGCGTGCTCAAAAATGATCAAAATGATAGAAAAGGACTTAATTTAAAGATAGATTACTGTGGCTTCAATACAATGCGTTATGAAAGGCTGGCAACTGGCTGTCAAATGCTGGCTGTCACGGAGCTGACCAAGAAAATGCTGTGCAGTCAATCTAGCTACATGCTACATCTACATCTAGCTACATCCAGCACAGTACAACCAAATGTACAAACAGCAAAAATGCTACTTTAAAAGTCTTGACAATGTAATCTGTGTGCTTAATATTAAACACTAGACAGTCCAGTGGTTGATGAAAGGCAGTAACATGTATGTCTCCTAACACATCAGGTTCAGTGCAGAGGGGGAATAGCAGCATTTATTACTTCCCAGGCAGTGGTCCGGTTTGGCTGCTCTCTTGCCTGGGAGAGAGAGAGAGAGAGAGAGAGATAAAATGGGGGTGGAGGAAGTCAATGGCAATCAGGGGGGTTAGGCAAAGAGCAGGGGAGAGAGAGGATGTAGAGGAAGAGTGAGTGTGAAGAGCAAACGGAGAGGGTTGAATAAAGCTTCCGGGCTCCAGAAGGCAGAGCTCTCAGACATTTTAATCAATAACTGCAGCTCTATCAAAGGATGGCTGATAGGCCAGAGACAGAGGAATTGTTCTGCAGTCACTGCCTCACCCCTGAGGAGTGATTCAACATTCTGGGACAGGGCGAGGTGGAAGAGGGTGGCAGAGATGGATGAATGAGAATTATGACAACGAATAAGGGATGAACAGATAGGCAGGCAAAGGGAGGGAGAGAAGAACAGACAATAGAAGCACAATTATGGGGACAGGGTGATGTAAATGAGGATGAAGCAAAGTTTTTCTTCCACAGATTTTCCGCTTGTGATGGTTATTTTCTTCCTTTATGTCACAGACAGTAAATTATGACAAAAGTGTGTGAAATTTGTTTTATTTAATGGCTGCAAATGTAAAGTCTGTGCATCAAGTACAACTTTATGTACCGTATGTGTTTGAGTATTTGTGTGTGTGAGACAGAAGAGGAAAGTATCTGCCTGTGTGCTAATATAGTACCATTGACCCCAAAACAGTATTATATTTTTCCAAAGTTTAATGTACTTTCACTCAAGTTGACTGGATTCTTGGTTTGTTTGTTATTTGTTGGCAGTTCAAAAAATAATGTGGAAACGACACAAAAGAACATGGCTGAGTCTGAAGTTGGACTTCTCTAGTCTTTTTATTTATCCAAGACAGAAGAGGTGAAATATTTACACAAACAAAGGAAATAAAACATTTTTTTTTTCACAAGGAAATCATCTCACAGCACTTAACATGTAGAGCAGATCTAGCCCAAACTCTTTCATGATCAATCAATTCAGTTACTAATTAGAAGAGACCCAGCAGTCATGGAAGGTTTTTAATATTATTTTAAAAGCTTTACACTTGAAAACATACGAATCCCTCATTTAAGACCGGTAAATTAACCATTGCCTAAAATGGTATAACACAACTACAGGGACAGGTACCTGAATATATACTTCGGATAACAAATTTTTACCTTATCAGTGTATGATGTATGTCATCATACTATCTGTATTTTGTTGATAGCTAGCATTTTGTTTTATAAAACCGAGGAAAGTGGTGTGGATGGGAGAAGATAAACGTCACTGATGCTTTTGAGATGTGACCCTTGACCTTAACTTCTCTCTCCCTATCCTCACAGTTTTTCTATCTGTACCTATCCTGCTTCTTCGCAAAATTGTCGATTGAGAAAAGAAATTGTTTAAAGTGGACATAATTGAATTCAGCTAAAAGCAGAGTCAGAGTAACAGTTTGGTGTCTGGAGCATCACACACAGACTCAGTAACTCTCCAAGGACTTAGAGTGTGGAGAGTTGTTCAAGGTCCATGTTCCAAACAGTGTAACGCTCCAAGCACTTAAAATGCTTTCTTTTTAAAATATCTAACCTACAATCTATGTTTCTTAGAATCTGTGTGTGTGTGTGTGTATGTGCGTGCGTGCGTGCGTGCGTGCGTGTGCAAGTGAGAGAGAGAGAGTCTTAGAGGAAAGATGTGTTAGAGTTGGAGAACTGTAACAGTGGAGTTATTAAAATGCATACCGCTTACCTGGATGTGTGTTTGTGTTTGTTTGTTTGTTTGTTTGTGTATACTGTATTCTTGAGAAGTAATTAATTGCACAGATCTGCTTCCTGCTGTTCCTGTTGTCAGTGAACACTGCTGTGTGTGTGTGTGTGTGTGTGTGTGTGTTTGTGTACGAACCAGTTTGTCACTCCCAGCACATCAGAAAAGGCAGCCTGGTCAGTGACACTAATTGCCGCTCCAAATTAGAATCACATCTAGTAAAGCTGCATTTATAAAGCACATTTTTATGTATGGAATTCTGAGATTTAATCAGATTGTTATTCTCGGGGGTCAGATTAGATTAAAACTACATTTTTGAATCAAACATTCAAATGAATAGAAGAGTGTTGCCAGCGACTTGGAGGAACATGGGAATCTTCGAATGACTGTTAATAGCAATGTTATCCATTCCGAAAACTGGGACTCGTATTTTCATTTTTGACACAAACCATTCAACATAACTTTTAAAGTGTATTATTAAAATTGTAAATATGATTTAGTTATAAATCCTAATTTAGAAAGGATACAAAAAGCATTTTTTTCCTTGACAGCATCATGCAGCTACTGTAACAGCAGAGCGGATCAAAAGAAGGCTTAGCACTGAAGTATGAGCATGTAAGATAACGTTAGACACCACAACCTAGAGTACATAAATCAATTAATGAGAGTTATTTCTCGTGGATGTTGTACAGAGTAGATTAACGGCACTTTTTGTGCAAATAGAGTCACACTCCGCCACAATAAAAAAGCAGCACCTTGTAGTGCTCCAGCTTGCTACCCCATGTTCCAGCAAACTTCTCGCTAGCACTCTTTATCTGTAAATAATAAATACTATTTCATTTTAATGACAGAAAACTAAACCCATTTTATTCTTATACACTAGACCAAACCTGCCCGGTCTCTACTGATGTACAATATGAACACAACCCTCAATAAACATAAACATATGATCCTCAGCCATTTCATTTTAGAAAGCCACTGTGGATAGACTGTTTGACATTTAAAGTGGTTGTGCCTTCCGTTTGAGGTACACATGCTTTTCTGTGTTTATGTGAGTTTAAGTCTTGATGGGATTGTATAAAAATGAATCGTTACAGTATTAAACTTTGCCAACTCAAAACACCTAATATTTCACCGTCAAACTCCTATATGAATTCCCAGAAAAATACGTAGACCTCGTATTTCTGAAAACTTCATTTCTCTCGCATCCTGTAACAAGATGATTCCTCTCAGTATAGTGCAGCTCGACAGTACCACCATGTAATTGTCAAGGTGTTTGTTCCACATGTCAGAATCTCACTGAGAGCTAATCATTTCCTCCATGCTCCATTACCAGCGAGCTTTACTTCAGGAGATACACACATTAATCAATGTGTCTAAAGCTCAAATTCCCTTTTTAAAACATTTTGGATGATCATCTCATCACAATAGGGGCAAGCAGGGCTGCATTTGTAGCACGAACCTCGCACATTGACTGATACTGGAATTTGGGAAATGAGGGCCCCAGATTCAAACACAGCACTGGCAGTTGTCAGCATTTTTAATAACAATGCAAAACACCAGTCAGGTCAGTCCAAGATGAAGCAAACCCTTTCAGCAGGCACAGGGTAAATCCAAAAAGACATGAAAACCAGGCAAAGGCCAAATGACAAGACACAACTAAAGACACAAAATGCTTGAAAAAGCAAAGACAAAAATCTTGGGTAAATGAATTGACAAAGAAAGAAGGATTTAAGGAAGGAACGAAAGAAAGGAGTGTCCTCCTCCAGAATTTGTTTTTTTTTCTTGGAGACTGTCATTGGTGGATTGCAGAGAGAACGCAGAAATCCTCAGCCATGACAGTGACTGCCTATTTCAGGCATGACCCAAACGACACATGGGTATGTTAACAAAGTGAGAAAAGCAGATTTTCAGAGGAGGTCTTTAAACATTCACAAGTTGAACTACTCAGGAAGGGGTAGGCAATCACAGTGATGACAATAAGAGAAAAACAGGAAATGTGGAGCAAGACATGACATACAAGGCAAAAAACACCCAAATCAAATAGATATGCAAGTGACTTTTGCAGTCTCTCCTGTTTTACTTAAAATTATTTGAAGGTTATTTTCGTAATATGTATAGTGTAAGTATTTTTAAAAGTTTTTGATCATTCATTTTGTAATCATACTAAATATACAAAGCTGCTGGTGAAAAGAGCAGATTTAATTAGATTTTAATGAGGACTTTAATTTCGGTGTCTTTCACATGTGACTAAGACCTCGAGGCCCACTAAACGACATACCACTCAAAGATTCAAAGAAGCAGCTCATAATTTAAAAGGCAGAAGCCCTTAGTGGAATTCAGCGGTATATTCTAGATCTGCAGGGCTTTTCTGGATATTTTCTGTCACAGCTGATTTTTAAACACTGCTCCCTGCCTATCAGCATTACAAATTTACCTTTATAATGCCAAAACTGGCAGCATACTCATCCTCATCATTTGAAAGAAAGCAACTGTAATAAAAACCTGATGAGCAAGCATAGGAAGGGACAAGCACAGTAAAACATAGTTCACATTTTCACATTCAGATGTGCTTTTAATCACTCTGGCAAGCTTTTGCAAGGACATTTCAGCCCCAAATGGCAGTCAGTGTTTATTACCTGTGTTTATTAAGCTTCATTGGCATGCAAATGCAAAAATGATAGCATTTGGGAAAAGGAAAATGTGAATATGTGATTTCCAGTCGGTTGTTTTCTCGTCTGGCTAGCAGGTATCAAAAGAAAGGGTAGATAGTTTTTTATGCTGTACGCCACTGTCAAATGAATAGGCTACTGTATGTACAAAATATTGACTGGACCAAACTGTGAACACACTGAATTATCCAAAGTGACCAGAACATTTTGCGCGGTCAGACACAATTTACCTTTCAAATGGCTTCTGTACTGTAGTTGGTCAATGTTGTATCAGTGTTGATACAGAGTGAGAATACAGTCCGGGCAAGAGAAATGGCCGAATACAGAAGGCATTGGAAAGAGGGTAGAAGAGATGGAGACACAGAAAGAGAGGAGGAGTGTTCCAGAACAGAAAAGGCAGATAAAAACTGAGACTTATAGATGCACAAACTGACAGCCTCTGACATGAAAGAAGAGGAGAGAGAATAAAAGAGAATATTAAAAGAACTATAAGCATGCACACTTAAATCTACTCTCTCTCTGTCTCTCTCTCTCACACTCACACATGGTGCAGTCACTGTGGGTATATGCCAGGATATGTGTGAGAATGTGTGCTGCTGTTTATTAGAAGTGATTCTCGAGCTGGAATAAAAGGGGAAAAGCGTGGAGAAAAAAAAAAATGCAAGAGCCTGCAAGATCAAGGAGCATAATCTGGCACAGTGTCATGTGTGTTTAAATAGTAAGAGAGAGAGAGAGGGGGAGAGAGACAGAGGTAAGAAGAGAGAAAGATGGACAGATTGTTGGGTGGAAGGGGACAGGGAGGGAAAGGCTTGGGGAGAAGAGAAACATCTGAGAGGGGGAAAAGGTAAGTCTTAATAGTAATAAAGAGAGACTTTTGTTGTTGTACTGCTTTTTGTCAACACTCATTTGGTGTGAAGTGTTGATAACATGTACACACACACACTGCACAGTTGCTGCATGCAGTTGGGGAGAGTATTTACTGCTGTAATGTGTGACAGAAGGTCCAGCTTTATAATGAAAACAAAAGCACAAGTTTTCATCTGATTCACATGCATTCATGAGCGCAGAGAATGACACATTTTGAAGGTTGTGACATGCACTGTACAAGCTCTATGTTCCCTTTCAAACAGAAAAAAAACTGACTTCCTCACAAATGAACTCCTTCATGAAGAACACAGGATTCTCATCTGCATTTCAACGGGGATAGATTGTGGGATGAGCAGACAGGTCGAGAATATTCTCAGCCCGCTGCTGCAGACCGTCCTGGCATCCTCACACACTGGCGGGCATGTATATTCAGAAGAAGCAGCGTAATGTGTGTGTGCACGTGTGTGTGACAAAGAGGCGCAGTACAGAGGAAAAGGGAGTAAAGGAAACGACACAAGAATTGAGAAAAGAATGGATGATGGGAAGTGAAAAGGGAGAGATAACCAATGTTCTCGTCCTTGTATTAGCTCTAATTCCCCCTAATGTACCTGGTATTTAAGGGGGAGTTCACCCATTTTCTCTGACCTTGACTCCAGCACTCTGAGAGGCTTTATAGATGGAGAGCTGGCAGAGATTGTCTGGCTCTGTTCCAGCGGCTCATCTTTACATGATTCTATGGAAAAAAAAAAAAGAAAAAAGAAATACTCTTTATTTTATTGCATATTTTGCTTTTTCTGTCATTCTGGTGGCTAATCCTCTGCCATTCCTCCCCGCAAACTCACACATAGACTGTCATTGTTTTTAAAAATGATGCATTAGATGCATTTCAAACAATGTGCTTAAACACCACACACAAAACGAGATCAAACCTTGGATGAAATTATTGTGCTGTTGCAGCAGCAGGAGAGAAAGATGGCAAACAATAACGCAACAAAACCCTATAAATAGAGTAAAACCCAACTGGGGCTCGCCGAACATTATGCAGCTTATGGTTCGTACACATGCTGTGTGGAAGCTGTGAATACACAGGAAAGGAAAGACTGTTACTTTCATGTTTGAGGCTACAGTGACCATTGACTTACTTCTTTTAGTAATTTACTTCCCAAAAATGCAGCTACATCGTGACAGTACATAATATATATGCAGTATATTTATAGGAAAATTCAACCAAATTGTAAAAGTTTTTATTAGCTTAAAACTTAACATTAGAACCAGGGACTCGTGGCAACAGGACTGGACTGTGTGAACAAAAAGAACTCTCTTACATGTTGGATATTGTGGGTGAAATACATATATAAACGAGTTTAAACTGGAAGTTGCAGTTTAATGTGCTGGTTCACCTTTTTGGTTTGACAAAGTGACTTCCTGTGTTGATGCTAAGCTAAAGCTGACATGCTTTAGGGTTTCCTTTAAGAAGGAGAGCATAATTTTGACACAATGGATAACTGTTCCTTTAAAGATAAAAAAATATGGTAAATACCTTTTAGTTCACACAAGGCGTGATAAAGAGGCACTTAGGGAATGAAAAGTGAAACACACACACACACACACACACATTATTGACAAACAGGTTAAATTGACACTGGAATACTTTGTAGCTGCCTGTTTCTGCACCTTTAAATTCATCATTTCTTTTTCCTTTACACCTTCTCTCACACTCTTGCCTATTTTCAATCTGTTTCTGTCTCCAACGTCAGCTGCAGTCATTTGAATAATGCCTGTAAGTTCTCATTCATAATATGAATGTATGATTTGACTCTTGTGCCTCGAACGTGCATGTTTCTGTGTGTGTGTGTGTGGATTGGCATATATACACAATTAAGCATAACCCCTGAAAAACACCTAACAAATCATTAGTATTATTTTTTGCTGCTGTTGACACAAAAGCTCTCAATAGGCAATTTCAATGTTAAAAAACCAAACAACTTCTTGTTGAAACATATTTAAATGTAATAATGTATAAATGTATTGATAGATCGTTCCTTTTAAAGGTGGAACAAGACAGAAAGTAACGTTTATATACACTTTTCAGCTTTGGATACAATGTGAAAACTATGGTAAAATCTTTTATAGTTTAAGATTTTACCATAGTTTTCACTATGGTAAATAGTACAAACATCTATAGTTTTTATAGATGTTTGTATTTTTCATATCCCATTAATTATTTTTTAACACAATTTGCTTTGTCTTTTCAAAAATCTGAATCACAAACAAATGAAAACAGAAGCAAATATACTGTAGATGACGATTATGTCAATCAAATGCAAAGGGTCATCTTGATTGATCTCCATTCCGCATTTTCTGTGCATTGAAGAAAATAGGCAGTCACACCCTAAACAAATGTTCATTATCAGCCATGCCTCAGAGAATTAATGCCTCTATAGCATTTTTCTTCCTCAATTAACCTGTAAAGGCAAATCGTAGTGACACACTACATTTGTGCACTTATGTACTGCAGGCATTTTTCCTTATTTAAACGACAACAATCTTTGCCTAACTGTAATCTACTGCTGCCAGTGCCTGAACATAACCATACGAAAAGGTGTTATAATTTAGCAGTTATTACAAGCTGATGTTGTGTTGAATTAAAGATGTTGTCAGGGAACATTTTCCTGATACATTTAGTATTAACATCGTTGTAGGCCTGCCAGTTATGTTCATTTCCTCTTTATGTTAATACAAAACATAATCCAGCCAGGTTTAGTTTCCTTCACAACATATTTGTTTCACAACTCGGTTTATTTCTAGGAGAGAGTAATTGCTAATATACTTTTCTAAAGATAGATCCATGTTGTGTGGCAGTGTTGATGGCGCAGAGATACTTCCATTCAGATATGCTACTGTAATCGTACGGTACCTGCAGTTCATAGGGGTTGCCGTCTCCTGTATAACAGGCCTACACAATGCAGGCCTCGGGAGTCGTGAGGCTCATAAACTCCAACCTCTGGTTTGCAATGACCCCAGAGAAATACTGACACCAAGTGCTGATACTAATTTTACTTAATGGCGGGGAGGTAGAGGCTATTACATGTATGTACACACTGTGTCATACTGTAATTGGAGTGAGGACATGAATGGACACATTTGTACTGTTGTCATCTAAACATAACAGATCCTTTTGTTTGATGTTGACGGATGGAGATTCATAATGGACCTGAATATAATAATTCTCACACTATCATGGCTAATAGCTGATACTCTTATTTACTCATTCTCTTATTTACCGCATATTATCTATATGATCAGCTCCAAATAAACTGGTACATTACCAACTCTATAGATGTTTTTTTTGTTTGTTGCAACCAAGTTTTGTCCCCATTCACTGTGTTGATTTCTCTGTGTGTATATGTGTGCATTAGTGTTCATCACAGTCAGTCCTAGCAGCTGCTATCTGCCATCATGAGTCAGTTTGATGGAACCCACAATACACATGCATGCACACACTAATCACATAATCACTCACACAGCATCATCCAAGCACTCAGTTCTGTCTTCACGAGTAAAAAAACACTTAAACTTTGCATTCAACTGCATCCGGACGACGTGGAGAGGAAATAGTATATATGACAGGTGATCACAAGAGGCAGCAGAGGGACGGTGAAAGGGAAAAGATTAAAGTGAGAAATCCAAGAAGAGAAGATGTGCTCTTCTGCTTTTCACTGTCGTCAAGGCCGCCTACATTCAAAATGCAATAAATAAAAATCTTGTGAGCTTTCAAAAAGACAGCTAAAAGCAATCCTAGCTCTGCAAGGCCAGTCTGGGGCTTGAAGGGCAAAGCCAGTGGTCCAAACAGGTAAAAGATAAATTCATCAACTTTCTATCTGTATTTGTTCCATGCTTGTGGATGGTGATACACCATAAATATACATTTATTGAAGTACTATACTTTAGCACAGCTAAGAGATATTAATAGTAAATATATTTTTTGAAATAAAAGTGCATTTAGATTCTATTAGTATTTGTCTAGGTACTGTTTTAGCACATTATCATACTTTTACTTATGTATAATTGGGATATTATCATGGGAAAAAAATATCTGTCCTAATGTTTATATATCGAACAAATTTTCATTTCCTTTCGTTTTGTTTCCTGCCGCTTATCTGGGTCCGGGTCACAGGGGCAACAGTTTGAGCAGGGAGATCCAGATGCTCCTCTCCCCAGCCACTTCCACCAACTTCTCCGGGGGGGACACCAAGACTTACCCAAGCCAGCCGAGAGATATAATCTCTCCAGCGTGTCCTTGGTCTGCCCCGGGGTCTCCTCCCGGATGGGCATGCTCGAAACACCTCCCCAGGGAGACGTCCAGGAGGCATCCTGACCAGATGCCCGAACCACCTCAACTGGCTCCTCAGCGGCTCTACTCTGAGCTCCTCCCGAATGTCCGAGCTCCTCACCCTATCTCTAAGGCTGAGCCCAGCCACCCTGCGAAGGAAGCTCATTTTGGCCGCTTATATTTGCGATCTCATTCTTTCGGTCACTACCCAGAGCTCATGACCATAGGTGAGAGTTGGGACGTAGATTGACCTGTAAATTGAAAGCTTTACCTTCTGGCTCAGCTCTCTCTTCACCACAACAGACTGCTTCAGCGTCCGCATCACTGCTGACGCCGCCCCAATCCGTCTGTCAATCTCCCGCTCCATTTTCCCCTCACTCGTGTTCCATGGCCAGGACGAAAACCACATTGCTCCTCTTGAATCCGAAGTTCAACTAGCAGCCGGACTCTCCTCTCCAGCACCCTGGAGTAGACCTTCCCTGGGAGGCTGAGGAGTGTGATCCCCCGGTAGTTGGAACACACCCTCTGGTCCCCCTTCTTGAAAATGGGAACCACCACACCTGTCTGCCACTCCAAAGGCACAGTCTAACAAATTTTCTATCTACATAATAATAATAAATAAATATCGGTAAAGATGAACGATGTATCACCACTTCCTCCCATTGTACAAAAAAATCCAAAATATCGTTGCTGCTATCTTGTAGTTGTGACTTTATTTGGTGGCAATGTGCACAGCAGTGACGGGGAAGCAGACCCACACTCTGACGTTCCCATCCAAACATTCACCTGCCCGATCATGAGCAGGACTCAGCTGTCATTTTTACAGCCTCAAATAACTAATGGAAACCAAACTGATGAGAATAATTAACAGTTAACAGAAAGAACAGACAGAAACCATCTTTGGGAAAAATGTAAAAAAATATATTTTTGCCCAGGTCCTACCTGAAATGGAGTAGGAGGAGTTTAGGACCTATACTTGAACCAGCTCCCAGGGTGATTGAAACGCTTGGGCTTTACTTTTGGGAGGCTCTCATGTTGTATATCTTAACATACAGTTTATGTTGGTATGGAACAAAACACTATTTTCTTGGATTTTGCCATAGACTTGAATCATGTGAAACAGGAAACACATATATGAAGTATTTGCATGGAATTTCACGGAGCACAAAACATTCTGAAAGCTAATGAAGACATGACAGCATATATTTGTCTTCTGGTCCTCCAAATCTAAAACACTAATGATTTCAGCCTGTTGTTCCTTTTGTGTCTGAACCGTATGACAAATATCTGATGACACACACACACATAGTAACACTTCCAACACCTCTGCCCAGTATGTGGCCTATTTATTTATAGTACAAAGAGCATACTGCAAAGGTTGTGTTTGCTTATGTTAACTGATAGGGTAATTCATGGCAGCGTAGACCACCAAGCGTGTGTGACCATTCGCAACATTTTAAGTAACAGGAACAATCCCTAATATCAGTGTGTCCAATTTGAGGCGCAGCTGGTTGCAGGAACATTAGGCAAGACTTCACAATCACATGCTGAATACATCCTTTGATACAATACAGATGACTATCATCG
>KV751315.1:4250647-4278096 GCA_001698575.1 Mola mola
TTTTCCTTTCTCACAGAGGATACAATGATGCGCTCTAAAACTGTCACCTGTAATGAATCCAAGCGAGTTGTGATAAAGAGCGTCAAGGGGCCAGAGTGTATGGGGCTGCTGCATCCATGTAAATCACATCAGAGCCGTTGAGGAATAATAAAGAATGTTGTCTCTACAGGCAGCAGCAGACTGTTTAAAGTAACGCATTATTTATTTCCATTAAAGTACTCTAATTTAAATTTTTGTATTCTCGTTTTCATTTTCTTTTTAACAGATTCCAATGTACTGGTAACATTTTTAGCACAGATATTATAATGTAAATTGATAGCATTATTTACTTTAGTGTCACGGTGGGGCGCACTTGATTAGTTTTCTCTGGATTAAGATATAAATAGGTAAGACAAAAGGGGAGAAGATGCGTGTGCTCCTTGTCTAAATATACCGTACATGTATAATACATTTGTAATAGAGTAATGTTTTTAGCAAATATGTTGTTTACCTCTCCTTGCTGTTCCAAAAATATATATATTTGATTTTATTTAAGAAATTGACAAATAATGCACAAATTAAAAAGTACATTAGACACCCCCCACACCTTTGATGATAAGCTTTTTCCTGTCATCCTTATTCCTGAATAAGGGTGACATTTTCCTGAAATAATTCCTCCGTTGCATTTATTGTTTCATATTCAAAGGGATGCCACTCAGTAAGCTGAACTGTGATTGAATACACAATGCTTGACTTTTACCTTGAAATTTGCTTTGATGGGCCAAACAATATAGTTATATTTTTCTACAGTGCAGGTGTATTTTGAATGGAGACGTTTCAATACTGCATGGTAGTATGTAAGAGGATTACAAAAATGTTGTGTGAACCCCAGGCACAAATGATGACCATTCTCTTTTAAAAGTAAAACAAGAATAATAAGATTTTACAAAACAGAGTGAACTGCTGCTATCTGCTGTGCATCGTGGGCACACTATTCTTTTGCACTTTGGACCCAACATATTTGCATGGCACGCTGTGCTGCAGTCTTTCAGTGGGAAAAAAAATCAACAGTAAAGCTAACATTTTTACATCATTATGTCACTTTGGCATGTCAGTTTTGGCATGTTTAAGTATCACAGTATATCAATTCAATTAGTAAACAAATCATTTTTCAAGTCTATTTCATGAACCAGTAGGCTGGAATAATGCAGCATCATGTGTGCCCTGTTTAAGATCATTGTTTCTTTTTAAAGGTAAATAAATAAATAAAAAATAAAAGTCAATAATATAGTTTATGGCATTAGACACAGTCACCTTGCCTCATATTTGACACGTTTCTATTGGGAAATGATGGGTTGTACATTTGGCGTACTATTTGAACCAGCCACATGGGCTCAGTTTGATTTGCATTAATTAGATGAAAGTTTGAACTTTTCTTTTTACAAACTTGACCATAAAGTCTCTATAATCCAGCGTGGATGCTACAAGTGTTCTTATTGACGGAAGGAACAGCTCATATAGTCTGTCCTGTGCCATAGAGGTGCACAAAGAGAGAGTTTCATTTATAAAAAGCTATGCTCGCCTGATGCTACTCTTACTGGAATTGTCAATAGAAGTCAGAGCACATTCATACAGTTAGGGAAGGTTTCTTCAATCTTTTTGAGGAAAAAAAGTGTTAGAAGTTTGCAAGTTGTTTCCTTTGCAGTCTCTCTCAGTATCCTCAACTTATAGAAGAGGTCCATGAGAAACTCTGTGCGGCCAACATAGACTCTATATAAAAATGACATGAGAACTCCACAAAAGTGAGTCCAATAAATCTCAATCGCCCTCTGGTGGCTGGCTTCAGTACAGGTCGTAATCCCCTCCTCCTCCTCCATGACATTCTACTACTGAAAGTACTCCTCAGATACATTTTTACTAGATAGGTTCTGTTGTTTTAAGATAAGATAAGATAAGATAAGATAAGGCTATTGATCCCTGACAGGGGAAATTCACGAGTCACAGCTGTACAAAGGTCAAAAACAGGGGGGAAAAAAGTGACTTAATTTCAATAATTTTGAAAAAATATGCATATTTTGTACTGATGAATAATGACCAGTTTACATCATACTGGAGTTGAAGAGTCTTAAGGCGGTCGTAATGAATGACCTGCGGAAGCTCTTCTTTTGACACTGTGGGTTAAGAGTCTGCTGCTGAAGGAGCTGCTCAGTGACTCCATATTTTCTTACAGTGGGTGACAAGTGTTGTCCATGAAGGATATCGGCTTGGCCAACATCCTCCTCTTGCCCACCTCCTCTACGGAGTCCAGTGGACAGCCCAAATGGAACTGGTGATGTGTCGTAAAAGATCCTGAGTAATGTCTTGCAAACTCCAAAGGTCCTCTGTCTCCTCAAAAGGTGGAGGCAACTTTTGCCTCTCTTGTACAGGGCATCGGTGTTGTCATACTAGTCCAGATTGCTGTTTAGGTGAACACCCAGGTATTTGTGTTTCTCCACTGTCTCGATGCTCACCGCTGCAGTATGCGGTGCTGTCCTTTAGAAGGTGATCACCACCTCCTTTTTTCTTGCTGGCATTAAAGTGCAGGCAGTTGAACTCACACCAGTTGACAAAGTCCTTGTTGACCCTACTATATTTCTAGTCGTTCCCCTATGATACATAACCAACGATGGCTGTATCATCTGAGAACTTCTGCAGATGATAGGTAGTCCTCATCACACTAATATTTCTTAATTTTTTTGATCAGGTTGGTTTTAACTATTTGATGCTGTAAAATGGGGTGAGACAGCACGATTGACAGCTGAGCGCTGCTCGTAGCTGGGCATGTGGGTGTATGAGAGGGACTTTGACACCACGACTCCCACTATATAGACTCTGGTTCCAAATGATGCACCAGCGCAAGATGGCAGCATTCATATTAGTGGATATTTTGGCTTAATTTTTGTACAATGGGAGGAAGTGGTGACCTGCTGTCCATCTTTGTTTATGTCAGCGGTGATCGCACACATCGGAATACATAATTCTTTTATAAACACACTCGGGCATGAGTGCGTGCGTATGTGAAACAAAGGATGAACGGACTGGTGTGGATAATGGGTGACTCTATTTAGAGGTGAGAGATGTAGAGATGAAGAGGGAAGTGAAAGAGGAGAGATGGATTGACTAGAGCGAAGGGATGAATGTAGATGATGGCTAGACATAATATCCGGCAGAGAGAGGAGAGAAGGGCAGAGATAAAAGGAGAGGGGAGAGGCAGGTAAAGTGAGGTAGAAAGAGCAGAGAGGGATAGAAGGATAGAAAGGGTGGAAGGGAAAGGGAGGGAGAAAGAGCAGAGAGGGATAGAAGGATAGAAAGGGTGGAAGGACATGGGTAGAGGAAGTGCAGTTAATGGGCTCAAATTTAATGTCTGGAAGGACGGGGGATGGAGATGTGGAGGTAAGGCTTGTTTTGCGTGCACAAATGGAGCAATGAGTATAGATAATGGGCTCCATCTAATGTCCGAAGGGAGGAGAGGTTTTAGAGATAAGAAAGAAAGAATGGGAGGAAAACTAGATAGGAGTAAGGGAATGACACTGTTTTCATATCTGTGTTTGAAGAAAAAAATCAAACTATTTTGTTAATCAGATTGATAACTTTTATATCGAAAATGACATAAATGTGCTGTTGTTCCACCTTTTTAAAATCAAATTTTGTTGCTTGATTTGTCATCATTTACAAGTATCATGAAAATAATCAGCAAATGAATTGATACTGAAAATAATCTATAGTTGCAGTTTAATCATTTCATGTCTTAATGGCTCAATTAAATGTGACCTGTATCGACCAACTGACACTGTACTGTGACACCGTCAGCTGGACGTCTCTCCATCAGTGTCACGGAGACAGATTCCTACACATGTCCTATCCATGACTGATTCCTGTGAGTGTACTGTATGTAGTGCAAGTAATGGGCTTGATGTAATATCTGCAGAAGATGGGGAGAGATTGATGTGTTGAAAGGACTGGAGGGATGACTTTAAAATATGGTTAGAATATAATGTCTGGAGACAGACAGAAGTAGACAGCCGGAGAGAGACAAGAGAGGATAGAGGGGTGGAACGCTGAGCATAAATGATGAGATAAGTTTAACACGTGGAGGAGTGGTAGGAGGACACGGGGGAGGAAAAGAGGGAGAATGGATGGATGGATGGTGGGACAGGGTACAAGGAGAAAGGTGGTGAAGAAGGAGAGATGGATTGATGGATAGTGAAGGGATGAATGTAGATCGTGTCTAAAGCTAACGTCTGGAGGACAGGCATCCATCTGACTGACCGAATTATAGTCCAGATCACTTTTTACAGACTAATTACTGGAACACAAGATTTTCTCTCCGTCTGTCTCCCTCTGTGGCGTTGCCGTCCTCTCTATTTCAGCGATCAGGGTGATTTTGAGGGCTTATGATATGGGAGGATGCCTCTGCTGTTAGCGCACACCTCCGGTCAGCTCATAGATCGGCTCACCTGCCCTCCTTTCCCCTTGTTAGAATAGATCCTCATATACCCTCCCCTCCTCTCACAGATGATTTTCTAAAGAAATTATAGTTCATTACTGCCCATTTGCCTTATTTTCCAATCCCTGTTCCCCTTGTCAACTGTCTGCTTTCCAATCTGAAAAGGAGAAAAAGCAATCTTTCTTCCTATTACTGTGCTTGTTAGTGCCATTGTTAACTCATACACATCTTGTTTATGTATATATTTCAGGGAGTGCATAAGTGGGAAAACAACAAGCTGCGTACTCTGTGCAATATTTATCATAACCATGTTGCAGGCACTTTTAGTAAACTTTGATCAGACTTGGCTGACTTGATAATGATGGAGGCCGAAGGGAAAATATGTCTAGACAACAATAAATCTGCGAACAGTTTATCCACTTAGCCCCTGTGTTAAAAAAAAACAACAAAAAAAACACAAAAAGGAACTGCAGCCTACAAGTAAAGGAAATGCCAGCATGAAGTGCTTTTATAAGTTGTAGCCGCACCAGAGTATCTTCAGTGAGCCTTGACATGAATTTTATGAGTATCTGGGCTTTATGGGGCCCATAGATACAGCACTGCGCTTTGACAAGAACTTCCATTTTTCAGTGTTCTGATGGTCCAAAAATCATGTCTTTACTTTATTTCAGATCTCCTGTTGTGTGTGGTTGGATTAAGATTTAGTGTCAGGATTCGGTTTCAAGTCATTTTAAGGCTTATCATGCCAATTTCCTTCTATTCCCTGCAAATGCAATTATTATCCTTCAGAAGATTGAATATTTTTTCTCACTTTGACAACATGTAACATAACATAAAAGATGTCCACGACTGCTCAGCAGTGCCATGAAAACATGTAGCACATTATGTGAATAATTATGATTTTTTAGTTCGGTACCGTTACATATACTTGCCTGCAATATATTAAATAAGGCGATTTTCAGATGTGTGTGATTGCATTTTAGACTGGAAGACAATACACATAAAGTAATGCTGGCACAAACAGAATGTCATTATTGCATTTATTCCTAAATAGCTGTTTTGTTTGAGTTTTTTGCATCATAAACAGCATCTAATTCCAGTAATCATGCTTGACACAAAATTGAAAATGATGAAAGACACTGTCGTTTCAAACTTGCTTTAGTTGTGTGTGTGTGTGTGTGTGTGTGTGTGTGTGTGTACTTTTGCAACAACACACTGACATCAGTCTTGTTTGTTTACCAGAGATCAAACTGGTTCAAGTAGAAGGTTGAAGAATCAATGGTTCTATTAATGTGTTGTTTTAGGGTCACGCTTAAAAGTCTGTATTGAATTTGAACAAAAGGTCACAGTCTCTAATAACCATCAGAGAAAACAACAGTTTATTAACTCACAGATCAATTTCAGCTTATTATTTCACAAATCAATCATACTCCTTTGGGGATTTCTCATCAGCCTTTGTGTCGGCGCGTCCATGTTGTTATATGCTGTTTAGTTTTTCACTGAATAAAAAGACGAATTATTAAATTTGAAGAAATATTGGAAACAATGTCTTGCGGCCAGCATGCACCTGGGTGTCTACGTGTTGTTTAGAGGATGCTTTAAAGCAGCTGTTAAAATGTTAAAAGGCAAAGGGCAAAACAGTGGGCAAGTGTAAGTGTGTGTGTGTGCAAATGTGACCTTCAGGGTAAAATAAATATAGAATAATGCTTTTATTACTTTGGAGTGCAACAGACATGAATGCTTTTGTCATGAATCAATGCATTTGAGGTGTTGGCCTGAGTTAGGGGATCAGCTTGTATGATTAAGGGATTAGTAAAGATTTGAATCCATCGCTTGATGTAAAATACACAGTTTGTGAGTATTTTTGTGTACACAGATCAGATATATGTGTACCTCTTGAAACAGCCACCTTCAGCGTCATTGCGGGTGTGTGTGTGTGTGTGTGTGTATGTGTGTGTTAGTGAGAGCGAAAGAGAGAGAGTGAGCACTAATTAAATTTATTACTGTGTTACTACCTGGAGCTGTAGCTATGTGTGATAATTAAATCTCTCTCAGTATATCTGAGGTAATGCAGATGTGAGACTTTGTAGCAGAATGCTTTAAGGTCACATAATGACACTCTTTTTCAAGTGCTGGAAGTGTTGCATGTTGAAAGCTGAACGCTTATTGACCCTATGCTGATCAGTATTTTACAAACTTCATATTGCAATCTAGATGCTGATTTATTCAATTTGGGTCTTGATTTTACTTATTTATTTATTTCTAAATTTAAATAATCAACTGCATTTTTGTTTATTATTATTATTTATTCATGTGGCCAGATAATCCTGAGAGGATGTGGACAGATGTTCTTCTGCTGTCAGTGGTCTGCTTCAGTTTCTCTGCAGCCGCTGAATTTTAGACCATTGCTCTCAGCTCTGAACCTTTGGGTCTGTTAATGATCTGATATCCCAACGGCAGACAAGGTCACTCAGAGGGATGAGGACAAGTCTTTTTATATATTTTTCAACTCCATTGTGTCAGGGCTAAGGTGGAAAACTGGGGAAGTTTTGATTTCTTTTAAATCTCTCATATCATTTCATGGCCTGTAAGGGTTTTTACATTTTGAAGGCAAACATTCTAGATCAGTTATCTTAGAAGTTGACAACATCTTGCTTTTCCAATTTCCCAGTTAAATATAATATCCACAATTGCTTCCTTGTAGAATTTGTATGTACATGCGTATGTATGTTATGTGCATCTGTGCCCGTGCTTGTGAGAAAGAGGAAAATAAAATTGAGCAAAGCAAGGAAAACTTAAACAGATTTTAGTTAGTGTTGGCATTGCTATCAAGCATTGCAGTGAAAGCCAATTCTTCCAGGTTTGCAATCCCCTTTTATTATTTTAGCCCCGAATGGTGAACCAAGCACACGCACACACTGAAGTAAATACTGCAGCCTTGCACGTACCTAACTAAAGGTACAGTCCCCCCCCACCCACGCACGTACACACATACAGGTCAGTTATCATTGCTTTGCCCTCAAGAGCACTATCAGTCAAAATGTAATTCAGTCATAACTTGATGTACGTTTGTCTGTGTATGTGTGTGTCTGTGCGTGTGTGTGTATTTGTTTGTGTATATACTGTATGTATCAGCATGTGTGGGAGTGTCATATAATGGCAGGCCAAAGGGTGCCGATAGAAAAACAGGGAGTCGAAACTCAAAGGTATTCTTTAGCTTTTATTATCATGCTATTGCTAAAGGCAGAAGGAAGGAGAGGCAAAGATAGATGGAAAGAGGAGACAGGTGAATAGCTGAGAAAGGAGAGGGAGGTTTGGAAAATAATCTGTTTTTTCCCCTTTGGGCTTGAGGAGGACTGCTCTTGTCCAACATTTTTGTATCTGTATGTTTTTGTGTGTGCATATAAAGCTTAATATACCAGTGGGTTTTGTGTCTGATGGAAGTAACCTTCACCTAAATAAGGTTTCAGCTTCTGCGTTGTTTTTATTTTATTATTTTTAACTACTGGTGGAAAACTGTTTCAAAAAATCTAGAAAAAAAAATATAGAAATCTGACCGATTACTTTATGACGCAATGGGAATATAACTTGTTCAGAACAAAAACAGACACCACTATTCCAGCTACATAGCGCTCGAGATTTCAGCCTTCTTTGCATTGACAGATGGTTGAGCAATGGAAATGCTGATGGTTCCCTGCATCTAACTCTACTCTGATGCCCAAGCACGGACCAAGTGATGGAGAACTATAGTCTATATTGCATGCAGCATGATGATGATGATGATGACCATGTCATGCACCAAAATGTCAAATACTGCTGCAGATTCTCTGATGCGGACATGGTTTGGATTAATTCCTTGTTGTAAGGTGGTTGCCTGTCTTTCACTGTCAGCACATGTTGTTTTTCAAAATCTGCTAACTTTGATGGACCTGATATTACACTTTGTTATGGCTAATTTGACCATTTAACCAAATACATGCCAAATGTTTGTTGTTGGTAATCAGTTAATAACATTATAACTGATGAATATGGCCAATATTCTGAACCCGACATGCTGTCATTAACGTAACAAGTACAGTATCATGATATCACAGTATGATATAGTAGTTTGGTGGATTGCACCTTTAAAGATGGTTTGCAATCCGCCAGTAAACATGAAGAAGTGCAACACTGTTTTTGTGCTGCACTGCATGTAGACTACAGTGTAGGCTAATAAACTAGTCATCTGTTATCTTACTAGTATAGCAAATAAGATGCAGGTTAGTACAAATAATAATAAATATATCATGCGTCCCTTGATATAGATCGACAGAAAAGTGGTGAGGTTTGTTTACTTGATTGTTTAAAAAAACAAAGAAACATGGACTCACCATGTAAGTCACCTTCATATGTCAACAGTGCACTTTTGAATCCAGCAGAAACTGTTCCCTCCGGAGTGATAATTATCTCGGCTGCATGGTCTCAGCAGTTAATATACCGATAAGACATAACACAGTGAATAGGGTTTCTAAGATACTTGCTTATTGTCTGGTTATGTTGGATAATATTGGAAAAAATGAAAGAATTTCTAAATATAGACATTATTTCATATTCATTATGTATATATATATATATATATAGTAGGTAGCACGGTGGTGCAGTGGTTAGCACTGAAGCCTCACAGCATGAATGTACAAAGTCCAAAGACTTGCAAATTAGGTTCATTGGTAACTCTATATTGCATGTGAATTGTGCACATCATTGCAAATATCATATTATCATTTCCTAACAATTATATGGTTTGTTACCCCTCATGCGGCGAAGGAAACTACCCATCTTTCAAACTCATGTTGTGACTATGACGAAAGGGGGCGTTCAGACCTGCTTTCACCATCTCTCCTGGATGGTGCAATGAAATATGCCTCAGGAAGATTTTTCTTTCCAAAACATACCCTCAACGCATAAATTGCTTTGTCCTCATTTTTGTGTCTATGGTTGCAATGTTGCCCTAGAAAATCTGGTTAAGTAATACTACAAAGAATCTGTCCTGGGTTGACAAGAGTTCCATTTTGTGGGATTGTTTTTCTCTGTTGGATATTACATTGCTGGCATCAGTGCTACAGCTCTGACTGAAGGCCTTTTTCTTTGTCTCATTTTGGTTAGTGGTTAATTTAACACAAGCCTCATTCAAAAAAACACATTTCTGACAGGTCAGTACTGTGGCACGTGCAGTGTGGGGAATCTGTGGATCAAAAGGTAGGTCACATTGTCTCTGCGGCTGCTGCTGCTCCAGACAGCTGCTCCATAACAGCGCTGAAGGAGACCATCTGTCTGCAGCCGAAAATGCAGAACAACATGAGAGACAACAGAGCTTTAAAGTTCTGTTTACTAATAAGAAGTTCAGTCAGAGACACATTAATGATGGGGCTTTTCCTTTGCAACTTTTGGCCACTCTGAGCCAAGCCATGCCGCACTGATTAGCTGTGCTGGACTGGACTACCTCCAGGGCACGATGATGCATTGTCAGCCGCAGCCAACCTATGACTTTGTTTGTTTTGAGACTCAGCTCATGTACAGGATGTGCAAGGGGCCATTGAGAAAAAAGTCCCTCCCGTGTCTCTGTTTGCACTCACAGATATCTGCTGTATTTGACTATTTCTTCATGTTCGTATTCAGTTACTATAACTATAAATCCAACATTTCTAGATGTCGTTGACAAAAGCCTCAGATGCAAAGTAGTAGCTTATCTTTATTGTGAACATTCATTAATATGACTTTTGGTCATCAGCCAGTAAGTAACCACAAAGCAGAGGAATGAACAAGTCCGTTTGTGAGGCATGAACGAAGTGGCCACATCAATCAGCCAAAGGATAACTTTGATCTCTAACTTGAACTCTCAAATTGCAGACTGGTCCTATATTTAATTTGACTGCTAAAGCAGCAACTTAACACCATATCTTATCTTGAACACAGGCCCCTTCAAAATATTAATGATATAAAAATCATTTTAAAAAAGCATTCTGAACCCTCACACCCATACTTTATAATCAGCCTGTGGAAACTTGGCTTGAGGACCAGAAGATGACAAGACCCACTTGGACCAATCAGGAGAGTGTGGACTGTTGGAGAGGTTCCAGTTAACTTCCTTAGCAACAATGAGGTGCCCTTGAGCAAGGCACAGAACCCACAAAATTTCTCCCTGGCACCTTAAAAAGGGCAGCCTTTCACTCTGTAACCGCTGCTAACAATTGTAGTCATGTATGTTTTTCTCCTGTTGTGCATGTCTATGTAAAACTGAGTGGAAAAAAAACAAAAAAAAACCCCCCATATTTCGTGTAAGGGATTAATACAGTAAAGTGGTCTTCTTCTTCTTTAATCTCAGTATCATGAGAGGGGTTTAAATCTATATCTATATACAGTGTATCATTTTACTGATCTCTGCATATTTATTATTATTCTGCTTGCATCTTGATTTAGTTGCAAAGAAAAGCTTTGGAATGCAGCAGCAAAGCTATGGCTTACCCTCGCAGTACACGTCGGATACTGTTTTATGAGAGAGGGAGGGAAGAGGAGTGAACACACAGTCACTGTAGGTGTTTTAGACTGTGTTCCTGTGCCGTTTCACTCGTGTAAGCTGGCAATAAGAATGGACAGCAGCCAAACACATCTGTCACATAATGAATACATCAAAAGTAAACTGATGATAGTTTCTTGCTGACAGGCGCGAGAGCCAAGACTCAACAGAGCAACACAAACACAACGCTGCCCATAGGCAGAATACAGTCTGTCTGTGTGTGTGTGTGTGTGTGTGTGTGAGAGTGGCTCCTGGTCCAAATTTACCCATTAGCCTCATGTGTTGTGAGGCATCCATGGTTAATAACTAAATTATCTACACTGCTCATTAATGAGCATTGTACGCCATTAACTGGAAACAACTGTCTTTTTTTGGGTAAGCTTCTGTCTATAAAAGAGGATGTTTCCTGTCTTCCTGTCTCTGCATCTCGCAGACTAGTAATTAACTAGTGGTTTCTTATCCTCATGTGTTGACAGAGTTGTCAAAAAAAGCAATGAGTCACGCAGACAGTGAGAGAAAGTAGGAGGCAGATGCAAGCAGATATGGTTCCATACAAGGACATGGGAAGAGACTGTGTCTTTATATTAACACTATAAAGGAGACTGTGAGTTTCTTGACGCCTCAGGTTGAAAGAGAAATGAAAATGTGCATGAACGCCAGTCATACAGTTAACCGTTGTAGGAGGCTAGATTACAAATTTACAAATACGTTTCATGTTGTTCCGTGTGTCATTCTTAGGTTTTGGATTGTTTATCACCACTGTTGCCTTGCTATTACTTCAATCTTATTTAAATTTTCCATGACTTCAAGTGCCATCATCACATATCAAGGGAGTGAAAACGTATGAAAACAAAAAGGGAAGGAGCGGCAAAGGTAACACATGGACGAGGAGAGACAAATAAACGGCAGCAGGAAGAATGTAAAATGAAAGAGGTGACTATGATTTCTTGTGAGGGAGAGAAAGTGTATGGAAAAAACTGAATGGGATATCAGATCATGAGCAGGACATTAGTCACTGCCTTCCTGCTTCCTGCTCTGACTGTGTTTCCATGCTGATAATTGGCATATCAGACATTAAACCTACCTCCACAGCCCTCAGTACCTTGATAACCAATTAAGTTGAAAGCCAGTACGATCCAAATCAGGGAGAATGGAAGCTAAAGAAAATAAAATGAAGTCAATCATCTGTGGTAACAAATGTAGATCTACCATCCAGCTTACATCCTCTCTTTGAGCTGAACAAGTTGAACTGTGGCCTTAGCATATAGGATTACACAATCCATTCAATAAGCGACTCTCCAGATGTGGCAGTTGAGTATGGACTTGTGTCTGTGTGATGCCACTGGTAGCTGGTTGTCTATTAAAGTTCCCTTGAACGAGGCACTGAACCACAAACAAGCCTTGTCACTCACACTCACTGCCAGCCCACTGCTCTACCCCTTCTGAAGGAAAGGTTGCAAGAGGACAGCGTGTTCTGCAATGAAAGGTGGCTGCTCAAAAACAAAGTTCTAAAGTGCCCTTGAACAAGGCACTAAGTTCCAGATTCCTCCAGGGGTGTAGAGTCGCTGCCAAACCCAAGTGCCTGTGTGATTATAGGTATAGGAGTCTTCTGCAAAATGTGGCGCTCAAGGTCCCAGATTCAGGGGTATAACTTAGACAAAACAATAGACATGTTTAGGATTTGAAAAAGTAAAATTAAAATCTGAAATGAAATGAAATAGAATTAAAGCAGAGAAAATACATTGTCCCACATTTGATTTGAAAAAAGACAACAGTAAATTTTAAACTCTGCATTTTAATTTGAGAGCAGGAGCAGACTTGAGTTGCTGTAGATGCTGTATGTCATGTATGAAAACTGGATGCTGCTTCTCCGTGTGGGAACAGTGGACAGACCTGTCCTCAGGGATCTGAGAGGTGTGGATGCTTCATAACATAGAAGCATACCAGACAAGTGTTTTGACTTTGAGAATTGGTCTTAGCAAGGACTGCAGCAGCTGTGGTGTGATTCAGCTGCAGCTTTCTTATTGACTTTTCAGAGAGACCCACCTAAGCAGCATTACAGTAGTATAGCCAACTAAAGCTAATTGCATGGACGCATTTTCTTAATCCTTCTGAGATATTAATAATGTCATTCTTGATATATTCCTTATTATAGTAGGCTTATTTTGAAATGTGGCTTTTAAAATTTAGGTTCCCCAGCTGCATAAACATTCTTAGCTCGGTTTGTATTCACTGTTTGGAGGTGAGTAATGACATGTAGCTGTTTTTGTTTTGCTCCAAAAACAAGTGAATCTGTTTTATCTTTATTTTAATTTAAGAGAGTTTCAGTTGTTGAAAATTTACCTATTCAATGATTTAATCTTAAATTTGGAGGTTACCTATGACACCAAATTAAATAAATGCAGTTTGTAAGGTAATTGAGAAATAGTATCACATGATAGATCCCCAAAAAGAAGTTTTGGAACTTATTTATTTATTTTTTTCCACCTGTTTTCAACTTTTTGACACTTTGATTTTTCACTGCATGGCATTTTTCCATTGGGCTCTTTACTTATCAGAAAGCCTTTACCTTAATGGCATCAATCTATCAAATAACCTATATAATCATTGACAGAGACAAAGTCTGGAAGACAAAGCCTGAGTGAATAATTCGTTGGTTTTGAAGTGATATACCATTTTGTGATTGAACACTCATGTGCATTTGTGTGATAGTAATCTGGAATAAACCCGGGGAACTGTCAGAAAGAGCAATGCCGCTGGAGTGGGTCCTCTTTTGTGTGTGGGCTCTGTTGCTTTATGAGTCATAGTTAGCTGAATATAAAAGTGCCGTCTCTTGCTGCTGTCATCATGAATATGAAAGTCACCAAGATTAACTCTCCAGTCAAATGGAGATGACTGACAGTACTCGAGAAAGAAATCATTAACTTTTCACAGTATTTAGATGGAATATAGATGCTTTAAACAACCCTTGAGGACAAATTCAGCTAAATAGCATATTTACTGAAAAGCAATGTCCTTATTTCTGATGCACTCTGGCTTTGCTTATAAGGCAAAGAAAAAAGTAGCCTCGGTCATATCAAGTTTTATTCATACAATCAACTTGTACGATAAAGACTTGACATTTAGGACATGTAGTGAATAACTCCAAGGTCAGAACTTGTGAATGTGCAATGTATAGCAAACTAGTTTAAAAGTAGGAAGATGACAGAGCAGGTAAGCCTCAGCTGCCTCCGCTTCACCCCGGCTGCAGGCAAGCGGCAGTGCGGTGAGCGGAGCACAAGTAGCACATTTATAGATCCCCCATCCTAACCAACTTAGGGTTTGACACACTTGTTTTCACAGCTGATTTTTTTCAATGACTAAATGACTTAATTTGTAGAGGATGATGTATAAGATTAAATGTAAATTTGACAATTTCGTGATTGATTTGAATAATAATTACCTCTGTTCTGCACCCTCTAAGCGGACAAAGACCCACTCCAACTTACCAGTGTTTAACAATAAAGACAAAAATCCACAATATTTTTCATATTTATCAAACTGCCTTTGTTGTCGTGCAAGAAGTTATATTCTGCTCCTTTATAAATACATCTCCATCCACCCTCGCTCTCAGCCAGACTGACTCATCAAAGTTAATTTTGTCCCTGTGTCTGTTCCTCAATCTTTTTAATCTGGCATACATTTCCCCTCCAATAATGACAAAGTGCTCCATGCTTATCTAACAGTAAGGAACCCACCAGCGGACACATACGTTAATGATGGGACACAATGATCAGAGATCAAGAATTTAAACTGTAGGTCAGTTACCATAGCAACGGAACAGGAACCAAGAGGAACCAATAACCAGAGAGTGAGCGAGAGAGAGAGAGAGAGAGAGAGAGAGATGGAGACAGAAGAGATATATGTAAGATCTTCGTACGTCCGTGGCCATGCTCTCTGGCGATATCGTGCAAATATGTTTTGCTCTTTCTCAAAGGGCAGTGCAATGGTAGCATTAGTCATAGAGCGTTCCTGCTTGGTCAGTGTTTTCAAAACAGTGACCTTTGAATCACAACTTTGGGGCTTGCTGGCCAAGTCCAGCGACAGTAAAAAAGAAACCAAACGATTTAAGGATTGTAGCTGCTCTGTTTGGTGTAAAAAGCACCTGCTGCAGGCTGCATCTGCTACTCCTTGTACTGATAATGTCAGAATTTATGGCAACAGTCACAGTCAATGAACTAACTTCCTAAACGGAAATGAAACCTTACTTTTCATGGTAATATTTCACTGCGATGCTTATTATTATTATAAGCTTTATTATTAATGTATAGTTGGTGACTCAAGCGCCTAATTACGCTGGGGAGACATATTGTGCCAGCTGCCTCCACTTGTAGGAGAAACAATGTAGTGTGAATTGTTTGAGGGTTTCTGCTGTGAGAGAAAATAGAAACTTCATGGAAGTTTTCTCCATCATGGCACTGGTCATTAACTTACCTATTGTAACCATTTACTGCTCCTGTGTGGCACTCTGGCTAGAATAGTGCACCCCCTGCAATGTTTAATGTCTCAATATAGCTTTTGTCCACTTTTATGATCTTAATGATACAGCTTTTATTAGCCATAATGGTGGCATTTAAATGATGGTATAGTAGTAAAGGCACAGCAGTATGCACAGAGAGACAGGGGATAAGAGAATGAGCCAGGAACTCAGGGAGGACGAGACAGAGAGAGACAATTAATAGGGTAGGGAGCAAAAAAAAAGAAAGCTGACAACAAGAGGGTACAAAAATAAGATCAGGCAACAGAAGGACTGCAAAAGGGCAAGAGATAAAGGACAGACTGGTGTGAATGTGTATGTGTTTCAGTCTGGAGGTTTGTGCTAGCTTAGTTCTTATTCCAATCACACACCCTGCCAAATGAGCTAATGTTCCTGACAACCAGACGACACACAGTGAGGGACATGTAGAGAGAGAGAGAGAGAGAGAGAGAGAGAGAGAGAGAGCGAGCAAGGCGGGCTAGATGGTCCCTGTGCTGGTCGACCAGCTAGCCACTCATCCATTCAGACAGTCCGTCAGCTAGTCAACCTATTAGCCCCTCGCTCTACAGTGAGACCTGTGTGACTGCCACAGATAAGAGATCTGCATCCCCGTGACATTTAGTGGAAAGCCCCCCACTCGTCTCTCCTCTTGACCCACTCATGTCTTCTGCTCACGAGCGGGTGCACACATCAACTAGAAATGTCCCAGTGAATCACAGAGAAACAGACAGTGATTTGGATTTCCTTTTTTAGTTCTTAAGAACTTTAAAGAATTGATTTTAGAGATTTGTTAAATAACTGACTAGCTGAGAAATGTCTGGTGACCAGCTGAGTCAGATCTACAACAGTCAGTGACTGCTTTGCGAAGTTCTGGCAACTATATCTGTCACTAATAACTGAATCACCAAACTAGTAATGACTTTTTAATCTGAATCACAACAAATGCAAAAGGAAAATATAGTTAGCTTTCTTTTGTTAATACAGCCAATAGCTTATTACCATGGCCTGAAACAAAATGGTAACATTATTGTTACCATTATCATTATCTCTAATTACCTTCCAATTTTAATCAAAGCTTTTCCCACATGGCTCCTCTCTCCTTCCTCTCTCCCCTTTTCACTCTCTTTCTCCTGTTGTTCCTTTTTGCTGCTGTCATTGCCACATTGTGTTTGGACTATGTTGTCCGGATTTCTCATGCATGCTTTCTTTGCCTAATTACATAATTTTCCAGAATTTAGCCATTTCCCGAGGGCATTAATATTACCACAGCAGGTCAGCAATGTGACTGTGCGCCTGCATGCTTGGTAATGTCAGTCGCTCCTCCTCTAAAATGATTTACCGTGGCCCTGTGGTAACCACAACTAACCTATTAAATAGACTTACACAAAATACATTAAAAAGGTGGAAGCCAATTCAAGTGTCTTTAGTAAAGCCTCTCCCTGGTGGGTGTTTGAAGCCATAACAGGAGGAGCCGGAGACCATCAGTCATGTGTTCGCTGCTAATGTTCAAACTGCTGAGCTCCTGAGTTAGTAAGTACTAATCTTTAGACCTCCCAGAATGTCAACCCCAGAGAGCTCCAAGATTTATGCATCTCCTCAGACACTGACCATTTGTCTTGTTTGTAACTTCATCATTGTGTTTGTCGAAGTCCTGCGTTGTCTTTGAACAGCACAATGATTAAAATAGATGAATGCTGCTAATAAGCGTTCACGCTTCTGGGTAGATGCCTTTGTAACTGTGACTTGACACTTAAAGTTTTTCAGTCACATTTAATTCAAGTATTTTTAAGCTTTTTTTAAATTATAGTTTTCATTTTTAACAACAAATTCTGCAAATTTATCTTTGTTTATTTTTATTTTATGAAAATTAGATTTCAAAATTGACCAGTAATAGAAAAATGCAGGATTAAAGATTATAATTGGGTCCTTTTCTAGTTTCATCCCTGTGTGCAAGTTACGCTCATCACAAGAGACTCTCATGCGTTGATTAATGCCGTCTCTCTGTTGAAAACACAGCCAAAGTCCTTATGAAACTCGGCTGAAATTGATCTCTAATCCGTCAGAGCCAGAAATGCTGAGCCTCACAAAACGTTCAGTCACACGTTTCTAAACATCTGCATTGTGTCACAGAGCAGCTACACAGACTTTTTTTTTAAAAATGGCTTTTTTGCCGCGGTGCTTGTGTTATTCAAATTTTAATGTGTGCTGCAGTTTTGTCGCGTTCGCCTGTGTGTGTGTGTGTGTGTGTGTGTGTGTGTGTGTGTGTGTGTGTGTGTGTATGCGTGTGTGCTTCTGCACTCCCGGATTGACAGACCAACCATCGGGAAGTTTCCTGGACATCTGGACAAGCGTTCATTATAGCTGATGGATCTGTTGAGGACACTGCAAAACAGAGATTTAAGCAGGGAAGTTGGATGACAACAGCTGCATCAATCACCTTGTCAACAAGCATCCTTCGCCACTACAGTACCGGGGGACAGATGTTCGGCTGAGTGTGTGTGTGTGTGTGTGCGTGCGTTAGACATCTGGTTGTTGAACTACTCCTCTGTCGCAGACTATGGAGTAAATACTCAAAGTTTTGTTTGTAACAGAAATTCATTAGGCACTTGCTGATCCGTTAAAGCCCGAGCAGAATCAAGAGCAGCCTTTTCGACGGCATGCCACAAGTTTCAGAAAGCTCAAACAGATGATGCGTTATGGGGTAAAGGGCGCTGTTAGCACGTGAATGCTACTCTACTCTTAAAGGGACCAGATGAAGTTTCACGACCAGGGGTGAGCAGTTTAAAACAGAAGGCTGTTTACTTATTAATTTTTGTGAAAAAAAATCAGTGCAGGTAACGGGCCTTCCCAAATCACAGTCCACAATTTGGATTCTCTGACCCCCTTTGGTTCCACATTTTCTGTTCTACAGTTTGTGTTTGCTCTTTCTAAGGCTAAGAGATAGCAGAACCTAAAAGTCTAAAAAAGAGTGTTCCGGCACAAACGTTGGTGAGTCTGACTTCTGAAAAGCATAAACAAGGACAGTTAGACATAAACAGTATGAGATGTCTGTTGAGTTATTAGCTACAACACAATCCACTGAATTAAATTAAAGCAGCATATTATACAACATATTTCAAAGGATTTGCAGATGCGATACCCGAGTTTTTGTAAATCAATCGAAACGGTATAGTCTTGATGCACGTCATTGAAATTTACAAACATATCTTTTCTAAAAGCAAGCATCATTAAGGAAATGACATAGGTAACATAAAGAACAAAAGGTAAGTGAACTCTCCGAAGTCTGACCAGGCAAAGTGACATCTGATGGTGGAACACATGTACCCATGTTGGTGAGAAAAAAGCTTTTTGGACAACTTACCTCACACCCCCATATCCTTCCATGCCTCTTATTTTGTCACTCTACACTTTTATTTTTAGTTTCTGTAAAATGTTTGGAAAGCAAAATGCAGTTTATGTACAAACCTTTAGGAGAGCCTGCATAGCGATTTACATGATTTGACCATGTTTTCAGCAAAAGGCCCTGTAAATACATAGAGCAGGGTTTCAGTCACGTTTCCTATGGCTTTCTCCTCCTCCAATGTATCCTCCTCTGCCTCTCTTTTTTTCTCTCTGTATGTCAGAGTCAAACAAATGATCGGAGAGCTTGAAAGCTGTTTTACAATGAATGTTAGCTCTGTAATGTGGTGAGACCAGTTAATGCTCCAAGCATATGGAAAATATTGATAAAAAAACATACTATTCTCCTAACTCTCCTGCACCCTACGCTTTGCTATGCTGAAACAATGTCTGCACACATGCGCAGACGTGCATACATACACAAACACACACACGTTCATATGTTACAGACATTTCCCGATGTCCCTTTGTTTGTTAGTCCATGACATTATAATTCAAAACCAGCACGCACACTCCTACACACGCGTGCAAACACCACACACAGCAGTGCATCGCTAACAATATTTGTATTTGTGTTGTATATGTATTTATTGTATTTATTTCTCAAGCGCAGTGGATATAAATAACATTTCAGAATTCATGCTAGAGTTTAGCTGAATGGTTAATTTTCATATATTATACAGTAAATTCATTACACAAACATTGATCTATTTCTTTTCAACCTTTATGACTCATGCAGTTAGATTGTATTTTTGTTTTTTATTTTTAGCTGAATGCCACAAATACCAAAATTTGAATTGTTAAATGCTTTAAACTATTTAGTTTACTGTATCTGTAATGAGTCTAGAATATAGTAATTTTTCACTTTCTTGAATAAAAGATGAAAAATCATGCTTTTCCATTTTTTGAGATGCACTAGTATACTCACATACCTTTTTCTCAATCTCTCCAAAGTTTAAAGACAAACTTTCCTCCCCTCTCTCCTCGCTCACAGCCCTGCTCTCACCCTGCCAGCTCTACAAAGCCCACCACGTAATCCGATGTGTGGGGAGTGCTGCTGGAGTAGAGAATTAGGTGGATAACATTGGATTGCCTCCACTTTACCCCACCCACATCCATCCACATCTCCCACCAGTTTGCTCGTCTGGCTTTCAGTTTGGTGGGTGTGCACATGTCTGTATTTGTGTGTGAAGGAGGGGGGCAGATTAGATTCCCTGCAGTGCACTCTACCGCTGCTCTAGATTAACTGTTATAATGTTGCTTCTCACACCATATAAGTACAGACCTTAAAGAGTCGCAGTTTGCACAGAAAACCATGTGAGGTCCCCCTGCGACTCCTAACTGTACACTTATCCAGATTAAGTGTTCCTGACCCCATTTCTCTTCAGTTTTACGCTATGCATCCGTGCCTCCATAGACCTCTTCTCACAAAGATAAATTCCTGCGTAGTTAAAGTGCTACGCAAAGAAAGACTCTATAATTCACCTTCCTGATGATGGGAGTTCAAGGACAATCAGCTTCCATTATTACAGTAGCTGCTCCAGGGATACAAATAGACAAGTGGCACTTTAATACCACTCAACAGCAATAATTGAAAACAGGTAGAATCGCTGGAAGAAAAAAGAAAATCCCCAAGGTAAGGGGAGTAATATAACCTGGATCAACATCTTGTTTGTGTCAGTGTTTTAGGAACAATTACATAACAACTGTAGGAAATTAGATTTTTGAAGTTTAACAGTGTGCCCCTGGAGAGTATTTCAGGCCGACTATTTCTGAACTTTTATTAAACTGTGTACAGTTGCAAATTAAAAAATCCACTCACACCATCTATCATTTGACAGAGGAAATCAATTCAATTACAGAAACTCACTTTGTGCTGTCTGATGGTGCAAGGGTGGCTCTACTTCGTTTTAAATAACGGAGAGAGTAAAAGCAAGTCGCCGGCATGGATGTGTGCTAATTGTTGGGCCATTAATAAATGTTGTAATTCCTGCAGCCACCGCCACTCAAAAGGCATTTTTTTTTTTCCATTCGATGTTTAAAGGCTTTATTGTAGCCAGAGGGTGGCTCACATGTTGCTACTCACACAAGCGCGAAACAGAAGTGAAGTCAGCGTGTCATTAAAGAAGGAGCGACAGAGAGAGAACTGGCTGAGAAGAAGAGACAGAGAGGTTTAGAGAGGGGCCTGTTAGCGTTTAACACAAAAATTCAGGTTATTTCTACAGTATTTGATAGTCCGGTGTTATTTTGATTCGCTAGCTTGTTTGTTTGTTTTTTTTAGCAAATTTGTGTAAGCTCACTGAGAAAAGACATTTCTCAAGGGTGCGATGAAATTTCTTGTGGCTGGATGTGTGTGTTTAGAAGACGTGAGTGTGCATGGGATTGTGTGCATAATTGAGTGCATGTTACGTGTAGGTGAGAAGAGCATCTTCAAAGTGCACGTTCAATGAGTGGCAATAATAACGGTCACATTATTGGGCCACAAGCAGGACTCATGGTCATGCTCCTCATTACAGAAACATATACACTCCATAATAAGGACGGACCATCTGGACAACACAGTATCAGGCTGCTGTACTGACTTGCCCTTTGGACTGATGCCCTGTTCTCTCTCTCTCTCTCTCTCTCTCTCTCTCTCATTCCCCTGCTCCTTGCTTCTCATATGTCATGCCAGGTTTGTTGTCTGAGTGTGATTTGCCCTAAAATCAGTCACTTCCTTGGGAATTTGAAAATTCTGAGTGAAATCATTCATTTGCATTCAGCCCCTTGTTTACTGTAAGACTTTGACAACAAACTCTTGAGAACGTTGGCCTAAGAGCACTGCTGAGATCATGCAGGCTTTTCTTATGCCACCCTTGTGTTTAAACCTTTTTCAGAGTATTATCAATCACTCGCTCTGGGTGACAGTGATGAAACTGAGGCCTCTGTTATATAGCCAGACAATGATGATAAACAATGTGCATGGCTGTCTTTTATTTGTCCCAGAGCAAGGCATAGTGCCCACCACTGAGTCACCCAAAAATACACAGTAAAAGTTTGAGTTAAGAGTCCTAACCTTTCTGCCCGGCTAGCCTCGCTTCCATTAACCTCAGTATGCCGAGATGAGCTTTCGTTGAGCAATTCTTTTATTAGCTTTTGTGAAAGAAAAAAGCTTCTAGGGTTTACTAAGAAGTGTTACTACCACCAAGAAAAGCAGGAGTGTTCCTTACCGCATTCATGATATCCATCCAAAGTACTCTTCTAAAGCTTTTTGTTAAGGATGCACCAATATTGGCCAAAATCAATACTGATATTTAGAATAACAATCGGCCATGGATACCGATATTTTCAAATGTAGTTTTTCTTGTTATTTATTTCCCTTTCGTGTCAAACAAATAGAGAAATCCTCTGTGTGAAATATAACTGAACATAATTTTTAAAACATCAAGCCCCAAGTAGTCAAGACTGGTTCCTGGGGTTTTCTACATAGTAGACCTGGGCTTTGGCTCAATACCACCTACTTTAATATAGTATAATTCCTATGTTGAGCGGATAAATGCTTTCCAAGTTTATTCAGCTTTTTACCTGTAGTTGGTAACTTTCAAAAGAATAACTTTTTTTTTTTTTTTTCATATTTGCTAGCATGATCACTATTTTGTGACTGGAATACATGAAGCAGACAGTCTGTGAACGTCAGGCTTCTTTGTTCCCGCCTCCTGTTACTAATACCATTTGAAAAAATCCTTTCCTTCCCACAAAACAGCCGATCAGAGCATCTGAGGGAGTTTTGAAGGAGTCACTTAACAAGTGCAGCCCTCTCTTGCCTCAGAAAATTCATTGTTAGCGACATGAGCTTTAAAGTCCAACTGAAATGGAAGTTGAATAGTATCTTGCATTGTTGTGACGTATTTTCTACTGAAAGAAGAGAGAACCAATTAGAACCACTAAGCTCTGCTGAACTCAGCTAAACGTTGAAGATTGATTGACAAGTGGATACTAAGATGACATTATTTGTTAAGATTACATTGTAAATCATGATCTAATTTGACCTGAAATCAGATTTTAATAAGAAAATGCAAAGAAATATGTGTTTTGTAATTCTTTTGGCATTCCTCGTTCAATAGGCAGCAGTATAATGGAGGATGTGATCTACAGTAAATGAGTTAAAATAACAGTTTTTCAGGGGGACTTAAAGAACGTAATGGTGTAAAAACTGTTCTTGTTGTTGCAGCTTCCTAACTTTAATGCGACACTGCTCAACACTGTGGTTAAATCCATTCTTCTTCATTCTTTCGCTAACCCTTCCGTGTTCTTGTGTACTTTTTCCAACAGTTGAGAAATGTTCTCGTCTGCCCATATTTCCAGAACGCATTTCTGTCCTTCTTAGTTCGACTTTTGTCCCCCGCTGATCCTTTTGTTAGCCACAACTTGCAAACATCTCCTTCACCTAACAAAACAGGAAATGATGTGTAGATAGTATGCTTGCAGTGATTTGTGTGGATGAGGTTCACACAGGTGATGATCTGCTCCAGAGTTCACTTGCAAGCTGTCCAAGACCACCTTTTGACAAGCAGACCAGAGTTCGGTTATTTGGTTCACACCAGTCTCCACCTGCATTCACACCAGCCCAAACAAACCGCACTGGGGTTAAACGCTCCAGGCATGGGTTCAACGGGACTAAACGAGGCTTTTGTGAACATGACCTTAGTCAGCCTCTTGACCTTTGCTGATGAAAAGGTGATATATTCGGAAACTGGATTTTTATCATCAGATTTATTAGTCTGCGTAGGGCTTATGTTTCATAAACATTATCCTGCACAGACAAAAAAACCCCCCAAAAAACCAAAAAACTTGAATCTGTTTTAAGTGACAAAGTCATTTAATTCACCAGTATAACGGAAAGTATTTCTGTTGATGTGAGGTAATTGGCAGTGACAAAGAAGATTTGTCTTTGAGCATTTCAGCTTGGGGACTTCACGCCTCTGTGCTCACTTCACTTGCGCCAACAGTAACTTTGGTCTAGCAACACTAGAAACCATATGTCAGTTCATACCAATGACAAGTCCACTGGTAAACGTGGGATTGTAGCAGCTTTTGAGGTTGTTTTCTTTTAACTTGGCGCTTTGCAAATAATACAAAAATGAAGGAAAAAAAACGTGCTGTTCCCTTGTCACTTCACACTAGCAACAAAAGTTCCTGGAGTCAGTTTGGGATTTTAACGAGTCGCACTTGTGACAGGCTGCATAGTAAATCTGCTATTTGAGGCCGTTGAGAACAGTTGAGGCCATGTATGATTTAAGGCGTCCTCAGCAACCCCCCACAGCAGACAGATGCAACGCACGCCCTCACACCTCCCGAAGCTCAGAGCTTAAACTGAAACCGAGACTCCTATCTCACGTACCCATACAGCTTCACCAGTCTTCGTGATGCCGAAACAATTCTGTTCAATGTCTATAATTTAATAGGCTGTGTGGTCCAAACTGCATTCAGCTCTAAATGAATAATAGGCTGACAGCATCAAAAACAAGCCAGGGCTGTCAACAAGCTGTCAAGCTAAATAAAACAAACATGGACGCAGACACTCCTTCTCTCGATTGCTTTCTATCCTTCTGTTATGCTCTTATTGATAATGACTCCTGCACCGCGCTGCTGCCTGCTTATGCATCCCTAGAAAACACACTTCAACATCAGTGATAACTATTATCATGGGCACACACATTTCTGTTTTTCTTTATGTTTCACCACCTAAAATTACAAACAGAAACAGGATGGATGTAGGGAATCAGGCAAAAAAAAAAAAGGATGTTGGGTTAATGATCCATTATCAAAAAGCAGCAGGTTGAGATAATGCAGATTTTTCTCTGATCTCAATTTGTAAAGACAAGATTCACCGCACATAAGGTAGCTTCCTGTCTGACCCTTGACGAGCTGAGGGTTTCTCTAATTGGCTGCCCTCCTGTCAGACTGACTGACTGGTTCACTGGCTGATTGTCTCCAAGGTCGGTTGACTAACTGACCAGATAAATGGCTGACAGACTTAGTGATGGTTGACCGACGGGCCGGCTGGTTGATGGAAGAGCTTACTGGATGACTGACCGGCTGCACGGATGAGCACAATGCAGGCTCGAAACTCAGCGCCACTGGAGCTGCGAGAGTAAGATCCTGGGGAGAGATTATCAATATGCACACACACACACACACACACACACACACACTCACTCCCATGTGGTTTTAACATCAGGCTAGAGAGCCATAAACTGCCATGAGATTAGAAGCAGAGATACACATGAGTTTGGATCTTTTTCAGAAGTGTTAAGTTTTCTTTCCTTTTAATTTTCAGCAACAAACATGTTGATAGTTGGCTGTACTGGTTTATGCCCTGCAGTGCAGTGGATCAAAAAGTTTGGTTTGGCACCAAAATAAGGGATCAAGCTGGATTAACATGTTTGTTAACGTGGAAAAAACAATCATCAAAAGAGCAGAGCATGATAGCACTATAGCCTTAAATAAATTAATAATCACAACTATTTCCTTTATTTGTTCCTTAGCAGAATTAACTTTATGATGCTTCTTACTGATAATTGAATATTTTTGCATTGTATTTTTTTATGAAACAGGATGAGACTTGATCATGTGTGCATTATTTAATGTGATTTTTAAAATTTTTTTTGGTTGCTAAGATCCACTAGACCATGGGTTCTTTATTAAATTGAATTAAAGCACTGCTAAACATGGCTAGCAGCACATAGAAATCAGAAGTAGGTAGCAGGGTTGAATGGTAAAACTTTATCACAATAAAAAGTTATTTGTCTTCCTTCAGCAAATTTAGATGCTAAAAACAACATACTTAACTTAGATCAGCTCCAGCAATAACAAGTGCACTGTCACATACTACACTGATCAAGCTACTTACAATTGTACAACTTTACAATTGCACTCCCAAACAAGAGTATTATAAGCTGAAGTAAAGAACATGCTTTAGATGCTACTTGTTTGGATATTTTGTAAAATTACTAAACAACTCGCTTAAAGGATCCAGACTGGAGTATGATGCAAAGAGAAACTAATGCTGAACTAACATTTGGGGATCCAAATAAACAATAAACATTAAGGAAACGCTAACACTGCAAAACACCATTTTTTTTTTCTTTCTTTTTTGTTTTGGAGTGAGAATCACTGAAGAGTTCCCCCAGTGACGTTAATACAAGACATGGCCCACAGTTCAGCAATATTCCAGTTATTACTCCACTGCAATATGATTGGATGGGATATGCTTTTTTCATATGATCACAATAAAAAAAATGAGTTAATGTCCCTGAGGAAAATTAAATACTGGAATCAATTATACAAACAAGTTAAAACCCCTGAATCAATTACAAGATCAAATTCAAGACTTCCAAAACTTTAAAAAGGTCTGTCTCTTTGCATTTTTTTGGGAGGTGGGAGTGCAGAAATAATTTAAATGTCAAACTGTAGGATTTCTTTAAACCGGCTGAAATGTTGTACCATGAAATAACTTCAGAAATGCAGCTTATAATTAGCAGCCAGCAAGGTATGACTTACTAGCATTTTTTTGGCCTACTTTTTTGGCCTTTCTAAGTCTGTCAGTGCTGCATTTCATGCAGAAAAATTGCCTTCAATTTCAGATTTGTCAGTTACATTTTTAGTTGTTGCTTTATACAGAAAAAAAGAGGAATGTAATAATTATCATTTGAAAACGATTCTCTGTTCTATATTTTTGGCCTGTTACATTTCAGTGTCACAATAAGCGAAATTACAGTTCTTTTGGATGGTAATATTATGGGAATAATTGGGGTGTTACAGTAGTGGCCCGCTCGAGAGCTTCCCTATTCACTGTCTCTCCAAGGGTTGGCCCACAATATCCTCAACAACGTGCACACACACCAGTCAAGTATTCATCCCTCTTGAACCTTTTAGTTTATTAATGAGAATTCAATCAGTTCATTACTCATCTATGATCTCTTTTTTCATTTATCTAAGTACCGATCCATTCCACCTCTATACTGTGCCTTGGCTCATCTCTTACCCCCTCTCCCTCACTATCAATAACCCTTAGACAATACAATGGCTTTACATTGATGTACCTAAAATCAGTTTTATAGATGTATTGTCATTTTGGTAAGCGAGTATATGTCACTCTGCTTCTCCAGCTGTATTCATCCCTACTCGCACACATATAAAAACTACAAGCAAACACACACGTGCTCATGTATGCTATGTGCATGCAGACCTGACTCAGCAGATTATATGTACATAACAAAATAATTTGGATGAGGCATCCTGTATAGTAATCACACATATCCACTATATTCATCACACACACCAGTCTAATGGCCTGAATACTGGCAGAAGGCAGGACCCGGAGACCTGTTGTGTGATTCTGGTCAGAGTGTTGCTGGTGCCTCTGCCGACACTGAGTGAGGGTCACCAGTGTGCCCTCCCAGCTGGCCTTTGGGATCCTATAGCGATGGCCACTAAAAGTATAAAGACAGATGCTTGTCTCCAGCCAAATCAAG
>KV751315.1:4281100-4313424 GCA_001698575.1 Mola mola
TTCTAGAGATTTAGGAGTGATCCTGCTTTATTATTTCATCTTGCAATCTAAGCTGCAGTTATAACGCTTTTTGCTCTCTTCATATAGCCGCAGAAGCTCTAAAGAAAAGCCCTTCAAACATAAAACAAGCACTTAAAGATAACCAATGCAGGAATCAACAAGAATCATCTTTTTGTGAATCTTCTGAGTGCTTGTCTGTTGACAAAACATTCAAATTGCACAAAACAATACATTTCCCAAAATTGACTGTGGTCTGAGCAGTCTAAGGCATAATTTGCTGCTCTTGAAATGTCATTGCGGGTTACAACATCACTGAATTCATGCGGGCAGGAAATTATCCACCTCTAGCTAGAAAATATGCCACAGTGATGCAAGATTACTATTAATAATTTGCACATTATGTCCTAAAAAAAGATATACAGTATGTGGCACATTGAAGATTTCAGCCGTATGCTAGCCCACATTTGAATGAAAAGGAAGAATTTTCCACAGTTTTGAAAGTTTAAAATCACATATACTCATTACTGCAAGCAAATTATTACATCATTTGAAACCCATGGGAATCTGATTTCTTGGATATTTCTCTGACAACATTAAATATTCATAAAAAATGTGCAACAATCAAACTGACAAAAAAAAAGACCCATCATTAGGTGTCGTTTATCAAGAGCCTAACAGTCAAAAGACAAAGGATTTTTCCATTTATATGGATTCTAGTTACCATAAGACTGTTTAGAATACATCACTGTATAGGTTGAACACAATTCTGCCATTAATATTCATTATTCTTTCCTCTGACCCCTTTTCTCGTCTTCATTTTCACAGACTCTAACTGCTGTTGATCATACAGTACGATAGGCTAATGGCCCTTAAGTCCTTTAAATATAAATGGCCCAGTTTCATTATTTGGACAACCATAGAGAGAGGTTGCCATCCCATAAAATTCAATACACTTTTACTTGCTGAACATGAGAGATGTCACTGTTTTAAGGCATGTTTAAGATGCCACTTCATTTCTCTCATTCCTTGCCTTTATTATTCTACTCTTTTCTAAAACTTTCTAGACCTTTACTTGCAGTATAAGGACGACAATTACGTTGGAGTGGAAAACTTTTGCTCTCTCTGGTTGAAAAACACTTTGATCACTACTTTGTTTTAACCTTTATTCATCTGTCAGCCCTTCTGCGGAGCATCAGCTCTTTTTCTCCATCTCATCCCTTCATTTCTTCTGCGCTGCTTTTCTCACTCGTATCCTGTCCCTTCTCCTGACCTCCTGCCCTGCCCCCCCAGCTCCGTTTCTCCCTTGATTATTTTCCCTCTCGCAGTTTTAACCCTACTTTTCCCACATCCTTGCCAGTTCCATCTTAACTTTCAAAAACTACTCCCTGTTTCATTTCTGCCCTGCGTAGGTGTGTGTGCGTGTGTGTCTCTGCTTTTCTCACACACACTTGCGCGCACAACCTGCTGTCTCAAGTGTAACTTCAATGTCCCTACAGAAGACTAACAAAGCATACTGCAGCATATAGAATATGACGGCCCCAAGGGCAAAAAGATAGATGCACAGATCTGCATCTCGCTCTCTCTCTCTCTCTCTCTCTCATTTGCACTCTTTATGTCTATCTCTGTTCATTATGTATTCCTCTCTACCTCTCCCCTTCATCGCATGTCTTTTTGTTGTGTGTCTCCGTGAGTTAAATGTTGCAGGTAATTTGGAGAAATATATTTCTTTTGATCTTTTTTGTGTGTTTTTGTCTCTGTACATTATCACTCTGTGTCCGTTAATGCCAGCTTATAGGCGCACTGCTGGGAATCACAACCGCTGGGCCAGAGCTGTTGTGTGTGTGTGTATGCATCAGTCATGTACAGTTATTGCACAAATCATCCAGTGCAGCTGATCCGTCTGTTTTTCTGCATCGCCCTCACCTTTGGACTTTCCCTCTCTCATATACACATGAGACACAGAAATCCACAGGGACACATAAACAGACGTGCAGAGAAAACAGTCAGAGAGACCCGCACAGAGAAGCCCTGACAGACTGAATTCACACTGATACACTTTCCTCTCCGACTAAGGCTTGCGTACCTCCAGTGAAAGGAAAGCCTGGTTAGAACTGTAAAAGATTGAGTCAATGCAGGTGTAACAAATTAGGGAAATACCAGAATTGACATATCCAAATTAATATCAGTGGAAAGGAAGCTGAATTATCTACAAGCAAATTACTTCAAAGTGTCTCCGGCCATCAGTTTAAAAACGACATGCCGTGGTAACAGCCCAGGATTAGAGGCATCATTTCTTCCTTTTAAATTATTTATTTCATAGAACATCCAGTGTATAACTCATCGATTATGTTGGGCCCCCAAACACTTCTCAATTGCCGCAAAATTAACTGTGCATGTTGTATAGATGTTGTACAAATTCAGGAAATTGTGCTTTTTTTTTAATGTAGAGGCACCGTGCCATCTGTAACAGCTGAGTACCTGCAGATTCATAATGGGTCAGAATCAATTGGATGATAGATGTGGCCATGCAGTTACGGTTTGTAACATGAAGCAGTGTTCTTGGTCACGTTTTGACTACTTTAATTAAAGGAAGGAAACAAATGAGTCGGATTAAAATCATTTCATATACTGTATGTCCCAATGAGACATCTTATATATGCAGATTTACTCTGTCTAAAGTTCGGAAATATTTTATGTGATCTTTAAGATTGAATCAAATTAAATGTCCCAAATACCAAAAGATATATAAGTAAAATAAAAAAAAGAAAATTGGGAGAAGAATATGGCTTTAACAAGATGTCAGTGAGAAAGTAAAGAAAACTTTACTGAGGTTTCACATCAATTTAATAGTAGAAACAAGGTTTGAAATATCTTTCAGCTGCTGGACATTAACAGACAGGCAGAACTCAAATAATCTCACATTGAGTGTGCTAAAACAGATTTGGAAGTAAAATGGACTTAATAATATCAATATAAATAAATAAATAAACTTTAAATCACTCACTCAAAAATGTATGTTGATATAATGGTTGGTTCACAGTTTGGGGGAGAAATGCCATGAGAGTTAACGAGAACCGCTGAAGAATAAGTGAATCATTTTCACAACAGGGACGTATTCTAATTGACGTGATCCCAACATTCGGAGAGGCACACCTAAACCGCTCATTCTTTGATTGGTTGTGAAGTTGTAATTTTGTTGTCCATTTCTTCTTCTCTGGTTTTCACACACACACACAGAGCAGCAGATGATCGTAAGACCCCACGCTGGCACAAACAAAACCGCATGTGGTATTGCTCAATATGTTGATGTAATCCCCCATTTGCTCGTGTTAAGATGCGTTACGGTTTTATCTTTCACCTGCTCTCTGTACTAAATCCCTACGATATTTTAAACAAGAAGAATGTGACACTGAAAGATGAAATGTGGTATTATCTGGAGAGTTACATCTCTCCCTGTTGCTGTCAGATTGACAAAGCAAAACAGAATGCATGTAGATGTGAAACTGGCAACCTGGTCGTAGTAAAATCACATAACAAACAAAAGCAAATCTTTGATAGAACGGATTAAGGTGTCTTTAAAGATTAAAGCTGTTAACAGCAAGGGATTAAAAAGGAAACAGAGCAGCGATTTGGTGACATTTATACTTACAAAACAAAACCAGAGGCAACTGATGTTTACAGTCATATGAATTGGGCTCGAGGACCGTTTTCATCTGTTTTTCTCTCTGAGTAAAACTGGCATTTTCGTCAGATGAAACAAACAATTGATTTCTGTTGTTGGGGAAAAGTGTCTTTATCTCTTAACCCCTTTACCCCTTTACCCCTGACTGCTAACTGCAGTTGATACTAGAACATCTCAGCATAACAGCATAGTAAACCTGATAAAGATACACACCAAATACACCTGAGGCAATGCACCTGTACAAAGATACGTACAAGCAAGGATTGCTTACTGATGCTTTGTCACCCTCCTTTTGCTTTGCTGCTCCGGCAGATTGTTGAGTGTATAGATTTGATATCCCCTCTCAGCCTTGACCGTACAAGATCCTCATGCTTCCTTTTTGCTCTTTCTCTGTATCACATTTACACGTTGACATTTCCAGCATCTCAGGGGTAGGTTAAATATTGAGCGCACCGTCTCGTTTTTTAGCAGAAGCACTCCACGCTCGTGGGGCATCGGTGCTTTCCTTTGTCACATCTTTTCCATGTAGCTGCTCGGTGTACAGTATATTTGTGTTTCCTCTTCATTGACTCAGAAGCAGTGCTTCACCATGTCAAGGAATCTCAGCTGCAGAGAGTGTGACAGGTTAAACTACAGTAAACTTAAACTCTTACAGGAGTACACACGGCTTTGCTTTGGGGAAAACCCATAGCTATGTTGGTAGAAGTAACCCTCAAGATTAGCAGTATTCCAAATGCTAATCAAAAGGAGATCTGTGAAATGTTGTTGTTTGACCGGCAGCTACATGCTGCCACAATCAACTTTTCAGTGGTGAGTGCAATCATCAACAAGAAACAAAAATTGAGAGAAAAAAGAAAACTGCACATCTGGTAAAATCAACAATGATTGAAACCACAGATAAGATATAATTCCCTTCACCTTTTTATAATTGCAAAATATCAAAATACAGACTCTGACTTTGACAGTTCTAAGAACAAACAGATCATTTATCCATATCCATCCTTATGAATGACTCGATCATTGATCTTACACCTAGGAGCTCTTTGGCCGCTCGTCATTTAGCAGTGTAGACTAAAACTAAGCACCGAATGTCTCACCTACCTTCCTGTCTTAAAATGGCAGCCATTAAAATAAATAGATCAATAAACATTACCATTCGACTGAGATGGCCAATCTGCAAGAATGTGTGTATCCTGACTCCGGTGACACATTTGGCAGTAAGCTTTCATCGTGACAGCATTGTGTACTGCATTTGCCATCACTTCATAAAATTTCCCCCAGTGCTTTGGCGTCATCGGCTGACATCCGCTCCCAAACCACCGAGCAAACAACCATGGGTTGCTCTCCCGAGCTTGTACAGGCGAGTACAAATAATGGGATGACACAATTTGACTGAAGATTTTCTAGCGCCCATAAGCAAACTTGATGGTAACGTCAAGATTTCAAAATATGTTGAATGTTCGGAATGTTTATTGTCAAAGACATCAAAGGGAGATGCAACAGCAAAAAATATGGACAAATAAGTACCTTCAAATTATTGGTTTTGTAAGTTAGTCAAGTATTTGCTTTACATCATCTTCTGTTGAATACCAGCAATCATCTCCAAGGATTCTATTCACAACTTTAAACTACAGAGGTGTTGGTTGAAGGACGATCGATAACAGTGAGTGTTAGATTCCATCCAATAGTGTTTCTTGACATGACAATGTTGAAAAATGAAGATGGTGTATTACGATATATATGTAAATGCAAATACAAGAATGCGAGGCCATCTCATGCGATTCTCCCACGCGCACCTCACTTTGTTGGTTTGTTTGTCAGTCTCTTTCGAACCTTTCTTTGGTTGATCCTCTCCTTCCCTCTGTCTCTGACACACACACACACACACACACACACACACACACACACACACACACACCAAGACACAGAGGGAATCAAGGCCGTGTCCAAAGTAAATCCCAAATATCGTCAGCAAGGAATAGGGTTTTAATGTCTGAAGATAGCAGAGGAAGGCTGGATCATGCGATTCTGTGTGTGTGTGTGTGTGTGTGTGTGTGTGTGTGTGTGTGTGTGTGTACACATGCTGTATGATACATATCTCTGCTCCACACCTTATGGTTGCCATGGTGACTGGTGACTGGGCATGTCATCATCTACCTTACCATTCAATTAGCCCATCACCTTCACTTTGTGGTTAGTTTACTGGTTTTACTCATTTTAATGCTTATTCATTTGACATCTAACAAGATATTAATCTTGTAGTGTATCTTGAAGTGTAAAAGAGAATCATGGAAGATTTTTTTTTTAAGTTTGTTCTATATTTATTGGTTTGCGAGTTTGTGCTGTAAATATTTTTTACTTGTTACTGGTGAGCGCCAGCAAACTTTGTACAGTATTAATTCAATCAAAAAATAAAACCACTTACAAACGGGTAAAATTGCCGTTTACGGGAATTCGGTTTCCAATCCAGCTTCTTTTATGAACACATTCATATATGCAAATAAAAACTCATTTAGGTGCTATTGTCACTCATTCCGCAACAATTCAGAGTGAACGTTTATGATGGCCCTAAAAACCCCAAAGTGGTGAATAAGTGATCGCAAAATCTTTTCATAAACTGCTTTTTAAAGTTCACTGTGTATGGATTTTCGTATTACTTTCCAGGGACCAGCTTTTATCCCCACTTAGCATCAGCTAAATGGCCTAAATGCTGGATTTCAACTGCAGTCCCATTTGCTTAAACTGTTTGACAGTGGCCTGACAGGGAGTGTGGAAAATGGCGATACAGAGAAAGACAGCGAGAGGTTGTGGTATTTGTTCTTTGTGTGATAAATATAGGAGGTGAGTGGGTGGAATAAAAACAACCTAACAATCCAGCAGCATAAGAGAGGAAACACAGGGAGATAGATATAATGACATGGGGAGAAAGATAATGGGACATAGTGATAATAATGGCGATAAAGCAAGGATGAGATGTAATGACACTTACGGGGAGATGCATTGACTCTAAGACAAAGATAATTGTGTCAAAAGAAAGGAGAGATGTCAACGGGGATGAGAGAATGAGTGAGTAGAGGGAGGTAAGGTCTGCAGACAGAGATAGAGTGAGGGATGAAGCTGTGGGGAGGAAGAGAGGTACAGGGATGGAGATAATACTGGTATTGTATAAAGAGTAGAGATGGACATCAGGTTAAAGAGAGAAGGAGAAGACGGAGAGATTGGTGGCTACAAAGACACGAACATTATGTGGGAGTGACGCAATGATTCTGACACTGAGATAATAAAAACGAAGGAGGGGGCAGTACAGGGGAAGAAGGCAGAGAGAAAGACAACAAGCATATACCAGAAAGACAGACACCAGACGCCCGCTCCACTTTTTCATAGCCAGCACCGAATCACTGCAGTCAATAGTTCCACACGGCGTAACTTCGAGAGATGCATTTGATTTGTGGTCCAGCACACTGTGGAAAGAGGAGGCCGGTGTTTGATTTATGAGCCAGGGTCCTTGTGGTCAGGTTTGACTACATTCCCCCCACCCCTCTGCTGCTCCTCAGCGGCTAAAATTCAACAACCTGTCTCATTGTTTGGCAGATCCGTGCCCCAAGCATATTATTGTTGAACAGTCCATGCTTGGGCCAAAAAACAGTGACGAATACTTTATTTTCCTGCATTAGAAATAGGTGACAGCCATCTGTTGTAGTGGGAAAGGTAGAGAATGGTGGTTTGAATGCTGACATGCAGCACACAGCTACTGGGAAAGCCTGTTAGGAAGTATATATTAACCTGGGACATGCTTCAGGACAGTATTGATGTGCAACCCTGCAAACTCTTTTTTTTAGAGTGAGCACACTGTGAGCAAGAGGGGGAAGTTTGTGGGATGTAAATCAAAGACGACAGACCAGTAGAGTTTAGCCTTGTAGTTTAATAAAGACTGACACTAAACGTATATGACGGTATGTTTTTACCTGCTGCTGTGATTATTTTCTTTATTCTTTCATTTTGCATACAGATAAATGTTGATTGATTTGTCAGCTTATATAATCCTGTCAAGTGAAGAAACTAAATGAAAAATAGATGTTCGAAACAATGAGAAAGTTAGATGAAGCATAAAGTGAGCGAGGATGAGGATGAAGAGACATGGGAAAAATGAGTCCTGTTGTTTTCCTATGGTTGTCTACATTACGTCTAATTTGTTGCTGCCACAATGAGACATGTCGACTCATCAGCAAAATTACTCATACTTTCCATCAAATTATTTTTCCTTTTCTGATAATTAATTTAATACTAGACACTATGTTGAAAACAGCCCTTTGTGTCTCATATAATGGTCTCCAGGTCTACCGCTTTGCTCTGGACTAAACTGTCCCAGCTACTGTTTTGGAAATGTTGGACTTTTTGTTTAGTCCAACAATGAGGTTAATATTTGTGACGTCCAGAAATTGTCTTGACAACTGGTAGATGGATTCCCATGAAATTGTATGCAGACATCCCAGATAAATTACATTATATTTCATACTAACATATGAGTCCCATGCTTGATTCACAGAACAAAGCTTTCAGCAATCTCATTTTGTTAATTTGTTTTGTGAGAAAATCGTGCACAGTGAACGACATCCAAATCTCAAAGTGAAGAAAGAGTTGTATTGTAAAGTGAAACCAATCTTTTTACCCATGCATTCAATGAAGTCTTTCACAATGGCATCACAAGTGTGTTGACAATGTACCTGCAATTACTTTCACTGCCAGAAGAGGGAGTCAGAAGATTTAGTTGCAGCTTTGTCATGATAAATGTTAAAAACTGAAAAACATCATCATACAGCTGCAGGGCACACCATATTACAAAAGTTAGTTTTGTAAGTGCTTGTTGTGTTGTTCTCATTCAGAAATGTTGGAAGTTCTGACCATATGGTTGGACAGTGTTTTAACAGAAAGGCCATGTGAAAGTAAGTACTAAATCTAATCACGATAAAAGGGGGGGCGATAACTCAGTGCTACTTGAAGAAAGAAGTACTTTTTACTGAAAGGCCCCAAGTGTCAGGCTTCAATAGGGTATCTGATTTGATGCAAGTGTCCGCTGACTTTGACTTACTCCATCTGCTCAAAGGGGACACAGGCGGATCTGGCCATGGAAAAGGACATGTATTAATGAGAGTGGCAACTGCAGAGAGAGAAACAAAGACGGCTGAAGGGGGGAGGTGAATTGGGTTGGAAAGACAGTTGAGAACAATCTGAAATTAATCTCCACGCACCAGATGGTTTCAAGTTTGTGTAGGTGTGTGTCAGTGTGGGAGAATATGCTCATGTGTGTGTTGCTGGGAGCTTGTCTGTTTGGGCCTGTGTGCACTGTAGGTATTTATATGTGTTTGTGCATTTTGTGTTACTTCGGACAAATAAGAGCGTCTGGTATATGCACAATGCAGAAGTTCTGCTCTCATTTTTGACGGGATAAGACAAAAACACACAAGACACAGACGCCGTGCTAGCATTTGGTAGACTAGATTGTGACTGAATCATATCTGGAGTGTACAGCCGATTTCTGTGTGTGTGTGTGTGTGTGTGTGTGTGTGTGTGTGTAACAGACAGCGTGTCCTCAGTGACACTATTTAAGGTTAGGAAATCAACCTTTGCTATCTGAGAAAAAATTACTGCTGGCTTTCATGGCCGCCATACACACACACACACACACACACACACACACTGTAGTTCATCCTGTATATTCATGTAGCTTTAGGAATGTTTCTCGAGGAGAGGATGAAATACGGAGCGGAGAGAAGAGAGGAGCATTGAGATTTGATGAAAGAGGAGGATAGAGGATGTACAGACAGTTGAGACTAAGGGTGCCAAAATGGAGGATCCTCTCAACCTTGATTGCTTTTTAATCTTTTTATTCCTGTTTCCACATTTGGAAGCTGGTTCTACAGGTTTCATAAGTGGTTCTGCACTGATATGCTTTTGGTGCTACCAAAACTGGATAAACTGAACATCTAATATGAGCTTGGTTAAGAGGAAAAGCAAAACACAGGCAGAAGGGTGTCTTTCTTTTCATCGTGGTGATGCCATGGACTCTTAGTTATCATGTGTTTCCGTGTTCCCATCCAACAATTGTGCACATTTAAAGAATGCAAGCAAGTCTTTCAGCTCCAGTATTGTATTTTTTCCCACTATAATGAAACTAACTCGGACGCTAACACATGTTGCTAACGGCAGAAGTTTTCTAATGGAAGACATCATACAACAAATGCAGGTATTTACCAGGCACTGAGTCTAAATAGTTGTGTAGCATTTTGCAAAAGTAGAACATCCTGTAAAGTTTTTTTTCTTTTCATAATCCATTTAAAAAGTTAAACTTTCTTACATTCTGTACTCATTACTTGTGAAGTACAAGAAATGACTGGAGGAAAAAGTCAAAGTCCGTTTAATCAGGCGAAAGGGTCGGTACACAAGAAATCAATCACACGGGGCGAACAATCCAAAACACCAGGGCAAAACTCTGGTCACAAAGTCATACGCTTACAAATGTGATTCGAAGAAACTGCTGGAACAAGAGGGCAAAAGGGGAACACAGCATAAATACACAGGAGCTAAGGAGAAAGCCAGACACAGGTACAACAACCCAAAGCTGGGAAACACTTGACAGCAACACAGGAGACCAACTGTAAAACTATCAAAAATAAAACAGGAAGTTTAAAACAATATACTAACTAGGCAGAACAAAACTAACACTAGCAGATCCTTGAATTACTCACGAAAGGAGATATTTCAAGCCCTTTTTGTTTTAATTTTGATAATTTTGACTGAGTCAGAGTGAAATGTTCTTATATTTTAGGAGTGTTTTTTAAGCTGTAGGCCCTATCAAAATTAAAAATGCTTCAAATACCTTAGTTTTTGTTTTTGTTAGATATTACATGACTTTCATCATAGGTACATTTATAGGAATTCTCGAGAACATTCTTATGTTACCGCGCACACTGAAAGTTTATGACATGTACAGTATGTTAATGGAACACGTTTTCCCACAGTGTTTTTTTCTCAAAGCTGCTCTATGTGGATGTGTGTGGGTCCTTGTAGGTAAACATGTGAAATACTTACGTTCGCTGTGGGAGGACAGCACAGGGGACGTTCAAGCGCCTGCGTCTGCATGTTCCCTGTTTGAGTGTAGGTGTGGAGTGCCTGTTGTGGGATTTTAATTAAAGAGTAATGTGATCACACGGCGCATGCTGTTAAAATAACATCATATAGTATTCTGTGCCCATTTAAGTTTGTATAAGCGTATGTGTCATGGGAGATTATTTCCAGTCTTGGATCAGTAGATTGCAGCACTTGTCAGGATTAAATGGGTTGGAGACACACTCTATATACACTGTATATAGACATACTCTATTTGCATTAAAGCTTTACATGTGGTGCGCTGTAGTGTTGTGGGAAGCCAAGAAGCATATGTTGCATGAAGTTGAAGTTGCGTGTGAGGACAATACGTTGTTACTCGTTATGACACTTGGCTTTGGGACATAGTGCATATTTAAGTTGTGTCCTATGTTTTATTCAGAGTGTACAACCTTTGTATTACTTCTAAAGGTTTGGTTGTACAGAATTTAAAATAAATAAATAAGGCCAAAAATCTGTATCTTTGAAATCTCATGTATTCAAGGCAGGATCTCACATCTAAAGAAAATGTAATAAATTGCATCCTGATATTCTCATCTTGTGTTATATAATGACCATTAAACCTCTTGAATAATGAAACGATTTTGTCTTTTGGCTCTCTTACAGCTGAATCTTGTGGTGGTGTGGTCCAAGGACTGAATGGTACAATAGAGTCACCTGGGTTCCCCCATGGCTATCCCAACTATGCCAACTGTACGTGGCTGATAATAACAGGGGAGAGGAACCGAATCCAGCTCACCTTCGTCACGCTGGCACTGGAGGAAGACTTCGATATTGTATCAGTTTACGATGGTCAGCCGTCGCCTGGCAACTTAAAGATGAGGTTAGAAATGAATCTGATTCATGATTTGATCTTTCTTCCTGCCTTTCTGATGCCCTTTCTTTGCTCTGTCCTCTTCTTCCCACCATTACTTGTCACAAAACCTTTACATTTAGACAACAGCTTTAAATTGAGTGGATTTTGTTTCTGTCTGCAGAAAGGTCAGTATAGCACTATTAGGTACAATTTAAGGAGAGATCAGTCCTGTGACAATAAAACACACCAATTGCACCATCTTGTCACCTAAACGTGTGTTGTAGGTCTTTAAGAGGACTGAATGTTGAATGGGAACTACAAACTGACACACTCTGATGTAGCGGGATAGATTAAGTTAAAGCTGATCGATTGAATATTTTTCCTGTGAAGCTAAACACGCTAAACATGATTTATCATGTTTAGCATTGTTTCATCAGAAATAAGACTTTACCACTACTAGAAATATATGATATGTGTGAGCACAATTATATTGAGGTAGTTTTTGGAAGTCTGACAGTAGGTTTAATGTCTCTTCTTGATAAGATCAAAGCAAAGTTGCAAAGTTCAGCACTGGAATGAATAGTTGTTATTGATAAAGTGGTTAAGCCTGTGGATCAGCATGCCACCTTTGCACTTAACAGAATTTAGAGGAAAGACAGGCCTACAAATGGCCTACAGCTAATAAACATACATTTGTCACTCATGATTTTAGTTTTTTATCACTATGTTAGAAGAACTACAACTAGCAAGTGATCTGTGAAAGCATAGCAAGAAAAATTCTATTAAACCATAAATTAAACTTTTGCAGGAGGATGGAACAATGAACAAGATTTTTTTTTTTTTAAATAGTAACATGACCCAATGCATGAAATTTGAATTTGTACAAATCAGTGATGCTGGGCTGAGACTAATTACTATTTTCATTATTAAGTCATTGATTAAAGCCATTTTTTGAAATGATCTATTAATGATTTAGTCTATGTATTGCCCCCCTTATAAAATTAAAAATCATCATCTCATCTCAGTTTTGTAAAATCGGTCCGATGTCTTGTTGTGTGCGGCCAACAGTCCAAAATTCAAATATATTTGTTTTTGTAGTTCAAGAAGAAAAAAAAAAAAAAATCACAACAAAATCTCATTGAAGAAATTGATTATTCAGTTTGTTGACAGTTATATTTCTGACTTACCAATGCAGCTCTACAAATGAGCAAACTTCTACAACCAAATTTTTACCACACCAACAAGACTGAGGCTTATTACAAACTCACAAGACAAGTGAAACCACTGTAGCCTGAATGAAACAACCACATTTCTCAGCTGTGGAAAATCTCACGAGTATTTTTTGTTATTTAAGTGACACAAGAGCATGCAGTTAGAGCCCCGCTCAGTGGCTTAAAGGCCCTACATACTGTAGTAGAAGATTTTACTTATTAAAATAAAAGTCGTGATGTATTTGCAGGGTTAACATTCAGTGAGTTTTTTTAATGTTGTTGCAGAAAAAAATAGACAGGCATCTGGCAGACAAACTGGTGCTTATTCATAGTGATCTGCTGGTGTGTAGGAGGGATAAGGCTGGAAGTGCACCAAGTAGTGTTTGAAGCCGGTAGTGCAGTTAGGGATAACAATGGGTTTTTCCTTCAAAACAGTATATAGCTGTATTTCTGTCAGAGCTTGAGTGTACTTTTTTTTTTTTTTTTTTGCCCGACTGGCTTGGGGAGAATAGTGTAGACTGCAGATTATACTGAGTGGTGGGTTTATGTGGAGGCGTACAAGTACAGCTTCTTTTTGTGCACAAAGTTTTGCCGTGCGGTTTTGGTCTTCGGCTGTTCTCTTACATGCAAAGCCCAAGGCTCCAGTAAACACAATTATTTACAAAAATGTTTGTCAAATAATGTGTGGAATACATTTTCAACACACAGATTAATTGCATATTTTGCTTCTAACAAGTTTGCTTAGCCGATGCTTATAACTTTCTTGAGTTGACTTACGTACATTTTGCATGTATACTGTATGCTCAAAAGTTTAAAATTAGTGTCCGTGATTGTAAAATATGTGAATTATTCAGCTGTTTGACACTTCTTACACTTTGATTGCTTCGCTAACACATGCAGCGTTCCCTAAAGCACATACAAGACAAAATACCAACTATCCAGTGTTCATTTGAAGTTTGTTTCAGATGTTGCATGAAGGGGGTGATGAGGCAGCTGGGATGTATAAACTCTCCATAAAATTTATTGCTGCTGCTTATATAGGACCACCCTCATACTTTTAAAGAACTGCCTTGACCATTGATTAAACCCTTAAAATCTCATTTCTGTTTCGAGAAAATACATATTTATTTATATTTTCATGAAAATATCCCTTTGTGGCTTTAAAATGGCTCGGATGTAATTCTACACATTTGCCTTATCTCGGCTATTGGGGAGCTATGAAAATGCACAGTGGCAAGATCCAGTAATTCAGCTATATATGGATTTTCAAGAAGAGGATGAAAAGCTACTTGCACAAGTTTTGTTTCTACAACTTAACCCCTCTCCTGCAAGTCATCAGGATTGGTCACTTAGGTTGAAGACCTGAGCTGCCTGAATTGTTTTTTTTGGAGACTGTCATTGTTGAATTGCAGAATGGCAGATATGTTTAAGCGGTGATGTTGACTTCATATTTTGGGTGAGATGTGTGTCATTATACATAAAAAACACCACATGGACATATTACCGATATCAAAAATGTGATTTTTATCTGAGCCACCCTTTAAAAACAGCTTGACTCAATGTTGACATCTGCAATCCATCGTCACGTTGGAGGATTTGTTAATGAGGATACATAGCTCTGGGGTAATTTATTACCACATTATGGACAACAAAGAGTTAAGAGTGACATTAGTTGCTTCCAAGCTTCTGACCTTAAGTCGAATCAGCTCCCACAGTGTCACTGAGATCAAATGACTAAGCAGTGGGCCCCTTTACTTCATGATTCTGCTCCTCTGCTGATGTTAGCTCCTCTCTGCGTAGATTGGACATTACTGTGGACAGACAGCATGGTGCTGATAAGAAACCACTGGCCAGCCTTCTTGTGTGCCCTCGGGCTTCCCCTGGTGTGTTTCACTGCAGGCAAAGCTTCAGCTCAGCCTGTAACTCTGTCAGGAACTATTGAATCACACCACCCCTGTGCTTATTACGGTGTATCTTCTGTTCTTGCATTAATACATGCCGATTCCAGCTATTCTGCTGCTGCCTGAACTCGACCAGGCAGCAGTCAACCTGTTGACCTTAAACCCTCCCCTCCCCTCAGCTTCTGGCTGAATGGTGCAAGACTGGCTCATATGAGCCCATCCGGCTTCCCACATGGACAGTGGGATGGAGCCAAGAGGAGCTGACTGCTCTCTCTTTGTTCACGAAGAAGCAGGATTGATATTTCAGAAATTGTGTGTGGGGAATGCTGCAATCTCATTTATGGAAGAAGGGCTGACCCGGCATCTATGGCCTCTTTGTACCAGCCCCAGCTGTGCGTCAGCAGCATTAGCAGTTTTCCATCCCACTCACTCTGTTAACTGATGTCAACAGTGTGGAAGTAATCATTTCTGGTGCTCTCGAGCAGGAACCACTGCATGCTCTTTGCATTATCTTGTGGTGTACGTGAAAGTGCCTGACCTTTGAAAAAGTCCCACAGTTGACCACATTTCAACCAAACCTTGCTTGTGCATAACACACTGCACATATAGAAGGACAATGGAGAGGGAGATGAAGTAAATATTTCTCTGTGTTTTTTAATACTTTGCCTACCGTGAAGACAAATCCCAAATGGAATTCTTTGCAGCTTTCAAAATTCCAGCTGACCAAGACAATATTTTACATCAGTAAGATACATTTTTCACAACCATCATTCAACCCTACAGGTTGTACAATGAGATAATTTGTTCTGTCATTTTCAGTTTAATGAAACATCAATGTCATTGCAGAAGAACAGGTACATTAAAATATATCGGTTTCCATTCTGCACACAATTATATTCCAATTATATACAATTATACTGCCACTGGGTGAGATGCGATAATCATTCAAGCAGCATTCTTGAAACTATACATTTTTATTCACTGGTGTGAGAGGTCAGAAATGTGTTAAGTTGCTGGTATTTTAGTGGGTGCTGGTGGTAGTTGTCAGCAGGGGATGACTCTATGACAGATTCTGTTGCTTCATCCATTCCCACGATCCCCACCCTCATTCATGTAAGGTGAAGGTACAAAGACAATAGAAAATACACCACTGTTTTTGTTACCAAAATAATCCCCAAAATCGAGCCTTGTTATACCCAGATGGGTATAACAAATACTTGTTTTGGCTCAGTACCCAATTTTGCAGGAAGGGAGTCATTTTGTACCAAAGCTTAATTGAACCTTAAACACAGATGCAGAGACGAATAGAATTGTCCTGCTGCTAAAGCCATTAGAGCCCAAAAAGGCTTCTACTGTGTGTGTTATTCTCAATACATGGTTACAAATGCTGAAAGACCAGGCGCCTTATTGTTTAGTACAATTAAGAAGATGATTGCTTGCCTTGCTCCCATAGTTTAGTCAATTTCTGATTACCAGACAGAAAGCCATCAGGGCGTTAGGTCAGTGGGTGCAGCAGGGCAAACCACTGACATTCTTGCTGTCATGTACCCTGCGGGGCTTGAGTCAGTAGCTAATTGCTTATCCACGGCGGCTGCTGCACATCAGCCGTTTATAAAGTTGGTGTGTAAGGCTGCCCTTGGACCTGCAATTTCACAAGTTACATGACACATTTTTGATCCCTGAAGGAAGATTTATTACCCTGTGTGTGAACCACACTCCGACATATTAATGAGCTCCTCAAAAGATCGCAAACTTCTTGCTATTTAATTTGTTTATTGTTCCGCTGTTAACAGACTTGCTTTGAAATTGGCCATATTTATATCAGTGGTGTAGAGTAGTTGATCTAACAATCTCTGTATGTACTAGTGTATCTTAAAAAAAAAAAAAAATCTGTATTTAAGAAAGTTATTTAAGAAAGCAAACATTTAATGTATTCTAGATTTTATTACACTCAAACTAAAGTGTTTTAAGCATTTTTCTATTTCAATTTTGATAAGTATGGCTTATGGCTCAAAAAGTAAAAAAAACAACAACAAACAAACCTCAAAATATTAGAATATTTCATTGTAACTATATAAGCCGTAATCATTAAAATTAAAACAAAGAAAGGCGTGAAACATTCTATGTATTGAATACATAAGGGATGGAAGTTGAAAATTTTAAATTAGATTACAAAACAACAACAAAAAAACTTTCCCACATTATTCAGTTTTTAAAAAAAAAATCAATTTTATTCATTTTTCGTTATTGTTTATTCCACAACATGCTCCTGGTGTTTACTGTGTGCACAGCTTCAATTTAATGCAAAAAGTGTTGTATTCAAATTAAGCTATGTTCACTCAAAACTATGTCAAAGTGTAACGGGTGTGAGAGCGGACCCAAGAACAGCACAAATCTAGACCGGCACAGTTCAAAACATGATTGACAATGTTCAAGAGTCCAAACAGACGACAATCAGGAAACCTGGTCGGCGAGCACAGTCCAAGTTCTGAATGGGGCAGGAGTCTCTGGAGAGGGAGTCCAGGCAGGCTGGAGGCAGACAGGGAGCGGGCAGATGCAAAGTTCAAAGACAGAAGGCAGGTCAGGTTACCGGGGCAGAGACGAGGAAACGTGGTCAGGGGCAGAAGGCAGGTCAGGTACCAGGAGATCCATCCGGAACAGAGTGCTGGAGAGTAGTGCATGACGCGACGACAATCTGGCAGAGAGTGAGTGTGGAGGAGCTGGTTAAGAGCCGACTGGGGGGAACAGGTGAGTCTAATGATAGCACACTATGATAAAGCTGATCTTAACTCCATACATTTTTTTTCAAGAAACTGTATTTTTAGCATCACGTGATTTTGAATGGACAGAATTTACTAACATGATGGGATTATTGGATTATATAAGATTTTTTACAGATGGGCCTTTTCTGCGTCGAACTTTATGGTAATCTGAATAAGGGCACTGGCAAAACTGCTACAACACAGTTGTAAACATATCAATTGGATTTTACCTTACTTAAGTGTAAAATTATATGTCTGGGGTCTGCCTGGTGTTAATACATGTTTTGCCTATGGAAGTATTATACTATTCACCACTAATATATATTTTCTTTTACCTTTGAACGGCAAAACTGGGGATTGTACGGTGCTCTTTCACTGCTGTCAAACTGAAAACAGTCACTGATATGACATTCAGACCATGAGGTGGGACTCCACTAAATTCATGCAAATGAAATTATTTTAGGAGTGTTAACAGCTACAGGACATGTCTGCCCTCGTCAGGTTACGCTTATACTGGTACCAACAGTAATTTTTTGTCATAGAACAACACATATACAGCTAGAAGGCATATAATATATGAAACATTTTTGAGTGCTACCAGTAATTACTAATTTAATGGTCAAGCAAACGTTAGCCGTCACTAGTCATTTTGCCACAGGACCTTCTCAATCTTACTCCACTTTTTACACATGTTGTTCTGTTGCTCCTGACCATCTTTGATGACCTTTGATGTAAAGGGACTGAGTGGTACCCATTTTCTCACATGACTCATTCAGAAACTTAAGGTGCTGTATCTCATATTGGCAATTACTAGTTTTGAATGTGAGTGGAGAAGAAGAAGCCAGTACAGCACAGAGCTTTGCATGCACTGACAGAGTCAGGAGGGAGGGCGTCAGGTAACGTTATCAGTGAGCTGTTGCGTCTTTGCTATAGAGAAATGAAAGCAAAGCAAAATCAAGAGAGAGAAACACAGACGTAAAGAGAGACTGAATGAGTACGGGTTAAATACTGTTTTCTGTCTACATTTCCTCAACTTCTTCTATAATAAAATGTGCAAAATTAACAAACAGGTATCAAACCTAAACAATGCAGATGTGAACTAGACATGCTCTTTTTTCCCCCTTCCCTCTGTCCCTGCTTTGTCTTCTCTGCTATTCTGTAATTTATCGATTGTACTGTTATATTTTGCATGCCTGATTTGATACAATGCAAAGGTTACATATTCTAATTATGTAGTAAGAACAGAGGAAAAAAACAAGCAAACATAGCAAGAAATAAATATGTCTGAAAGTAACAACTGGGCCCAATGGAGGTTTGATAGTCACTTCAGTTGAACCAAGACATTGAGAAATACGTAATAGATGGCATTTTAAACCCTTGACGCCTGAATTTATTTACAATTATATTAAAAAAAAATCAATTACTCGTGTTTTTGCTTTCAAGCTGATGCTATCTCGGCTGCAGTCTGAATGCAAGTGGTATGATGCGAAATTGCGACGATCGGCGTTAAAGGGTTAAAAGTATCCTTCTCAAGTCACATTTCAAAAGACACACAGTCACAAACAAACACTTGCACTTGAACACACACGCACACACATATGTACACCCACTACCCCCGGCAACTGCAGAGTAAAAACCACACTTTTCCGAGAAAAATAGGACAACACTAGATAACCAGGCAATGGAACTAATCCAGGACTACGGCAAGAGAAGGGAGGAAAGAATTGAGGAGAGGGTGGATAGAGAAGGTAGGAGAGGGAGACACAGAAACGTACATAGAAAGACACATAGGGTCAGAGAAGGACGCACACACACACACACACATGCAAGGACGCCAAAGCTAGTAGAACTAAGTCCCTGTGCGGTTGGTGCTTCTGTCCGTCTGTCTGTGTCTTATTGTATTCCTGATAATTCTCTAAGCTGCTTCAACTTGTCACCGGCACATCAGAAAGTTGAGTGCAGTTTTCACATTATGATAAGAGTTTGACGGAGATGGAAACTAAAACAATATGCATGGGTTCTACCAAATAAGCGTTCCGATTTTTTTTTTCCCTCCGTCTGTCATCCTTCATTTGGTCAACTTCCTGTCCATGTAAATGCTGAACTGTTTTGTTTTTGTTTGTCCATGGAGGCTTAAAAAAAATACTCCACTTAGAATGTCTTTTTGCTCACTCAGTTAGAGAGATTGGTAGCTGCACTCAGTGTGGAATCAAACCGGGTGAAATAAATTCTAACCCATTTCACAGTGGAAAAACAAAACAAAACAAAACAAAACAAAACAAAAAAACATCAAAATCTTTATGAAGGCTTCACAAACTAATCTTGAAATACTCTTATGGAATAATCCACCTCCATACTGTTTCTGTGATTGCCCGCAGACATTCACATTTGTGCCAGAGTAGGCCTGAACATCAGTAGACTAGATGCTACCATTCATCACAAGGGTGGTAAAATGTTTTCATTCGTCCCAAAAAATATTAAAGATCCACAGCTAGACAATTATTGTTGAATACTATTTCTATTTATGTTATAATCAATAAGATATACACCCCATGAAAAACTCAGTCAGAGTTATTAATAATTCTCATCATGTGTCAAGGTGATCACGTTTTGACCTTGTTAACATGTTATTCTGATTCTTATTCTTTATTCTGAAGTACTTTAACCCACATTATGTCTGACAAAAAACAGTCATGCCTGAGGATATCTGCTTTTGTTACCTAACAATAACTTCTGACAGCACGTGTCGTCTACGCAGAAAACCTAAAGAAGTAATCATGTCTGATTCAAAGGCGTACAATTACATCCAAGCCATTTTAAGACCACAAAGGCCATTATATACAGAAATCCGTTTTTAAGGGTTTAATCCAGCTGGATTCGATCATTAATCTGATAGACTAGCTTTTTGTTTTACTATTATTGATTTTTTTTTTTTTTTTTCTTGATTCTTATTCTCTTGTGGATGTCTGCCATTCTGCTTACATGTTTACAGCCAAGTCAGAGTATTTAACACTGCCAAAATGTGTGAACTCCAGTAAATCACAAATCACACAAGTGGGCTATGAACTCTGTGACCCTTTGGTTTGCTTATAAAAGGTTTTACAGAGTCTATATCCCAGATTTCATGGTACTGTCAGCAGAAAAATCCCGGGTGTATTGTTGCGGAGAATGAGAGTGACCGAGGAAAGCGGTGCCCGGCTGTGGACTGATGCTGAGTTCAGCCGTTAAGGTGGACTATAGAAATGATTACATCGTTTAGGCCTCCTACCTCACTAAACACTGTTATGCGGTGATACACCGCAGGGGTGAGGGGATACGGAAGGGGAGATGAAGCAGAAGTTAAAAGTAGGCCGACAAATCGAAAGAGCGATAGAAAACCTGGCATATGAGGGAAAAAACTCAAAAGAGAAGGGCCACTCACACACACACACGCAACCTATAATATTCCAGCCTACCCGAATTCCAGTCACATTTGCAGTAAAGTTTAATATACTACAAATCCAGATTGATCTGAAGACTTTACATGTCAGTGAAAGATGACTTCCTTGTTTGGTTTGTCTACACAGTGATAGAACATTTGAGTGCTAAACACATAGAATACAGTGACAACAAGAGGAGACTAAAATGAGAATAAACAGTTCCCGAAACAGATCTCATCCCTCCCAAAACAGATGGAACAGCAAAAACTTGAGTGAAAATCATTATATCAATTGAAGCTCCACTGGATAATGCAATCTAAGTGACGTGCACACATGAATAGTTTACCATTAGCGTGGACCTCCTGCAGTGATGTCATTTGCTTTCTTGTGGAAAATACATCTCATTACCACCTTGATGGAAATTCTTCCAATTTGGGTAAAAAAAAACACTAGGGCTCAAGAAGGAACTGATACGATTTTGGTGGTTAGAGGGCAAAGGTTAAGGGCACTGTGACCTATCAAACATAGCTTTAGTCATAACTCAATAATTCATACCACAATGGTCATCATTACCATAATCATTACAACAATGTACATAAACTCTTCTGATTCTACTAATCTTCTGTTTTGCTGGGTTCAACACGTGTATGAAGAATCCATGTTTCCGAATTTTGCCGCAATATCCATATTTGAAGTGTTGTAGTTCACGTACCAATTATTCATTTCTGTGTATATTGACCATCAGCTAATTACCATTGAACCATGTGACCAAGCTCTCTAGCAATCACATATACAGGAGAAAGCAAATATGAACAGACATGGATGCAAACTGCAACTGCACTGGTCCATGGAAGCTAAATGTAAGTTAAAGTTAAATGTAATTTCAGATGTAAAGTCTTAAAGTTGGGGTTTGTAACTTCTGGGAATCAAGCACGAGACTCCGCCTGTTTAAACATGTTGGTTCAACCACCTTGGTTAAAACCACTTACTATTTGCCACCATATCCACATTGAAATGACTGTGAAAACACCCTAAAGCAAAGTAACAGCATACAGTGTCAGCACCATTCGCTGTTTAGAACGTGTATTGCGACCCATTTAACATCTCACCTGGCTGAGTACGGTTAACAAATACTAAATATGAATATAATTGTACGGTGTGTGTTTAACAAAAGACTGTCTTGCTGACCAGCCACGTCCTGATCCCTGAACCCATATCCTTTAAGAACAAACAATGGAGCACGTGTACTGTCAGCTGCATCCTGAAGTACCGAGTTGAAAACAGAACATGATTGAAAGGCTTCAGAGGAGGTGTGTAGGCAGTCACCATTTGCGGTGAGGCCCTGATGTTGAAAATCTGATTTTCTTTCAAATAACACATTTTGAACATGTAGGTTAATTTGTTTAGAAAAGTGAAGAGACTGGAGTAGCAAGTGTTCCTTATCAGGAATTAACATCCGTCACCCTGACGATCCCATCCGTCTATGTGTTTCAGAAAATGCACCAATCTATCTTTCTAAAATGTTTGATTTTTTTTTTTGGCAGCACATCAAACAGTGAAAACTGGAGTACATTCAAAAAGCTCATAGTTTTACAAACACATCAATGCTGCAGGACAAGGAGTTCTTTTTTAAAAAATAAAAGTTTTCCTCATTGACATTACTGTTTATAAAAAAAACGTATCCTTCCTCACATTTTCACCCCAGGTGTTAAGATGGAAAGATGCAAGGTGCAAATAAGACGAACAAGACAAGTAGTAGTATTCCACAAAGAGTTAGAACAAACAAATAGGTGGAAAACGGCATTCTTTTTAAACCGGCCTTCTCCCAAATTAAAAAAATGAACCATAGCTTTCAGTCGTAAAATTTATCTCAATATTAATGTCTGTTAAATGTTTCAATACTAGTCTTGACTTTGTTAGATGTAACTTGACAGTGTTACTTTTAATGGGTTGTCATAACATCCATTATTAATGTCACAGAGGTTTTTAAAATTCAAAATGTGCTGAGTAATCCGTTGGATTAGTTGAGGTTTAGGTATGCACACACTGGCTGTGAATTTATTCATTCATTTATTTATTTCTTTGAGCAATGTTAACATAGAATCAAAATAAAAACGTAACTAATTTAAAAACTGTGACTTGCCATAAAGAAACACTCATAGCTGCAAGCATGTAGGTATATTTAATTTATACCAACAAAACTAATTAATAATCAATTACTGACAACAAATGTGCATGTTTCTCTATTAAAACCAAACTTCACAGTATGATACAGCCAACTACTGCAGGGCAAACTACTGTGATGAGAATTTTTAAGATAAACATAGGGCATATATCAAATGAGCTAAAACTATGAACACTTAGTGAGCTTTAAATTGATAACAGAACATGTCAAAATAAATTTACACATCAGCGGCTGAGCATGATAATTCATCGGAGCAATCAGGTGGCAATTGCGAGCAGCACATATGAAAAAACAGCCTAAAACAACACACACACACACACACACACACACACACACACACATAGTGGAGTTTTATCTACAACAAAAATTGTCCAGGCATGCCTACAAGGGATCCAGTCTTCCCTGACACTCACCATATAGGATAGAGTTAAGAGTTAAAAAAAACAAAACAGTAAATGGGAAAAGCCTTTGCCTTAAAACAGAAGTGACCACAGAGCCTGGGGATCATAATATGGTTCATAAAAACGCTTCACATGGCAGATGGAGTTTGACTAATACAGCGTTTGGATCTTATCTTATCTCTCTTTTATAATATTGTGCCATCATGGTTTGATGGTGATGACACAAATTGCATGCATATAGCTCCTTGTCTTTATCAGTGAAAGTTAATTAGTGATGAATCACACTCAATAAACAATATCTTATTAAGATAGAGGAAAATAAAAAGGCAAAAAAAACCCAACAAAAAAACCCTTCAAAAAAACTTCAGAAGCCATTTTTTCAGGGGACCGCTTGTTTTGAAGTGGAGACAAGCTCCCCCTGGCTCCGCCATTGTTTGCGCCCTGATTTCCAGCAAATATAAGTAAAGAAAAATAAAGTGCACAAGTAGATGATAAACAGCCAACCAATGTCAATAGAAAAGGATCATTGTTGTCAATCTTAACTTATGCAAGCCTGCTGTATCTTCACACCGATTCATCTGTACTGAAGTGAATTAACTTGATGACGTCCCTACGGGCATTAGTAAATGTTCACATTATAGTAAAAGTATTACCATTAAGAGACGGTGCTAAAATATCTTCTCAGTAAATTGTCACACTAGCGTCCACGATGCAACAGTCGGATGTTTAGCAGCAGCCACTTCTAACTCTGTCTTATTTAGTGCCATCCCCGAGGCTTAGCAGCTGATTTATATTTTGCATTTCAAAACATCATACATCGTAAGTTGTAATGTGCACAGGCATTTAGATATGAGGCCCCTGGCACTCCTTTCCAAACTGGTTTACTGTCTGACTAACCGACTGGCTGAATGGCTGGCTGTCAAATGTGGAACATCTAAGTTGGCGTTTATCCACAAACGCCATTGTTGTTCTCGCCCCCTTTGGCTGTTGGCTGAGCGCTAATATGGAATCTACACTTCCTGAAAATATAGATAAAACAATTGTTTGTTTCAACTACATCAAGGTGGAAAAGCTGGCCGGTAAAAAGGCAAAGCTTGAAATGCCTCCAAAAAAGTCTTTTTTTTTGTACCCCTACACATACATCAAAGTGCAGAGGGGAAAACGCTTTGATATTCCAAGCAAAAGCCAAATGATGCTCTCCGCTGTTCGAGCTTTCCCTTTTATTCATACATGATGAAATAACAGCTCTTTTCAGGCTTCACACTTTAAAAACTTTTAGCAAAATAGCCAACCAAAGGTACCACATCATTTAATATGGAGAACATCTTTCTTTCACACGCTTCAAATATGAAAATGTAGGCTAAGGAAACTTCCCGTCACTGTGGTCCATTTTGAGAGCCCTCCTCGCGTTCTATTGCTTTAGTCTTTAATTCATTAAAAACTCTGCGGGCAGGGTGTCTCCCGCATCTCATTTATAATAAGAAAAGAGTTGCCCGTGTTATTCAAATATTGCTGTCGGCGGAGACTCAAAAACACACAGTGAGAAAGAACAGTCAGCACTACTTCATCCATCCTGTTTAATTCTCCTACGACTTTCTGTATCTTTCTAAAGAAAAAAAAAACCCCAACCTTTTTTGTTTTACTTGGATGGGCATTTCAACTTATTATCAATTATATTATTAATTAATTATGATTATTCTAATCTTGTAGAGGGGTCACACGCATTAAAACATTCAACATAAAAGTATTGTAAAGATATGTGTAGAAATGTGACGAGGAACCTGAAACTGAAACAGTGAAATGGAATTCTGTATCACCAGAGCCTAATATTCCTACTAATATTGGTTTAAAACAGCATGAAAAGTGTTCTAAACACGTCGTAACAGGAGACAGAGAGGTGTAACAAACAAGAATTGTACCATGTAATCGGTTAACCCGAACTCCACACTGAAAACAGTAGCCCAGCTGGACTGGTCATCTGTGGAGAGTTTGTTGTTTAATTGAAATTTTCAAAGAAGTGAACATAATTGGACACTTATAGATGGTCAGAAAATAAGCAATAGAAAATTCTTCGAGCAAGTCCGTGGCGAAATGAAAGAAGCTGTGACGGACAGATTTGTTGAACAAAATTAAAATCTGCAAGAAAACTCAAAGAGGGCCTACAAGGCTGTATCATAACACGCTCATAACTAATAACTGATGACTTCCTGTTTCATGAAACATTCCCCTTCAGGACAGGAAACTGAAAAAATCATCTTCTGGTAACATTTGAACAATAAAACAAAATTACATATTAAGTGTACCTATACACATTCACACACGCGCACATTTGATAAAATACATTTTTGATTAACTTCAGCTGCTACAAGCACTAATGCATCTCAAAAATATGTTTTCATTTTGATGATTATGGCTTATCCAGTTACAGTGAAAAATAAGAATTTGAGATGTGTTTTGTTTAATTGTTTGAGCTGTAGGCCATAATTATCAAAGTGAAAGAAATTAATTGTTTCAGTTCACATCCATATATCCTTATATAGGGCTTTTTTCCTCATCTGCTAGGCTTTCTCCATGTATGTAGTTCATCTAGATGTGTTGTATGTGGACAGTGAACTCAATTTTGTAAACTGTAAATTCAGCAATTGTAATATAATATCTTAATTCTTTGTTTGTGTAAAAGTCAAACACACAAACAAAAAAAACCCATCCAGGTGACTGTGGTGATTTATTTACATATGAAGCGGGGAAGATAGACACAATAATAACTGAGATTGCAGTTAATGCTAGGTGTGAAATGATGGACGGAGAGCTGTCCCCTCGTGATTAGATCACCCAGAACGGATGTTTAATACTAAACAGGTCTTCTCTTCCATCCGACGGTTCTCAACCATCTGCCATTATGCAAATCATCCTTATTCACTCTCGTCAACAGACTGCCCTAACACAAACAAAGTTTGATTCTCTGACTTCCAAGTTTTTCTTTTTAAATAAGCATTTTAATTCTTGAATATTGCCATATTCATGAATGTTTGGGGAATGAGAAAGACAGTATGGTGGGAGTATTTGAATATCACATTTGCGTGTGTGGGCTGCCAGTGTTGTGGATGCTACTCGTGTGTGTGTGAGTGTTTGTCCCCACATGTATGTGTTTAAGTAGGCGTTGAAGTTGTTGTTTCATCCTCTCTATTTATGAGGTTTTGAGTCATTACTGTCCTAGTTCAACCCCAACCAGGGACAGATAACTTCACATCTGCTGTATTAGAAAGTAGTTATTTCATCTGTTGGTTCCTTTGGTGCAGTGTAAAGTGTATTTATGTTCAAGCAGACTTTATCTTAACTTCTATGAATTTAAGTGTCATATCAGCTAGTGAGTCAGAATGCTTTGCATATATTTAACCCTTAGGCAAATTGCAGTACTCTACCTTGCCTGACTTTGGATTTATGAGTGTTTTTCCTCTCTAAACAGGACAACAAGGTTGCTGCAACAACTCGGATGAATTGTGACGGGTGATTGACAGCTGACGGATTAGCGCTAGAACGATTACACACACAAAGACACATAGATTCACAGTCTACCCCCGTGCTCTTCATCTCTTCACAAGAATCTCTCTCGTTCTCATGGTCCACTCTCTCGCTCTGTCTTTTTTACTCTCTGACAGCACAAATTTCACATCATGAAATTGACACTAGAGAAACAAATGTTTATGGTTCAGTCTGATTTAAATTTCAAAGACACTGGGGTCAGTCAGGACTAGAAGTGGGGAAAAGAACACGAGCGTGAAAATAAGAAGACTGCAGGGTTCAGAAAAGTGGACAAGTACACCAGATAAAGTCATTAAAAGAGTGGGTATTATCACTGTACGTGTTTAACACTTAAGTTCACTTTTTAGGGTTTTTTAAAAATGAGTAAAGATGTCACCTAAACGCACACTCACACAATGAAACAATGATTCAGCAAATTTCCTGGAGAAAATACTGATTTCTAGATTACGAATATGGGAAAGTTGTTTGTACCTCCAACTGTTCCTGCGGGACAGTATCACACGTGCATGCATGTTTGTGTGTGTGTGTGTGAGTGAGCACAATAGAGGAAAGAGGGTGGTAGAGATATTAAAGTGATAGATGGCTGATGGAAGGAATGTAATTTCAAATGTAGCGATAGGAAAAACCCTTCAAGGCATTGTCACAACCTTTAAAAAAACATCTTGAATGGCCTTAACAACCATTATTTTTTCTCTCATAGCCTCTGTCTCTGCCTTCCCAGGGATAGAATGATCTAAAATAGAGCAATTAAACACAGATTCCATTGAATGGCATTGATTTTGTCAACTGTCCAGGAGATCAAGTGAATGGCCATGATGTGAAGGCGGATGTTTTTTGTAAGTAGCCAAAGTTGTTGAGACAAATGCCATGAGCAATTGCCCAATGCATTCCTGGTCGGTATTTACCTTTGATGTGTGATTTACTAGTTCATTAATTCACTAGACTAGAACAAGAACAAGAGGCTTATTTTTTTTGTTGGAAGTCAGACGAACCAGGAGTCACCTCCAAGCCATACGATGGGCAAAGACAGCTTCAGTAAAGAGAAGGCATAGGTAGCCTTCTGTTGCTTGGTTATTGATGATTATGAAGAATGGAAATTTAATTTGTGTATGTGTGTGTGAGTTTACCCTTTACACACTATCAGCAGCTTCAGCAGACATACCTTAATTCAAATTCTTGCTCTGCAATATTGTGAAACAGCCACCTTGATTTTCAAAGTTGCTCCATCAGCTAGAGATCCCACTCGGTCTTGTCCGAAACCGGATGATGTTTGGTTTCACACGGAGCACAAACTCCTGTTTTTCTGGATGAAGCTTGTGCTTGCACTTCCCCTCAACCCTGACCTCCAGCCCTCTTGGGACTACTGTATATACACTACGTCAGCTTGAGCAGGTGGTCTGATGGTCTCATATTGATTCAGATGGCTTTAAACTGCAGCTAGAGGATTAATTGCTCAGTGAATCTTTATGTTAGGCCTTTTCATATGGTTCGTTATCTACTGGGGTTATATGTTAGACACGGTGTGCGTGGGGTCCATCTGTCTGATTCATCGTTTATATCTGAAAGCCTGAATCACAGTAACACTGACTAATATTGAATTGTTGTTAGACTCCAAGCAGAGCTAATTTCTCATTGCAGCTTCCGTCACAGCCTGAAAAAACAATCATTTCACCAGATTCTTTTGTGAGTTCAGCCTTTGTCATTTTTAGCACTTGTTTACTTTGAATACTTTAAAAAGACAATAATTGTTTTAGGGCCCAACAACATGAAACTGGCTTATTATTTACTTTGGCAGGTACTGAGACTCCTGCCTTCCAAAAACATTTTCAGATGTTCTCTTTGTTTGTTTTAGCACAAAAACTGCTGTCAGATAGTCAAGGTGCCATCTGTACCCCCAGCCCCCTCCAACCCTTCAAACATTAACGCTCAGCTTGTGCTAACTTGATAGTTAGCCTTTCCACATGCGTATCAGACTCTAAAAAACAGTGTGTTCAACCTCAGGAAACGAAATGTCTTCCACCACACCCCAAAACCACTCTCACACATCTGGAGGTGTCATGTTGGCATGTCACAACTTAGATTGGACCACGAATTCACCAAATCCTGCTTGTATGTACACTTCTTAAGTTCAGATTTAAGGTGAGCACAGAGAAACCTTTCCCCCTGCAGGGGATTGATGTGAAAACAGCCTTTAGCATCAAAGTCTGCACATCTTTCTTCACCGTGAAGTGTGAACATCCAAGTGAAGTAACAATAAGTGGAAGCCAGGGTTGAGTGGGGACATCGAAGTAGCCGTTCTGTATGCCACTGCCCAACACTGCTGCAAGGACGAAACATGCTCAATCACACCAGATAATACAATCCGCAGCAATTACTTTATTCCGCTTACAACATCAATAAGTTTAAAAGCCTAAATTAATGGGAGATTTATAAGCTTCATAAGACAGGAGTTTGGTCTGTCCAGCTTTTCATTCTTTATTGGAAAGCACAGTGATGATTACGGCTGCGACAGAAGGGTGGCAATCCATTAAACTGGATGAGTAGGGCTGTGAAAAAGGGGAATTGTCTTGTGTCAGTCTTATGTATACACCAGAGAAACGAGTTTCAGCTACAAACTGCACAACTGCACATTACATGTTGATTTATTGCAGCTGTCCATTCAAAAAATAATAATAACAATAAAAACAAAAATCCAACCTAAAGTTCTGATCATTACAATGATTTGCTAAATGCCACACAGCCACTGTACGACTAATCAGCATTGTTAGTCTTTAGGATTGCATGCAGACACATTAACTGTGCTTTGTTCTGCATTTACTGTAAAGGCAACTATGAAGCTAACAATTACATAATGGCATACACAGAACTCTAATTAAGTTCTGAGAGTTCTGCTCTGAATGCTGAGATATTATTGAAGCATAATTTCAGAACTCTTTGTTGGGCTGTTATCAGCTCTGGTTATTTTATTTTTGTTCACAATTACTAATTAAGTCATTTCATATTAATTTGCTGATACTGTAATGTAAATATTATGACAGCCAGTCAGAGCACGTGTAGACCATTCATTTTGGGCCCATGTAGGTCCGGTCTTCTGATGTGTTTGGTTTCAAGTTCAATAATGATTGAATCATCTTATGAATCACGACAGACGGCTGAACCCCATCAGGTTCACGGGCAGGACCTTTCAAGCTGGAGTGGTCCAACAACACAGAGGTTGTGTACAAGAAGGGCCTGAGCCGGCTCTACTTCCTCAGGAGGCTCAGGTCCTTCAATGTATGCAACCGGATGCTCCTGATGTTTTATCAGTCTGTTGTGGCGAGCGCCATCTTCTTTGCTGTGGTGTGCTGGGGCACAGTCATCAAGGCAATGGACGCCAGCAGACTGAATAAACTGATCAGGAAAGCAGGTTCTGTTGTCGGCTCTCGGTTGGCCACCTCGGTGGAGGTGGTGGAGCAGAGGATGCCGACCAAACTGCTGGCCATCATGGACAACACCTCCCACGCCCTCCATGAAACTGTGAACAGTTTGCTGAGGAGCAGCTTTAGCAACAGAATGATCCAACCCCACTGCTACAAGGAACTATACAGGTTGTCGTTCCTCCCCAGCGCAATTAGACTTTTCAACACCTCTGTTGATAGACACTAAACACTTTACCTGGTAAAATCATTCACCTCCTCCTACCTTGACTAAACTCTGCACTCACTGCACAACTTCTGTACATACTGTTAGATTTTTTACACCTGCCTATACTTTGTATAGTTTTGTACTTTTATTTTTATTTTATACCTTATAGTTTTATATGTCCATTGGTCCTGTACCAGAACACTGGTGCTGCTGTGACAAATTTATTTCCCTATGGGGATTAATAAAGTCATCTCTATCTCTATCTAATACTGTCTTCTTCTTCCACACAGCTGGTTAATACAGCAAAATCATCACATCACTCTCATACTGTTGAAAAGAACTTGACTTGTGTCACTTTAATTCTATAAAAAACAAATAATGTATGCTATATATAATCTGTAATCTTTATACATTGCTCTACAGTTTAAATGTATTATTTAACAGCCGGTATGTTGTGGTCAAATGAGAATTAATGCTTAGCTACAGAGGCCTGTTTGTGGGATTGCAGTTGTAAGTCATTGAGTGTAAGTTGTCACCAATGTTCTTGTATGACTGACTCTTTTGGTATGACATTAAGTATGACTCCCTTCAGCACCAAAAAAGCTTTGAAGAGACAATTTGTCAGTGCATTGGTGATGGATGAAGGGTGTGTTTAATACTGAAGCAAACACATTCATGTATGCCACTTAAGTGTGGTGTTCATGCAAGTTACTGGCATGTGTGCGTTTTAAATATGTGCGCATGTGTGCGCGTGAAGGTGCCCTTCCCTCAGGCTTCTGGGTGTATGTGACCGTACAAGCTTTTAATGTTCACACCTTGTCACAAATGTTTCAGCTGAAGCTCTGACACACACACACACACACACAGGCATGAGGAGGACACATGTCACAAGCTTTAGAACCAAACCTGTCAGAGAAGATGGAGAGAGAGAGAGTGTGTATGAGCAGAGAGTGGAGGGGTCTCCCAATTCTCGCCTCCTCTCTCTAATTCGCTCCTTCTTTCCTTTTCTCCCCGACTCTCGTACTGTCTCTCAGAAGCATAGAGAATCAGTTTTAATGGTTTGTCAAATAATGCTTTTCTCCCCCACAGTGAATTGGTGATGTGTTGTTTGTGTTAGCTGTGTGAACATCTATCCGTGTGTGTGCATATGTGTGTGTTTTAAAGGGAAGCTTGCCCTACTTTAGCCCAGTGGTTTTCTCAGTTGATATCGCCCATAGCACCGGATTTTACGCTTTTCAATGTGGCTATACAGACGCATGCCTGATACACACACTCAGAAAACAATACAAGCAAACACAATGCACACGCATAACCATGGCAAGGGGAAATATATGTATAGAAGTATTGTCGAGTACAGACCGCATAAATATGCAGACACAAACATGTGTCTACGCAGTGAGTTATGGTGTTTATATTTTGAAGTTCATTTTAACCTCAATTACCTATTACCTCTTACCTATTGTTACCTAATCTTCCAAACTGCACAGTGTGTGTGGGCGTCATTGTAACCCTTTGTTAACAGTCCATTATGTCAATATTTTTGTCTAGTTTTCAGCATGTGTCATTAAGTGTGATGTGCACTGTTTTTAATTTGTATGTTTTATCCACTAGGATCTCAAAACTATGAGCATTGTTT
>KV751315.1:4313439-4331032 GCA_001698575.1 Mola mola
TGTAATGGTGTGGGTGCAGAGTTAGGGTGTGATGGATTAAGTATTAAACTGCAAGTGTAGCACCACTCCTGTACGTGTGTTTTATATGTACCATTTGTGTGTGTGTGTGTGTATGTTCCCGTGTGTTTAATAGTAATGGCTGGTTTGATGGATTGTTCCTTGTCGTTTGTCTGAGCAGTGCTACAAAATGAGAGAGGTAAAGCATAGTGGAGGTAAAGGAGCAGCGATGGAAGGGAAGAGAGTTTCAAGAGAAACAAAAGGGGTAAATGAGAGAGTAAATGAGAAGTTAAATGTCAGTTTGTTGATAGATTTGCTGATGCGATTGTCCTGTAATTGACTTAGTTTGGTTGAAAATTCAGAGAAGCTGAATCCTTTATGTTAAAGCTACACAAAGTGGAGATGCATGATTATCGTGTATGCATGAATCATCCTGATTATGTCATCACAATCTCTCCATCTTTGTTCTTGTTTATTTACTTCTTTTTTATTTATTTTCCAAATGGTTAAGCAGTTTTGCCAAGGGGCGCTGTGTTTGGAATCCATCCATAATTCTTGTTCACAACTTTAGGTCTTTTTTTCTGTTTGTTTTTGTTCCCACATTACTGATGGAAATAAGCCAATGTCAGGCTTTAGGCCAGTTTTCATTTGAGTTTTCTACCACTGCCATGTGGACCTGTGATTTAAATACATGATGTGAGTTAGAGTTTGAGGCAGATGGAGCCTTTGTTTGAGATAGCTTTATATATTCCTATGTTGTGGATTTTATTAGATAGAATATTGCGTAGAGCTGCCAGGAAAAGATGGGGAACAGAGAGGACATGGAATCAAGGTCCTTAGCCCTGCTGGAACAAGGTACATTATGTGGTCAGCAACATGAATGTCAAGCTCCCAAATACACACTAACAAAAAATATATAAACTGTGGGTCTGTTTTCCTCAGTGTTTTTGTTGTTATATGTCATTGTGTTGTAACTATTTACGTTGGGTTTTGTGCCAACATATAAATAATGGTTGTATGAAGGATACACAAATGTCAAGAAATGCTGCTCCATGTTAAAACCTGCACTAGCCAATTTATCAAACTCAATCTATGATTCTGCACCTCTTCCTCATCTTGGATGTGTTGATCTTTAAATGCGCTAACTGAGTCCCGCCCTGTCTCTGCCCTTCACCTGCAGCCAAAGCTTACCTGCTATGTCATCCTCTGACTTTTAAACACGTCTTCTATACACACACACTGCACAGGGGCAAGTTCTAACACTGAAGAAATTCAGACATGAATCAGACACGGACTCCCAGGAAGAAGAGGAAGAGCTGCATGTATAAGATCACTTAAATGTTGATGAATATGACTTTCATTGGAGGTAGTCTTTAAATCTTAAGTTTTACTTGAGTCTCTGAAAACAAGTTGCTTTTCTCAAAATTGTTTTTTGTTTGTTTTCTTTTAACTTTAAGAAAAGTGTTACTGTGCACTGTCATGCATAAGTCAGACACGAATGACTGACAGATGCATGTTATGTAATCTGTTTAATGAAAATTCAACACTGAATTTTAAGGTTGAAGAGATTCTAAGTGTGTGATGTAAGCCCAGACTTAAAAAGAAAAGTGAGTTTGCGTGTGTGGGAGAGAGAAAGAGACAGAGAGTAGTTTGCCCAGAAGGACCTGGGGTCTTGGATGACAGCCAGCTGTCTGGATACCCACAAACCCTTGCTGAAGCAGCTGCTGCTTCTGGGCAGAAAAAGCAGTTAAACATGGATTGCCATACCAAAACTTGCATATGTTCAGATCATAGTTAATTTAAATTTAAAGTCTTGGCTCTGGTCTCAGACATCTAGATGTGACTTTTACTTAAAGTTACTTGTGTCACGTTAAGGTCACTAGACAAAATGTCATTCTCAGCAGCACAGCTTCAGTCAGATCTTCACAAGAAACAGGTCTGCACTCTTCATGGTCCAATGGCTGAAAGAACACACTTATCTTGCCATCTAGGAGCAAATCAGTGCTTTTATGGTTTGAGAACCCTTTTCGCAACCTTAATGTTTCAACCTGAGAACCTCATTCGAAAAAACATCATCTTCTGAGGGCCCACTTGAAACAACCGGTGACCCATGAGCAGGCCAGATTCACAGATAGAAAAACACTGATCTAGGACTAAGGGAGATATGACACGATACCAGCTGCCTCCTCACACAATATCCTGCCGCCCTGCTCCCTTTTCCCCTGTTTCTTACCACTGCTTAAACAAATTGGTCTCTATGGGATGTTGGGGAGTTTTTTTTGGACCTATTGTGACCTAAAATGATATTGACTGTTCTCAACAATCCTAAAACAATTTGCTCTAGTTTTACAATATAATTGTAATTACTGGGAAAAAAAACAACAAAAAATTGTACATCAATAGTTAAAGATATCAAGGGAATTTTATTTCCTTCAACATGAATAAAATTTCAATCCAAAGCATTGTGTGTCATTAGAAGACTTGTGCAAAAGATGTGTTGTGATTTATTGATATACTGCAATCGCTGCTTTATAAGTAAGTCATCCAAGCATTCAATGTTCCCTATTGATACTGTAGCTAAATAATAAATAATAAAATGCTCAATTTGGAACATTTTTGAGGATATTACATGCATTGTTTGATATCAAATATGAACATATAATTTTGAACTGGGTGTTGTGTTCTTCTGAACTTATGTTAAATGAAAATATAATAATGCTCATATACACAAAGTTCCCTTTTTTTCTTATCTGTGTTTTGTTAAATTAAACCAATAAAAAAGGAATTCATTCAAAGAACATACTGTTATTATATTGTTCGTTGAAGTTAATATTTCCTCTATTAATGTCCTGATTTTCTGTAGAGAACAGACAAACAAACAAACAAACGAAAAATCAATATGCACGTTTTCAGACGTAAGGTACAAATACATACATGTCTGAAGAAGCACACATAAGCCTCTGAAGACAACCCCTGTCTGATAGACAGACATCTTGACAAACACTGTCGGGGGGAGTGGGGTTACTAGTTTAAATATCAAGAGATTCACAGCAGAGTGTTTGCTTGAGGACATAAGAGAAGCAGTGGGGTTCTTACCCTGTTATCGCATACATCAAAGACCACCCACTGCCTAACTGCCCTTGAGCAAGGCATTCAGCTCTTTACAATACTACAGTAATGTTGTCAGGTGGATCTGCGTTATCCTGTGTGCACCTCTCACTTCCTGTGTGAGTGTTTATGTGTGTGCATATAAAAGGGGTTATGTACCTTAGTTGCCATCACACACCCCCTGAGGCAAATGCACTGAAATTCCTCTTAAGAATAAGCTGTGTGTGTCTCTGTTTCTGTCTGTCTCTGCTCTTCTCTTAAGTAAGAGACACATTAACCATCTCAACATGACGCAGAAAACTGTCACATTTTTTTCTCCCTAGCCAGGTGTCTAGAATCAAGCCAAAGAGCTAATTATCCATTAATACGACTTAATATCTTCCTCCACACAATGACTGTTTGAAATATATGACACACTTTAACACAGTTTATTATTTGTTTTTAAATTTTCATGGTTGGATTTGAATCTCTCATCTCCAAACCACACACAAATCCGTGTGTGTAGTTTGGGCTACAAAAAGTAAAAAAATCATCCAGCGGTGTTTGAAGCTGCAGTTACGATTTCAAATTGCTGCAGTTTCTTCAGATTTATGTAATAAATCTTCACACTCAGAGACTTAGAGGGGAAAAATATACATTTTTCCTATGGTCCTTCTTTACTTAGGCAGCAAATACAAAAAAAAAGTGTTTGGTTCATCTTTTTGAAATTACATATTTCCAAATATTCACAGCCCTGTTAAATTCAAAACTACCACTGTCTACAGATTTATGCTGCACTGTTTTTTTTTTCACACTATACATGTCTATGACTCGTAAAGGAAGCACTGAAACTAAGCCAGCAATTTAAGCAAATCTCTTTTTTTGCTTTACAGCAAAGTCCATGTAATTTTTCTTCCATTATCTGATTTATGTGTTTAACAACCACTGAAACAGCTGTGTTTGTTTTTAGAATCTTCATGTGTTCAGTATGTTTCATTCCTTCCGTCATCTGCTCACTGCCCTTTCTTTCCCACTTTTTCTCTGTCTTACGCAGCACAGTGACTTGTCTGTCCATTTATTGTGAGCCGCGGGGTGTCACTGATAGACTGATGTTCCACCAGACAAACTGGAAAAGTGGATTACAGTCCAACAATGACAGGTTGAAACAAATAGTTTCAGCAGGGAACATGCATCTACTGTACGAGTCAGGGTTGTATCTGGTATCAGAACGATGAAGTCAAATGTTCTGCAAGATGGAAATTAGTTAAATTTGTTTTTTGAGTTCATATTGGTCTCATCTCTGGTTGTGTGAGGCAGATTGTTTTACAGATGTCCGTGCCAGTAGATATATGAGGAATCAAAGAAGAAATTGTTGTTATCTTTTAGAGAAAGTCAGTGTTTGGGGAAAAAGAAAGCAGTTTTCATGTTCAGGTGGACAGTAATGTTGTTTTTCTTTTGCTGAATGCACTTTGTATATTTTTTGTGGATGATATGGATTTTTAGTGGGCCAGTGATTTAAGCTCAAGTTTAATTAATAACACAGTGTTGTTTAATAATCAGAATCTCAGTGTCAGTGCCAGAATCTCACCATGGAAAACCCTAGATACTTTAAATATGATTTTATTCATATTGAGGCATACTGTACGTAGAAAATGATTCTTACTGTAGAGGTCACAACATCAACAAACCAGAAAATACCATTCACATTGCAAGTATGTTTTACTTTAATATGGAAAGTGATCCATTCCTTCCACTTATTTAGCCCTCATATTCAGCTTATTAGTTTTCCCATCACAGCTGTCTGTTTTTCCAGCTATATTAGAGTAGTCAAGCTAAGATGTCTCAGTCAAGTAAATGTTATCCCCCCTGTCACAATGTTGGCCAATAAATTGCTCACAATGGCTTATTTATAAGCAGTCCTTATACCTGCAAGGTCTTACAATTCCTTGGCTGCCAAGATCACTCTTAATTTGGCATTGTTAAGTTGTGTGTGTGTGTGTGTGTGTGTGTGTGTGTGTGTGTGTGTGTGTAGTGTGTGAGACGTCCATGCTGTCAGTATTGGTTGACATAACTTCTCAAAGTGAAGAGATAAGGGATCAAAATTTAAAGAAGGGTCACCTAACCACACGAGGTTTGTGCAAAAAAATTGATTGCAAACAAGAGGGGTGTGAATGTAACCACAAAACTAGTAGCGAGAGCACAAGTCTGATAAGCAAGAATGAAGCAGAGAGAACTGTGAAGTAAAGATTGCATTCTCCAAAAAAGCTAACCAATAGTTTTGCTTAGACAAATAATTTGTGTGCAAATTATAAGTTTTGCTTTTGAAGTTTTTGTTTGATGCTTAAAATAAAAGTTTTGTTGGGTCTTTTTGGCACAAATCTAATTCCAGAACCTCTGCAGTTTTAATGCTGCTTATACCACATTCTAGGGAATACTCCATTCTGATTAGCTGCAGCTTGGCATTTATTCCTGATAATGGATACCTTCTAACTAGTTCCAATCAAGAACCTTGACTTAAAAAAAAAAAAAAAAATGAGTCTAGCATTTGAATGCCTCATACTCAGCACAGGATGACATCTGTAACATTTGTCAACTCTATGCTGTGTTATTGAATCTTACTATCATAATGTAAGCTGGGCCAAAAGCCTCAATGAGCAAAGAAGAATATAAAATTCCCTCTGTTGCCAAATCATAATGTATCTCAAGTTTTGCCTATTCACTGGAAAAATGAATTCCAGTACATCAAACATAACATCCCAGCCAACCTGAACCCTCACCAGTTTGCTTTCAGAGCCAACAGATCCTCAGCGGATGCTGTCTCCACTGCCCTCCACTCACACACCTTGAAAATAACAACACCTACATCAGAATGCTATTTGTGGATTTCAGATCAGAATTCAGTACAATGTCCCCTATGAAACTGCTTGAAAATTTGAAAACACTCTGGGCTGGTGTATAACGCTCACAATCAGACCCCAGAGCAGACATTTTGGATTGGCAGACACAGTCCCTCCGGTCTAGTGTTGAACTCTGGGGCCCCCCAGGGCTGTTTGCTCACCCCCCTTCCATTCACACTGTATGACTGCAGGATTTCAGTCGCAGACATAGAGAGAACTCAATTCTAAAGAATACTGACAACACCACCATCATATTTGGAGGAAATCAACAGTCTTACAGAGTTGCACGAAGACCAATCTTCTGCAACGAAAACAAAGAGCTGATTGTTGAGAAAAGGGGGCAAAGACACACTCCTGCCTACATCAGTAGATCTGAGTTGGAGCGGGTAAACAATTTTAGGTTCATGGGAGTTACCATCACAGGAGAACCTGTCATATCTGCCCTGCTCAGAAAGCACAGAAATGACTGTACTTCTTAGGGACACCTGAGCTGGCATGCCATGTTGCTGTAAACTTCTGCAGAGAAACAATAGAAAGCTTGTTGGCTAGAAACATCACAGAGTGGCATGATTTGTACAGGGCCCAGAAAATCACTTCACTGATGCACATGGAGACAGCATCAGTGACGCTGACGAGGGAGGTGCCACTGATAAGCCAAATTTACCCAAAGCCTGTTAGCATAAAAGCCATCAGGCTTTCATCTAGATGTATGCAATTTCAGGTAAGAAAGACAAGTTCAGTTCACATTAAATTTAGTGCATGAGAAGTATGCTAAAGCAAAATGCAAAAAAAATAAAACATAAAATTAAATTGTCTGTAAGTGATTAATAGGGGCATTTCAGTCAGACAAGTCACATTTGTGTGCTGAAATACTTGTTATTAACAAAAAATAGTTCTTTAAGTTTGGCATCTAGGCTCCTACGTCATCTGGAGAAGTTTGTACAGAAATATTGAAGAGTGATGAGAAAACACCTTGAAACCCCCATTGCAGCCTGCAGATGGATGCTGGGGTGGTGCTTTGGCTTAAAGTACAGGGCTAAATACTCACACAGAGTTGCAGAGACACTGACAGGCAGAAATACGAATGTGAAATGTACGCAGTTTAAATGGACCAGCAAATTGTGAGGGTGTTACATAGATGTGAATGAGGTGTGTTTATTTTGCATAAGTAGCTGTGCAGCTTGTTATACCTGCCTGAACTACCTCGCAGGCTTACATCCATTTCTAAGAGGACAATGTACTTTCTTTAATACGTGCACGCAGTGGAACTGTGTGCTCAAATTAACTGAGAGATAATGGCGCTAAGATGGTAACAGACTTATATCTATTCTTAGAAAACCCCTTTTTTTTCCTACGAAGTATTAACTTGTTTCACTGACTTATTTGAATAAAACCCTTGCATCTTTTGTCTTCGACCTTCACTTTATGGGGTCTTTGAGGTTTTCCAGCGTCAATGCATAAAGATTTAATATGTGGTTAAGTATGGTTGCTCTGGGGCTAAAGGAAGAACATTACTAAATGTGTCATGTCACAAGATTGCACCTGCTCTGAACCGAGGAATTATTTTGATATTAAAGGTCACACTTTTGTTACCGTATCTTTCCCTTACCAGATTTTAACCAAACGTTCTGCTTTGGTGTTTTTCTTGATTTACTTATAATTGTTGGATGGAGGCAAGTAAGGTCCTGTCAGTGGTCATGATCTGCAGCACGCATATGGAGCTGCGAACTCGATGACGCATACCTTCTAAATAGGGTCATTGACCCCAAGAAGGGAATGTCTGTTTTTACGTATTCACATTTCTAGCTCTCACTTTCTGCGTGGAAATCTTACCTACATGTTTTACAGAGGTTTACAGACTCTCCATTTTCATTTAGTACAGATCTGAAATGCCGCCAAACTGTATGTGGTTTATTATTTTGAGTGACTGGCTTGTTTACAGTAACACCATTTCTTCACACCATGGTGTGGATTTTTATTGCATTACCATCCAATCTGAACAATAATCCTAGCATCATAAGAGCCTGTCAACATCAGACACGCCAGCAGTGTGACAGACTGGCAGGCAGAGTGAGAGACTGTTAAACAGACGGATACAGATGGGCAGTCAGACAGATGGACACAGCTACAGAAATGCACACAGGCAAGCTGGCTAGCTGGGCAGATGACTTTAAAGACTGGGCTGGCTGGAATCTCTGAATGACTGTCTCATTAAATAAGCTGTTTGACTGGTTGACCAGTTGACCGCCTAGATAAATGGTCACATAGTTGTAAACTGGATCACTTGTTTTGTATAAATGTCAAACAGCTGTAGGCTCAGAGTGATTGAGAGCGAGGGTGAGATGGAGTGAAAGCAGGGAAAGATGGGGAGAGAGAGAGGGAGCTACAGGGATACATTGTCCAATCACGCTGTTCCATCAGTGCGGTGACAGCAAGACGATTACTGCCCATTACCTGACTGACTGACTGACTCATTGACAATCTGTGTACGTTTGCTACATGTGCGTGATTTCTGATCTGTCTCTGAGTCCATTTGAGAAACAAATCACATTACCATTTTATTCCTGCAGACATACAGACTGATGGGAAATGACAAGGCTTATTTCTGTTTGTACTGTCCATTCAGCTTTAGGTGTTCATTTTGCACTGTTTCTTATGATTCACAACATTTAATATATGGAATATTTTAGTCTGGCATGTTCTTTCAATCAATACATTAATTGTTTTACACGGTTGTTTCAGGTAAATTTATAGAAGTCAATACGAGAGCATGTTAACTGGTTGGGGCAAATGAGATACATGAAGGGTAGGTGGCACGAAGCAAACAGGCTTGTGGTTCTGCAGCATGTAAATTAACCATTTGGTTATTAAAGCACTCCTACATAATAGGGTTGGATAAAAATCTATCAGCATGTCTCCTGCCATGCTGCCGTATACATCAGGGCTTTTCAGGAATATCCCTTGTGGTCGTGTGTCGACCAAGTTGACTAGTTTTACTGAGTATCATTCTATACTGAAGAAAAACACACAAAAAAGCTCACGTTAACTTCTGCATTGGCATTAGTGCTTCAGGTATAAGCATCGCATCAGTCAAGACCATTGCAAAACCAAACAAGATGCAGACACTAACAATGAATCTTATGCCATTCAGTATATTTGTGGAATATAAAACTGAGAAGTGAAAAGCAAGTAAAGGCGAACACATCCAGCGGGCACAGGCTATAAGTCCACAATCTTTAAAAGAGGCAATGTTCAGAAATATACTGTACATCAAAAGATACCCCAGGAAAAAAAACAGTCAAAGAAAAAAAAAATAGAAAAGCACTGGGGATCAAAGACTGAAAGAAAAACTGGCAAGAAAGGAGCATAGCACATGGGCAGAAAACAAAACAAAACAAATCATTAAATTAAATAGCAACATTATGTTAATGAATCTCAAGGCGAATGTCAGTAAACCTGTATTGCTACTTAACTTGATTCCAGAAGAGGATACGGTCAACATTTATATTTAGGCAGCTTCAAGTTGACTCCTCAGTGACATGTAACCTTTACATGACACACTCTGTTGGCAAAACCATTACACCAAATTTAATCAAGCGTAGAGCCATAGTGCTTAGTCATAAAAAAAGACATCTACATAAAAAGACAGTTAACCAAGTTTGATTGCAGGCACAGAGCATACAGTTAAACAGAAAAATAACATTTTAATCATACAAAAAAGAAATTTCCATCATTGCTTTTTGTAGCCTTATCACTTCAAACCTACCTTCATATCTCTTTTCTACCATTGTTCCCTTTGGTTTTGACTTGCCTCGTATTTTATTTTTGCATACTTTTGTACATAGTAAACCCCACAAAACTCAGACTCAAAACATCAGGTGCTGCCATCTTGCAGGCAATAAGCTTAAACAACTAAAATAACTAAAAAGAGCTCTGGGAAATTTGACATTTCCTTTCAGCGGGCCCATCGACCATCTTAAACATAGAGCAGGATCTATTCCTAGCTACTTACTTTTACACTTCAGACAGACAAATCATTGCAACATTGTTGGTTATCTAGTTATCTATAAGCAAGTACTGTCATTTAACAAAAGTATTTGTTGCCTAATGCGAGATTTAGATTGCAGTCCTGTGGTCATCGAAAGTCAGAAGTAGGTAACATGAATAGATCACAGCTTTATTTGAGTGTGTGAATACACTCAACCATAATTGTTTTCAATGTTTTATTTTTTTCATTTGAAAACCATTCAGACAGAATCACGAGGATTTTCATGGAAAACAATGTAGTCCTATAGTCGAACCAAAAATAATTCATGATCATCATGGGAAATGTGTGGTAGTATATTTTTTTTCTTTTAATTTCTTTGTTTTGTTTTTTCTGTATTTGGGATGGTTCTGGGTGCTAATGTTGCAAAGAGTGTGCTCAACTGTGAGCGAGGTTAGGGCTCGATAAAAACGTGTAGGGGCTGGGTGTCAGATCATAAGCACACATACAAGAGGGAGCTTGAAAAATGGAGAAGCTAGGGAGGAGAGACCAACTCTGAAAGGTGTGTTTACAATCAAAACCAATGATTCATATTCCTCATGGCTTTAAACTTTAAACTTTTGGTGGGTTATTTATTTATTTTTGTGGTAGCAGAATAAGATTGTACAATGTGCTTTCTTTCTTGTAGTGAGTCTCTTTCGGAGCCATGTGCCAAGTCCAAGTTCCATATGGACCTATGGTCTGTGCTTCTATAAACAAATTAAGTTATTTAGCTACCTTAAAATTATTCATAATTATTTGTCCAGTGTATAAAGTTTAGTTCATTATTACACAACTGGTTTTCATCTGCAGTACTTAGGCAAGACAATAAACCTCTTGCAATTTCAGCTCTATCCATTTTATGTTACTTGTTCCATATAAATCCTCTGTATTCTCCTCTTCTTTAACCATCAATTTGCAATTAAGTCTCAAAGGGCTGAGCTGAACCTCCACTGTGATTAAAAGCACACTTCACTGTTTCAAATTTAAAACAACATGATATGTTTCCTACCATTCAAGTTTAACACAGTTCTCCCAGCATGGTTTATTATAATGGCCAATGGATCCTGTGGACTATAACTGCTATATTGAAATTATTTAATTAATTTCAGCAGACTCAAAAAAGTGTTGCATTCACTTTCTTTTTATTCGATGATGAATAAAGCAGGAAACTTCAGTTTAGCATTGAGTCTGGACTGAGTCATTGAGTCTCATATGAAGAGATCTGTTCTCAAGCCAGCTGAGGTCTTCATGGTTGCCTGTAAACTTGCAAACGCTATCAAGCTCGACAATTATAATTGTGTTTTATGTATTTTCTATTACATGTTTGTTTTTCCTTGCTCTGAATTTTAGATTTGATGTTTCCTTGTTGTGTTTTTTCAAAAGTTTGAAAGTTTCTGACAGGCAGTCACAGATAGGGTTGGCCAATATGATAATGTCAAAAATTGTGCATGATAAGCAGCAATCTATATATCACATTCAATTGGTATTTAAAACTATTTGACTGTGATTTAGTCTAAAACAGACACCATTTTTGGACACCAACATAGTCAAAGCAGCTACAACAACAACACACTGAATAACAGCCAGGAGATGATGAGGGAAGATCCCGAATAGGAAGCAACAGAAATAATTCATGTCCACGGTACTTCACCAATTCCTTTTTATTACATTTATAGATGATATTTGGGAAATTTTAAACGGCAGCAAACACTCATGAACTACTTTGTCATCCATAAATAGAGCCCCTTGACTCCCTGAAGAAATCTATGAATCGGTGAGGGAGAGTTTTTGAGTTCTTGGAGAAAAAAGTGCTGTCAGTTAGATTTTTTTTAAATTATTTTTGCCTTCTTGCAAAGTCAACAAATATTACTTATGTAAAATTACATAATACTATTTTACTTAATTCTTTGCGACGAAAACGTCACATCAGTTTGTCCCAGAGATGGGGGACGGGGTTGCTTGAGATGCATAATGCCACGTGTGAAGTTATGTATTTACAGCTGTCCTCTTATGATTTTACCACCTACAGTGCACGTTAGTGCCGTTCCACAGACTTCAGTCTGCAGTGTTGTTCACAAACTTGACTGCAGCACCACAAAACTGTAGAATAACATCAGGATTCCAGATCAAGGAAAGTTCACATTCTCGCGCTCAGTACTTCTTGCTCATCCATATGAGCTCTGACTCCCTCAATTCTCCTAGTCTGTATTTCACTTTTTATTTTTTCGTTTATCAATTGATGCCTCATTTCAGGGGATGCTGCAGCTCCATCAACACCACTACATCCTGCTTCCAAGCTTAATGACACAGTGAACTTACTTTACTGTGTGCCAGAGATGCATTTTTTGAACTATTTCTTTCTTTTCTTTCAGGTTGTCAGGATTTATGCTGCCCTCCCCAATAGTCAGCAGTGGGTCTATATTGGCCTTGTGGTTTACCACAGACTTTGCCGTCAGTGCACAAGGCTTCAAAGCTGTATATGAAGGTAAGACGATGTGCTAGGGTGCTTGATGTATGATTGCTGGCCGTGTCAGTAGCAATGACATGCAAAGTGATTAACCCTTGTTGGGAAATGTGTGAATAAGAGAACTTTAAGAAACACACAAAAGTTTGCTTCGACTGTATGGCTGCGTACTTTTCTGATTTAATTGATTAACTATTTATGTTAATAATTCTGCGGGGGAAACTCTTGGCTCGCAGCCCAGATCCTGTTGTCTTTTGGGACTGACGTACTGTATTTGTACACATTTTCTGTAGTCAAGCAGCTATTTGATCTTTATTTTTATTTCTATACTGAGACATGTTTAGTTCATTGATGGATATGTTGACCCATTGGCTGCATGTTGTACTTCTGCGTCTTACGCCTGTGTTACGAACATGGCATACAAGACTTTTCCATGTCTGCATGCCTGTATGAGTGCAACACAAATGCTTAGCCTGACCTTTTGAAGATGCACACACACACACACACACACACACACACACTGTTCGACTATGATTGCGTAAGAGTTCATCTATGAATCATAACTCTAAATATCAAAGAAAAACTCAAGAGACCAGATACGCACACATACTCTACTGTGTGTGCGTGTTTATCTTTACCTGAATGTGTCCGTGTATAATGTATCTTGTGGTGTGTATGTATGTTTGTGCTTGTTGAAAGCAAACCTGACAGCCATGAAACCTTTTTTCCAGGAAGTACTTTGTCTTTTTTTTTTTTTCTTTTACATTGTTCCATTTCACATCTGGGGGGACCCTTGAGTGCGTTTGTTGCCTCAGGAGTGGTCATGATTGTATGTGTGAGTCAGTGCATCCGTTTGTATGTTTGATGCACATGTGTGGGTAAAACTTACATGTCTTTCTGCTTACATGTCTTTTCCTTATATTGCCTTGTTTTGGATTGATTTCTTCAGCTCCCTTTGTGAAGGTACTTTTGTGTAAATGGCAGTGTTTTTAGTGGGGACTGTTTGTGTGCATAAAGAAAAATTAAAAACATGATGGGATTTGTGGAATGATTATTTTGGACGAGTGTCCACGTGTATAGAATCAGTCACATGAGTCTATCCTGGTATAATATGTGCAGTCCAAACTAACAGGTTAGCTGTCTACTTTATCTTTATGCCTGCAAGCGTCACTTAAGTTTAACGTAAAGCAAGATAACCATAAGTGAGTGGACATTTGTAACAATAATGACAGCAAGACAGAGAAAGACAAAAACATAAATTAATAAAGATAGGAGCATACCATTGTACCATTGATTTAATCTAATATAGATATATGACGATTCAGCTTAATTGGTCCCCTCGCAGAAGGGCATCAGAGGGAAGATAAACTGTGCATGATAAACATTGTATGTGCACAATTTCAAAAAAGGCAAAGCCAATATGGTGGCTTTCGTCAAAGGATTGGGTTGCTCAAATGAGAACAGATTATGGCACTGAACATCTACGTACATTATAAGTTAATACTCAAACTGACTCAAATCAAGACAAATAACACCAACGTGACTCATGACAAAGCAGATCCATTCGGTTCTAATTTTAAATGTATGTTCTAGTTTACAAGATTTTGATAGGCAAAAGACTGTTTTACTCCAACAAAGAGAAATAATGAGTTCATCCATGATGTGAGAATCTCAAGTTGAAAGTTTGATGTGAATAGCAATCTAAGTGTTCCTATTCACTAAAGGGAGGGTTTCACTGTGTATATCAACCTCGCTGCTCTATTATTTATCCTTTAACCTTGATGTAAAGTAAAGACTCTCATGCCAATGTCAATGTCATCTGCTGTTGCTGTTAAAACTGCTAAGAGCTGATTATAAAAAGACTGCATGTTCATAAGTCTGATGGTCAGGAATTTGATTCCTTTTGAGATCTGAAGGCCTATCTTAAAGTGCATTTTATTGCACTGTGACTCACTCACACACTCACAGACCTGATACATCACAGTACACCAGTCTAACATGGGGTGATTGAACACTCATACATAGGGATGGCTGTCCTGTTCTCATTCCCAGCTCATCGGGTATCTCACGTCTTATTTCAGACCAGACATATCCTTTGATATCAGGCCGACATGCTTAAGGATTTAATGCACAAGTAAGGACATAACACAATATAAAAGGAATGAAAGGGATGCAGGTTGGAGTTGATTGGAGGTTCTCATAAATGTGACTGTCACTTAGGGGACCCCTTTACGATGTGCTTGAAACCAAGCATCTTTGATCATTTTGTAAACCTGATCATGTAGGTTTTAACTCTAAAACACTGAAAACTGTAAAAATGCTAAAGACCACCATTTTTTACTTTACCCTGACCATGTTGCTTATGTGCCAAAACATAAACTAACCCACGTATAGGATGTGGGATGCGAACCTTTGCCCATTGACCTGAGACAAGTTAAGGTTTAGCAAAGACAACAAAGGGGATATTGTTCATTAGGGAAGGCTTAGCACATCAGACAGTGATGTCAGAGGGTGCCTTGCACATCTGGATAAGATGTAAAGGGTGCATGAGAAAGCCCCTGTAGCTAGGATGGGAATGGATCTTTGGCCTGATAATCAGTATGCTGACACTTCCCTTTATTCTGTGTAATGGCAATATTTCAATACTATTTTCTTATTTCTTTTGTCTTTTTTTGTTTTAGACACATTAACTATAGCCCCCAAACAGTTTCGTTTACCATTGTTTTATAACTTCTTTTAGGTTTGTGCGGGAGTTTTGTATTGGCTGTTGTCCCCTGTCAATACCAGGACTTATCTGATTGCTACAATCAAATGACTGAACTAAACTCTGTGTGAGACTTTTTAGATATTTCATATTTATTCCTCTCTATAAAAATACATTTCTACAATAGTCGGCTGAAATTCATGTAATCAATGACTTGGTGAAGCTCCCGGAAAGTGGGCATTGCCTCTTTCAAAGGTATCATAGGAACATAAGTGCACTTCACTTGGCCAAACAACACACCCCCAACACATCCACACAGACGTATTCTTCTTCTGTTTTAATCAGGTTTTGGTAAAGAGCTTGCTGATGCATTAATATCACCTTCTGAAACAGAGGACTAATCACATATACAGACAAACTGAAATGTTCATGAGTTCATGTTTTTGGAAGATTCACAAGTAGAGTTTTTATTACCTCTCAGTTAATTTTCTAAAACAACAGTACATTGGATAATTATTACCATGTTTACTCAATGCAGTTCGAATAGCTTTCTAAATCTGCTTGTGCAGTTTTCTCTCATCTTTATCCACATACTCTACATTCTGATAGGCTAGTCCAGTCACATGCCACCCAAAACAAAAAAAGTGTCGTCCGTCTCCATCCTGTTGTCTCGTTTGATCACGGGTGATCCACCCACCACACGTTGAAAAAAAATAGAGAAATTACCAGAATCAGCTGATACTGATATCACTGCTGATATATTGTGCATCCCAACATCATCATCCTTTTTCTTTCACACCTTTCTTTCTCCTTCTTCCGGGCGACCATTCAGTCTTTGGTTCGCCCTAACAGACTGGGTCTCGGTCTATCTGCTCCTCTCTGTTAACATAGCGAGTTAGCAAATCATTTCTCAATTCATTCTATTTATTAAAGGAAACCAAATTGAACTTAAAGTCTCAACATGTAGCCGCTCGTTGGATGTTTGGATAGAGGGTGAGAAGGAGTAAGAGAGAGGGAGGGAGGGTCAAATTAAGGTACAAGTGGAAAGCAAGGCCTTGCTGATAAAGATGCAAGTTTGCAAACCAGCTCTGCACGACAAGCTTTTCATCAAATAAATTACCCTGAAGCAGACAGAGAGACATACAGATGGAAAAAGGCAGGCTATAGAAAAGGAGTTGTGGAATGACATAGCTAGGTAGATGAGGGAGAGGCTGAATCAACACAAGAGGAGCTATTGTATCTGTTTCTTTTTCTAGGTTGTTGTCTCCATCAACACACAACCACGGACATCCTACACACCACCAGCACCATCAAATTAAGATGAAAAGAATTTAAAGGGATTTACTTCATCTCTTATTAACAGAGATGGTGTTTTAAATGTAGTGTATTCAGATGCGTCACAGTCCTGGATGGAGAAATTTTATGTCAAAAGTGAGTCCCCCGTCTCACTTCCCATCATTTCCGAGATGGAATATTTTAGAAAATAATATATTTGTTGCCTGAGTTTTCAGGAATCACTCAGTGAGCCTAACCTCAACAATATGGAACCAGCCCTCAATGGTTACACCACCAGGGGCACCATCCCTATTTCTTTATGGCGTTTTTGCTTTTTTTCAGATGTTATGCCAAGATGCCTTTGTGCACTTTCTTGCTAGAGCTGAAGACTTAGCATGTGTTTAACAGCCATGGTGCCAAATGCTTAAAGTTATAAATATTTCACCTTTTAGGAAAAGATTGCCTCGCCGTAAATGTGCTTGCAATTGTAGCTTAGCGGCACGAAGCACTACCAGTGTTTCCTGTGAGCATTCGTTAAGTGCTGCTGTCTATAGGGAGAAACCTGGCGAGTAAAAGGCCTTACATTGTTGTAAAGATAATACCTGAACCGTCCTGAAACAAAGGAAGATTTCTGACACAGATGTGAGCGGTGTTCTCCTTCCTGACTCCTTTAAAATGCAAGTAATTTAATATGGCTTGTTTGGGAACCTGTTCAGCTGTAGTGCTAATTCCTGGCATGATATGAAAGATATATTTGTAGTTCTGGGGTTCAACGTTAACATCAAATCTCTTTTAGTTGTAAATTATGGATGCATGATATAATGTGAGGAGCATGAAGCATGCACTTAAATCATTAATGGGCTAATGCCCACAATTCCAAAAATGATCGGAGAACATTCTTTTTTGCTTGTTTGTTTTTTTTAACATTTTGACTAAGAATACAATGGTAATTCTAACAAGGCCTGTTGACCCTAAACTGTTGATGATTATGTAAATTGTGCTGTGCAACAGTTGAGGTGGATTTTTCTGTGTGTTTTCGTGTGTTTGAGCGAGAGCGTGATTATTGCACCTGAGTGCCACCTTTAACTGTTAAGTCCACCTTAAACGGATGCTGGAGAGTATCTAACTGCCATGTTGTGACA
>KV751315.1:4340562-4351963 GCA_001698575.1 Mola mola
TTCATGGAGTCTCTTCTCTATCTTAGAGGCCAAATTAATCACTGCCTCAAGATCCGCTGGCAGATCGATTGGAGCCATATGCTCCTTGAGAGTATCCGACAAGCTGTTCAGGAATGCGTCTATTAGCATGGGTTGATTCCAACCACTGTCAGCGGCTATGGTGCGGAATTCATTACTGGTTCTAACATTTCCTGGCGAACAAACGTCAGTTGCTCCTCTAGCCAGTGGAGACATGCGCCTTACGCCTTCAGGGCTGAGCGAACTGGCTCTGACTCTGCTGGATCCATTTCTGGCCAGATTGTACTCTCAGGTACCAGATCTGGGGGATCCAGTAATGCAGAGACACACAGGGAGCTTTCTAAATTGGTAGTCGTTTTAATAATCAAGGTCAAAACCAAGAATTCAAATTATGCGAAGGTACAGATAAGGATAAGGCAAACTCGGTAATCAAAACACGGAATACAGATCGGACACAAGGAGACTTACAAGGAATAAATGCTGGAATGCTCGCTAGGAAGATAAGACAATCTGGCACAGGAGGAAGGGAACACGAGGGTTAAATACACGAGGGAGAGGTAAACAATTGCACACAGGTGAGACACATTAGGGAGAGGGAGTAATCAAACACAACTGAGGGACAACACTTGACAGGACATGGGGAGTAAGACACAAACAGAACTTCAAAGTAAAACAGGAAACCCCGAATGACCCTAACAGACAGACGCTTTACCCTAGCAGACCCTGACAAATATTGGCAAAATCAATTAGGTTGGGGTGGGTTTTTATAAGAACAGGACGTCTTTTTGTTTTGTTAGGTATTATAAAAGAGGAACTAAAGAGTACTGAGTTAAATAAGTAGGGTGCACATGAACAAAAAAGTTTGACTGAATTTATAAGTGAGGATGTGGCTTATGAATAAAACAAACAAACCCCACAATTTTTTTTTCCAGAGTGTTTCTTGAAAAATGAATGACTTAAGTTTTGTCTGTTTGTTTTTGTAACTTTGTGATTTATTTTCTTATATATTTGCCAGTTTCTTAAATTTTTCACTATTCCTTGGGATATTTCCCCACTCTCTTGACTCTGAGGCCATTGTACCTGGCATTTCAGTTTCAGGGAAGGAATAGTCTAGACAGATAGAAGAGCTAGAATAGGACATCAACAGTGTGTCTGCATTGCAGTTACAGTGCTGGAGTTCACCATTATCGTTTCTTTGAAGACCTCATATCTTCCTGGGAAAAATATGGAGATCACTTGGAATCATTTACCAAACGCTCCATGTGAACATTGAGTCAACTTATACTGTATTATACTGATAGGACAATTCTACTCTAGTTTTGCTGATCAGTTTGTCATCCATTTTACTGATAACTTGAGTAGCTTAAGTTCCTTAAGAGGTTTATTTTACCATTAATATCATGCAAATACTTCATCATTAAATACCAATTAGGAGGGGTAACAAAATGCAATTGATCTATAAACTGTGTGGATTGGAATGGTGGCAATCTGCGAATCATAGACATTTTGTCGTTTCCACTTTTATTATACATTAAATCTAGGCGTCAGCATTCAGCAGTGCAATTACTAGTTATATGACTCTGAGCTATGCAGAGGAAGGGTGTAGGAAGTCATGCCTTGTATGGCTCTGACAACAATGGCTGCTCCAGCTAGCAGAGCAACAAAAGAACTTGCTGGATCGTTTAATTTGTCTGTACAAGAGCACTTTGGCTCCTCTGTTAAATATACTATAATGATCCTGGAAGAAGGACATTTTAAAACAGCATTGCTGTGTGTAGGCATTGTGGCTGAGGAAAGCCATTAAGCATCAAAAATGTACATGGCTTTGAAGCAGAACCACCCTAATGTGTCCATGCTCGAGGCACGCAAACATTATTTTCAAAAAGAATTTAAAGTCACAAGCTCAGGTCTCTCAATTATTTCCTTCTACCGCAAGGATAATATGTATATATATGTTGCACTTATACAACTGATGAATGTGAATTTACGGTATTTATATCTGCATTTATATATTAGGATAAAAGGAAGAAGTTACTCTGTGTTTTGCTGTATTGCCTCATATTGCATTTTGGTTTAATAATTCAGTGTTAAATATAGATACAGTATTTACTTGATTTATATCAAGATTTTGGTTATGGGGGACACAACAAACAGAAAGTGATATCATTTATATTTCTGCCCCATTTTTCTTTTTCACTGAACCGAAAACACGACCTGATCTGTGACACAGAAACCATAATATGATCCAAACCATAAGTTTTGTAATCCCCAGTACCAATCATTGTAGTTGTAAAAATATTTAGTATTTTTGTTATGGTTTAGGTTTTGGGTGTTGGTAGCTGTTTTATTTGATGTTTTCATCATCATGGGTGTTACCTCACACTTCCTCTCCTTGTTATATTCTGGTTTAATGTGATTAACCCCATCATTTTAACCGTCTTTCTTTGCCATTTCCTCATCTTACAATGTGTGCCCTCATTTGAGGCTTCCCTGTGTATTCCCAATGTCTTTTAAATTTTGCTTTTCTGTGTTCTGGACCTTCCATGTCTTTTTGTTTTGGGTTTTTCCTTTGCCTGTGCCCTGTGGCCTTGTTTGCCCATGTTGGACTGTCTCCTGGTTTGAGCCTTGCCTGGTTTACAACCTTTAAGATTCTTTCTGTTTCTTCTGTTTCTTCTGTCAATAAAAACACCAGTGAACCGTACCAGTGCTGTTTTTGTTATCTGCATCTGGGTCCCCCAAAGCCTTGTTTCCATAGCGCAAAATAACAGAACTTCAGCATTCACATATCTTGCTATTGCTCTATGTCCTTTGGTATGTAAGAGGCATGAGGGGTAAAAACAACTATACTGATATATGAAGATTATATAGTAAATAGATTGAGTGTGCATGGTTGTCTCTGTATGAGAGGCCTTGTGATGAATTGGTGACTTGTGCAGGGTGTGTACCCCACCTTCGTCCAATGACACTGGGATAGGCTCCTGCTCACCATGAAATGAATGAATGACTGAATTAATATAGAACTTTTCCTCTACATTTCCTGCTATTTGAGTCGATCAGATTTGATCACATTTTTACCTCATAATTATGCCCATGATTACAAATTAATGATAGAAATTATGGGACAACATTTATTTAAACTTTAATCTTTAAATGTATTGTAGTATTTATGCTGTCACTGTTTTGCGAGCATAGTTTGGTTACTTTTATCAGGCTCAAAAAAAACAAACAAAAGTCCACTATTGATCGTTAATCCACTATTCCATACTAACAGCAACAGAAACTGCAAGATCCATGATGGCCATCTAGATGAATCAGCAGAACCCTTAAAAACTGTCAGAAAATAACTGAACATTAGGAAGGATTAATTTTAAATAGCATTAGCTTTAGCTGGTTGTACCAATTAATAACGCTAATAAACCTGTCAAATAAAAAGACAGCCACATTCCTCCTTGTCATGGAAAGCCTTGCTTTGTTGCGGGGGGAGTACAGTACACCAGCACTATAATAAAAGCAGTGACAGAAAAGTGTGGTGATCAATTTCAACCTGTCATAGTAGCATAATCAACACAATATATATTTAAAGTTGTGCCATTGTTACAAGATACTGCAATTGTGTGAACAGTTTCCTGAAAGCATATTTTCCTGGATGTAAAAATAGGATGACTCTTTCTAAGCAGAGTTCAGCAAAGTTTCTGAATCCTACATATTAAAGACTGCATATTTTATTAAAATAAATGCAGCGTTCACCTGAATCTGAACCGGACATCTGTTCAAACATGTTTGCTTTATACTGTTTTTCCTTCTTTATTTATTTATTTTCAATGCTTGAAGCTCTACCTGTATGTAGTTATAAGGCCATTTCTTCCATATTACACAAAAATACAATTTCTTAATTTGTAACTGGGGATGTGCACAAATTATGTCAAACGATTTTTCATGGATTTTCTGTTAGATTGTTAAACAAATACTTCCATCCATTGTTCTACAAGTAAAACAAATAAAAATAAATAAATACAGCTGATAACCAGTGGATGCCGGTAGAGTCAGCCAGAAAACTTAGTATTATTACAAAAAATATTATTTTTGCATACTCAGAACGTGAAGTAAATGTTAGATGCGGCGAGAGTCAGTGACAAGACATGAAAAGATGTGAACGTGCTCAGAGGTCATGATGTTTCAACAAAAATGTGCACATAATGAGTGTGATTCATAAACCTGCCTGTAGAAAAAAGGGGGGATTGGATAGAAAAAGCAGAAGTGGAGTTGTTGGTTTTGAGTTCAGTAAAAGACTGAGACGGAGACAGACACGCAAGAGCACTCACAGACACAGTCAGCGCATCTGCTGCTGGCTAGCTTCTATTTTACGGATATTGTCTTTACAGTTGACACATCAGCTGTTTGGGATTAATAAACAGAGACGGTCAATCAGTCAACTTCGCACAGGTGACAGATGGTGAAAATTCGCCATGTCTGAGCACAACTTTAGGACCTGGCCTCAGCGAGCTCATGATTCAAGACAGACGGGACAATTCTGACAAAAACACAGTGTGGATATAAAGAAAAATAAACAAATAAAATACACGTTTTTAAGGCATATATTGTTTATTTTTACTCTACTTACAGCACCTCTTTATCACATTTTTAATCATGCCATTCCTCTTATCGGTTATTAATCCCAGTGTGTGTTGTGCGGGAAAGGGCACAGTCCTCTTAACACATCACTTGAAGATCGGACAAATTTCCTTCGCTTATGGTCAAAAACTTAGATCTTGCGCCTTCGGCTCCAGAATTTAAAACGCTTGTGCATTGGTACTAGTTCACTTCACTTGCTGTATTTGTGTCACAGTATTGTTAATGAGAATGTTTGGCTTGTATCATGGAATAGAAACAAGAGAGCAATGCCTACTACTGACAGAAACATAGTGGAAAAAAAACAAAAATTAACAAGAAGAGAGGATGGAAATACGAGACAGAAGGGACCTGAAGGTAGAAAACAGAGGATGTATCGCAAAGCAAAAGAAGAGAGGTGAGGAGAGTGTGTGTGAAGAGCAAGAGAGTAGAGTGGAGAGGAAAGAAGAGCAGACAATCCCTAGAATACCAAGCACTTCTCTGGCCAAGACAGAAAGACAAGAGGCGAGGAGAGGAGAGGAGAGGAGAGGTTGCAGTGAAAAATGGAGAGCATCCACAGAATACCAAAGAGAGAATAAATGCTGGGAGGCTTTTCAAGTCATTTTTACGTTAATCCCAAAGTCTTTACTGGTTAAAAATAGACATATGTTTACTTGAATTTAGTTTGTGGAGCATGTTGCAGTAACTACATTTGATACATGCTTTGAGGACATAATTGCTACGGCTAACATATGAATTTACACATCATTTTTCAGCATATGAGAAATGTTACAGTTGTTGAATAGCTGAATAAACAGCGTGTAAAATGGGTGGATAATGAATGAAAACGAAAAGCAAGAGAACAGACTCTAAGAATCATGCTCGCTTGGGTAAACTCATACCTTTTCCCAAGATGCATTTTCCCGATATGTGTGTAAAAATAGAACAGACACACACACATGCACACTCATACGCTGCATACATATGTGCCTTCATATGGACATATATGTCTTCCTGGGTTACACACTGAGACATATGCACGGTGAACAAGCTGCAGACACAAAGAGTTCAACTCCAGACATCATGCTGTCTCACCTTAACTATCGACCGCTTGTTGTTAACGTTTTAATACAGACAAAAAGCAGAATAGACTATGGAATGAAAGCAAAATAAAATACCAACTCAGGACTGCTATAATACCTGGAATTGCTCCATCCAAAAACTCAGACTAGCATTAGGTATAGATTCATGCATGTATGTGATCTGTTGTAATCACCCTACTGGTCTTTTGCCAATGGTCGCTGTTACTGTATATGAAAGTCTGTATGTCGAGGGTCCTTTTCAAGCTTTCATAATCTTCTCCTGAATGTGTTGAGCCAAAAACTGCACCATCATCCTGCTTAAAACAAGGGTGTTATTTTCCTTTATGCACAAAGCTGATATTTCAAAGATCCTGTGGTTTCACCTGGCAGTAGTTACACCTTACTGTGATTATGTTAACTCCAAAGAAGAACATAATTGCGTAGTGCAATCACTGCGTGGCATTTACACACGTCCAGCCTTTTCTCTTAATCACAGTGCAATCATGGCAGTTTGTGCATGTCATTTTTTAATCAAGGCTGTCATTGACACTTCTTCACTCCTGCTTGTTTTCTCAGGTGTAGCCGTAGCTTGACGTGTAATAGTTTGGTCAGATCATATCCACATTCCTCCGAAACATGCAATTTACACTGTAGACCTGTAATATTTAAAGACACTTAATGGTGTACTGTACACATTTATAGCCCTTACATGGTGAATTAGACACTCTGACATAGCTCTTGAACAACAGCATACTCCTTTTTTGTTGCTTCCTTAACTGGTCTGCACTGCTGCAGCTGCAAGGCATCCTTGTTCCCTTTGACCTCCTGCTGTGTCTGTTAGTGGTAAAAAAAAAAACAAACTACAAACACAAAAGAGGAAAGTGTTGCATGTGATCCCAGCCGAGCAGACACCAATTAGGACGTTTACGTGTCGTAATCACAGCTCACAGATGAAGCATTATCATGTTTGTGTGTTATATGTAGTTCTTTATGTAGTTCATGGGGCTGTGTCAGAGACGATTGTACTTCTTTGCAATGAGAATGAGAAAAGTAAAATGAAACAGAGAAAGTCTACTTCTGTCTGCCTGAAGCCTTTTAAGTCCTTCTTTCACCTTTCATCTCATCATCCTTCAATGGTGCTGCCACTTTCTTCATCACGCTCTTTTTCTTTCTCTCTTTTCCATCTTACTTTTCACATGGGGGTATATAGGGTGAAGGTAACTGGCTTTATTATCAGCCTGTCTCCATCCTATCCGTCCTTGAACTATTTACTTTTACTAATCATGGCTCAGTTCCTGAACTGCAAGTACAGTACAGATGTAGAAGAAAGGTATGGTTTGTAATACAGATACAGAATAAGCAAAAATGAAACCAGATTTTGGTTTGTTTGATTGTGAAGTCACACATACAGCACGATGTGATACCATACAATATGATGTTGTACGATACGATATACTGATATGATATACTTTATTGTCCCAATGGGAAATGTATTTTCAAGTCAATGCTGTGCACATAGATTCCCACACAGATGCAGTGAAAAAAAAACTACATTTAAACTAATTATCATCAGCTGTACCAACTCACAATAAAATCACATAATCCACATTGCACATACTATATAGCAATATATCTTTGCACATGACATACACTTATCCATACTCAGTGGCAAAAACATTTTTAACTTTTCTGTCATTGTAGACTGTAGTGAAAACAAATAAAAACCAAAAATACAATCATCTTTATACCGATGTTCTGGTCATGGTTACAGTAAGAGCATTTCAGAGCCAACAGACACATGAGAGTAGTCAAGTTGGTCCTATTCGTTTCATTGTCATTATAGTGTGTAAACAATAAAAATATATAATGTAAACCACTTAGATCTGTTAACACAATATCTTCTTTCCTCACCAAACCAAACATGGTAATGGGAGGAAGTTAAAATAATTTTTCCATAATTGGTATTTCAGGTTCCAGACAAAAATGAGGATGTGAGGAATAAGTGAATACAGCATAGGTACAGGTCTTTGCAATTGCATTCTATGTGCAGTGGGATGAACTGTGACATTTAAATTAAGGTGTACAAAATGCACAGATAAAAAGAAAAGACATAAAGTCCACAGAAATGCTCTGTGAGGCTATATGAAAGTGGAACAATGCTTTGAACTAAATGCAAATCAGGTCAGCATGCTAACGTGCTCCTATGGTGGTTACCATGTTCTCTATCTTGCCCGCATTTTCTAATTAGATCAGAACACAAGCGGGAGAGACAGTAGGTAGCCTCATGCAGGTGTTAATCCTTTGCACCACCACAAAAATACATTGTTATACACTGTTATAGTCTGGATAAGACATGATTGCAAGTTGCCCTGACCCTGTCAGTACGCATTGTCCTGATGCTGTCAGACCTCTATCAGGTCTCACTATGGTTTTGTCACCATTCTCACCATTTCACTTGATTTTGGATGGAATTCTTTTTGTACAGGTTTTGATCGTTCCAATTTCTTAAAGCTCTGTTATTTGAAAGTTAAAACTGTCTCATCTCTGTCCCTGCCAGTGGGCCATCGTCTGCACTGCACATTATATTAAGGACACATTATACTTGCCTTAACCTTGTCAGTGGAATTTTAAATCCTGGCACACCTGCAATGGCACGCTATGACAACCTGACATATCCTACCAAAAGTTGACTCTGCTTTTCTTACAGTGGAATTTACTGAAAAGAATGATCAGCCATATTAAGCTATTTATAAGATGTTTTATTTTCTCCTTCTTATTAAATTTGGCTTTGAAACAACACAAAAACGTGTGCTACAATTCAATATAATATAAGAGAAACAGGAACAAATGAGACCAACCGTGTATGCAGTATGTTTTGAGACATGCACATTTATGGAAATGTTGATCTTTCTAAATTATTGTAGACAAATGTATGTATTTATGAGGTAAAAAAGAAAAATGTAAGTATATGTATAAAATACATTAGGAATATATGTAACTGTGCATACTAAGGGTAATTAATAAATGCTATTAACGTATGTCTTTGTATGCCATGAGAATTAATGTTTGTGATAGCAATATATTGCCATATATGTAACATATATGGCAAAACCAGTCTTGATAAAGGGGACATATATGTCATGTAATATATTTTTGTATGAGATGTAATTTGCTTATCAGGAAAAGACAAATATCGCAAAGCAGTGCTTCTCAAACCATCATCCCTTTGTAACGTTTGAGAAGTCACCTTTGGAGCAGATATTTGTGACACCTGGTCAGTTCGCCACTGTGTGTCTCACAGTCTCTTATGTTTGACCAGTCAGAGTCAAAGCCATAACACAGATGGCAAACACAACTATTTTCTGTCAGAGTTGGACACTGATCCAATTTCTGGATCTTGGCTTTAACAACTGATTAGTATTTGCAACTCCAATGCCAGCTCGCTGTGCGTGTCGTTCAAAAACCATAACACGTCAGACAACCAGTTGAAACTGGCCCACACCCCTAATATGACCCTGAACAGTTAGCTGTTTTCCCACACTGGTAGAGAGTGTTACACAAAAATACATACTAATGTAGGTATTTAAGTGTTAAACAACCATCTCTAGGCCAAGAAATAGTATTTGCTTGCTATTGTCTCACCCTTGTCATTACTGAGCTAAAAATAACATGGTTTAACTAATACGTGTGCCTTAGAGGTGATAGTGAGCAGATTAATTTCACTGTAGCTGGCCAGGCTAGTGTCAAACTGTCAAAGCTTTCAAAGCTTTTTTTAAACATACGTGTTTAACTCGTGGAACTGAGTAAAAGTTCCGTTATTAAGCCAGGAAAACAAGATTATGTGTTAATAACAGTCAATTAGACTGAATGTTTAAATTGACATTCCCTCCCTCTGCTGGGTTTGCTTGCTGTGGAGAAGCATCTCTTTTTTTTTTGGGACTTGCAGCTCTCCTGTAGGCAACTTTATCTGATTACCTTAATAGAATTCACCACAGTGAAATGTGAACTCTTCTGCTTGGCTAGAATGCTCTGTGGGTGTGACGCTCTGAATAAATGAACAGCATCTCTGAGTGTACTCATTCTTCAAAAACACATTTTTGAAGGTAAAATTGGTGCAGGCCAGAAATAGTTCCAGACCTCTCTGTGATCCTTCTGTTCAGCCCAGAGATGAATGTTGCTGTTTGGTTTAAGTTGCCACAATCTATCACTGTCCAGTCACATTGAGAGTTGGTGTTTAATCAGCCTTAATTCTCTCTAAAGTTGGTGAGAGTTTGACAACACGTTAATGGGTGTTTAGCGTCGGACACAAGCCAGTTGGCACAGCGGTGATAGTTTGAAGTCTTCTGGAAGGTGGAAGCCACCTTGAAGAAAAAAGAAAAAAAAGATAGAAATAGATTTCTCCTTCTCTCTCTCTCTCCATTGCTCTACGTCCTCTCTCTTTTGTGTCTCTATTGCATCTGTCCTTTCTCACGCCTTAGGGGTCATTCCCAGTCAGACACATTAACAAGGCTGACTGTGTGGACGCCTCGCTCATTGATCAAAACACACACACACACACACACACACGCGCAAGCATTCAGAAAAGACATGCGTTCTTGCCTGGTGTGTTTTTGACACTCTCTCCTTCATTTCAATCAGAGGGTGTTTCACAAAGCAGGCAGTCCTGACAGCACAAATAGAGGAGCCATCAAAACCACCTAAAGGTGACAGATGGCTCAACACAGATGAAGTCTGTTGACCCACCGGTTCTCTTTCACATTAACAATGTGCCTGCACAGAAAGTGTTTGAGTTGCGACTTTGAGTCATACATCTCACACACCTTTGACAGAACCGCTTTGTGTTTTTTCTCGGTCCAGCTGTCTACACAGACCACATAAAGACTCAGGTTTCTGTCATGTTTAAACGAAGCTGGAAACATATTTTTATACATCAATACTATTTTTTTTCTCTGAGTGATACCAAACCAATGTTTAATACTGTGTCTGAGCGCATCCTGTGCCGATGGCGGCTGAAGCTGTTGCCTTTAGAGCTTTTCAAACTGTTCAAAGCACACAGCATTAACTGTAGTCTACAAAAAAAAGCAAATGTTGTTCATTGTCATTTTTTAAATAACATTTACACATTTTCTACATTATGTATCATACATTTTCTTTAAGATCAATGTCCTCTTTCTTCACATGGGCTTCTGCATTGTTTGTAGAGAGTCTATATTTATTCTACCTTTAATTAATCCAGTGCACGCTTCAGTAAATGATGCTGAGATGGGAAAAATCCATCTTTATCTCTTTGTTTTATATAGGGACAAAGAACTGTATGTAGCATAAAATGCATTTATAGACTGAGCTAATTTGCAATACTTGTCCCAAGATGGGCCTCTAAAAACACATAAAACCACAGCAATATTGTACGCAGGAGACAACACAAATCACAAATTCAACGATAAATACAAATATTTAGAACAGAAAATCAGAACTCAAGAAGAATGTGCAGAAAGAACAATGTGACACACAAACACAAAATACAGCAACAGAATACAGCACGTTCCTGAATATGAGTAAGACGTATACATTAAGGCCATTTCCAAGCCAGTACTGTTGGCAGCCATTCTTTTAAGCTATATAGGCAGCCATCAAGATGTACGGTATGTTAAACAGTGTTAATAGACCATCAAAGTTCCTTCCTTAGGAAAGGC
>KV751315.1:4360486-4370518 GCA_001698575.1 Mola mola
AGCCTCCATTTAATTGCCCTGCAGCGCTCCAGATCTCAAGCAGGACGTCCCAGTTGTTATCAGAAAATGTTTGATAATTGTCTCAGGTGGTCTTCTGGTACGAGCCCTCAAATTAAAGCTGTCACGCTGGCCAGCATCAGGACATCAACTATAATGGGCATACTCATCTGCTGCAGCAATGAATGACTCACTCAAGCTACCAAAATGGAGGAAACTTTTAGTACCATATATGTTTTGTTTGAGGACGTCCCAGTTGTTATCAGAAAATGTTTGATAATTGTCTCAGGTGGTCTTCTGGTACGAGCCCTCAAATTAAAGCTGTCACGCTGGCCAGCATCAGGACATCAACTATAATGGGCATACTCATCTGCTGCAGCAATGAATGACTCACTCAAGCTACCAAAATGGAGGAAACTTTTAGTACCATATATGTTTTGTTTGGCTGTTGTCTAACGCCATTTTAATCTTTGAGACCGTTATTGTTAACGTGGAGAAAAAGTGTGAGTGTGTCTTGCTCTGGGTTTGATCAGGTCAGTTGTTGAAAAAGCTCTGTGGTTGTTAGCTGGCGGCTCTGAGCAGAGTGCGTATGTGTCATACACGAGGCCGCTGGTCACAGCAGCCGGGAAAATTAAAATTAAACATCTTTATTGTGTTGTACCTTGACAGGAGCGGTTTGGACAAGATAATATGAAACTTTAATAAAGTGTGAGCAGAAATTGGCTCATCACAGCCACAAAGCAGGGAGACAGACTAATGTGAATGCACCAACACAAGCGATAAAACTTCAAATTTACATCTTGGGATAATGAAATTGAGGGTATACTGTGCTGGTTTGAGGTGTGATGGAAAATATGGATTACTAAATACGGAAGTGTAGATAGTTGTTTTAAAACTACATCCAGGATAACTATTGGAGGCATTAGGATTTGTGATGTAGTTTTGCACTTTAGTACAAGGGAATATTCCACATGGATTTGCTTAATTGTCATTGTCATCATTTTTAGACCTCTTAAAATGAGGGATATTATGGAATTATTAGAGCACCACTGTCACTGCCATTACAGATCATTCCTGTAAGTACAATAGCACAAAACTATTGGAGGGTGGATCTTTTTTTTTTTTTTTTTGCACACTAGTAGATATCCATTAGATTTGGAGCTTAGTAGATATTAGTATTTGCCGCCAATTTTTTATAAGCAGATAAAATGTAGCCACATTTCCATTACTATGAGTTTAAATTTAATCAAAACGAAATGTAAATCCATAAGGATATCATATGCTATTACATGCACGGTGACACCCTGAGGCGTCTTTGCTGCAGCTGCTGTGTTTTGTCTCTACGTCCGCGATTTTTGGGGATGTAACCTTACGCTTGTGTAGTTTCACCTAGTTTCATTGATGAAATGTTGCACTAAATATTTAGAAATATATGCACGCATATGCAATATCTATTCAAAACAGTAAATTATTGAAAATAGTTAGATCTTATAAAAGTTTAGGACCACATCTAAATTGATGAACCAATAATCTCCAATGTTGGGTCCAATCAGGCACAGAAGGACACATATAGATTTGAAAATAAAGTGCTTTATAAGTTTGACTGTGATCTTTTAACCCAGTCATGCGGTAATCCATTTTCCCGTAATGACTCAATAAAGGCCACTATGCTGACCATTAGCATTTTTAATGACATTGTGGAAATCAATTAGTGGAATTGAGACTATAGTCCAATTTATTTTGAGATCTGTGCGTGCTGCTCTAAATAAAGGAGATTGGAGATTGGGGATCGCTGTACATAACATTTCTCCACTCTCCATTCAGTGCATTCTCACTGTATGTGCAGGCCTCACTTTTCAACATCCTGCTTGTGTGCCCTGAATATTGGATCAGGTATAGCTTTCAGACAGTTTGTGATGTCACAAATCATACTTATATCAGCATCATCGATTTACAATTTAAATGTTAAAATGTAAAAACGGCTTCATACATTACATCTCAAACATTCAACTAGAGGAACAAGAGGAAAAGTACAGTTTTCACTGGAGGAGGGCTTTAACATTGTTGGTAACAGGGATATTATTTTATGTAATTTATTTTGCTGACGTACCTGTTTGAAAATATTCAAATGATAATTTGTGAACCTCCAAAAACTCGAAAGCACCTCTTATCCCATCAGGTGCTCTTTTCACATTCAAGTCCTCCCCCTATATTTTTCTGCCTCACAATCTTTCTTCCTCTATCTCTATGCAATTCATATAAAGCCTACTGAAAAATAATATGGAAAACAAGCTGGCATGCAATGCTCTCCTGCAGTCTTTCACTGTTGTGCTCTACTCTTCTAAACAAAGCATGAAATCCTGGAGCAGAGCAGTGCACTTATATCATTTGAAGGGCATTAAAGAAATGTCTGTAACAGTTTTTTAAGTGGTCCCCCAGTTGTGTTTCGGAAAGCTCTGCAAAAACAGTTTTGTGAACGCTTGCATGTGCATTTATTTTACTGTTTGTTTGTCATGTCCTGCATTAGAGGAGATGCACCCTACAAGTAAGCCTTGTATCTATCTGTTCATTCTAATGGCGGGGGGGGGTACTCTATAGGCATCAACTAGTAGAATAGTACAACTTTATGCCAGTTCACGCTTGGTTAAATAGACTTGTCGAGGCCGCGGGTCTCAGCTCATTGGGAATTGAACTGGCAACCTTCAGGGTCACACACACTGAATCTCTTCCTGCCGTTCTAAATGATCTAGATAACGAGCCCATTGAGAGTCAATGAGTGTGTAGATTAGCATAAATTAACATAAATTAGGGAGGCAATTAATATTCTGTTCAATCTGTTGAGAGATCATCTGACTATCTGGAAGAAAAGACAGAGAGGGAAACAGGAAGGTACGGGAGAGACACACAGAAATCCGGCCATACAGTGCTCTCAAAGAATGTGATCAGATGAAGAGATTTGGTCGCTTTGTCATAAGCGAGTAAATACTTTTGAGCATGAACAAGTCCATTAACGTAATATTAATTCTGCTGAAGGCCTGACTATTGATCAGACACAGTTTTTGATCTTAGGTTTTAAACACGGGGCTAAGTGATGTGATGATATCAAGTCTTTAAAAAATATCTTTCAGATATTTAATACATAATGCAATTATATCCATCATTGAAATGACAACACTTTTATCTGAGCTATAACGAAAAATCATATCTTTCCATTGCTTTAAATTCATACTGTCTTTTTAGATGCTTATTAAACAGTATTTATTTTCAGAGAGCCATAAGTGAAAAGTCTTAATACACTTGGAATGACCTCTAAGTGTTGTGAATGACATCAGTGACAAGCTAGTGAGCAGACTTTGATTTGTGAAGTCAAACTGCTTGGGAAGTGTGTCCCTCCACCATTATCATTTATTGCTGCTTTAGACTACAGACATTTTTCCATCTGCATCATTTTAATTAACCTCATTGCTTTAGTGTCCAATGGTGGATATCAGTCACTGGATTTATTTCGCACAATCTCAGTTAATGTTAAACAAGGTTATGCATAAAGGCTTCGGCTTCAGATATTTATTAATGATCTGACATTGCTTAAATAAGCCTGTATTGGAATGTACGCATGTAATGTGATCGCTGTGGGGTGTTTGATTGTGGGCAGCACACTCTAGTATCAACATTTCCCCCCAGGGAATCATGCTTATTAATCAATACATGTTAGTAAACATCGGCAAGAAGCTGCAGTATGGCCACAGAGATTACAAACACACATGCTTCCACACAAAGCAATTGAAAGAACATACACATGCAATGGAAGGAAGACAAATAGCAGTGCAACATCATTTAGAGGACCACTAGAGAACATTCATCATAACTAAAGTCTCAGTTACTCCTGTCCTGTTTAAAGAAAGGGTCAGTTCAAATTCATTCCACAAAACCCTTTTTTAGAAAAAGAACAAGAAAAGGGCAAACTCCCCTACACAGGTTGTCACTTTGATCCCAACTGTTGTCATGTTATTTGTCATTTCCTATGTGCTGCACAGTAGGGCTGCATAGGAAGGAGAATAAATGAAAGACACACAAAGTGAGAGTGGAAATAATGAGACAACACTCAGAGGGATACTGACTAGCAGCATGGATATCAAAGGACTCATAAAATCCAGGCGTTTCCTGACGATATCATGAGAGAGTAAACACACACACACACACACACAAATGAACACACAAGCACAGGTTCCTAAGTATTTATGCCTCCATTTGAACCTCTTCCTCGCTTCCCAGCTCCTCCGACAACAAACCCAAGGGAGGGATCACTGGGACAAAATGGAATCAGCACATCACACGTTTGCCCACTGGGATATTCTCGTTCAGTCAAGCATTATCTGGAAACAATGTCATTTACTTACATTGCTCTGCTGTATCAGCTGACAGAGATTTTAACAGATTACTCTGCTTCATTATAAAACCATAGAGCTCTTTTTTTCTTCCGAAAATCTTATGTTCCTCTCACCTGAAGACTGTGAGTTAATGCAAAACTCTTTTCACAGTTGACACGGCTGCGAAGGCTCGTGTCCCGCTGCAGAACGAACACGGCACACGTACGTTCTCTTAACAGAGACTATTCCATTATTTTATATTCATTTTTAGCAGCATAGGAAATAAACATATTGTTCCTGAAAACATAAGGTTTTGTCACGCACTGTCCCATTGTTCTACATATACACAACAAAACAAATGCTGTATATAAAATGACGTTTTAAAATGCTGATAAACACTAGAACTCAGTGCATGTGGTGTAAAGGTGTAGCACATTAAGAGGTAGGACACACCCAACTGATGTCAAGAACTGGCCAGGACGGAGAGACTCTCCCTCTTGTGTCACTTCGCATTGCATCCGTTAGAGCGAAAAGGGCTGCTGTGGAAAACATGACAAAGATCAGCGGAATGCAAACTAGTATATATGTTCTGCACCTGTACAATAAGGGAGACCAGAAAACGTATCTGCGCATATAAAAAAAACACCACTGAAAACACTAGGATGGCAGACACTCGCAGACGTTCACGAAGAACAGACAGTTGTGTGCCCAGTTCTGTCCACACTTCTAAAACACCCCACTTCCTTGTCTGTGGTTTTCCGGTGTCTCTATTTCTGTCCGGTGAAACAGGATACAGTTAGTTGTAAATAGGAAAAACAAGGGGGACATTGTAATCAGTTCTTATCGATCGTCACTCTCACTGATGAGAGCATTGTCAAGTGTGTTCTTGTGTAAAAATGTGATAGTCAAACAGACTTTATTCCCACCAGAAAGAGTTCTCCTTCTTGTTCTGAGAGGAATACGCTATTAAGGTATGTCACCTTGATCCCGCCGCAGACAACCTGGAGCTCTTGTGTAATACCACAGGGGAAATAAACTTAAAACAAGAACACAAAAACAGAAAGAACATATTGCTCTCACACTTCATCTATAAATTGACTTGTTTGCGCTGTTACATTGGTTTATTTCATGGATTTAATTTTCTTTTACATCCCAACTGATAAATAGATGTGAAATTCATTGTTGTTTCCAAACACACACACAAGCACCATTGCCAAAAAGGCACATCGCACAATTTATTACTCAACAGGAGTTTGCCCCCTGCAGTTTGAATCTAAGAAAACGCCCCGTAATAGAGCAACCACACACAAACATTTTCATGCTGTCAAAAATTAGGATGTAATTCACCATTTTAATCTCTCAAATTATGCTGCAAGCAAGAAAGAAAGCAAAACTAATATTGAAAGTAATTGAATGCTGTGACATTATCAAATATTCCAGCATATGACAAAATTAATCAAATGTAAGTGTGGGGGCCATGAAGATTCTACCTCTGGACTGTAGTTTCAACAGAAACTACAGTCATTTCAAAGCCAGGCCTTTGAAATGGGAATTGAAAGCATGCCATCCAAAGTCTATTGGAAAGGTGGGCAGCAGACAGAAAATAATTCAAAGATAATAATGGAAAGAAAATGACAGAGCTCGTTCAGTGAGGGGGAAAAAAAACACGTGACACGCAGGGGATATGGAAGTATTGTGGCATACGATTCCATGGATGAATGTGGAAACGATGAAGATGAAAAAGAGGAGATGAAATGGCACATTGGAGAATGAAGTCTGATATATGGGGTCCGTGGAGAGGACGCTCAGAGTCTTCTTATTAAGAAATGTGTTAAAGGTAAGAAGTGGAGGTGAATTGATGCGAATGCTAAATCCTAAGTGCTGGCTAATACATGGTGACAGTTTACAAAGGAAAGATGAGAAACCAAAGTATAGGCAGATAAAAGGAAGAGCTTTCAGTGGTTAATGTGGTTTTAGAAGGAAAGGGGGTGAGAGACTATGACACAGGAAGAGTGGGTGCTGAGGGGTGACAATAAAAGGGGCTTGCACTGAGAAGAACGAAATAGAGGAGGAGAGAAGGGACAAAAGACTGAATGTAAAAAGTATGGGTGACAATACTGCCTTCCATTTCATTTCCCTTTGCCCATTTCACTTTTCAGTGCAATCAGTGAGTGATGTGCTTTCGACTTTCTGTAAGTTGAGGCGTGCGTGTGGCTATCTGTTCATGTTGGATGAAAGTGTCGTGCCAGTGTTTTCACTAGCTGGAGTCATGCCGTGAACAATAAGAATCCTTGATCATACATCAAAGACTTGGACGTGGACACAGGCACACTCTACCACAGAGACGCCACGTATTAATGGTGCCTCTGGTAAAAAAAAAGGGAAAAGTTTTACTGTATTTTGTTTTTTCTAGTAGAGCACAGTACAGCAGCGGTGACACCTCAGACTGACAAACACAAGTCACAGGTCTCCTAGAAACATACAGTAAGCTTTTGGAGAGTACAGTCAATCACACTTGCGGAGACTTAATGAAAAATTCTACACATACATAACTCACATTTTATTTGTTGGATCTTATATCTTTTTGATAAAGGGTCAGGGGACAATGAATGCAAAATCAAATATTCTGACGTGGAAAGTGTGTTTTTATTGCCTTCCTGAGAACATAGTTCTATTTCTTTGTTTATTTCATTTTTTCTTCTTTAGTTCAATATTTATTCCACACGTGCCTCCCTTTTGGATAATTCTACTCTTCTTAATAAGTACTGAGGTGCTCTGAAAAAAACAATATTTGGACAGAATGTGATATTTTGCTAAAACGTTTTGGCATCTGATAAAGTATGGAAACAATTTAATGTATCTCTATCTTCATTTATTTTTTGTAAATAAAAGTTCTATATTGGTTTCAAACAAGTTGCGACGGAGGAAATCAAAGACTTGGGAAGTTGTGGAAGAATGGCTGATTGGAACATTAAAGAGGTTAATTGGTATCATGATTGAGTATAAAAGGGTTCCAGATCGTTTGGGAGCCGTTTACCTCTCAATGAAAAACTGCTTGGGAATAGTTCAACAATATCTCTACTTCCAAATTCAATGAATTTTGGGGATCCAAAATGAATTCATAGCTCAGAATATTATCCAAAAAATCAGTTAACCTGTGGAACACTTTTAACGCTCATGAGCTTCAATAATGTTGCCACTTTTTGTATTTATTATTTTTAATTACAGATGTAAAAGCAGCCACTTTCATTTTACGTCACGTGACTTTGCCATAGATCTTTCCAGCTTTTCTTCCACTCTGCAGCCTGGCTCAACTCTCTATTCTTCCCTGTGTTACTGCTGCCCAGTAGACCTAAAGGTGATCTCAGTTAGTTTACCAACAGTTGATGCATTCTCACCTTTCTCCTCTGCCACCTCCTGCCACCAGCCTGATGTCAGCTCTTGTTTTTGATCAACAGAGTACTTTCATTTCAGACTGATATTATTATTTTTATGAGATTCAGATGGAACAAATACGTTATCTCTTCCTCCTCTGCCATTTTGGGTGGTGTTTATTTTCTTTGCACTAAACAGAAGAAAAAAAAAAAAAAGCCCAAAAGGGCACTTCCCACTACCCACCACCGTGATAAAGGCAAACGTTGATACTGTTAACTCGTCTTTTATACAATTTACAAGTGGCGTAAAAATATCTATGATTATTATAATAACATGATCATACCCATGGCATTATTACACCAAAGTCAATGGGTTTAGCACACGGAGAAACACCACCACACATACTCAGTGGGCCAAATAACCAATAAAAACTCTTTTTTTTAGACTGTACATACTATATATGCATCAGGCAAGCGGCTCTGATTCGATTTAACAGGCGCCATCTTTGGATTCCCATCTAGTTTTATTTTAAGTGTATTCCCTCCAGCCACGTCCATACCTTGCATTTTGTCTGTTGCATTTCTGATCAGCACAGTCTGCATTTAAAATTGATTTTGTTAGAAATATAAGATATTTTAGATATTTTATGCCTATTTCAAAATAGAATACTCCCATAAGTCCCTGACGGTTTAGAGTCCAGATTCTCCGACTGCTGAAACAAAGGCTAAATCCACAGACCCACTGCTACGTTAGTATTCTTGAGGGGAATTTAATGATAAGACCACCTGCCAAAGGTTAGTGAGCGTTTTGCTGTGGCGGGTTTGTCCACTTCTGTAATCATCAGCAGTCCTCAGTCTTTTTTTCATAACTGTTACAAATTGACTGCTGTGAATTACACTGCCTGGTGACCTGGTGATAAATGAATTAGTTACATTCTCGAGACAGAAATGAGGCACATTTCAGTCACTCCTGCAAGGTGTGTCACCGGCGACGCAGCATACTGAGCTACTGACCCTCGGTTATGAAATTGGATTAACAGACAAAAATGAAACGAGGATTTTTTTTTTTTTTTACCTGTGGCCTGTATTTGGTGGCACTGTCAAATGCTTCTGTACAGACTCAGACACAAACTGTCAAGTGTCACCAGTCTTTGGAGCCACTGCAGCTATTTACCTCATGTGATGTGCAATCCGGTGAGCCACTGTTGCGTAGCCATAGCTGCAAAATCAGATAAAATGTACGTTTGCTGGCTCAGATTCAGCTTTATTGCAGTAACCTTCCAAAAGTCCTCAACAGCAGCTTTGGATCAGTAGAAACGTGGCAGTTGTGGAAAAAATGATTGTAAAACATGCAGGCAACTGAGTCAATTCACACATGCTGTGTCCTGCTATCTTTGAGTGTGCTTATAAGAATGTAGAACCACGGACTGTCTGTAGGACCTCAAACTGCAGTTATGCAGAGACTCACAATGATATATAAACTTGCACAATCTTTGAAACTTGTTTCTGGATCCAGGGACAGAAGTGACACCCCAGAAAGTTGTAAGTGATGATTGTCTGATGTGATGCGCGTGTGTGTTTGTCTAACCCTGGTGATTCACTTGTCAGCAGAACATGCCAGCAGCAGTTGCTTGGGGGGAAAATAATTCTCCTTCCCACCTACATATCCCTACATGTCCAGTGGCCACCATACTTAAAGTAAGACATTTTTGAGTAAAGCAAATATTGTGTTGCTTTACCACACAATCACAAACATACTCACTTAAGTCTATTTAGCTTCTGCCTGTTTTAAAAACAGCATATATTTCACTGACACCTGTCATTGTAGTGTAAACAGAATAGAGAACAATAAATATTTAGTAAAGCCTAGAAGACAGTTGATAGCATTGAATGGTAATGCAGTTGAGAAAGGCCTGGCTGGTTCTGCGTGCGCTGCAGTCAGTGAGGAGTGCAATGAAACAGACCAAACAAAAATGTTGTCTTTCCTCAAGTACAGATTTAGGTAGCACATTTCACAATAACAAAGCCACCGGGTTCATCATCCCAATAAGGCATGTTGTTCTTTTTTAGAGCCTGACGGATACATTATTTAGGCTGATGTTGGCCTATCACAAATATATTGATTACATACTGTATTGGTTTTAAAGAACACATTGCATGAATATTAATAATAGTAATTAGGTATGCATTATACACTGCGACATTTACATTATAATAGCCAAATATCTGTGGCTGGAGAATATAACAAAATAATATAACAATAAAAAATATAATAATACAGGCTCTGATTGTAA
>KV751315.1:4381137-4410412 GCA_001698575.1 Mola mola
ATTTTATAATTAGGTAGACTATGAACATTTTACTCTGAAATTAAATAGTAAGGAAGCTTTATGCATCTTCGTAATGAAGCACAATCGCTGTAGTGAAAACAAGCACAGTAACGCCATTAGTAAATATAAACTAAAAGCAACACCATAGTCATTACTGATGTCGCAGTGCTTATGTCAAAATTATATTTTGGATCTTCAGAATACAGACACTGCCTCTAATGTGTCACAAATTGAAGTCCTGGCACTTTAATCTCTATCGTATTGGAAGCTTGTTGTGCATATTTACAAATCTAGACTGGAGCCACCCAGATCAAAGTCGATAGATGTGAATACTAATTTAGTCCCCTTTTAGAGCAAATAACCGTGGGTGTGTTCCTTGCTGTGTTATACAGAGGTTGACTGATGTTTCCTCCATTTGTCCCCTGTAGCACTTTGTAGCCTCTGGCTAGGTCACTGTTTCCATAGCAACCAATAGCTTGCAGCAATTCCCCAAAAGTTTCATTGTGTTATTATTGATGCATGAGCTTTTTGAAGAACTCTGAGCAATTATAATGTTTCTCCGAACCGTTTGGCAAGGAATATTCAGCTATTATCACTTTGAAATTAAAAAAAAAATTCATGCAGCAGTCAATGTTTACCTGTTGATACTGATTTTTATACTCACGCCTGCAGAACTAAAACAATACTACAAAAAAATACAGGGGGCAAATGATGAGATTTTTAAAATGGTTGAATTTTCTATAGCTTATCTCTAATTTTATATTAGTAGTTGTAATTTATTAAACCTCTTGGCCATTTTAAAAGCATTTCAGTGTCCTAAAATAACTTTTCAAGTGTGTACCTCAGTCGATCAGGTATTGAATCAAGCTGGACTCAAATAGCAGACGCAGACTCGAGGAAAAGTCAGTATGGTCTAATCATAAACTAAAGTGGTCCACGTAAGGCAGTCAGCACAGGTGAATGTATCCAAAATATCAGAAGAAAACTCAAAAACTCACATACAAAAAACTGGTCAAACACTAAGGAAACTGCTGGAAAGCTGTCACCAGGGGACAACACGATCTGGCACATGAGGGTGGGGGAACACAGCTTCTTCACACAAGGGACCAATGACAAACAGGACGCAGGTGTGTGAAACACAAGGCGGGAAAGGCTTAACAGGAAGACGAGGAGTAGATCAAGGCACTACCAGAATAAAACAGGAAACAGAAAAATTGACTAGACAAGGACACAACTGAATAATGGATCCTGACATGATCATCTAGTCGATATCTCTGATGGAAGTGGGAACGCTAAAGATTAGCCAAGCAAAGCAAATAGTTTTGCTGCTGTCAGTTTGCGCTCTCTGTCCTATGTCTATGCTCTATGTCTTAACAGCATAAGAAGCCAGGGGAATCCATCTGCCAGTTTCAGCTTCCTATATATGTAGGCTTATTGTCATGGATTAGTGGACGCTCGGACATTTGTACTATGACAAGTCAAAAACACAATATTGATTTTGTGCAGTATAGCCAGAAAAAATGAAGAAAAACGGACACTTACTGGTCTCAAAGCTAGCATATAACAACTGGAATGCAAGATAAGATGGTATATTGAAACATCTCAGCAGGTGGAAAGTTCTTTAGGACTTCCATTTTTATAAAATATAATATTATGTTTTTCAATTTCTTGGTTTTGAACATTAAAATTTCAACCCTTCTATGAGCATAGCTGGAGCCTTTTACTGGACTCCATGTGTACTACACTCCTCTGAGTGCAGCCCACAGAACATTTGCATGAATGCAGCCCTGCCAACTGGTCATACAGCTGGCAAACTGGTGCCGGACATCCTAACCCCTCCTCTGCAAGCGATGCAGGTGTGGCAGAGTAGCCTGACTTTCTATCTCACATAGGCTCTGCCCTCTCCTGGGGTCTAATTTATAACTGTTGCGTACGCACAAAACGGGGTCTGAAAGAGGCGAACGCTACTTCCCATGCAAACGCTGTGATTTATAAAAACAAACTGGGTGGGAGAATGTGCACATCGGTACATTAAGTCTGATCCCTGCGTACAAACATTTTGGAGAGAGGGGAAACTGGTGATGCAGGTGGTGAGGTGATGAACTAAAGCCAGATTTATTTCACACATTTAATTTCACTTCATAACAGACTTGTAGATTCGCTTAATCGTAAACACCCAAGCCTGCAGTGTTACAGTCTGTGTTCTTGTGCTTTTAGTAAGCCATTACTACTCCATAAGCACTCATTAAAGAATTACAGCAGAGTATGTTCACCTATCATACTTTCATCTTCATATGATAGTTTAGAGGGGTGGATAGCACTACTTGATGTGTTAATTGTGGTAAGGTTCGTACCATCAGTGTGATTGCTGAGTAAGCATATAAATAGTGCGGTGACACTCGTGTGTAATGCTGCATGATGGATACGCTGCTCGAAAATGATGCCAATGGTAGGATCAGGAGGGAGAGTTTTCAGGGACCAGAGGGATTTCATGGCAGATGATGATGACTGGCTAATGTGCCGATTTAAATTCCCTAGAGTAGTGCTGTTGGATCTATGTGCTGCACTGGTTCTAGTGTTAGAAAGACTGACCCACCAGAACCAGGCCATTCTGGTTCATATACAGGTGTTAACCACTTTTGGGTTTCCAGCGGGAATAAGCTGACAGGTATGTGTTTGATATAATCACCAATATAAATGTTTAAGTTTCTAACTAAAGACCCTTTTTGGTATAATATATATACGCTAAATTCTAACCTTAGACCTTGGCATTATTAATATGACTAGTCGATACATTTGGTTTCCTTACACTGTGGGTGAACAGGCCAACACTTAAAGGCAATGTGCAGCAATGTCCGGTTTCCCAAATGTAATCAGGGCAATTGACTGCACTCACATTGTTATAAGGACTCAGAGTTAAAATGAACTCATCTATGTGAACTCTAAAAATGTGCATACAATCAATGTCCAAGTTATTTATGACTCAAACATTGTTCTGACGAATTTAGTGGCAAGGTGGCCTGGCTCAACACATGACTCATTCATCCTGACGCATAGCAATTCTAACCATTAAAGCCTGGTTTATAATTACACATCAATTACAGCAGTAACAGCGTGCTGCCACTCACTAGATTTTCTTTGATTTGTGATACCACTACTGTGAGACCACCAAAGTAAATGTTTTTACCTGGCCTCCACCTCACCCACAAGCACTCGATTTCAGTCTCAGTGAAATTGCTTTTCTTCTTTTTGGTTGCCATGATTCAGCGTAGAATACCATTAATCAGCAGGCTCATTCATATGCAACGACAGTCATGAGGTACTTTGCATTGACCATTTATGACTGAATGTGGGTGTGTAGTGGGCGGGATAATACACAGATCCACCAATGCATACTTCCAGGTGGACTGCTATTTATAAAGGGAAAATTGCTTGCAGGTGTGCGTACGCACAGTTTTAGAAATCAGACTATTGTTTGGGCACACACCATTTTTGCCTTTTGGGCGCACATACACTTTTACTAAGGATCCTACTCACAGTATTATCAGTTAGACCCCCTGGGCTGACATGTCTGCCCTGCTGCCACCGCCATAGACTGTACCTTGCAGCACTTGGCGAGGCTAGGGGTAGCCACACTACACTGCTCCCAACGACAATCACAGGGAAGAGGCTCAAGCAGCCTGAGGGGGAACACTCCCAAGCCAGACGGCTATGGTTAAACCCTCTAGAACTGCTGAATATATCCTGAGCCATCAAATGGACATTATAAAACTTCCATCCAGTGGAGCAATGTCGCTGAAAAGAAACAGGATATCTGGTGGCCATTTTCTACCCTTATATAAGCCCATCATCATGAGCTGTCTAATAGGCGGGACTTTATTCATGCAAATGTTCAGTGGGCGATAGCATTATTGGAGGAGAGTAGTACAGATAGAGTCCAGAAGAGTTCTCCACTGTGTGAGAGACGAGCAACAACATGTGCTCATTAAACTTCAGGCTCTGACATAGTTCCACTGGCCTGCAGCCCTTACTGGTGGCTACTCTGTCACCATGGTTGCTCCATTCTTCAGCTCTCCAGTTTCTGTTTAAATACATCACTAACAACTGTACTAGACCTTTGTCTTTGGGGTTTAGCATCATGCATAGATAGATTGGGGTTGCAGAAGGTAATTGAAAATCCCAATATGTGTAAGTAAGATCCAAATCAGAAGAAGATGAAGTGATTTAAAAAAAGATCAAATTTGACAAATAGACAACACAGCATAATAATGAAGTGCTATCTTGCTGTAGAGAAGCCACAGGCTAAAAATCTCAAATTACCATGTCAGATCACCATGGCCATTTAATATCTATTTAAAACCTTTTTTTTACCAAAATGGAAATTGTGATGCACAAATGATCTATTTATCAAATTGTGAATTATATTACAACTAATATTCATATCATAATGATGGGAATTTTTTCTGACTATTTCAAACTGACTATTAATAATGTTGAATTTTGTTCAGCGTGTCCTCTGGTCTGTTCTTTAAATAGGGTAATAAAGGGTGTAACTCCAATTTATAAGTAAGCTGTAACATCCTGGCATACTCCGAGGTAAGAGCTGTCGAGGACACTTGAGAAGACTCTAGGAATCTGCCAATGAAAACTAGCTAATATGTCATGTGGTCACAACAAAACAAGGTGATGATGAAATTAAATGGGGTGCCTGAACTTTCCAGGTAAACGCACATGCAGGAAAGTCACCACAGGCACCAGTATTAAACCTCTCTATATTACAAATCATGTGACATTGCTGATTATTTAATGTGTGAAGCAGAAGTAAGTGATGCCACTGTCTGGCATGTTTCTCTTTCATGTCTGTTGTGGCTTATATACATCTGGCCATCAAATTTGTATATTAGCAACTAATATTTATTGCTTCTGTGGTCAAACAGGAGACTGAGGAGTGCTGGTGTTTAACAGAGTGTAGCCGCTACAGTGGTTACTCTGTTTTGGAGATGATTGATTAGAAGCTCTGGTGGAAATGTCACTTGCCCTGCTAATATATTTTCAGCAAGGGAACATAGGAAAGGCATTGTTAATACATTTTGAAAAATTAACTCGACGAAAGCAGAACAGAAATCTTACATCTAATAGCTTGATTTTTTTTTTTTCTTTTTAATCTCAGCCTCATCTTCGATCCACTGCAGAACCATATAGATTATGTTTTGCTTTTGCTGTTTTAGGTACAAACCATACACACCTAAACTCTAAACTACTGGTGTGTTTACTAAGTAGCTTGTGATTCTACAAGCCCTGGATCATTAAACAGTTAGTTATTCTATGCTAGTGTCTATGTTGTAGAACAAAATGAAGTCTGTACTCTGATTGCCCTCCTTCACTAGTGATCATTGGGAATTAATGTTGGAAATATCACTGGCTGGCACAGTTAAAAGGGAAATCCAACATTGAGAATTGTCAAGAAGAATCCAAATATGTTGTTCTCATTATCTTGGGCAGTGCAGTAGCTATTTGAGAACAGCTCTCTGTCCCAAAGCAATAAATGCAGGAATGAAAGCTCAGATTTGAAATACAGTATCACTGGGATGTACAATGCATCATGTTGCTTTGATTTTAAACCAAAGGAACCATAACCACAGCATGTTAGCTTAAGCCTGAGTGAAATTAATCATCAGCAGAACCAAAGTAGATTTTTCTGATCAATAGCAGATAAGGGTAGTAACATTGAAAACATAATAAGCTTGTATTATTGTAAACTATAGACCTGGTGAATAATTATCTTCTGTGAGTGGCTTAAGAAGAGTGGTGTTCAATAGTAGAATAAAGGTTATGGAACAAGGGTTACAATAATGTAATTTTGCATTCTATCTGACAAAGGCTGCACCCTCTAACTTCAAACTATGGATACAGTGGGTGGAGTCTAATGTATAATAGGCCTAGGTTCCTCACAGCTGTAACCTCAGGTGTCAACATACCATCGACACACGGTGAGATGTGGTCACACACAGTGCCCAGAGAGAAAATGATACAGGGGCAGTGCATGCCCACCAACTGCTTTCACCAATCCTGGAAAATCCGATTATATCCAACGGGTGGAACTGCATAAACATTGTCCTTAGCCCCGCCATGAATGTCCTTGACCCACACTCCACTGAATAGGACTGCCAACACAACAACATCCTTATGATGAATATGTTGCCCCACTGAAACTCTTGTCTGGGATCAAAGCAAGCAGCACTGATGTCTGAAGTGACAACACCTGCTAAGAGAAATGCTCAAGGGGCCCATAAGGGTCCAGCACTATGACCTTAAGCACCAACTATGGCTTTAGTTGAGGTGAGGATGCACAGACTGCTTGGTCACCCAATGGAACCACTTTACAAAGTGGGTGGCTAAAGACTGTTGGAATATTAGGGGAGAAGGAAATGGGAGGTTTGCCAGCTGTGAAACTGTCCGTCCATCTGGAGGCAACTGAGGAAGTGGGAGCTTAACTGCAAGGGTTGTCACCTGTGGGATGTAGTGGCAAACGAGGTTCAGTGTTTTACATCTGTATGACATTCTAAATTGAAGGGCAAGATGTTATCATCCCCTTCTGGGGTTTAAGCCTTCATCTCAACCAGCCCGATTAAGGTCCCGTTTATAAGACAACATTCTGTTACGTTTTCAGTCGCCATTTTGAAATAGTTCACTGTGCAGTCGGCAACATTTTGGAAACACTCTCCATGCACACAAGACTGCAGGAAACATCAGAAACTCTGTAGTAACCATGCCATGCCAGGCCAGTAGTTGGCAGTGTGATTTTGTGATGAACTAAAACAGGCGTATGTGTAGAGACACTTTTTCACGCAATAAGAAAACACAGGTACTACAGCGGGTGAAAACTTTAGTGCCCGTTTTCAAAATGTTGCGTTTAGACGGAGACGGGGGCGTTTTCAAATCTTTACACTTTAGAGCCTGTTTCCGTATTGTTCTGTTTTGAAGCACCACAAACTCCATTCTTGTGTAGACAGACAGCCAAAACACAACTAAAGTTTTGCATTTTAATCCCAAAAACATTGTCCTGTAAACAGAGCCTAAAGGACATGGAGCATTTCACCCATCGAGAGATGCTTTCAATTTGAACTAAGGTTGCCAGTAGAAATGTGGACAGGGAGTTATATGACATTCAGAATCAAAATGGTGGTTGGTGATCAGTAAAACTGCTTTAACATCTATACCATATTGTATAGTGTACAAGCTCGGAAATGAAAGGGCCAAGATGCAACTCGCAATTTGATTCCGTTGTTGAGTTGTGATGATCCATAAATTGACTACTAAACAGCTACTATGCGACAGAGATTTGAAATGTATGTAAAGTATCCAAAATGTGACTTTGTATTTTGCCATCCTGCCCTTTAAACAAAAGCCAAAATAGGTTTCATAAATCTTTTTACTAAAAAAGTTAACTCATCTGCTAAGGTTTTAATCAGTTTGAAAGATGTGTGCGTTTTTTCCTCCAAACGAATTTCAAAAGCTAACATCTGTCCAAGTCCCTGTTTGGCGATATGTGCACTTAGTCTGGCATTTGCTCTGGTTCCGCTTGGTTTTAACTTTAGAGCCCCCTGGAAAACAAACAAGAAATTAATAGTTTTTGTCGGGTATGACGGCTTGACAAGACATCTGCTCCAACTGTGGCTTGTGGCAAATTACATGCAGTGGGTACAGTAAAATTGACTTATTTATGGGTTTTTTTGTTTTGTTTTTTTTACCAGTAACTAAAACAGTAAAACAGTCATTTTCCACTCTTGTTCCACATGTTTGAGTGCAATTTTATTGAATGCATTAATTCGTTACTCTTAGAGTTATGTTGTTGATATTATTTTGGAATCTAGCAGTAAATGTCATGTTAAAGCAAGAAACCTCATATTTATTGTAATACTTTCAGTATTTACGCTTTCTGATTTAATGTCATTAAATTAGATTCCTTTTTCTATGTGGATTTGAATGTGGGCTTTATGTACCAGAAACTGCTTTGGTCATCAAAAAAAATAAAAAGAAAATGTTCAAGAGCTATTTCAATCACTCTTTTTTAGAGAATGGTTAGTTAATAAACGCCACTGAATTTTAAAACTGTAGAAAAGAGCATTGTAGAGGTAATGTATTTGTCAGGATTTATTTTCAACAGCAGCTGTTTGAGGCCAGACCACTGACAAAATGAGACATGATTTTGTCTCTATGTGTACACTTTTAAATGAATAACAACTTTAGAAAGATGTGACCTAATTTAGAGAAACAGATTTTAAAGATTTGTGAGCAAAATGAAAATGTTCAAGGTTTGATCTTCATGCCCACGTCTGTTTGGGCAAACTCTCTGCAAAGACTGGAATTGTTAAATGCAGAATGTTAGGTTTTCATTAAATTTTTCAATGACTGCTGTCTTAGAAATATTGTCATGCTAGTGGTTGTTATGACAAAATGTACTACCTAAAACTGTATGTAAATTATGTAGAGGACAGGAAAAAGACCACATGGTCTACAATAGGATGAAATGTTTATGTACAATGTTTTTGCATGATGCTGATGATAATTTAGTTGTGATTTAATGATCGTCACTTCTTTTATCCACTCTCTATTGTCTCTCTGACTTCCTTATTCCTTCTGGCTCTCATTTTTTACTTCCGTCAGCGTTCATTTGCTCTTCCCCTCTTCACACAACTTGCTTCCCCTCTTAACTCCATCTCTGTCCTTCCGTTATCTATTCTTCTCTCACTTTGTTCCATTAATATCAGCCCTTTGCCTGACTCTCATCAGATTTCCACTGTTAAATGCCTGTATCACTGTTAACATGTTGCCCTGGCCTAGAGTTTTCTTAGCAACACACTGACCTGCCCTACGGCTGGGAAGTGACAGGAAGAATGATCACAAAGAGGAGCATCATTATTCACTGCCAGTAATTATAAAAAGAAAGAAAAAACAAGCACCTACCCATTTTTAACAATATGAGAATTGTATATACTGTACGTTTGAGTTCAGAAGATTTTATTACCACATAGTCAGCCTTAATGACATAATGAGAGGCCTGCATAGTCAGGCTGTGTTGGCAGGATTCTCACCTGGTGGTAGTAGTGGCACAATGTGAAATCAGTTTAACATCATTTGAAACACAAACATACAACCACCCTAATAGCTAAAATCAGTCTTTGTCAAAATTAGAACAGTGTAGAAAATACACATAACATCAAATAGTGAATAGTTAATAATGAATGTTTGTACTGCTTAGGAGAAGAATGACACATAATAATGAGATGAAAATAAATGGAGAATTTAAAAATTTAATTTCAAATGAAAAAAATAATTTGAGTTATTTGTGGCCGTAATTATCATTATTATTGGACTTGGCAGGGGTATCTCTCCTAACATATCAAAACAAATCAAATCATTTCAAAATATATTTATATTTTATTTTTAAAGCTTTAAATAACCCCTAAAGAGGGAAAAATATGAAACAGGAAGAACTACAGAGGAGGGACACCTCTTCCTATGGCAGACGGATGTGGAATAGCTGTCACCAAAAACAGATTAGTAAGACTGTAAATGACATCCATGATTCCAAGGGTATGTGAGATGTATGAATCAAGATGTATGACAAGTCTATTGATCGAGAAGCAGGTTTATTCTTTTTGGTCCAGAAGTCATTGTAATGCATGGATCCAGATTTGCGCTTGGCAATCCAGACTAGGAGCCAAGTCACAAGATCTTCTGTCCTGATGTGGTCAGTGGGCATCAGGCATCAGGCAGGACTACAGCAGCAGCTCTGACTGTGACGTAGAAATCCTGCAAGATGACAAAGCACAAGGGCTTCAGGAAAGAAGTAAAGTTAATATAATGTTTTGTTGCAATATGGACCTTTAGAGGAGCAGAGATAAAGACAGAGGGAGAAGAGAAGAGAGGAGCTCAGTGTATTATGGAAAGTCCCCTCCTGGCAACCTAAGCCGATAGCAGCGAAAACTAGGGTCTAGATAAGCCAGCCAAGAGTGGAAACACTTTGTGTACCTCAGTATACCTCACCTCCATCCTATATCAATGCTACTGTATGTCCAATTGATCAGCAGTGTTGGCTGGGTGAAGAGCTTGTCAAAATACTTGAAATCTTGAAATTTGAATCCCCTGCATCGCTTTCGAGTATTTCTTAGATCTCGATGTCTGATGGCTGAAACCCCGGCTACAAGAAAAAAAGAGCAAGTTATAAAATATGAGAACTGCATGACTTAAAGCAGAGAGCTGGCTGAAAAAGTATTATTGTCCACCCATCTGGGTGATAGCCAACACTTTTGGAAAACTTTTGTTCCCAGATTGATTAGCTAAATGCAACTAAGTCACAGAGATGTGTTGTTGCAACAAAGATATTTTTGAATGTGGCACCGGGATGCATGTCATATGCTTACAGAGATGTGACAGCCGATCTTGAAATTGTTGTCAACAGTTGATTCAGTGCTGAGCTGGTATTCCATATTCATTTGAGCAAGTCTTTTCTGGTAAGAGACAGGCGTCAGGATTCAGGCAACAAAGCCAACAACTGACTTTGAGTGTATGGTTGGTCATACACTCAAAGGCCACAGCAGTGTATCACTGTGGATCTTCACATAAAAATTTAACAATACATCCTTGTAATTGAAAAGTCTTATCTAATCTTGGTAATCCAGACTGCTATTTAATATTAGATGACTCTGGCCAAACAAAACTTTTATTTTCTGATATAAATTTGAGACGGTTTCCCAGATATCCAGCTTTTGTTAAGTAAAATATTAGCGTTATACTGATAGTACTTGTGCACTCTTTCAGATTTCCCCATGATTCCTTCAGCAAATACCCATCCAAACAAAGCTAACCAACAAAAACACACGAGCCTGACAGACACAGAACTTATACTGACTGACAAAATGTGATTCAGTTAAAATTCTCTTCTGTTCATTGCTTTTTTGGACTTTGGAATGTGGTTGTGTGTATTATTAAAACAAAGCAGACAGCATGGTTGATCAGAGGGCTGCTTGGTCAGCTGGGTGTGAGTAACTTGCCTCTGATGCATGACTTCATACTGCCCAAATAATGAGTCAATTAGAGTAAATTATACATGTTTAGGACTCACTGTTATTAGTTCACCTCTCTCTTTTCCTGTCTGACTCGAGTGTGAATCTATCCTCTCTTCCCCTCCCTCTCTCCTTTCCTCTGTCGTTCTCCCTCTGATCCCCCTTTTTCTTTCTTCCCCTGTGTGTCTCTTCATCTTCCTTTCCTTTTTCTCCCATTCGCCTCCCTCTTTGTCACCCCCCAGCCCTTTCCTCTATCTCTCTGTCCTAGTTCTCAGGGTCTCTTGGTGAAGCTTTGTCTAATTACCATGCTGCTGTTTAATTGGAACAGCATACACAAACACACGGATTGATGGACTGAATGCCTCTTACATGTGGACGCACTGCACTGTGCATGCACACACTTAGACACACACAAAGTAGCCATTTGGATTCACAATACATGCACATATTACACACACCACAAGTTAACATGCTCCAGTTATACAAACACACAGCGTACACCAGAGTTAGATGCTGTGGAATCTGTCCAGGTCGTACTACAGCCACTGTGCTGATGTCCATTGGTAGAGTTAAGTCGTGTTGGCTACAGTCACACATTACTTTTGGCCTAGTTATACTTTGAGCAGCATGGAGCTGCTCCCACTGTAAAGCTGTGTCATCTAAGTGACAACAACAGAAGCCCTTTGGAGAGGAAGTGCTAGCCAAGTACCACACAATCATTTTTTTCCTGATAGATTTTGTGGTAGTCTAAACATGCACATATTTCGATTTATGCTACTTATGTTGAGTATTTGTTGAGTTTTCACTGTAAAAACTTTACCACTGGATCAATTCACATCCTCCCGAGTGTTTTTATTATGAAATACATTCAGCATATTTAGTCTTATGTGAATAATGTGTCATTGATGATTAACTGTGTAAAAAATTTGCAAAATTAATTATTATTATTTGACTTTTATATTTGCCAGCATTTGTTAGTTTATTTACATGTTTGTGAACAGGATTATTCAAAGGTTATGGACAGAATAAGAAAAAAAAAGATGTATCATCCATCCTACAGCTGCTTAGATTTTGGTTGTCGAAGGTCAAAGTTCAACTTCACTAAAAGGTCAAAAGCATGTTGTTTGGCCATAAGCCCAGACAGGATTCATATTGAGAGGTCAAACTGGTGTCATTGTGCAGACAGGACCCACTACAAATGATTAAGCCTGGGGCTTTCAAGGTCAAAGGTCAAGGTCAGGTGAAAAATGATGTAAGGTGAAAAACATTTTTTGTACATAACACTTAAAGTGACTGACGAAGAGAGGTCCAAATGATGTCATTTCTCACTGGCACGGGTAATTCAGTTTTGGCCTTTCTAGGACAAAGATCAAAGTCACTGAAACGTCAAGCAGGTTTCGGACAAGGAATTGGCTTACATTGATGTAATTGGTTCATGTGTCTCACATCAGATGGTGCTCAAAACATGTCAACATGCCTCTTTCCTCGCACCAAATGGCGTGGGGTTCCTAGTGCCTTCTCATCCCATGAATAATTGATTTGATTGGGATCTGGGGATTCAAGTGTCCAGGTTATCATGGTTCTTGAGTCATTCCTGAATGGTATTTTTGCTCAGTTATCCTCCTGGGGGGATCTTACCATTCAGTGTGGCATTGAATACTTGTCTGCAACAATGTTTAAGCGGACGTCATGTGTCAAAGTAACATTCACATGAATACCAGGACCGGAGGTTTCCCAGGAGAACATTGCATTGCAAGGAGATGATCATTGTTATTCACCTCACCTGCAGTGGTTTTAATGTTGTGGCTGACAGGTTACATTGCTCCTTGATTCAACCTACTTTTAGCACTTCAGAGTGATCAGTTTGTCATTTTTTAAAATTATATGTATGATATAATAGTAAAAAAAAATCTCTTTCTTTTTCTGTGTTTCAGTCCTGCCCAGCCATACATGTGGTACTCCCGGGGTCATTCCAAATGGAATCATTCATGGCTCGCGGTACAACATGGGAGACAAGATCCGATACAGCTGTGAGTCGGGTTTTGTACTGGAAGGACACAGTATCCTCACCTGTATTGTATCGCCTGGCAGTGGAGCGCAGTGGGACTTTCCATCACCATTTTGCAGAGGTAGGACTTTCTTTTGTTATAAAAACTGTTGGGGGTCATGAGAACAGAAAGACCTTAGCATAAGGTCACAGGTCAGAAGAGGATGAGAACCTCTGGTATTAGTGAATCAGATGGAGCTCAAAATCCTCAAGCAAAGCCCTAATGGTTTATTACTCTACAGACAAGAAGAAAAACATATGTCCAGATTTTGACAACATGGTAGCTCACTTCAGTTTGAAGTAAAACAATAAATTCTGTTATTCAGTCTTAGATGATAGGATTGTCTTGAGTATTTCCTTTATTTTCTCTAACATCACCTCAACTGTTAGAAGATCTACTTATTATTAATTAAACTTTAATAATGATAGAAATAGGATGATTATGTTAAAATGACAATATCGCATTTGTAGTTGTAAGATTCTTAATGTGTAGTGTACTATATGTTTGAAATAATAATAAAATTATAAAATAATAACAAAAAAATGTTTCTCATTATCCATCTTTTGACGTCTCTCTCGCTCTCTCTCTCTAGCGGAGGGAGCATGTGGCGGTACATTAAGAGGCACCGCAGGCTCAATAACGAGCCCTGGATACCCATCAGAATACGACAACAACTTGGACTGTACATGGTCAATCCTCTCTGAGCCCGGGGACACAATAGCTCTCGTTTTCAATGACTTCTTATTGGAGGACAAGTATGACTTCCTGGAAATCAGTGGGACAGAGGCCCCAAGCATATGGTGAGATACATTTCATGGGCCACACAATGTTGAGTTGATAAGCTGGAGGGAGTGCATTTTTTTTTTTTGTTTTAAAGAAGCAGGAGTGATATACCACATGGTTAATAGGAGGATAATGAGCACAGCTACTGTACACACAGATAAACACCTTTGCTGTTTTAGAAATGAGCTGCATAGATATAAAAACATGCCCAAAACAGACATCAAAGCCTTTTTCTGTCAATAATCTGGGAACACAATATAGATTTATCAGTCCACAGGCTTTTTTTTTTTTTTTTTTTTGTATGAGCTCACTTCTTCACAAAACGAACAGCTATTTTCACTGCAATTTTATGGAACTTGTTTACCTTCAAGGGATGTATTTAATATTAAATGAGCACTAATGATGGCGTGGAGGACGACAGATGAAACTACTGATTGATTAGCTACACATCAGTCCTGTTGTTTTCCCAGCCATTTTCTTGTGCCAGACATAACACACTTTTTTGTTTTTTTCTTGTTTTTAATTTTGAGTGCTGCTGGATTTGACAGTACATTGGTTTGTTCAGAATACGAGACATCTGCACTGACAGCTTGGGGTTATTAAAAAGGGTGGAAACAGAAGTGTAATGGTTAAGCATGCTGGTTTGTTGTTGTAGGTGCTGAACGTGCAGAGGAATTATAGAGAGAGGGGAGTTGATAGGTAGTTTGGCCTTATTCACAGAAATAAACAGTATTATCAGTGTGTCATATTTTAATATTTGTGAAGCAGTGTATAGTGGAAAAAGAAAGCATTGGTCTAAAACCCTTTATGTTGTATGTCTGCTTTCTACATGAGGAATTGTATATTTTAAGTAAACATAGATTAATTATTGTTTGCATTGAAAAATATTAATGACATCAGTTTATAAATCTCATTACTTAGGAATATTGGAACTATTTTCTTGGATGAGTTCTGTAAAAATGGGACCCTCTTTTCATGATGCCCCAACAGACTCAGATATTAATAAGCCTAAGGCAAGGCTTTAATTTTAATGGAGCAGGAATATAAGATTTACTTTAGATCCTCACAAAAAAATCTAGTATTATGCAATGAAAACATGCTATATCAATGTCATGCATCATTATATCCAACTGGCCCCCAGAAGTCTCAGAAGCTGTGTCCATTCCCAGTTTAATTTCCAGACTTGTTCAGGTTGCGGTGCGAGCTGAGCTGAGCTGAGCTGAGCCTGTTTGCCTGCATGGTCTCTTCCTCTGACTCAAGTTTGCAATCTGGGCAGGTTTTCAGCAGTAGGTCTCGCAACAGCTATAGCCACAACCAAAGATAATTAGAGAGCACCAAGTTGACTTTTGGCAGCTACTTTGATGCTATGCAGCTCCCTATATTTTTGGAGGTATACCTTCAAATTCTGGCCATATTTTACAAATCACACCTTTAACCGTTACAACCTTGGTCCATACCATGGCTATTATGTTTATACTTTCCTTAAACCACTGTTAGATACAGAATTTTTAGAAAGGTAAGTTAGACTAAATATAGTACAGCAGGCAAGCAAGGGTATAAGGCACATCATTACAGAGACATTCGCTGATGTTGGATGCCCACACAGTGACACAACCATAGTCCACACTATCAAATCACACAGTCAGCCCACAACAAGCTGCAAGTGTGCAAGAAATGTGTGAACTGCTGTTGCTACAGTTGCCAAGACACAGTGGTCTGAAACACAAGCAGTAAACAAACACGTTTTTTTCAGAAAAGATCAGATATCCAACATCTATGACACACTTATGTTATCACAAATAATTAATTTGAAAGAATAACCAATTATTTTTTCTTCCATCATTTTTTTCATCCATGACTCATCTTTGCCGCCTCCTGCCAGTGCTACCTGGGTAGAGCTAGCTGCATGCTCCTTGTTAACATTTTCTCTTGCTTGATTAGCAGTGGCACAAGCAGCAGGACACTCGCCACACATGGTGACATCTAGCTTACATCTTACAGAGAGACAGAGAGAGAGGGGAAGAAGAAGGAGGACTATTGCAAAAGAGAAGCAGTTAAAGGGATGTGCCTCCTGCGCCCCACATCCATGTCAGTGCTTGTTGCTGTATCAAAAATAACAGGCATTTTTTCATCCTCTAAGTGTTATGTCACTGTGTCCCAAAGGCTGTGTGAATTCCATAAAACAACTTCTCAATTTGGTAAATGCAAATGTATGTGCAGTATGATATTGTTGTATCTGAGGTGATAATGTGAGGCAATGTTGTGTAACAGCTGCAACAGCTTAATCTTTATGAATCATTTCTAACTGGTAAATATGATTCCTCAAAGGTTGTCATAGATCACAATGATTTAAGGAAATTGTCTGTTTCCAATCTTTCATGGTCTCCCGGCTTCAAGAGATAGATTTACATTGTCTTCCATGTGTCAAAAATGGTGTGATTGTGGTGCCACCTGCACAAGAATAAAATGGATAGGCCAACAGATAAATGGAGTGAAGGAGGCAGAGAAGATAGCGCCAGATGGAAAAAAAAAAAAAAGGTGATGGAGAATAATTGCACATTTCGTCCTGTCACCAGCAGAGCGGTACACATCAACCATAGCATTGTCAAATACCTTGGGTCTGTGTGTCTTCATGCGTGCATGAATGTGTGTGCATTGCATGTCCGTGTCAGGTCTTAAGTGGCTCTCCAACTGTGTGAGATGTTGATCGTTTCTCTAGGCTCTGACAGATTAACTTAAGTACACTTAAGTAAGCATGCACACACGCGCGCACTCAGAAAGAAGCTCGTGAGCAACAACACGCTCTGCAATGCAGACACTCAACATTTTTTCGAATGGGTAGCAAACTGGCTCAGTGGTTAGCAGCATCTCTTCACAGTTAGGGCTCAATTTCCGGCAGAGCCTTTCTCCGTGGATTCCCCCACCAAACTTTTATTATTTATTTTGCATAATACTCAGTCCAGCTGAGTTAAATTTGTACTCTGCATTTAGGCGGACATCATGTTGCCCAAGGACACCAACACTAGCTACACCAAAAATGTATGCGAGGTTCACTGTCTTTTCATTGCCCTTGATCGTGGCTTTAGAACTGGAGATGATTCCGCAGGTGCTGCATGGTAGCTGTCTAAATCAAGAAACTACATTTTCTGTGTACAGTAAAAAAAAACAAAAACTAATAGCAAACTGATTTTGATTTTGATGTGAATATTCTGGCTTCAAATGATTGAAAAGATTGATCCTAGCATTCCATTGCCATTTTATGTTGGACATGTGTTTCTGTAAATAAATAGATAAAGTAAAATATACATTATTTGACACTATAGGAATATGAATTCATGTGAAATCTTTTTTCTGTATATATAGATTCTTTTAGGTTTCCAAACTAAGGTATATCCTATTTATCACTGCTATTTTCTACATGGTATGTTGTCTAAAATGGTGGGTATTTATTTCATGTGTGATACATTGTTTCCTCCCTTTCTTATACTATATTGGTTCAATTTGCACAAGGAAACAGAAAAGAAAGAGGGAACATATAGCAACTGGTCAGCAGATAAAGGCCTCCCACACAACTTGTATAATGTTCACTGATCCAGGGTTCAAACAATATAATTATCTAAGAGTTAAATTCAACAATCTAACAAACACAATCCCAAATAGTTTCCTCCAGAGAAGGGATTAAGAGATGATGGACACTTTCACTGTGGCATATGGGCAGGTCATTGTGAGAATGACTGACACCTGACAGGACCACTGTGATGGATTCTTCCTGTTTACCAAGAGCTTTTTCTGATTGGCTGTCTCAAATGTAATTTGCTGTTCCATGTTCCTGTCTGCTCGATGGAAGGCTGGATGTCAGGTTGACTAGGTTACATACACAGATATACCCACAAACGCACGCACACGCACACACACAAATAATTGTTCCTAGGCTATTTTGTTCTTTTTTTCAACTGGACAAAGCAGATAATTTAATTTCAGTTTCTCAAAATATGACATATTGGATATTATGTAATATTGGTCATATCGTGTTAAGTCATACCTTTCTTGACAAGGACAAATTTACACCAGACAATTATAAATAAATGTATATACCTTCGACTAATTTGAAAGATTGCATCGTGGCAAATAACTGTTTTCAGTTTTAAACCAACTAACCTGCTCACTTGTAATGCTTGGACACTTGCCTGCTGATCAAGGTCAGGTTGGCCGTTTACTGATATTTTTATGATGGGAATATTTCTGAAATATAAAGAGGTTGCAAAGACGGAGGGAATAAAACCAGCCAAGAATGAGAAACATTGAGTGACAGATATCATGTCAGAATGACAGAAATAGATTTTATAAGAGTTCTAAGCATTGAACATGTTGAGCATCATAGGCACCAGCCAGCCAATGATCCGAAGGCATTATCATGGTTGCTTATTGCCTCAAAGTTGCTTTATTGTATGCAGCCTTTCTGAAGGAGGTCATAAATCCATCTCAGTGTATGTATTTGCACATGTTGTACGACTTTGTAATGAAAGTTTTTTGACCACAAAAATCCAATAGAGAACAGGATCAGATAGCTTTGATTAATCATTTGTCTATTAAATGTATTTTTCATTATTTTCTTTCTATCTCCTGTTCACTAACTATGAACATAGGATTTCAGATTATCACATTATCACTGGCGGACAGTAATACTAATGACAAGTTGTTTTCTGCATTGATCTGTCTCCACATTCTTTAGCAAATGTCAGACGTAAATGGTATCATAAAACATATCACATTTCAGTCTTCTGTAAATTGTCAGAATATTTCTGCTCTTTCTGAGCTCTTACTTTATGTGTCCTGCTCAAGCGGATATGCTAGCAGAAGAGGAAAACTTTTTCCTCCCTGCTTTTGTCCAGTAGATGAATTTACGCCTCGTGACATTGTCCAGAAGGTTTGGTCAATTGTGCAGTGTGAAAATTAACCAAACCAAATGAAAATGCATCAATTAAGGGTGGGCGATACATCAAATATACTCGATACACTTGTTGCTTGTTTCAGGTTAGACACGTTAAATGAGCATATCGCGACCATCGAGTACAAATTACGACATGAATGTTTCAAGCGGTGACAGCATGACATTCACTTTGGAGTGTTGCTTCTCTCGTGCTCTCCTGACGCGCTCTCAAAGCATACAGCGGGCACCCCTGAACATCCAGAAAGCTTTCCTGGGCGCATGCGCATTTTTGTGTCAGGAGGGGAGCCCTAGAGAGTGCAAAAACTGAAGAGCCCGTGCAAGTTTTGAATGTTTAGTACAAGTCCTGCACCTCTCAAGCGGTCAAGCGGGACATTTGGGACAAGTTATGTGTGATAAAAGGCTGTGAGAATAACGTTGTCTGTGGCTTCGCTTGTGAAGACTGTGACAAAGTGTTAGTATTTGATAGCCGTGAGCAGGACTATCATGTGTCACTGGTTTGGATTTGGATTTAATATATGGGCTTACATAATGCCATTATTTATTTTCATTTTTTTAAACTCTTATGTGTGCAATTACTTTGTTTGAAATAAATGGTTAAAATTTAGAATGAATTAATCTTGATTGTATTTACACAGACAAATGTTGCAGGGAGTAGTGGAATCATCACACTGGTGTCATTTTATGCATAAAGATGTTAAATTGCAAATTTATGAAGTGCTTTAGCAGAGATTTTCAAATATCGCGTATATATAGCCTCAAAATATTGCCTATATTATTTATAGGCAATATCGCCAAGCCCTAGCATCAATTAATTCAACAAAGTCCTGTTGCTGGACTACTGCTGTATGTTTGAAGACAACAATATTGTTAAAACTGAGATCATATACTATGGTATATAAGGTTATAATAAAGCAACTTGTCACTTCATAAGTCCTTGGGAAATTCAGTCTACACTGGTAGTGTTGATCTGGACTTTGTATGACCTGAATTTGACGGCACATTTAAACAGCTCATCATGAATGATGCAGGCTGTTACTTGTAATGTTGTAGTAGTTTTAGTCTTCATTTGTGAACTGATTTTAATTTTGATTGCTTTAAATGAGATCTGCTGATCAATTTCACTAATGTTTACAGCAGATCATTCATGCTTTGAAACCCCTACATTCTATTAATTACTTCTCTCTAATCTCCTTTCCAGCCTCTGCACTCTCTTGCTATTCTTTCTTACTCTCTCTCTTACTCTGCCCCTCTCTGTGCACATCTCCTTCTGTATGTTCATCTTTTAAAAAACAAGAAAAAACCCCAAAATGCTCAAAGCCCAACTGTCATTTTGTTCAAATAAATGCATGCTTATAAAGGGTTAGGCCATTAAATCCATGGAGCATGGCAACCAGCCATTAATCATATTTTGTCCGTCATTGCTCACTACATTGTTTACATTGATTTTAACCCAGTTGCTACTGCTTAAAACTGAACAATTTGCTGTAATTTATCACCACCATGATAGTCAAGGATTTTTTAATAAGCAGGGGTTTGTTATGCTGATTTAAAGAGGATGATGGAATGGAGTTTTCACATTAAAAAAGTACCTTCCCCTCCTCCCTCTCCCAGACCTCTAACTAAGAGGCCCTAATTGACAATTATTCCGTTAATTGAGTAACAGGGTCACTACACATAATGTAATGAAGCTGTTACCCGCAAATCAGGTCTCCTTCCTCAATCCATTACACCTGCAAAAAGTCATGGACCCATTTCACCATAATAAATGTGTGACATTAAAGCATACTAATAACATAACCCAACAATTGTAGCTCAAGGAAATTATATACATCACGTGCTTCACGTAATTAAAAAAAAAAAAAAAAAAGATCTCAAGTCCCTTTCTGAGGACACCAAACGCTAGCACTTTGAGTCGGTAGCTCGAGGAGACAACCGACCCGGAAGTGTCAGATTCCGGCAACAACAATTAAAACCATAGTATTGGTATTTGCTGAAGATGTCAGAGTAATGCTAAATCTAAAGTGAACGGCATAGTAAACCCTTGGCAAAAATAGTAATTTGTTCTTTCAAACAGAGAGTTATCCCTTCAATTACTTTAGCATGGCCAAAATGATGGCACAGTCTAAGAAATATCTGAACACCTATTGGATGGGTCACCATGGAATGGAAGACATCCACAAGGATGAATCTTAATGATCCCACGATTTCTTTGCCTCTGCGCTCTCTGTAATGTTGCCGGGAGGCGTGTTTATGTTTACAGGTTGTCCATCCTTGTAAATATGATATCAGTAACACAGAAACAGACAGAAATTCTTGAAATTTGGCTCAAATATTCCCTCAGACACGAGGTCACCGTGACCCCAGACATGTCTGATGTGTCTGAGCGTGAAATCTCAAGAACAGTGAAAGGGGATTTCTTTATATATGGCACGAATGTCTGGTGATTACAGGTCAGGTCAAGTCAGTTTTGTTTATATTGCACCAATTCACAAAAAAAGTCATCTAATGCCATCATTGTTGATCATCTCTGAAGTTGATCATACTACTTTTAATAAGGAGGTGAAAATTAAAATTTTAACATGAACATGCAAAATATTTAGGATTCTTAAATTTTATGTAAACATGTAATTATTTAAAATGGAAACGTGTTTGTTCCTTTTTTTGTCTTTTCAATTACCTCTGACTTTTCTCCCTTTTGCTGCCACCTCTCGCTCTCTGATTTGTTGCTGTCTCTCTCTTATGCACACTCACTCACATACTTGCACACACTCATTGTACGTCTCATTTTTAATTATTTTATTGGCAGTGGTAGAACAGTAGTAGCAAAGTAATTTCCATTCTGCCATCCATTTTCTCGTTTCTTATCCAAGTCATTTTCTAGTCATTTAACCAGGACAACATCCATTCGTTCGGGGGCCACGGAGTAAGAACTGCAGCCCAGATGTCAGATGATTAGTTAGAGCCTCTCCCACCTTCTGGGGATCCGAATTCAGAAAGTCCAGGTGGGAGTTATAGCTCCTCGAACTTCCCCCGACAGAACCTCCTCTCTGTTGACTGACAAGGCATCCCCACCATTTGCCATAAAAATGCCTCAAAAGCTTTCTACAGTCAACCTCAACTTCAACTTCTTGATGCTTCCCAATCTCGCTGTTTCAAGGGCGACCCCTCTATTGCACATAGTTGTATTACTTTGCTTTGCTAATTTGCTTATTCTAAGCAAATCCCGGCAAGTGACCTTTTTAAGGGGAATCGGAGATGACGTTGTGATGTACCCAGAAGAACATGTGCAAATAGCAGAAAAGATAAACTAATCCTCATCGTGTTTAGTACAAACAAAAGAAAAGGCGAGGCACACCCTTGTGAGTCCCATGGCTTGTTTAAACCAATTTGTAGGCTCTGAAACCCCTCCACTACATCTCCCACGGAGAATGTTTCAAATAAAAAATAGAATCCATCACTGCTGAAATCATTTGAAGTAGGCGACATGATGATTCAGTTTTCAATGACGAATACAGAGTCTGCACTGCTGCTCATAAATGGGAGTTTTAATTAAGTCAACCACAATTTATTTTCTAGCACCCTGACCTTGGTAGGCCTTCCTAGAAAAGCTGCAGCATCCCTTGATCATGAACACACCCTCTGGCCCCCTCAATAAAACCTGGAAAAGGCTGGCCTGACCTGCCTCTTAACATCTGTAGATGAACCCTGTCCATTCTCTGTCCCTGAAGAATTCAGTGACACCTGTGAATGCCATGGGCCCACTGTTTTTTTCTGCCTCTTTCTTCCATGAACCTCCTCTTTATTCCTACTTTTTTTTCTCCCTGCATGTCTCATTTAACCCTGTTGTGTTGCCTCTCGCTTTTGCCTCTCTCTCCACCCCCTTTTAGTAACCATCAGCTCTCCCTTTGCTACTTTCCTCCATTTCCAGACACCCCTCTTGTCCCGTTATTACATTTCCATTTTAAATTATGTTTACTGGCTCCGTGTTTGTCTTTGTATGTGTCTTTCTGTGTGCATGCGTGGGTGTATTATAAGATTAAAAGTACCGGTGTACCAGGATTTTGAACCACAGTAATCACTTGGAATAAACAGCTATCTGTTGTGATAATGTGCTTTCCAACTTTTTCTGACTCGTATCCAATTGTTTATTTTCACACAGACTCTTTGTCATTTTGCAGGTGCTCATATCCACAGGGAATTTGAATAAGTGCAACGGTGGAAATAATGTTACCAGCAATAAAAGCATTCGATAGGGAGAACAAGGACAAAGCAACAGAGCCTGGATAGAAGAAAGTTAGAAAGTTAAAAATAGCAGTCTAATAATAGTGACAAGCAACTGTGCGTCTCTCCTCCTATTGTCTATGCCTCCCAGGTGGGTCACCCCCTTGCATCTCCTTTTCACCCTTCAACCTGATTTTTGTTGGGTCCTGCCCCATTTAGACATGCACCCTCCTTTGCTCAACCTCTTCTCCATTTACCTCCTGTTACCTCCTTCCCCATGTACCTCATCCATCAGCCCTAGGTTTCCTCTGCAGGTTTGTTAATACGTTCTCCCTCTCTCACATTTCTCCTTGTTTTGTAATAATCTACTTTGCATGTGTCAATCCAAACCTTTCTGGCGTCTTGCTACCACCCGTTTCACCAGCTTATCTGTTTTCTTTCAAAGTTCTATCTCTCCTTTCCTTCAATTCTGGTCTTGTCCCTCTCCTCTTCCTCCTCCTCCTCTCTGGCCCTTTATCTCTCCCTTATTCCAGTGTCAGAGAACTGTCCAGTCCTTATGATTAATGGAGGAGATGCAGGACACCTTTTTTCTCTTTTTATTATATCCTTTTCTCTCTACTTTCCATATTTACCTTCTACTTTTTGGTCGATCCCAGCACACACTGACTGCAATGAACCGATTTAGTTACATCTATTCAAGCATCATCATATAGCCCTGTAGATTTATTTTCAACCCTAAACCTAAAAATGTCATTTGAAGGGGAGCTGTTTTTTTTTTTTTTTTTTCAGGAAGCTCTTTGTACAGCAAAAGGGAGACACACAATTTGCAAAGAAACCCACATTTATGAAAATGCAGAGGTCAAACAAGAACAAATCTTCCACAGCACTATGCATACAGACCTCCTGTGGGAACAAATTTTCTCTTTTCATCTTTTTGAAACCACTGACCATGCATTTCAGCACCCACTGGGTCACATGACCTGGCAAACTTATTCCCCAAAACATTTCAGCCAATCACGTTAAAACAAAAAGGGGGCTTATTTGGCATGTGTCCCTCAACAGAAACATGGCAGATGGGTCTTTTAAATAACTTGTTGCAACAGCTGCAACACAGTGTTGAGATGGTATTCATATCAAGTATCTGTTTATTTATTTATCAGAGCAGAGATACATTTACACTTAAATTGTTTATAAAACAAGCAAATTTAGGAAAATATCCTATTACAATCCTCACATATGAAGTATTTCTTTTAAATAACAACCACGCTGCGAGTGCAGTGGACCCGAGGCTGTAATGACACAGTACCAGCAGTTATTTCCCAACGTAATACTAAACAAGTGAATTTTTTTTTTCTCCCGCACAAAATTGTTTTGGTCATATCACCTTATCAGAGGTGAGTCAGCAACACTTCTCTTTTCTCCTAAGTCACAGAACACTACAATCAACAACAAATATATGTAATTCATTTATATTTTCCTGAAAATCAATGGCTATTCTTTTCTTTGTTTTGGCCTCCCATGTCTCAAAACATCCATCTATGACCGTAATTGTGAAATTTGTGCAATATAGTCTTTTGTAATAACCAGCTTGAGTATAATATGATTGGGGTATTATCCCATAAATATGACTTCATTTATATAACCAATACTTTAGGTATCATTCTGATGCTGATCTGTTCCCTGTGTCAACCTTTTTGAATTACTCAGACTTTAATATAGAAAACCATAAACGTTTTAAGTAATTATTTTCTTGACCTTAACCTTTTTTTTTTTTTTTTTTTCAAGAATTATACCACATCTCATAGTTTGTTGCCTGCCGTTTTCCTCATCAGTATTTCTCCTACACCTGACTGGCTCTGTCTGTTCCGCGTACCTGTAGTATTATTGAAGGGCAGTTACAGTGGCTCTTGTTGCCCCAGGGAGGATGGTAGATTGCTGGCTTCCAGGTCGTCTCTTACATCATTTCCTTTCTTGTCTCAGTGGACCATTTCCCTCAATTCTCCACATTTTTAAATTTTTTTCTTCTTCTTCTTATTTTTTTCAACCACCGCCTCGGTTGCCTTTGGTAATGAAACACGAGAGCAGCTAAAGCTGATGTAAGACGCACCATAGGCGACTAACTCCTCGTCTCAGTGGTGATGCTTTAGAAACTACGTTGGAAGATTTGTACTTTGCTTCATTATTTACAGTGAATGCACCTTTTTCTCTTTTAATATTTTTCCTTTCTTTTCTTTTCTCTTGGTGACCATTTTTGCTTTAATCATAAATTGTTTAATAAGTGTACAAATGTATGTTAGCCTATCCAAGAACAAAAATAACAAATACTCACGCTGTTCCCCAAAATCCAAACTATCATTTCATAATTTAGACAACAATATTGCTTTCTTTTCATTATCTTTTTTTCTTTCCTTTTTTTTTTTTTTTTTTTTTTATTGTTGGATGGATTTTCTGAACACTCATTTGGATAAACACACTTAGATGTGGGAGTTGGACTGTACCCAATGCAGCAGTGCTCTGCTTCTGGTCACTGCTGATCATTATGGGGAGGGATAATATCACTCATTCAGTTCCCACTTCCACGCTCTCCAAGCCAGCGGAACAAATTGCTTTCCAACTTAAACCTCCTTATACTACAGCCAGGCTTTGCACCTCAGAGGACAATTCAAAATGACATCAAAATCATACTTTGAACTCTCTGGAAGGTTTGACCTCAGAAAAGGTTATGCTTTACTATAGCTCCTTCATTTTAAGCAATTTAGATCCTCTGGCTGTTGTACATATGCTGTAGTTAGGGAAGTGATTTCACAAGCTTTGGTAGTGCAGTCTAATTACATGTTAGAAATTTTGAAGTGCTCACCTCCAGTAACTGCCTTTTGTTTGTTTCTCTACTTCAGATTGAGATAGGTAAAGCTTATCTGTAATGAGCACATTCATGAAATACCATTATATTTATTAAAGCTGTGGATATATACAGTAGAGCATATTACACAACAATAATATAATGCAACATCCATACAGGGCCTGTGTGTCTTAGCATGTAAAGGTGGAGGATGTGCAGCCACAGCTTTAGTGTTGTCTGAACATCCCCCATATGCCTTGTCTCTCTCTCTCAGCTAAGTTCTCTGCACTACAGTATAAATGTGCTACTTATTACAAGTTAATGCAGCACAGGAAATAATATAAGTTCAAGTAAAGTATAATATTAAGAAAAAATTGGCACATTCTCTATTATGTGCATATTCATATGACTTTTTTATTCTTATTGTTTACTTATTCTAATATGTTTTTTGTCACTGTTGTTTTGTCCTTACAGGCTGACTGGTACAACGCTGCCCTCACCAGTGATATCAAGTAAGAACTGGCTTCGGATACATTTTACATCAGACAGCAACCATCGGAGAAAAGGATTCTCTGCTCAGTACCAAGGTACAGTTTTTTTCACAACTTAAAGATATGCATCAGAGTTGAGGGGGTCTTTTAAAGACACAAAACCGATAAACAAGATAGGACTGACAATGCATTTGTGTCATTGTGTTATATATAGTATTGAAACACTGTAATTGAGAATAGCAATTATTGAGGATCAGTGACCGAAACCACCTGACTCAACCTGCCGGTCCTTTCCTGTCATCTAATTGACTCGATGTATGACTTCATTAGCATATTTAAGTGCATATTAGTTTACACATCGGGGCCCTGATTTAATTGGCTGCTTTCAACGCAAACACACCGGTCCAGGACCTGTCTCTCTTGTGATGTGCAGGAAGAGAGACAGTATGGCTGTTCCTAGCTGCTACGTTTGGATAATCCTTACTTTCTATAGGGTTGTTTTTACAGTGTTCTGTATGTGACATTCAAGCGTGTCTGTGTGTGTGAGGGACAGAGAGAGTTTTTATTTCTGTTATTGTCCGTAATGACGATACTAAAGATACAATAGATGGAATACATTTTAATTCCGCTCCTCTCCCTCTTCTTTCCCCCTCTTGTTTCCATTTCCATGTGGCTTTAAATATCTTTTCCCTTTCCCCTGTTCTGAAGTTCAGTTTCTGGATTTGTTGTGGGTTTGTTTGTTAAATGTGTGGAGAGTTGGTGTCCACTGCAACCCCTAAAATCAATAACTTTAAAAGATGTACAGTAATTCAAGTTTATAATCAAAGCATATTTATAATTAAATATATAACCTCAATTCTGTCTTTCCCACAGTGAAGAAAGCTATAGAGTTGAAGTCCAGAGGCGTGAAGATGATGCCCAGTAAAGACTCCAGTCACAAAAACGCTGTCTGTAAGTAAACTGCTTTTTGCTTCTTTTTTGTTTGGAAAACCACCTGGCCGACTGCTTATGGAAACATTTAGAAGATGTCTAAGAGAGCTCAACACACACAAATAGGCATATAATAATAATAATAATCTGTTTGAACCAGATGTATACATTACACAACTAAATACACAAATGTGCAGCAAATACATTTCCTTAATTTGACTTTTTCCTCAAGTGCAGTGTGCTTTCAGTCGCCATATGTTCATGCACACACACACCCACGCATACATACTCACACACATTGAATCTTCACACTGACACACGGCCCATTGCTTTTACAGAAGCTTTTTATAAAGTAGCATAGAAAAAATATTTTTGGCCAACAATTTAAGTTAGACTTTAACTTAGACAACATTTGACTTATCGTACTTATTTGGTTTTACTTTATGCTTATGTTATTAATTTGTCTAATTGAAAAACAAATAAATCATGCAATAAAATATTTTTTTTCTAATTGTTTCCTGATGAGCAGGCTGAAAGAGCAAATACACACAAAATATAAATGTAAATGTTTGTCTCAATCCAGTTTTTTTGTTTGTTTTTTTTCACTTAGGATATTAATACAATTAAGTAGCGTTATTCCAAAAAAACATTTAATGTGTATTTGTGTTAATACATGTCCATGGGCAATATGGAGCCCATCATTTGTGCCGAGAATTTAATTTGCTTTTTAGTATTCCTGTTTTTGAGTCACTCAGGCCTCTGTTGACCTCACAAGCGTCTGTTTTATTTCTCTTGATGGTTTCTTTAATTCTACCTGTGAAGAAATGTATTTGTTGCATGCAGTGAACCTCCCTCTGCTACTGATGATCTGATACTGTCCATAATAATCTCAACGCAGCACAGTGACTCACTGTGGGGGCGGCTGTGGCTCAGATGGTAGAGTGGTCGCCAGTGATCAGAAGGTACCTGGTTCGAGCCGAGACCCTGCAGTTAACATGTCGAAGTGTCCTTGAGCAAGACACTGAAACCCAAATTGCTCTTGATGCTGTGCCATCAGTGTATGAATATGTGAATGCTTAATGCTCCTGATGAGCAGGTGGCACCCTGCGAGGTAGTCACTGCCACCAGTGTGTGAATGGGTGAATGCAAAACCTGTAGTGTAAAAGCGCTTTGAGTGGTCAACAATGACTAGAAAAGTGCTATATACATACAGGACATTTACTATTTGATAGAAAAACTCATGAAGCTAGTGCTTAAAAAAGAAGTCCTTGTATGTTTTTGCACAGGCAGTATCTATTTCAGCTTTTGTTGTTTTTTCATGGTCAAACCTTAAATGTGCCCACTACATCTTATCCACCACAACAAGAAAGAAATGTTTCTGTCCCCATCAGGTGAAGTTATTAATCCTTATTTTGACTGGCCACCTCTGACTAAAAAAATGATATAAGAGTCACAGAGTTCACAGATGAAAGAGGATAGGCCAACAAAATATCCACATGGGACTAACAAAAGTTCACCTCCTGTTTCCTGTCAACAGTCTGTCCTCTAGGCTGTGTCCAAAAACACTCCCTAGAGCTTCCCTTTGTTGAGCATGTTTCAGTATAATGAGCTCACTGACAAGTGTCCAAAATGTTGGGTTTTTTTTAATTTTGCGAGTCATTTTTCGGCCGTTGTTAATGACTGTCTCACAATTTAAAAATATCATACCTGATCAACATTGTTCGCTGTGAATTCGGCCATAATGCCTTGAAACGCAAAAAAATTGCAATTTCTTATATTGCTATTGCTTTTGTTGTTGTGATTACTGTTTTTTTATTCATTAATTTACATGTTGAAAATATAGAGAATGACAGAAATTTATAGGAGAGAGAGTATACAATTTATAATTCCCGGAATGTTGCTGTTTCTTGGTTAGCACCTAAAGCACTGGTCACCAGGTCACC
>KV751315.1:4410434-4436502 GCA_001698575.1 Mola mola
TACTTTTATATTTTTATTCATTTATTTATTTTTTACAGAAATCATAACCTGCTTTTGCTGCAGTTACTTTGGTGTTTCTTGTAGTTTTGATTTTGGAGCCCTGCTGAAATGCTGTCTGATGAGAGAATAACCTAGTATACCACTCTGGAGGATAGTAGTGCATTTTGTCAATTAATGTGCAGGACTTTCATCTTTCAGCTAAGACAGATATGAGTTGGGAAACTGTGTGATAAAGTATAGTGCGGTTATAAAATAATTGCACAATTACATATGTTTCATTTAAAAGGTTCAGATCTGCAGTTTTTTTGTGGTTAATTTGAATAACCACAGCTTTTTTTTTTTTTTTTAATCGTTAGCTTTGATAAATAGTTGACCGATGTCATTAGTTGGAGTAAGAGGTAAAGAAAACTGGTTGCTTCAACCCACAAAAAGAGAAATGAGTTTAACAGAAGAAAAGGGTCGCACACCATCAAAGCAATCTAGGCCTGTAGAGCTTCTCATTTTATGACTATCTTTTAATAGTAGTTTTAGTATAATTGCTTATATTATTGTCTTCCTAAAAGAAACACAAGATCAAATGGTTTTTGTGGATTTGATCTCTTATCAAACCATCGCTTTTTCAGAGAATGACTCCAGATGATTCATAACTAATACACGGCTCGTCGGTTTCAATGCTGGCAAATAATGTGCGCAGTAGGTGTCAGTTACTGTGGTTTATTCTGCAATTCAGGCCATTAAAAAGTGTTTCCAGTAGCTGGGTTAAAAGGATTTAATTATTAACTCAGTCAGGAGCCACCTTAGCTTGCAACTACTAAATAAATCAGCTGTTATTTAAAGCCACAAAGCCACAAAGCCACAAAGCCGAAGTCAGTGACCACTATGAGGGAATCAAAATAAGCTTAAAAATCATATTGACGACAAGTCTGTCGAAGCGTTAATTTAAGGTGTTCTGTATGTATTTGAAATCTGGGGTGGGAGACCCACTTTTGTTAATGTCAGAAACAGCATTCAGCTCACGTGACAGAGATCTTTAATTATCGGAGTCCTTACCTCGTACCTCATCTATTTCTGAGCATTTAGCATTCTAATAAGACGCCTTATCAATAATTCTGTTGATTTACATGCTCAGCCAAGCATGTGCTCCTGCAATTAACATTACTGTGGCGTTAGCTTTGTGTATTTGAATGTGTGTGTATACGTGGAAATAAAACTCTTCTCAGCTTGTTGGTGCAATAGAAATGAAATCTGCTAGGCAATGTGTTTACTTGAGTGTGTGCATGGCGAGTTCCCAATCATTTTCCAATATTTATCAATGATGTGATGCTCAGTGAAGATTTTGATTTCACACAGTCTTTCTAATCATAACTGTGCAAACTAAGCATGCACATAGATGCATGCATATATGCAAACACACACTGTTGTTTCCACAGGGGAGTGTTGCCTGCAGTCAGAACAGAAGCCCAAGCTGCTAAATTTGTTACAAGAAGGGCCAAGATAACAAAAACATTTTGTTAATTTTGTTATGAAGCAGCTCTTACCATGGAAGTCTCTAAAGGTGTTTTTTGTTGTTTTGTTTTTTTTGTTTTGTTTTTTTCCATTTGGCTTACACACAATTTTATTCCCTTCCTAACTAAATATTAATGTCAAAAAGAAATTAACTGTGCACAAAATAAAGCTCGGCTGCATTTGACCTTCAGATGTCACACTGCCTTGGGTGTATTTTATTGTGATGTTGGATTAAAATCACAGTTCACTTGTTTATCTGCTTTAAGAGTCTTACAATTGGCTCTCCCACTTGTGAAATTATTTCTGCACTGCACTTTATCTGCCATCACAATGTAAGCCAAGGAGTGATCATAGGGACCGTTAAGTGCGGAGTACGGTGTACGGAGTACGGAGATTCTTTAAGCTTTTGTAGCCCTCAATCTAAATGAGAAATAGTTTCTCACCATGGGTCCCATGTTCACTAAAGCACACCAGCTTTTTCATCATGGGGACAAAAACTGAGAAAACGTGAATATTCACTTTAAGCTTAAGGTGCTGTAAGGTTACGCTAGTGTAGTAAAGTAGGACCATCAGGCTGGGAACCAAGATCATTAAAACAATAAAAAAAAAAAAAAAGTTCAGCCAAGGTCTGATTTTCTCCCAATGCAGTCTTTGAACAACACTTCTTCACACTGTATTACTCCCTATAGTCATATTATAGCTCTATAGAAGAGAATGTGTCGCCTTTATGCAATATATAATCATTACAAAGAACTAGAGACTGATGATAATGAGTTTTACCTGTCTAAAGAATGGAGCACTTGAATGAATCATAATCTAAAAGATGGTCTGGAACAGGCTCTAACCTATATTAAAGTACAGTCCAATGGACAGACCCACATGAAAATGAGATCAAATCAGTTTGATAACATCCTGTTCATGAATTATTCTCACAGACAGACTCAATTGTATTTTTGTAACTGTATAGCTAGTCCATAATGTCCCTTTTATGACCACCTTTAGCTGGACCTGTAAATGCAGTCTGCTATGTTTATTGATGCTACATCTACCCAAAAAACACCCCACCCCAAACACTGATGTTTTTCCCTTTATTTGACATGAACAAAGTAAATAATGACATTGTTTAAAAGATGTGTCAGTTTATGTCTGTCTCCCAGACGTGAATCCAAATAATCTTCAAGGAGGTTGGAGATATTGGTGAGACCGACGTATCTTGTGTAAAATGTTGGAGTCAAAATGTGCTGTAGTTTTTGAGTTACAGGTCCAGACAGACATAGACAGTATACTGGTTTATATGCTGTCTTTTATGACAGTGGTGTCCTCAATGGATCCCCGCGTCCCTTCACGGTCTGTGGCTTAAAGTAAAAAAATACAGTAAGACGACGATAGATAGATGGATGGATGGATGGATGTATGGATGGATAGATAGATAGATGGACACTTCTCACATTTACTTAAATATTTATTATATTTTCTCAAACTTGTACCAGTGTTGTATTCTAATCACTTCAATTATTACTGCAAGCTGAATTTTTACTTTTTGTTTGCTTGTTAACTCTGCCAACTGTAGTTAGGTTTTCGACTTTTGTGATGTTTGATGATGAACCTGATCTGGATTTTTTATGAATTTTCAAATACTTGGAAGGAGCTTGCATGATGGTGCAGCAAAGCTGAATAGTTTTAGGAACACATACTTTCTTTCTCTCTCGAGATTGTAACATGGGTAATGATATGAGGGATCTTGTGGGCCCAACAGAACGATGCCTGGAAGATGGCTATGGACTCTCTAAGCTGTTGGCTTGATTGAGCTGTGTGCATGAGAGGCTGGGAGAGAAAGAGAGGGTGGAGTGGATAAGAGGCAGCAAGAAGAGCAGACAGGAGCAGGGGAAGAGAGCATATCAGCAAACTGTACATTCCTCTCCTCATCCAGCAGGCATCTGAAGAGCATCTAAAAAGCTCTTACCTGAAACACGTCAGCAGATAGCATGCACTCACACAATAACACACACACACACTCCCACACTCCCCCCCTCTCTCTCCTGCCATTCCTTTTTGCCACTTTGACCACATTTTCGGTTTTAATGGTTCATCTGTCAGTCGTTATACTTCCTAAACTTGCGCTATATGTCTTTGCATTTTTTAATGCAAATGTCTTTTCTGTTTGTAAGCCTTAACATTCCCTTTTAAGCCTGCAGTTTACCATTTTCCTCCAATTCCCTGAGCCACTGGTTAGTAGCGCTTCTTGCTTGGAATTTCAACAACAATTTATTACAAAAAAGAAAATAAAACTGACAGCAGAAGAAACAGTAAAGGTTTTGTTTTTGTTTTTTTTACAGTATTGCACCACAGTATTAAAATACAGCATCTGATATCTTTTGAGAAATATTTAAATCAATAGTATATCAGACAGGGAAGCAGCAAAATTTACAAAGTTGAAATAAATTACAATCTAATAATGTACTTCTACGACAAGCATGCCCACTTTCCCAGTTAGTTCACTGAAAACGTCATGAAAAGTCACCACCATCAGCATTTTACTCTACAGAAGCAAAATGCTTTAGTGAGTACACAACTGTAGTCTCTTAGTTTTACTGAAGTTCTACATCAAGATTTACTAAATTAAAAAAAAAAAACAACAAAAAAACAGTGGCTGTGTATTTAACACTATTTTTGTTACATTTTGAAAATCATCCACGGAGTACATGTCTAATGTAATTCTGGGCATTCCATTTGGACCAGGAATTCATCTTGCGTGACACCCCTCGTACAATACATTTGTGTTTAAATTTTACTTTATACAACTATGTCAGGTTGTATATATATTTGCTATATGAAGTTGCAAATGAAAACTTAACGTGAAGAAATGCAGTTTAAAATTTTACTTGAAGTAATTGTACTTAGTTGCAACACCACTGCAACAGTCACACATCCATGCCTGTTGCTATTTTGAAAACTGCTTACTTAATCTTAGGTTCCTCAACGGTATAGAATGTTTAAGGCCTGACAACAGAAACAGTATAATGCATAGGTCATAGGGATGTAAGTCTCAAGGGGAAGAGTATCGTCAATAGTTTAGGTGGGAGAGAAAGAAGCACTGAGTCATTTCCCTGTGGGAAATGAAGGTCTATTACATACACTGGCAACAGTGAGAAAAGTAGGCAATTTTTTTTTTTATCATTAAAAAGTCGACTGCAGAGGTGAAAATTTGCTGAACACACTTTGATGATATGGAAATGACACCATGCATCATAAGCTTGTGTTTAAATACTGAATGATCTTTTAAGTGCAAATGCAGGATTAAGTCAGTTTGAGGATTTTTGACATCAGCTCAGCAGTGATATTTGGCAGGCTTTTATCCTCCTTTAACAATCTCATGTTGTTTGCATGAGCTGGATTTGTTTCGGCAATATGAACCTTTGTATTTGATACCAGTGAAAGCCGTTTGAACGTGAGCAAGAGAGGATGCAAGAGAGTGTGACACAGAAAGTGTGTTTTTGAGTGCGTTTTGTGTGATGCTTTTTGGACAGAATATCAAAACACAGCAGAACAACAAGACAGCTAGTTCTGCTTGCATCATATCTCACACAGGCAGACATAGACTGCGTCTGCTCACAACCCCTCAGCACCCACAAATGCAGCAAATCATGCATCCATCTTTTATGTTAGGCTGAACAAAACTTTGGCACCCCTTTGTAAATTGCAGTTAATGTGAGAGAGGAAAAGGGGGGGCGAGCAAGCTGAGAATGCAAAATTAGAGAGACAGAGTGAGTGGGAGTCAAGGCAGATGAAGAATAAAATGAAGAGAAGCAGAAATGCGATTTATTCAAGAAAACATGGGCAGAAAGAAAAAGACTAAGGTTTAGAGGTCAGATATTGTTCTTCCTGCACTTTATTTTTATATACAACCAGGATATCTACTTTTTTCATAATACTAGTTCTTTGACAGCATTTTCTATTTTATTTATCTCCTTCTTTCCCTTTCTCTCTTTTTTTAGTTACCCACCTTTATTCATTCAGAGTTCCATCAAGGCAGACAACTCATATTATCTAGTATAATTTACATTTACATTATATTTTAGGCATGCAACAGATGGTCCCAGCCAGAGTGGAGTCCAATATCCCAAATCCCAACTATGCTCTGTGCTTTTTTTTTTTTTAAAGAAAAATATCATGAAGATAGATGGGATGTTATTGGACATTACATGGGCATTTGGTTAAAAAAATATTACACCTGTTACAACCCTGGCTCAAGGGGAATCAACACAATGAGAAGCACAAGACAAAAAAAAAATGTTTTTCTGGTTATTAAGTCAAAACAAAGGAAAACAAAAGATTAGTGGCAGGTCCATATGCAGCATGTCTAACTGCAGCAGTGTGGAGAGAGAGAGGGGTGTGGATCTGGGCTTTTTAAGATAAGATAAGATAAGATGTAGCATTATTGATCCCCCTTGGGAAAAATTCAGGTTGACACAGCAGTACGGAAGTGAAAGTAGTAGCGCAGGGTAGAAAGTACCAAAATAAGTCAACACACAGTATAAGAAAGGATAAATAGAAACTAAAATACTAGATACAAAGACCACACTATTATGTTAAAGACCATACATACCTGCATGTGATCACAGGTGATCACTGGTGAAGCTCAGGTACCTGTAAAGGAAATTCCAGACCTCATATTTTACATCGAATTCACACCTAATTCTTTGCTTAGTTGGTGTGGACCAGATGTGAATTGGATACACTGTTTCATTTTTCAGCTGGTTCGGTTTGCGTTCACAAAAAGTCATAGTCCACTCCTGGTTTTCCTCTCTACCTGCATGCCTACCTCTCCTAATCAAGATCATTAGACTCACCTGTTCCACCCAGTCGGCTCTATCACCCAGCTTCCTCTTAACCAGCTCCTCCACACTCACTCTCTGCCAGATTGTCGTCGCGTCATGCACTACCCTCCAGCACTCTGTTCTGGACAGATCTCCTGGTACCTGACCTGCCTTCTGCCCCTGACCACATCTCCTCGTCTCTGCCCCGGTAACCTGACCTGCCTTCTGTCTTTGAACTTTGCATCTGCCCGCTCCCTGTCTGCCTGCAGCCTGCCTGGACTCCCTCTCCGGAGACTCCTGCCCCATTCAGAACTTGGACTGTGCTCGCCGACCAGGCTTCCTGATTGTCGTCTGTTTGGACTCCTTAACATTGTCAATAAAGTTCTGAACTGTTCCGGTCTAGGTTTGTGCTGTTCTTTGGTCCGCTCTCACACCTGTTACACAAAAGCGAATCTCAAGCAAACTATATAATTGTAGACAAAAGTTACTTGCCTGGAATTTTGTTCACTTATTGGTAAGACAGTGGATAAAAAAAAGAAAAAACTAACAATTTTTACTGCAGCCTACATCATGATGCATCTACAGGTTATTTTCCTGCTCATCTTTGTCTGGAGTGCATAACAGCTGATGTTAGCTGTTATGAACGTATGTTCAGACAGTGTGCACTGATTAATTTAATAATTGGTGCCATTCCTAAAAGATGTTCTGCAATAAGGAGAATGTACTGCAGAGGATGGCTGGTTCTAATGAGATCCTACTACGATCTGTTAACAACACAGAGGAGATCAATGAGTTAAAACTTAACATAGCAAAATATAGTCTATCTTATTTTTCAATGTTTCTAGATATTGTTGAGGTCATGATTCTAAATAAATTTATCTTTATTATCAAAGGAGCTGCCACTTCTCTGCAGTGCATCACATATTTTTATGTATTCTTGACGCAGCTTCTCAAGTTTAACGCGACACTGCTCAACACTTTGGTTAAATCTATTCTGCTTCATTCGGTCGCTAAAGATTTTGAACACATCCGAGTTCCTGTGTATGTTTTCCAACAGTTAAGAAATGTTCTCTTCTGCCCATATTTCCAGAAGGCATTTCTGTTCTTCGTAGCTCTACGTTTGTCCCCTGCTGCTCATTTTGCTAGCCACAACCTGCTAACTTCTCCTTCAACTGCAAAAAAAGGCTGAAATAAGGATACAAAAAAAAATCAAAAAAAAGACCTGGAGAGGACATCTGTCATGACACTTTCCTGTCCTTGAATGCAACCATTTTTCACTCCCAATTTTTCGCACCCACTCATACTGTTAACAACCACAATCGGATTATGATCTGTGTAGACCAACAATGATGCACTTGAAACATAGCCATAAAAATCTTTCAAAGCCAAGGTAAGTACCAAGGCTTCCTTTTCGCTGGTGGAATAGTGTTTTTGATGGACATCAAATTTCTTTGAGAAATAACCGCATTGTCTCCTCCAACAGAACAACTCCAGCCCCTACATCACTTGCAATCACAGCTAACTTAAAGGGCCTTTTGAAATCTGTAGCTGAAAGAACAGGTGCATTACTCAACAGATATTATTAAAAGCCACTTGGAACTTTTCACTCCAGAAAACAGGGACCTTCGGACTCAGCAGGTTTGTCAAAGGAGCACCAATGGAGGCAAAATTACTACAGACACAGATAATAGCCAACCATTTCAAGGAAACCCTTGAATTCTTGGCATGAGGAGCACAAAAATTCAAAATGGCCTCCACTTTAGTTTCAATTTGCCTTACAACACCACAACTAACTACTATACCCAAGTGTGAGACTGTGGACTGCCCAAACTCACACTTAAAGAGGTTCAGTGTCAAATTTACAGCTCCAAGCTAGCAGAACACATTCTTAGACTGAGCAACATGCTCATTCCAGCTGTGACTATAGATAAACACATCATCTAGTAAGCTTCACAACACTCAACTCCATCCAACACCTTGTTGACCAGAGACTGGAAAGTTGCTTGGTTACAAACCTTGCTGAACCAATCAGGACAACAGGGCCCTCTATTTGAAGACGAGGAAAAGAGTCAAGCTTTGTGAAGACATTTACTAAAACTTGGCACAGCAATATCATGTGCAAGCATGCAATTTGTCTCTTTACGCAAGAACGATGCTTAAGAGAATTTAACCTGTATGGATGCTGGTGGACAGGAGACACATAACCCTCATCAATGTCCTGGTGAATCACATTACTCTAAGTTGGCATATCAGAAAACGGTTCTAAGTTTTATTTGATTAACTTAATTAGTAATAGTTAATCAGTACGTTCAGGGGTCTTGGCAAGCTCATGAGCCCTAGTTAGCTCAAAAACTCTAAACTCTAAACTCACTCATGTAATCCAACAAGTTGTTTATAGGGCCTGATTCATAAGCCAACTATTTCTTCTTCCATAGCATCAGAAGACCCCTCACAATATGCCCAAACACAAATTCAGCTGGATTGAAACCAGATGACTCCTGAGCCACCTGCACACCAGTCTTTTTTAAACTTCATGCAGTAGGCACACAGCATGGTTTTAAGTGTTTGATGAAACCTTTCCAGTGCACCTCGTGATTTAGGGTGGTATGCAGAAGAGGTGCAATGCTGGATTTACAGCTGCTGGAAAACCTGTAAGAATATGCAACTCATGAAATTTGAGCCCTGGTTAGAATGAACAACCATTTGAGCCCAGACACTAAAGAACTTGATTAAGGGCTTTAACTATAGCGGATCATAGTCAGAGGGTATTAATTACCTGACTTGCAGGGTGGGAGTGGACCAACACAATCAGTCAAGACTTGTTCAAGTGGCTCTTCAGCAGCAGAGATTGGATAGATAGGAGCCGTGGGGATGTTCTGATGTGGTTTGCCAGCCATTTGGCACACATTATGATTTATAGTACTGGGAGACATCAAATTTACCCCCTGTCCAATGAAAGTGTCTAACCACACAAGTTTTCCTGATTCCTAGATCACCAAAAAGACAATGATCATGAGCCAAACGCAATATCTCAGTTCTAAAATATACTGCTCCTGTCATTTTGGGTAGACATTTTAGCAGAAGTCCACATCCTCATCAACACATCGTTACTAAGGAAATAACCACAAGCCTCCCTAGCAATGACATTCTCAGATTCAGATTCCTCTTGAAATATAACCGCAGTTGTTTGCTCTTTGTTTTGAAACCAACTGATTATGAAAGGACACCGTTTCCATTATACCAAATCCAGTGAGGTTTACATTACTGTTTTCCATAAATGTTTCCGAAAGATTAATACCAGACGAAAACTGCTCTGGTTTTCCCTTTTTTATTTGTAAATATTTTGGCATGAACCTTACCTCCGTCATTCACCAAGAAGCAACGGAACACTGTGAAAAAAGAGCTACATCAACTTCACCAGCTACCAACTCACAGTTTATGTATGGGTAGATAAAAAAAAAACCCTTGCCAAAACCCTTCACCAAAGGATGAGAACCAAGAGAGGACTTTTCAGTTGAAAAGCAGTGCATCCTAAAGAATCACAGACTAAAAAGCACCTGAATCTGAACTTTAACATCGGGATCAGGGCATAAAGACACAAAGCCGACTGTTGACAAGGAGCAAGTTGTTCAAGTAACTGCACCATGTGGTATTTCTCAATGGTTTTCACAAAGGCAGCAGGTTTAACAGATTCCTGTTTTTTCTTCAGTACAGCATAATCAGAAACAATATGTCCAACAGAAGTTTGTTTTAAAGGCTGAGCCTTGGGGGCAGACTTATTCTTATTAGGTGAATATTATCCCACAAAGTTAATGTTATGAGTGAGAAAAAAAACACCTGCTAGTTTTGCAGCTTGATCTAACGTCACTGGCTTTTGTTCATTTAAATACACACAGTTCATCAACTCATCAAGCAGTATGAGCTGCTAGAGATGCCCTTCAGAGTCAACTTTCTGAGTTAAGCATCAACTATTGAAAAGATTTTCCTTTCGGTCTTGCAAATTCAACACAATTTTGTTTATTTCTGCTTTATATGGGTCCTGAAACACTGACAATAGACTTCTGGAACCAGTTCATACACTCTTAGAACTGTCCCTTTAACCAAGTCATAATCTGAACTCTGCTCAATACTTAAGGCAGAATATGCCTCATGGGTTTTCCCAAAAAGTACACTCTGTAAAAGTAATGTCCTCAACTCTTAAGGTCGTTTTGAAGTGACAGCTAGATGTTCACAAAATGAGGAAAATACCTTTCAGCATCTTTTTCATGGAAAGGAGGAACTAAATTGATATGGTTGGATAAATCAAAATCAGACCGAGTTGGCAGAGAAGCACTCCTCAATTCCAGCTTCTTTAAGAGCCTTTCATGTTCTAGCAACATTTCTTTAAGTTTAAGTTCATTCTGTTTTTCCTCAAGTTCGTTATTTCTTTTACAGCCAGTTCCCTGTGCCTCAACTAGATGGCAGCCTGTAAAGAAACACGAGGCATAGGCTCGACAAACTTTTTTTTGACAAACAAAAAAAAGCATGATACCCTACTGAGCACATGGTTCCCTCTTCCCTTCCATCAGAATAATGGTTGAGCATGTTTTTGTAAGTTATTTTCAAAAGATGTGCAGAGTACCATGCAGATTACACATTTTAGAGCAAACCCTGGAGACCTGCCTGTCTCGCTATCGTTTGAGGTTATCAGGCTCCAGACAGCTTTAAAAGCTGAACTCAGGGTCCCACAGTAAACCAAGGATGCAGTTTACTGCTGTGACATGAAGCATGCCCCCATTTCTGGGATACCCTCTAAAATAAAAACATCAAAAGAGTGAAACGTTAGAAGGACAAATGTTCAACGATCTAAAGTCAAATTAGGAGATTAAAAAGCTGCAACACCACCTCGATAAACGATGAAACATGAACGAACATTAAACATTCAAGAACAGAACTTCAACTGATTCCCAGACGAGGCCCCACTGTGTTACAAATTTGGCTCAATGGGAAGCAACACAACGAGAAGCACAAGACAAAAAAATTATGTTATACTGTTTATTAAGTCAAAACAAAGGAAAACAAAGGATAAGTAGCAGGCCCAAATGCAGGCTGTCTTACTCGAAACAGGGGACTGCAGCAGTGTGGAGAGGTGTGGATCCAGGTTTTTTAAAGAACACACATACCTGCATGTGATCACATAGATCTCATAGAGCTTTCTGCCAGAAAATCACCTGAGGATAACCTGTGGTTCCACTGCTGAGGGGGTTGTGTGGACGTCTTTCACCCAGGAAACTGGGGTGTGTGTTAATTGCAGGGTATTCATTGTTTTTGTTTTAATCAATAATTTCAAGTTTTCAGGTTTGGTTTGGCTTGTTTTAGTCACCACAAAAACTTGGTTATGCTCAGCAGACAAAAAAGCGTGGTTTAGGTAACAAGTATGTCATCAAAAGTCACACTGACCTTTCCAGAAAAAAGCTTTCAAGGTTAAAAAAAAAAAGGTTTTTACTTAGTTAAAATGATGATTAACCATCGTTTACTTCAGGGTATGGAGACCTTGTGATCAACAAGTTGCTACCATCCCATGTCCCTGTGTTCTCAAGCAGATCAATCATGATATTCTTTCCACCTTTACAATCTTGTCGAAATATGGCCATATTTGGCTCCCAAATCATAGGTAAAGACAATCATGTCACCAATCCTGAATCAAGGTGCCATCCACAAATGAATTGTTGATGTAAAATTAGGTTGTATTTATATCAAGAAAATGGCAAAAGGATGGGCTCAGCCTTCCAGTAAGTTCATTTTATAGACAATATATCATTTTGTATAGTGTTTTATCTTGTATAATCTTAGAAGCTTGGTTGTTCCTAGCACAGGAATGCTGTTGGCAGTTTAGTAAACATATTGAAGTTGCACTGCAAAAAATGCACAGTACAACCAAGTATACAAGGTAAGTTGGCTCCCATCAAACAATTTACAACATGGAAGAGAGGTGGAGAGGAGGAGTGGGCTTACTAATAGCTCCCCGTTCTCAGCCAGTGTGTTGGAGTTTACCCCGGTTGACGGAAGTGTTGCTTCCTTGCACATATGGGTTTCGGAACGGGCCCTGACTGTGGTTTGCGCCTATGCGTCAAACAGCAGTTTGGAGTACCCATCCTTTTTGGAGTCCTTGGAAATGAGTGCTGGAAAGTGCCCCTAATGGGCACTCCGTTGTTCTACTGGGAGATTCTAATGATCACGTGAGCAATGACAGTGAGACCTGGAAGGACGTGATTGGGAAGAACGGCCTGCCCGATCTGAACCCGAGTGGTGTTCAGTTATTGGACTTCTGTGCTGGCCACAGTTTGTCCATAAGTAACACCATGTTCAGCCATAAGAGTGTCCAAAAGTGCACCTGGCACCAGGGCACTCTAGGTCGACAGTCGATGACTGACTTTGTAGTCATATAATCGGATCTAACCAGTTAGCGTTGGTCTCCGACAGGGCTGCCCCTTGTCACCAGTTCTGTTCCTAATTTTAAGGGACAGAAATTCTAGGCCCAGCGAAGTGGCGGAGGATGTCAAGTTCAGTGGCATCCGAATTCCGTCTCTGAATTTTTGCAGATGCCGTGGTCCTGCTGGCCTCATTGAACAGTAACTTACAGCTCACGCTTGGACGGGCAGGCCATGGTTTCCAGAGGGAAAAGGGTGGATTGCCCATTCCGGCTCGGGGAAGAGTTGGTGGAAGTGGCCGAGGAGAGGAGCATCTGGATCTCTCTTCTCAGACCCGGATAAGCAGTAGAAAATGAAATAAAATTATACATTCTGTTTATTTGCCCCTTAAGCTAAGGGGGATCCATTGTTTCATAGGCTTAGACTTGTGCTTCGCTGCCCCTCGCTCTGTTCCCTGGATCAATTGGAATAGAACGTGCTCACCAAAGCTGCTGTTTGTTTTTGTGGGGACTGGAATGTTTTTGTTTTTTATTTCACCATACTGAAAGTAATTGTGTTTCTGTGACCTGGTATTATAGGGTCTGGTTGTCTTACGTGTGGAGAATCTAATGTAACTACATTGCAGCAAACTTTAAAAACTCATATTCACATTTGCAGCCCATTTAAATGGTATCAGCTCCACACCTGCCAACCTGTAATTAAATTATTAGCAACAACAGTTTCAGCCTACACATGTAAACATGTTAACGTTATCATACACACACACACACTGAGACCTTACATAGCAGTTGTGTGCTCTCTCTTGCATTGTTTGAAAAACTCAGCACAATACCTCTGTCTATGGCTCCAACTGCCCATGTATTCTGAGAGTCACAGATATGTATTAGTTCTCTCTAAGCAAACACCATAGTTATAAGCCTAAGGATTTGCACAGTGACAGGAGAAAATCTGACTAATAACATGTGTCATATAATGTAGTATTTAACAGTACTTTTACCTGATACAAAAGATTCATGATAGGCCTTTCACTGCTCACTTCATATTAATTGACCCCAGAGATGACTGAAATAAGAGATAAGTAGAAATAAATTGTCCACCAAACTCTTGGTAAGCATTTAATTTCTTAAGATATTTCTTTAGAAGTTATATTCAAGCCAGCAAATAACCTGCTGCTATTGTTACACAGTCCTGGAGAATGGGAAGTGGAAAATAATAGTTGGATGAATTGATGGATGTTTTATTTCTAATTATTGTTTTTAAAATACTCCACAGCAGTACTAGATCACAGGTAAGGCAACAATAGCAAATGCATCATCAATTGGTTTTAAGAAGTCATAAAAGTCTAAAAGTCATTTCAGAATCACAATAGATTTGACATTTCATCTGCTCTCTGATGCTAATCCATATTTTTTTACATTCTATGGATCTGTTTGACCTCCTTGCTGTTCCAAAAACAGCTAAAATAATGTGACCATTAAAAAGTGAAAATAATAATTTGATAATAAACAGTTAAAAAGGGTGGTTTGACGGTGCCATCACCGTCAAACCAAAGCTGCAGGAGTCTAAATCTGCACCTCTCAGCCGACATAGACTCAGACAGTTTTGCATTATTTATTGTGTGTCTTATATAATTCTTAATCAACAGCTCATCCTTTACGGAATCACTGTTACTTATCGGTGTTTAATGTACCTTTCTAATAAGCCATCAGATTTTATATGGGTCATTACTCATATAGCCGACACACATAGAATGAAAAATAATTTTCAAGAAGTAAGGTTTGCACTAATATGAAAAGACTTGATTGAAACAGAGTGCTTTTAAATGATTTCTTAATTCCCTCCATGGTGTCTGCCCCCTTATCGTGAAAAAGAAAAACTACCTCCTTCATTCAGGACTAAACAGCAGTCATAAAATAAAAATGTCCCCCATGACTAATCCGCCTAGTCTCAATAGCAGTTGAATGGTTCCTATGGTTCTTAATTTCATTTTTTTTTTTTTTTGCCTTTATCTGTAACTATTTTCAGACTGAAAACCCTTTCAAAATATACTCATCTTGAATCATGAATACTTGAATACTCCCATTGTGTGAATCACTGAGAGGGCACTGGCTCCATCAGTATTTGTCTGTTAGATTTAATGTGTGGTCAAGTGTTTATGTATTTGCAGGGATATGTTTGAAGTGTGATACCTTGTTATTGTAAAGCATAGAAATATTCTAGCAGAATTGTGATGTGATGAAAACAGGTGAAATAGATATTGAACAGGGGAAAAACAGAAGTTTTCACGATAATGGGAGATGTGCGTGATGGTTGTAACTTGTTGTTAACCCTACCCCTACACAGTTTCAAATGAAGGTTATTTTTAAGGAAATTACAGTTACAACAAACCCTCTCTCTTGTAAATGCAAATTGCAAAAAGCCAGTGGTGGAATATAAGGTTTTTTGGATCACCAGTAGCGCCTAAGCAGAAGGTGTAAAAAGAGAAACACCCTGTCTAAGGCACAGAGAGAGATTTGTCCAGCTGTAGATCTTTACACTGTTTAACAACAGGATGGAGCTACTGCACAACCAGAAGTGAATGTTTGGCCATTAAGCTTTACAGACAAGACACCATGCAGACTTTCACTCAGAAGTCTGAAAGTCCCTTGTGTGTTTGACAGCGGGGTATTGGAGACAACGAGAGTTGGAGAAAAGGAAGGAGCTGAGAGAAAAGAAAGCATGCAATAGAGAGAGACGGAGAGAAATACAGAAGCAGGGAAATTATAGATTCTAATTTTAATGATCTGTCCTTATTGTTGTCTTGTACAGGTTCTACATTATCATTATTAATTTGAGTATTAAATATCTACATTTCCACAACTACCTCCTTGAAAACCCAGCTATTATAAAATATAAACAGCACTGTGTCACCCAGTTGTGGCTTTGTCAAACAATCACAGAATCAATGTCAGTGTTAATACTTTTTGTGTGTTGTCGCTGCTGTGTCTCCTTATCTAGAGTTGGCTCCAGTGTGCAGTTCAGTTGTGATGACAGCTATGTACTACAGGGATCTAAAAGTATCACCTGTCAGCGAGTCACAGACACCCTGGCTGCCTGGAGTGACCACAGACCAATCTGCAGAAGTAAGTTTGACCAATTATTTCCTCTAGGAGCTGAACTTTTGTGCTTACGCATTAGAGCTGAAGTGCCACAGCTACTCTATGGAATGGCTCCACGTCAGCCATTTCAAAATAATATGTTATGCGGTTAAATGACAACCACAATCTGCATTTAAGTAGTACATTTATGCTCAGACTGGTGCAAAGAGCTTTCCACCATGTCAGATGTATGAACATTACAATAAAAATTCATAAACTGAGGGTTGCGGAGCTGTCTGGCGGGGCACAGACCTGCCTATCTGTGATTCAGTGTTACACTCAAGGACACTTCAGGGTGCAGTTAGGAGTCCAACCATGTTGACCTGCTTTGCCAACTATCACTGCCCCAGAGCACCAAGGATTCAAACAATTATGATCTATCCTGTCATCAGAGATCCACCTACTAAAGCACTGAAACAAGACTTTCATGTCTATTATGCAGCAGGACTATGTCGGCCAAATGCAACCTTATGGTACCTTAATGCATTCTTAATAGATAGTCGTGGACTTAAATGGCTTGATTAGGACAGATCAGAGGTCGCATTAGATTTGCTTACTGTCTGTCATTTTGATGGACAATATGAACAAGCAATTCGCACAAAATTAGACTGAAGTCATTTGACCTATTACAGTTTAGCCTGAACTCAAACCTTCATCCCCCATCAGGATGGACTTTCTTGCTTAAACATAGTTAAACATATAAAGGGAGCTTTCTGCAAAGGTGATTTGATTTTGGTTTGGCCATTAGGATTTATGTCTTTGCCTCTTTATATTTAGTCATTTTTTTTAACCTGTTTAACCTGGAATTACCAGAGTTTTATAACTGACACAGACTCCTTCTGCACAATTGGCACAACTGCACCCCTCAGTGACTTAAAATGGTCACAGATGAGGGGGTCTACTACTGATGGTCTGCATGTGATTATTGATACTTGTTTCATGTGAGTTACTTAACGTTACAGTAGGCTGAATTGGTTATATCATTGGTCATTGGTCATTTTCAATTCATGGACCAGCATCAGTATGTTACAGAAAGAACTCGGCCAGGAATGGGAAATGTTCAGTTAATGCAACCCTGGGGCCCCTAACATCAGCATGATTATTTTATAGCACTATACCTACCACTGCCTAAAATCCAGATGAAGCTCCAACGCCACAAAGCCCTGATGCAAAAGCCTGTTTACCTTCAGTCATTAGCCTGGACAAAGTCTTTAAGTCCTCTGGCAGGGAATCTTCTTCTTAGGAGTGAGGAATGGTTCAAGGTAGAGGTGAGTCTTTCAAAGCCCTAAAAAATATTTAATAAATATACAAGGTGATCATACTGTGTACTGTTTGTATATCAATCAGCCACTATATTGAAACTACTCACAAGTAAAGTGAATAACGAGGATCTTTTAAAAATGTGAAGTTCAGCTGGGAAACTTTGGGTCCTATTTATGTAGCTGCGACTAAGACACGTACAACCCATCTAAACATTCCTGAAGATCAAGTACGGCTCCTCGTGATAATGTCACTCTCAACAGCAGGATCCCCTTCCAGCAGAATAATGTTCCCCCATTGAATAATTGCTCATGGAACATGAGAATTGGCTCTAGGTAGACCAAAATGATCCACTGCCAATGTCCTTGTGATACCAAGGTCTGATCAGAGCTGGTGATGGCACTGATGGCATGGCAGCAACTAATACAACATTTGGCATGTAGTTTTCATCTTTTGGCAGATCAGTATATGAATTATACAATTCATAAATTTACAAGCAGTGAAACTGGTCCAATCTCACTGTTTGTCTCACTCACTATCTCAAATCCAACTTTGTAGGCAGAATACAAAACGTGAATGTCACTGTGACTGAAACGTGTTCCCAAAAGTTTTAAGCTGAATGACAAAAATAACATCTCTGAAACTGTTTCTGTTTTATCAGCATGAAAAGGTTAAGTTTGTGAGTGAACTGAAAATCAGTTTGATTTTTTTTTTTTGCATTGGATTGTTAACGCAGAGGCTATAAAGGTATAGTGTCACAGAAATGTAAATAATATTACCGTGATTTACATTTTGTTTTACGATTTGTTTTGTTTTCCAACTGACTGGCTGACTGACTAAATAAATAACTGCGTGAGTGGCAGTGCAACGATTTAGGATCCCTCACTGGCCACATGTTTGCTGACAGAACCCCGGTGGGTTCATTGCTACACAATGAAAAAGACAGCTAACACACGCAGCCAAGTGTGTGTGTGCACTGAACACTCTGTGAACACTCACACTGAGAGCGAAAGTCCGAAGGACAATGTCACATATCACATATCTGCAGCGGTGCTTGGCTTGAGCTGTGTGTGTGTGTGTGTGTGTGTGTGTGTGTGTGTGTGTGTGTGTGTGTGCGTGTGTGTGTATGTGTGAGTGTGGGTGTGTTTGACGGACAGGCAGTCCCAGAGCTCAGACACACACTATAGGGTCCCTGTCACATTGTATCATAGTGAATGTGTGTGTGCAGTTGCGCCTGTTTTGTGGCTATATGTCTGTCTGTGACTGCAGGGACCTGTTTTACTTCACGACACTGGCAACTCTTGTCAGGAGGAAACGGTTGGGGTGGAGTTACAGTGAGACAGAGGTGGAATGACATGTGGGGGGTTATTTTTAGCAGGTTTGCAACGATTATCTTCTTTTCACTGTTCACATTTTCATCAGATAATTGGACATTTTTTAGTCGGATGTTGTCCCTATGTCTCTAATATAAAAGAAGAATAACTCGGCAAGGTTTAATAAGTTTTTGCACAGACCTGATTTGTTTTTTGTGTTGTTGTTTTTTTTAAATCTACTGAAAAGCTTTTCAGTCCGTCACAGAAGACGAAGGGATCTCTCTGATCACCTCTGATTATCTTTGCAACCTTATTATGGAAAGTATATACTGACATAAAAACATAATTAGAACTGAATTATTCACATGAGTGTAAAATCTGTCCATGTGGCACAGGTTATTATTACTTCTAATATTACTCACAACACCCACTGTATGGATATGAATAAAAAATGAAAATGAATTGCATAAAATATAAGAAGAAAAATGTCCTAAGAATTACCAAGTTTCTTGTATATATATACAGTATATAATAGGAAAGTATTATCTTTCAATTTCTCAGTTCTACAGCACTGTCTAAAGTTTTTAAATACATTTTATTGAACCACAGATATTGTAGATTTACTGAGTGAGTGGTGAACATCAGAACTTCAGTTTTTAATATAATCCATTACAATTAATAGCAAATGTCATTACCGTCCTTAAATCGTTGCACCTTTGGTGTTGCTACTGTATTGTCATTGACCCATGCCAGTTTTATTGAAATTGCTTCAAATTACACCTCACAAAAAGAAAATTGCTTTTAACCTTGCACGCTGGGTTTAACACAGCTGATGTCGCCAGTTTGGATCATTCAAACAAAGTGGCTTAGAAAAGCATTATGGTTCTTTTGAAAATGTGTTTGTAAAGGTTTTAAAAATGCTAAATAAGATAAAATGCTGATAAAATATGAAAAAACGGGGTGTATAAACATACAGATGTGCATCATTTGGATTTGATCAATGTTGTTATCAATACTTACACTATGTATCAATACTTTCCAATTACAAGTGATGCAGAAATATTAAGTTTTAAACAGTTCTGTCCATTTAGCAGTCATCAGTTTGTTATGCTAGCTGACTGTTTCCCACATCACTTAAACCAGCCACTGCAATGCCCACTGTCATGCAATGCTGTAAATCTGTCAAAAAGCAACTTGTAAGACGAAGATGTTTTATGTACCATTTTCTGTTGTTTAGTGGTGGAGAATGGGTTGGACCATGTTTACATTCTGCTCAGTTATACACTGACTGACATTGCTGTTGGACAGAAACATGCTCAACTGATGCCAGCAACTTCATCCTCATGAAGGGACGGTCAAGGATTTGAAAATGGCAGCTATGTGACAATAAATTAACATTACATAAACACCAAAAGCAGCAAAGAACATGTAATAATTTAGTACTGGTTCTCTCTATCGTCCATAACTTTACATATGATGGTTTACTTACTCAAAGTCCACGTGAAATTCCACTCTGTTGTTTACTGTGCGTTATCTACGAACACTTACCCCCTCGGCAACCAGCACACACTAACTCCCTCTACTCACCATTTCTTAAGGGGGAAGTGTTGCCTCCGTGTTTAAAGGTAATTAACATTGCTTGTGTTGCTCCACCTCCAAAAAAACAAACAAAAACAAAAATACAACTAGAAGCTGCCAATGAACAATGGTTGCTTGTGTAAACAAATCAACATGCCCATGACTAGCTACTGTTAGTCAGAAAGCACAACAATTTTATGCATTTTCAAGATAATATATCTTCTTTATTAATCTACCCTTTAGATTTTTCTTTAATCTTTTTAAAGGATTTAAAAAGATTTCTAAAAATTTTTTACTCTAAAATTCTAGATATTAACTTCATTTTCACAGTGTGTTTATTTATGTGCACAGCAAAGCCGGTAATAATTAAGAGACAGTCACCTGTGGACAGTTGGACTGCTTCCGGGAATAGCTGAGAGTTGACATATGACGTCCAATAAAATGAAATAATATATAATAAAAAACTGGTTGTTGATTACTTAGCCATAATTATGTCTCCTCCATCTCAGTACATCAAACATACAACAACATAGTATTTTATTATTAGTGAAGTGAAGTGGTGATGGTAACATGTTATTTATGCCTTTTGACAGAGTATGACATACATAAATACAAAGGGAGAAAGGGGTAGGAGAAAAAGGGAAGCAGCCGAGGCGAGGCTAAAAATCACTCTACGGTAGTCCTGCTGTATTGTGTTATCTGGTATGATCACTATCCTGGGATTTTACCATGAGCCTCTCTCGTTCTCTGCTGAGACCTTCATGGCAATTGGTCTTTGGGATGAATGTGTTTCTGTTTTATGTGTGCGTGTACCTGTGTGTAACACAGTGTGTGTCACCTCTCTTGTCTAATTAACAGGCAGATCAGAGTTCTTTCTCTCGCGCTCACTTACTCTCTGGTATTTTCTGTCTTTGTCCATCATATTTTCTTTCTTTTTTTCCACATTTCACCTTCTCCACCCTCTCCTTCTAACCTTCCCTTCATGTTTCCCCACTTTGTCTTTCAAACTATCTGCATTTTGAAACTTATTTACTTCACTGGATCCTCCCATCTCCACACCCCCAGCATTATTCTGTATTATTTTTATGTTCTCGTACCCTTTCTTGTCTCAAATGCTACTAACCTGCCCTCCCCCTAATGGCAGTGAGCGCCTCCAGCGAACTCATTATGATGGATAAAGGGCAAATATAGGATAAGATAAAACTTCATCTGCGGTGTGACAGAACTTGTTGACTATAATCGACTGAAAATGTCAAGTAAGCCTTTAATATTACCATCCTCAAGAGTGTTTATAGGGCACTTTCTTCTCACCAAAAAATCCTTTAAGTCAATAACGCATGAGCAACTTTTTGTGGTACATAAGACAAGATATATTACTTTGAATCTCATTGCGGACAAAATCAATTTGGTTTAAAATAGAGCACTAGGCATTATATTATGAAAAATGCTGTTGATATAGGATCTGAGGTGTTCACGGGAACAAAACGATTGAAGGTTTTAGGAGCCAAAAATGGTGTAAACATTTTAAAATGCCCGTATTATCCTTGAATATAACTATTTCTTAAAATGTATCTTTAATATTGTTCAATTTGTTGTATTCCAAACTAAAGCTATGATTGCAACACATCATCCTCTGCTCGTTCTGTAATAAAACAGATGTTGCTTCTATTCAATCTTCTGCAGACATACTGTGAATGGATCTCCAGATAAACATCCAGGACTTTTAATCATTTGCTTACTTTTTTTTTTTTTTTCTTTAGTAGAGTTGGATCAAATATTACCATTGTCCAACACTTTAGTTCGTGAATGGATGCCACTAAAAATAATCACTGAATTGTCAACATCCTTAAGTCTTTTACAAGATCAAGATTAATGAATACGTAAATATAACACATAATGCTAATAAGCTATACTGTCATATGCTACATGCTTACTTTTGGTGTGTTTTAGCAATAAATATCATGTTAGCCCTGTCTTACTTTTTCATGTATACTTTTTTTAACAAAACATTGAAGTTTGTGGGCTAAATAATGCAAGGAGTCATTTTAGGGGGTAGAATCCATCATATCCAATCCAAAAGCTTCAGGCCCCCAATGGATTATTCAGATATTTAGTAATCTAAGTTTACTTTTCACTACGCAGGGCTTTAGTGATTATGTCCTACAGAATGCATTTCTGTGCTGGTATCTAGTGAGAGAGGTTTCCGAAAGGAAACGTTCACGTAAACAATAGTTTTTTGGAGCTTAGAATATACCTTTTAGGTGTGATTGGACCCACATCCAAGTACAGTATTATTCTTCCTCTGTGGCATGAATATATTGCATGTTGTTTTTTTAAATATGCATTGTGTAAGCTTTTAAGTCTCATACACAGGTTGTCAAAAACGGATAGTTTTGGTTTGCCAGGTTGTCAAATAACCCATAATCTCTTTTTACAATTTCAGCGAGCACCTAATTATTTTTGCAGTTCTGGTATCTTAATTTTCAGTCATGATATCATCATAGCCAATTGCATTTCTGAGAAATAGGATTGCTGTGATTCTGTTCGTCTTAGTTTACCATTAAATGCATTAGGAATTTAGGAAAGTTTTCCCCGGAACTGCCAAAGTGATGCACAATATATATTTTTTCACCACATACTGACTTGTGATAATTACCTGCTTCTTATGAGATAATAGTAAGATGATGTAAAAAGGTCATTTTACATGTATGTATTTCATCGATAATTTCACAAGATTTGGTTTTGGAATACCTGAGGGTAAGATGTGGTCAACAGAGCCAAGATCTGCTCAGTTGTATCCAGGGCTCAGCTTAATTCATAACATTTCACCTGTTTTTATACCATAAAATAACTAATTAATTGAATTAAATATTTTCTAATTTTATTTGATAATCAATTAAATAAAAATTACAATCAAAGTGAATCGAAAAATGAACACTTGAACTCATTAGTGTGATAACAACTACTTGAAATGACTGAAACTGTCTTTATTTGAGGTGTGAATTTTAGTTCTGCCAATCATAACCGTGAGGGGGAGCAGTTTGCATCAAGATGTCAAAAATAGCTAATTAGAATAAGAATCAATAAGATATCAGTTTAATCTCAACACCTCTGAACTACCTGTAGGAAATGTTACTGAACTGTAATTTTGAATGAGACATAGCATAGAAACAGTGTCCCTTTGATTCCATCATGAATAGTTTTCCCCCCTCTCTTGGCGTCTTTCTCTGCAGCTCGTACCTGTGGCAGCAACCTAAGGGGGCCCAGAGGAATCATAACATCTCCTAACTACCCTGTGCAGTATGAGAACAATGCACACTGCGTGTGGGTCATCACTGCAATGGACTCTGGGAAGGTGAGCTATTTTTCAGGATTTTGTTTATTTGTTTCAACAGGCGTTTGAATAAAAAAAAACAAAAAAAAAAAAAAAACAGCCGATAATCTAAAGCTGCTAAAACAATGTAATCCTTACATTCTCTTACATAATTGTCTTTTTTCACAGCTGTGGTGTTCACTTTCACTCACGATAGCATTTTACTGACCAGTTTCATTGCTGAAAAATACGAATGCATTGACTCCACTGGTCGTGTTGTTCAACAAATGTGCAATTTTAGCAGCTTAAACTCTAACGTGTTGCCTTACTATCGTTAGAAAATCTAATACTTGTTATTTAAAATAGCCAGATGTACTCTGCCTTTTTTCCCTTCTCTTTCGCTGGTTATTAAAAGTTGTCACTTATTATGGGATAACTGGATGATTATGAGGCAGTACATTATTTAAAAAATGACAGTATTGCCTTCCTATGGTGATTGACCCTTTGACTTTGACAATATAGTATTGTGCCATGTGGTTAAGTGTCAGACTAAATTCTCTCCATTGCTAAGGTCATGGTCAGCGCACCTGACGTCATTGTGCTATCGACATTAATACTTAATATAGCTGTGGGTGGATGTCTCAACACTGTCTATCGACAGTTTTATAGTGTTCCGTGCTCTTTTCTTCTTGTCCTCACTCTGACTCCCCCTTCCATCCCTGCCGCCTTAGCCTCTTCTTAGCTCTCGCTTTTCCTGCCAACATCTCTCTTCTTTGCCCTTCACTCCTCTCTCCCCTATCTACCCTGCTCTCTTCCCGTCTTTTTCTCATTAATCTATCGCATTCTGTCTTCCTCTTTGCCCCTTGCACTTTGATTTGTCTAAAATGTTAGGTTTGAAGATGCCGAGTGTAGCGAGAGAAGAGTAAAACGAGAGCAAGATAACGCTGAGCTTATTGGAAACTACAGCGAAAGATGGAAAGGGAAAGCGAGGAGAGAAATGGGGCTGAATATTCAGCTAACTACTTCACGATTAAAAAGCGAGTGCCAGGAATAGAGAGACAGAACGAAAAGAGACTGAATTGCCAATCAGGTAATTGACATGTGACACTGAAGTTGTCTCTAAAGCTGGATATAAATGAAATTTACTCACCTCTGAGCCTCTGAAGAAGTAGGATGAGGAATGCTGAGATATAAATTGAGGGAGAGTTCAATAAAAAAAAAGAAGGGAGACAGAAATGTACTTTTTCGTTCCCCTTTTCATGTCTTTTTGACCTTAATGGAGACAAATGGTAACTGAGATGACATAAAGCTGTTTATGTAATTCTTCACATATGAGACACAGCAACTACTTTGAGTTTGCAGCTTGGAGATGTTTTTTCAAGTCGGCATCCATCAGTTGTGAGTGGTCTGAATCTTGAGATGTTTCTCCTGATTTATTCATGGGTTATTTGAGAGGGACAGATACAGTATACATGGGCAGATGGGACGCAGCTGTACGATGCAAATATAGTGTTATGTTATAGTTATATAGTGTCATATAGTGTTATATATTATATAGTGTTATAGTGTATAGTCATACAGAGAGTGCTAATTTGCAACACTTATAATTATAACACAAATAATGATGAAGCAATAAAACAGTGTACAGAAAGCACAACAAGGTACATTACAGCAGACATTTAAAAGCAAAAAGTTTGCATCCAGTTTCACTCACGACTTCTGGGACTTTTCTCCGCCCATAGAAAAAGCAGTCAGAGCAGCAGCTTTGCTGTAGAAAGGAACTTTATGGTGGTCACTTGTGGATCTACTTTAGTTTTCTTATCTCATGATATATTTGGAGAAATGCTGGGGTGCAAGTCAATTTTAAAAAAAAAAGGCTTTACATAATCAAAATCAAAAATTTAAACCATGTATTTCCTTAAAAAGCTGCAGTGGTCAAACCTTATTTGTTGTTTGTCCAGAAGTTTCAAGCCAAAATGACAAAGACTTGCCTCGGACCAAACACCCACAAATATTGAACAGGTTTCATTATAATTACACTTAAAAACAACAAGGCACAGGAAAGCAGTTTCTTATCATCTTAAAATAAAGAGGTTTGAGTTCAAACTCCTCCCAATTACTTCACCTCTGTCTCTTAATCGAGTTAACATTTAAATCTAACATTCAGCTTTGCAACCAATGAGGCCTGTTCTTATTTAAGTCTGCGGGAATGAACTGACATGACTGCTTTTGCATTTGTAAGTACACTTTATCCTGACAAATGAACCACACATTGGTGCATGTGAGGTGTCATGTAACTGATGGAAAGTCATCTTTGTGTGTGTGTGTTCATTTGAATGTGAAATAAGAATAGAATAGAATAAAGTATAATAGATTCACATAGCCTTAGCATATGACGGATGGAATGTCTTTTATCGGCTCTGTTTACTGCCTGTGCGTACATGCATTTGTGGTTATGGTCATGCAAGTGTGCGTGTGTTGAAAATGCTTGAGGTTTGAGAGCACTTTAAGAACGCGCTATAATGACGGATTATCAGCTACTACAGCTGCTGGCATTTGCAGAATGTCACTATCTACATACACGGAGGAAAAGACGAGGACAGAGACGAACAAGAGGATAAAGGCAGTTATAGACTAGAGCAGATTGGTGTAGAATAGGGGAGAATAAAGAGGAACTACACGAATTACACCATGAATAAGATTAAATCCGATCCTTCCACAATATGGAAACATG
>KV751315.1:4436781-4450846 GCA_001698575.1 Mola mola
TGATTAATTATTTAGTTTTTTGTTTTTTTTTTGTTGTTTTTTTTCGCAAAGCTTCCATTTTTGAAGGTTTCAATTGAGAATATACTTTTTAATCCCTTTCAGTGCAGCACTCAGTGGAGTGTTACGGAATGGCACGGTGCCACACATTTACATCTTTGTAAACTGCATCTTCTCGATCAGGTCAGAACCCTAACTTTTATGCTTATGCTGTATGGTTCAGTTGAGCGGCCATAAGGTGGCTGCTCACGTTGAACTTGAGCATAGAACACTCCGTCTTTTTCATTCAGAGTAGAAAATAAAGAGAAAAAAAATGTATATTATTGTCTGTCTGTTCTGCAGTGAAATTCAGCTTCATGTCCCAGATTCACAAATCCTGTTTTATTATGTAAATTGTAATGTTGTTAAATATAGAACCACCAATATAGGATTTCTTTTAGCTGATACATAATTAATATGAGTTTTAAAAGATGACACATCCACTGTCTTTACAGGACCTATACCACAGATACATATTTTGACATCCAGCAGATATGTGGGAAATTGAAATGTGGAACCGCTCACACTGGAAAAGTGGAAAAGTTTGAGATATTTTGTTAGAATAGCAGTAATAATAGTAGACATTTTTAATTAGATTTGGCGGTCCCAGACTCTGTGGTCTTGTCCTGTCAGGTATGCAGTTCAGTGTGACGCTTCCTATAGGTGCATCACACGGCGGCGTGAATTGGACTGTAGGCTTCTTTAAAAAGTTGACTGGGACCGTCCTCTTGGATATTTCTGAATGTTTCCATTACTTGTTTCTGTGTTCTGGGAACACTGCGTATTGTATTTTCTTAAAACATTAAGCACACTCCCCTTAAGTAGAAGACGTTTAGCTTTGATCATAATTTAACATTTATCTTTAATTGTGATTTAATTTAGCAGTGAGTCAGAGGAGTAAACAAAGCACTTTGCATTCTAAGTGTATGTTCCCCGGTCAAAACTAAATGTTTATGTGCTTTTGTGGTCACTTACAAACAGATTGCCGATAAAATAACGGGAAATCATGAGACATTTAGACAGAGCAGATGTGTGTGTATGCAGACCATTTTTATCTTCAAATTTCTCTGATTCCATCTCACACTCCGGCCCAGCCGCCTCTTTGTCTCCCCTCCTACTCTTCTTTATTGTCTCTCTTCCTCGCACTGCCACCGACTGACCATTATTCCAGATGACTTCTTTCATCAATAACATGTTATTTGAAATTGAGACAGAGACAAATGTTTTCATCAAAGTCTGCTCGCCTTAAAGCTCTGTCTTTGTGTAGATTTATGTGCAAACGTTTCAATAGATAATAAGTCATTCTGGCTGGTTATGCGTCTTTTGTCCTTCTGTTAAGTTCTGAATAAGAGCTGCACAATCGATATAGTTTGAGCTGGTCTGTCAGCCTGTCTACAAAGTGCTGTGAGTGTGCTTCTCTTAGTATGTCTGTGTTTTTATTTGTGTGAGTGTGCGCGCAGGCATTTTTTTGCGTTTGATTTAAGGAATGTTGACTGTGTTTTCTGGCTGCCAGTCTAACGGCTAACTGCCAGAGGTGGTGAAAAATATGTTGTTAGGTAAACTGTCAACTTTCAGGTGTTTCAGCCATTTATCATCAATATCAAGCAGATAATTATATTGTTCAAGCCTGAGCCAAGCCTGGCTGCTCATACACATACACCCCGAGATGCATCGTCACACATGCCCATTTGGCCTTTAATCGTTGCTGTCTTTATTTCCTGATGAAGCCATAATAGCGCATGTCTGCATGACTGTGATGTTGGGTCATTTTCATGCATGGATAATCGGCGCCATCGCTTTAGTATCGGAAGGACACATCCTGTGACATTCTATCAGATTTGGTTAAATTTTACTTGTGCCTAAAATTGAGGCCAATAAAGACCAATGAAGGTCTGAGCCAAAGTCTGTTAGATTCCAGTGTGATTTTACGATTTTAGTGCATTATTTCACAACATGACAGGCAACTGCTCAAGCTGTTAGATGAAGACATAATGCCTAATATCCAGTGCATAATCATGGTGGCGTGAGTGTATAAACGAGTATTTCAGCTCAGGGTTGGTGCTTTTTCTGAGGAAAAGTGGGGTTTTTACGGCTTTGTATTTATATTTGTACATCTGCCGCTAGTTCTGTGGATTATTAGCCATAATATAATAGCCATAATATAATAAGCAAAAGATCATTCCAATCGTAACAGTTCTGCTGGATTAGTTTAAAGGTAAAACCAAAAGTCCGTAAGTCTGTGCTTACTGCTAAAATAGCATAAAGAACAAGTTAAGTATAGTTCAATGTTTCCCAGTCTTTGAGAGTCTGAATAAGGGGTATTCAATTAAAACTCAGAGGGGTCCATTTAGAAAAAAAAAAAGAAGATGGATGTCACAATATGAAGTTTTGGTGTCACCAATATTGTCAAATACCACGGTTTCACCGTTTGTCATGATTATTAATACTATAGAAGCATAAAGACGCACACGTTTTGTTTGTTTGTTTGTTCTTAGCTATTTCTTTTCACACAACATTATTCTGGTCCAGCACATAAAACAGGTAAGCCAAGTCATTTATACTGAGGTTTTTAAACAAGTACATTTACACTTACAGTATCATTTTAGATGATTTCTAATATAACTGATGAACTAAAGTTGAATGAACTATTTATTAGCATCATCCAGTTACTTTTTGTGGAGTGATGTTTGGCAAAATCAAAATAGTTTTTAATGGTTAATGGTAATTGAGAGAGGTGTATGTGTGTGCGTGTGTGTGCGTGTATGTGTGTGTGTGTGTGTGTGTGTGTGTGTGGGAGTGTATGTGAGTGTTGGGGGTGGGATGCTGGTCAGAGCTGCTCAGAAACTGAAAATAAACAAGCATTTCTCCTCTTACTGTGAACTGCTGCATTAGCTCGTTTCATTTTTTTCTTTGATTTTGGGCATTCACTGATGGATGAATATCTTGAAGATGGTGCAACATGTGTGACGTGTTGGAACCCTAACAAGTGCACCACACGCACACACAAACATTACCCGTGAGAGCAGATTTCATAAACAGCGTGAGTGTAAGATGCAGGACAATGTAGTTACAGTCATTTTACAATTGCTATGGTTATGAAACCGCAACATCCCTGATTTCTATCCTAATTGCGTTTCTGTGAATCACTTTTTGTCTGTTTTTCATCTCTCCCTTGTTTGTAACTCAGTCACTCTCATACGAGCTTCACAATTAACAGACTTAATTGGCACGTGAAAATATTTACAACATATACAATCACTCTATGAGTTGTTCTGTGCTGCTAAACAAGCTAGAATAAGACAAAAAAAAAACCAAAAAACCAAACACGCTTCATCAAAATGTGACAATTATCAAAGATTTATTTGCTATGGATGGTTCGGAACTGGACTGCGGTCCATCATGTAATGACCTCTGCTCTATAACTTAAAAAATCCCTTTTGAAAAATCTGGGCACTACGTCTGTTTAGCTATCCTAAACATCAGCAAACCTAAGAAAACAGTGACATTTTACACTGTATTTTTACAGTTATTGACTCAAAACATGTGTTTTTCTCTGTAGATAAATGTTCCAGGTTACCAGACAATCGCAGTAACATTTTGAGCTTAGTTACAGTGAAAACAAAACCCACTTATTTCCAATATTTTAGGTTGGTCCCGTACCAACAAAGTAGCCTTGTTGAGCTAAACAGTCCTAGTAACAACTCCGTATTGGAATCATTTTCAAAAATAAATGTGTTTTCTGAAGTTTTAGACCGTCAAATTCCTATAGTAGGGTTTGGGTTTGAAAACACCGAAATCCCCCATTAAACTGATGAAATGTTACAACAAACAGTTTGGGGCATAATTTCACCTTTCATTTCTTTTTCCCGTTCAAATAAATCGACTCACCTGGGGGTTGGTTTACAACCTTGGTGATCACTGGGCTGTCGTTCCCTAATTTTGTCACTGTTGTGCCTTTACGAGATTTCAGCTTTTTCTTTACTGTATGTACACATATATATATATTACTGTAAAACTTTGTTGCTGATGGATTTTTTTAATCCCTATAAATTATACACACAGACTGAACTCCACCAGGGAAGTGCAAAGAGTAAATAACTATCATTGTCCATGTTAGTGGGAATATATTCTAATTAACACATTATCTCAATTCGAAGGTTTTTCTCTTTTCATTTTTTACCTGTAATTTGTCATTTGAGACTGACAATAATTCCCTTAATTAGCTCTATGATTCCACTCCTGAACCTTGTCCCTGTCCCCGATGAAAAATGAATGTCCCAAGGTCATGCCTGTTTATTTTTACCCACCGACCTCTTAAAATACATGCTGGTAATGCGTGATTAAATTTTAGAGCTGCAATATAAGACTTTCTGAAATAAAGCGTCAGCCAAAATCCATAAAAATCAGAAGAAATGATTTAACCCACGGTCTGCTCTTGCCCTGTGGTTTCCTGTAAGTAAGTATGCAGTTTATTTTCCTAAACTGTCCAGCCAACAGGTCAACGGCACTCAAAGGTGCCATAAGACCTCAACAAGGGAGTTATTTTATCAGACAGCAGTCGTTTATTTCCTTAGCACTTAAAGTAAAGGTAACTGAGGGACAGGACTGCAACACACAAACATGGCACACCTCGGTTGTTTCAGGGTCCAGACCACAGTCTATTGTCCTTTGCCAGCCTATTTTTTAACTTGACTGGTATTTTATTTATCCCACATGGAAACACTACTGGTCAGAGTATATGACAGTAACCCTGCGATTGCCCGGCCATCTGTTTCGATTCCTGCCCTACTGGGACAGAATCTGGCCTTCAGAAACAATTAACGTGAAGAAAGGCAATGAATGAAGGCTCAAGGACTTTACATAGAGTGCAGAAAATTTAGGTCTTGATTTATCTAAAGAGAACCTGACAACCAACAATGGAAACCATCTACTCATGCAGCTATTTGTATGCAACTTCTTAACCCTTGTGTTGTTCCAACATTAAGTATACTCCCCTTGTCTTAAGGTTCAAAAATGACCCGCTTTGGTTATCCTTTTAAGCAAACACATTGAATTGTCACCAAATTTTGTGGGTATCTGGGTTTTCCCTCCTCTCACAAATTATCACTACTTATTTTTAGAACAACACACCATTCACAATGTAGTTTTCTTAAAACTGAAGCTCCTTTGTAATAATTACCATTATAGTTGTCAGTGCTTAAGGTGTAAATATTAATTTTGAACAGTTGAGAGCACTTGTGTGGAATGTGCTCACACTACTTTTCAATGCATCTTATTGAAAGGAAACAATAATATCCTGACCTTTTTTTGTAACATGGTGATGTATTCTCATAGATTGTAAATGCAAAATTGTAATAAATTATAGTCTCTCACCCAAAAGGTGCATAATAGACATCAAAACGTTGTTCTCTTGCTCCTGCTCGACATCTGAAAGTATCCAAAGGGAGTTTCACACAGGAGAGTCAGTTGTATTCAGTTGTACTCAGCTGTATCAGCTGTACTCGTTGAGGTCAGAGAAAAATAAACGACTTCTGCTAGAACAGGCAAGTAGGAAAAGTCACAACATTTCATGCTGATATAAGATCATAGATCATTTTTATCTGATATTACACATAGGACAGGATTACTTTTGATGGTGAATGCAACACAAAACAACACAATAACAACATTTTATTATTTCAAAAATAATAGTTACTTATGAGTTGAGCATAAGCTTCCAGAGACTCTCCGCTGATCTCAGATGAATGTCCATAAGCCAGAATTGTGACAATTGGAACATATACAGTATAACAAATCAAAGGAATGATTGCTATTGTGCACTCGTGCTGATTTAAACTTATCAGAACTAATATGTAATAATAAAAACGTAATGTATGTGCCCTGCTGTGGATGTAGAGATATTTCAGGTTGAGCGACATGTCTGCCTGTCGAGCCCTGTTAATCATCATGAGTAACAAGTTAACAATTTTAAATCCTAAATTACAAACCAGTGTGCTGTCTCTGTGTCGTTTCTATTGATCTAGCATATTGCATATCTGTTCACCATCTGTCTGCTCACTAAAGCTTTGCTCTGTGCACCGCAAAGCCATAATATTCATGGATAGAACGTAATATATCCTTTTTGAAAAACACACGCCAATGCACCAGTCATATGTAAAATACCCCTACGCCCACAGTCATTTGCCTCACCTATTGCCTGTCTCATTCATCCTCACATGAGCAATATTAAAATGCCTACAATCTCCAAACCCTATTACAAAGAGTGCCTTAGTATGCATCCTGCTGCTGTGTTTGGACCTTCATTGCCCAGCTGAAAAGAGTGTATCCATCATAAAATTCATGCTGTGCACCATAGAGATTACTACTATTAGTTTATACTACAATGAGCAACAAAAGTGCTTCCAAAATTCTGATTAGGTGGTTAATGAAATGCTCATCAGTTAAAATGAATCCAAAATGGCAAAAAAAATTTGTTGAATATAATTCTTGGATCACTGGTAGTCTTGATTTCTGTGACTAATTTGGTGCCGTAGGTTGTGTCTTCTCGGAGGCCTTCGGATTACTCAACATTTGTTTTGTTTTTGGCTGAAAGGCTGAAAGTAATCTATTGGGGAAAAAAACAAAAAAAACCCCACAAAAAACAAACAAACTGTGATTATGGCAGCTCACCAATGACGCAACATAGCTCCATAATATCAGCAAGGGAATTCTCCTGCACTCTGCTTTGAGGACAGCTGTTCGCTCTCTGTACTACTTTTGACAAGGGTCACCTCAGTACAGAGTTTCAACTTTTTCTTGACCGTTTTTTGACACTGGGCAGTAGAAATGCAGTAATTCTCCACTGGACAAAGTATTTATGCAAAAATACACTTTAAGCTTAAGTCCCATTGGGCCTGAGGTAGAGTGGAATTTGTCGACCCTTACTCCAGTCCTGTTAAGACCCAGAAATTGCACTATTAGGCCTGGTCATTTCAGTGACACTTTATTCACGTGACAGGCTGGGACAACAGTTAATAGAACAAGTATTCTAACAAGAGGAAGAATAACAACATGGTTTTGCCTTTCTTACTCGTCCAGCATCAATCAAAAGCCATTCCAGTTTGTAAACTTCACTGTTGTGCGGTTGTCAGAAGGCTTTTTCAGTGGATACATTTTAGTTCCGCTCATGTAAATCGGGGGATGGCAACTTGTAAAAATGTGCAGTCTAGCTTCAAAATATGGGATTTTCTATTTTGATATAATTTATGTCACGCTCAGAAGTTTGGGCCAGTCTGGTGGATGAATTGCATTGCCCGTGCAAACACACTATCATTACACACAGAAAAACATCATAATCACCAGATTCTGAGTCAATTTGTGCCACTTTGTTGGATAATAGTGTTCAAACATGGCATTTTTACATGTCTTTAAAAGCAATAGGTAAGTGCCTTAACTTTAAACAAGATGCATTGGTTTTGCAGTAACTGCCACATTTAAAGTGGGATAGATGAAGGGTCCATCATATCAGAAGTGAAAACATTGACTCATGTAAATGTCCTGTATTTATATAAGTCATTAGTCACTTTTGACCACTCAAAGCACTTTACACCACAGGTTTTGCATTCAGCCATTCACACACACACGGTCATACACTGGTGGCAGTGAGTACCTTGCGGCATGCCACCTGCTCATCAAGAGCGTTAATCATTCCAACATTCATATACGGATGGCGGAGCATCAGGAGCTCAAAAACACTTCGACGTGTTGACTGCAGGGTCTGGGATCGAACCAGGAAACTTCCGATCACTGGCCAACCGCTCTACCATCTGAGCCACAGCGGGGCTGAAGACTAAGACCTTTCATAAACCAAACACGCTTGGCAGAGGTCACCTGAGTTTATGCTGCCATTGAAATTCATTCGATAAGCTGAATGTGTGCTGACATTTTAATGGGGCCAAGATCAAGTGTCATTTTTTAGCATAGCATAAGTATGATGGGGAAGGTGCTCTCTGATCAAGAAGAATAATAACTAAATAAGACTGCAAGAGAAACATCTGCTCTGAAATGCCTTTAGTATGACAATGAGCAGGTACCAGCTGCGAGGCTGCAAAGAAGCATCTAAAGATAAATAAATAAAAAATATTTAAACAATGTGATAGACAGACAGACGGATGGATAGGCAGCTAGACACGCTCCCAGATAGATTGATGAGTAGCTGGGTTTAAAGATTTATATATGTGTGATCATCAGTCGCCGGCGTTGTTGCTCAGCAGTGACTCAGCAGTGCTAAATCCTTCGCTCAACAAGGGAATTTGGGAACTAGTCCGCCCTATTATTCCTGTGTGTTCTACTCACATAAGGTCACCACAGTGAGGGCAAGATCACAAGGCAAAGTTTTTTAGCTTCAAATATAATTTATTTATACCCCTAGGGAACGAGAGGGACCACATAACCATCGTCATGCAATTTTGTCCCGCTTAAAGCAGGACGAAAGGCTACCTTTTACTGTATTCGCAAAACTTTCAGGTCAATACAGCAATAAAATCTTGTGTTGTTAGTTGTGGGTGAATAGATTCCCAGTAGATCTTGGTTGCAGTCACACTTGTACCAGAGCTGTTTACTTGCGATCACAGAAAGCAAGACGGATTTATATGTCAGCTGTAAACCGGTGAGAAGATTAAGTTGACAGGCACTGACTGTCAAAATTGCGCTTGTTTGACTTTACTGGCAAACATATGTCTGCTGTGTATTGGGAAAGAGAGAAAAGTTTGGCATCTGTTTGTCCCTGGCTGTGGTCATGCCCTGTGGAGACCCATTCAGGGCAGTACAGTTTTACTGACTGACTATAGGGTTTGGACCGCACATTCCTTAATATCCAAATAACCAATTTAGCCGCTTTTGGATGCTCTGACAGTTTCTAGTGTCCTCAAATGCTTCACTTATCCTTTCAGAGAGCATCTACCTTTCAAAGAAATTGGATTTGTGTGATGTGAAATCAAAAGAAAAAGAAAGCACAGAACGGTGGACTTCAAACTCAAAGTTGATTTGTGTTTACTGTCAACACTCAGTGGGTTTACTTTGCACTTCCTGATCTTTATTCCTTTGGTTGTGGTTGCCTCCCTCCTTCCTTTCTTTCCGTCTTTCTTCTTTGCTTTAGAAAATTAAGGCGCAAATTTAATGTAGCTTGGGGTTGCAGGCTGTTCTTAATGCCCGTCTAAATGGGCCCAGTTTGATCTATTCAGCAGCACTGAGCTTCTTGCTAATGACCTCAGTGTTATAACGCTTCACTTGCTTCCTTTTAGTCTGCCGCCACTATAGAGTCCGCCCTGACTGTCAAGGCACACTTATACACGCAAACATGCACTGAATAAGAAAGGCCTATTTGCGTAATAATCATGCTGTTTAAAGGTCCAGTCAGTGATTCTGAATAAAGATTGTTGACATTTAAACTCAACAGCCAAACAAACACACCCCTCTCTGCAGCCGGGCCCCACCAAACTCACGGACGTGCACTTAATATGGAGAAAGAACAAGACGAAACTCTCCCGCTGCTATAGCTAAGTTAATGCTACCTGACACACAAGCCACTAACATCACAAACATAAAACGGAACAAAAGAGTGATGGTTCTGTGAAACATAGAAGCACTACTGTTACCCACAGGTCAATTAGAAACAGATCAACCTGAGCATCCTTCTTCGCGTGTTATAGTCTCTTCACCGTCAGAACACTTTTCCACTCTCACCTGCCCATAAAACTTATTTCTTTCCCTCTGAAATTCTCTTCGCTGCCTGTTTGTTGGCCATCTATCATTCTTGACAATGTAATTACATGTTAGTCTGTGCCAGATTTACCATCACTTTCACTCTGACTCACCTCATTTACCCCATACTTCTCTTCCCCTTTTCTTGATAAACTGCATGAGCATGGACGCCACTTGTTGTTGAGTTGGGAAAGTGTTGTGTGGATTGTTCCAGTCCACTTTGTTTGTTGCCTCTTTACAGAGCCAGGACTGTTTTCGGTGCACTTACAGACTGGACAGTTAGGAGGCCGAGAGGAGATATTCCCTGAATTTAACAAACACTGGATTGTTTGGCTGCTGTTAACAATTTAATTTGAGTTAGGAGGCCGAGAGGAGATATTCCCTGAAACACAACAAACACTGGATTGTTTGGCTGCTGTTAACAATTTAATTTATTATGAAGCAATGTGCTGATTACTGTGTACAACTAAAGATTTAATCATTTTTTTTTTTTTAAGTGTGTCAAGAAATTGTGAAAAAAAAATCTAAAGTAATGTTTTCAAATTGCATACCAAAACACAAATGCTCTTTATTTACTATCATAAATGACCAGCAGTTTGAGTATACACATACATGCAAGAAGCTTGAACCAGCAAGTCTTTGACATTTGTGACGGTAGAACTTTTTGATCAATTAATCCATCAAATGACCCATCGGATACTTTGGTGTAGAATCACTGACCCCACCTTGGTCTCACCCTAGGTGAATGGATTATTATTATTATTTTTGTTTAATGTGTAAATATAAACAGATACATGCAGGCATGTGAGCACAGAATCACAGCCCAACTGTGGTCAGACATCGTTTTGCTTCAGCTGTAGCAGACAGATATACCAGAGAAAACCACCTCCGATACGCGGACATCGAAACACGCATGGATGCGCACACAGCCAGTCTTTCTGATTCTGCTCCGCTTCACTCCCTTTCTTCACAACCACAAGCTGCTGTCCGATCTCAACAAACCTCAACTTCTCTGCCACGAGCACACTCTGCAACAGCACCTAATCTTTCCCTCTGATTGGTTTGATTGTTGTGTTTTATGTGGCTATTGAAAGGCTAACTACATTCCTGTTATTGTAGTTTATGGATGGATGAATAAGTGATTTTGAAATGCATTTTTCACGATTGAAAACACACACACACACCGGAATCTGTGTGCCTCTGAGTAGAAAAGCACTGTGTTAATTAATAACAAAAGAATATTCGTTTGCTGTCCCTCAGCTTGACTGTAAATGATCAAATAGTTTTCAGATTTATACTTTGCTGGTGTTTGACAGCTAATAAACGGTTTTGAATCCCAGATAATACCTGGGTTGTGATCATCACTACTGTTGAGGGATAAAGTATTGTAATCTGAAAAATACCTGAAGGTTTTTTAAAGCAATGATAATACATCTTGTGCCCTTTTGAATCTTTGGAGTGAAAAAGATTATATAAAACCACATCAAATAAAATTCCGTGATTTCTTTGTCAGTTTACACTGCAAAGTGTTGTTAGCATCTTTATCTCATTAATGGTAGCGGTTTTAGTGATACTAAACATTGCCCGAGGCTGCAGCATTCAACAGCATAGGAAAATGCCTTGTACAAGTACAAGTCTCATATTGGTTTAGGTACATCTGGAATCTTATAAACAAACGTCAAGAATAAACATGTTTGTTTTATTATTATTATGCTTATTATTTGAGAATTTGCCTGTATCAGTTTGTAAATCAGAGATTGTGTTTGTATTGACATGTACGCCTTGAAATTCTGCATGAATACAGATTTATACATGACTTCCTTGCTATTCCAGTCATTGCAGCAGTTAATCCTGGAGATGCTTCCATATCCTTTTACATTATTTGAACATTTGCCAGCCATTTTTATTTTTGACAAAGCACGGCCAAAGGTTTAGCTATGCATTGCTGATTCTGCCGCGTTGAAATGGCTTCTACATCCTTATCACCTGTGGTAAGTTTTTTCTTTGCTGAAGTGTGATTTGCCATGTGATTGATTTTCCCCCACAATATCGCAGATCATGGTTCATTTCAGACCTCTAATACACCAGAAACATGCTGATTGAAACCGGCGCCGTTGCCTTAGAGGTTTTCTAAACACACCACAAGCCTGCCTTCTCCCATTCTGCTGTGGATATGATATACAGCTAATAAATAATAGACAAGCAGCAAATAATAGAATACCAGTATTACGGCGTTTTAGAGCGCGTCTGAGATTGATGGCCCAATGCTGCATGCGTGCAAGTGCGGCCGCGAACATGCCTGCGAGAAAGACATTTAACACCTCCATTTCTCAGTGTTCAACAGCAGAAAAGTGTTTGCTCGGTGCGGTGTGCCTATTTCCCATGAGTGATCTGTATAACTAATGCAAAAAAGATGCTGTGCTTATTGAAAGAAAGGTTATTAGCATGCAGTGTATATCAAAGTACTTTGACTGCTTGACTGGCAGATGGTTTTGAAAAAGCTTCTCTCTCAGTACTATACATAAATGTACATTTTTAGGGTGAAAGAGCAAAGGGCTCTCCCTGCAGTAATTAATAATACATTTTTTATTTTTTTTTTTTTATGTATCTTATCCAGGTGATAAAGCTGTCCTTTGAGGAGTTTGACCTGGAGCGGGGATATGACACGCTAACTGTGGGAGATGGAGGAAAGATAGGGGACACTCGGCGCGTTCTCTATGTGTAAGTACCTCTTACTGCATTATGTCTACGGAACAAGTGAATGTTGACCATCAGTTAAAACTGGAAAAAACAATCATGATGTTATATATGATGTATTTGATAGTGATATAGATTAATGTTTTGATGTAACTGTTGAAATGCCTCACATTTAACTCTGAACTCTAATTTTTAAATTGCATGGGGTACTACAGGAATGTGGACTTTAAACAGTGTTCACAAACTCTGCTATCTAAGTAGTAATTTGTAATTTTAAGTATGTAAACAATTTAAGTCTTCAGTCAGAAGGAACAAATAATAACCTAGTAATATACAGATTTCGTTAATGTGTATGTTTTGTGTGCAGACTTACTGGTTCCAGCGTTCCTGACCTCATTGTTAGCTTGTCCAGCCAGATGTGGCTACACCTGCAGTCAGATGACACAATCGGCTCTGCTGGGTTCAAAGCCATTTATGAAGGTATGGCCTTGTTAACAAGTAGTACACCAGCTTTGTGCCACCCAGTGCCAACGTTTTTGACCAACTTCACCCATATTTCGAGTTACACAGCATATTTAGTTCTGTGAATTTAGAAAGAGTGGATACATCATTAGAAATCACAGAGAATCAGCTATAAAAAAAGAAAAAAAAAAACACACACTAAACAACATTTTATTCTAGCCTAATCCATTCCATTTCTATCAATATTTGTTTTGATCAGCAAAGCAACGTTTTGGACAAAGGCATCAACAAGTCATTTTCAATCAGATTACATATATACATATACTCTCTATATAATCTTCTGCTCTGCTGTTTTCCTCACCTCTGTGGCTTTCCTACATTTCTTCATCATCTTTTGACAGTCTCTTAATTGTTTCAGCATGCAGTAATGCTTTTCTAAAGACCCTTTTTACAGTTTCCAATCAATGACGACATAAGTAAATTGCACACCAGCATGGCAAAGGAATTGCCTTACAACTTGTCGAGCTATGCAAGGGCAGTGATCACCAAAGATCGTCAATCTGCGTTAACTGTAGACATGTGAGTCCATGTGGTGCGTCAGACAGCTCGACATAGCTCAACTCACAGTTTGTTGTCTTGAAATCAGAGAGCCTTCCAAGTCAAAAGGGCACAAAACAGCTATGTGTGAAGCGTGGTTTATAATCAACAAACCAAAAACTACACCTTGAGAGCTAATTGTATCTGACTGGCAGGGTAAATATTGTTTTGTATTGTTGGTGTGCTACCTAGGGAGATTGATTTTAATGTTGTTACGCAAACAAAATTTCTGCATCTGTTTTGCAGATTGCAGAATGCTTTACCCTCTGTTTCAACAGTCGTGATCCTGTCTGAATCCTCTAGAAACTTAAATCCACCAGTGGAATGTTGATTCTGACAACTGTACACACAACAATCGGACACTGTGGCGCTCGTCAAACATCTAATTCAATGTTTTCAGCCTGCTTAGCCATCATTATGACTTGAGAAGGCCGCTACTTCTGTTGCTAAAGTCGGTGCACAGCTCTTTGTTGACGTGGCTGTAAAAAACATGTGTCGCAGCACCTTCTGTGTTATAGCAGCGACAAGTTGA
>KV751315.1:4450897-4463725 GCA_001698575.1 Mola mola
ACACTCTCTCTCCCTCTCTCTCCTCCTGTTTGTCTCTGAAAAAAACAAACAATTAAGTACTATATATATCTTCTCACATAATGGAGTATGAAAGTCACAGCATTGCTGACATGGTGATTCAGACGTGAGGACGATTTTTGTTGCTGTCGGTCCTTGTGCATAGATGTGAGTGTGTGTGTGTGTGTGTGTGTGTGTGTGTGTGTGTGTGTGAATGTGTGTGTGTGCGACTGTGCAGTACAAGAAGTTACTAAATGAATTATGAGCCAATCAGTAGATTGTTTTGCTTGGTTATTTTTTATATCACACCAAAGCTGACAATGAGAAATGTGGTCCCACTCACAGTAAGTGAAGGTGAGACGTTCCTCTAAATACCTATTATTTAGAAATTTAGAAATTTCTATTCATTATATTCACATATTTAATTAGTTTCAGCATCTTACAGTGCCAATGCAGCTCTTTAAATTGAAATGTGTGAAAGTGAGCAAAATAGGATTCAGAGGTGACACTGGTAGAGGGAGACTGACAAGGTAATTTAATAAACATAGAGACAGAGGAAGAGAGACAACAGGAAACTGACAGAGTGGGACAGGAGACACAATGATAGATTGAGGGAGAAGGAGTAAAGTATCTCAGAGAAAAGAGTGAGTGAGTGAGTGGGATGAGGGTTGTGCTCTTGGCTCTGCTTTGCCACATATTGTTCAACGATGGCGCGCACAGAGTTGTCCAGGGTCAGGTATTATTCAAGTGAATCAGCACATGCAACCTCGCAGCTTTTGACATAAACAAAGATGAATGACACCTCAACTCTTTTTCTGCTGCTGTGCAAAAATAAAGCCAAAATATCACAGATACAAATGCTGTGTGTGATGTGATAATCAGGTGATGGAGCCCGTCCATACACTTGCCCAAGCAGACATCTAACTAGAACCGCTGATTACACATACATCAGCGTCATTAGCTTTAAAGGACTGAAACCATCATTATCTGACGCGCTTTAAGTTTTTAGTTTGGCCCACGTTCTATCTGAAGACGCTGATAACACTGCTCTGCAAGCTGTCACTAGTTACGGCTTTACTTTTGGGGAACTCCCCTGTCCATCCTCATATACATCTTTATGTGTTTGCTCATTTAAACTAATAGGATTCTGCGGCCTATTTTAAGGGCTAAACCCAACAGCACCAAGGCCTTGTATATGACATTGTACATTTCGTGACGGTAGAAAAGAAAGAAAAAAGAGACAAACAAGATGTACGTGATGACCTCCAGATGATCTTTAAGTTTGAGTTTTTTCCCAAGATAACCGAACATGCCCCCTGTGGTGGGTTTTGTGCGTGTCCTTGCGCGTGTATGTGTGGTGCTGTCACATTGTATAATCATCATCTTAGAATATACTTTGATCACTCAGCCCCGAGAGTTCTCTTCCTGTCCCGCAGGGAAACCCAACATGTGTGTACGAATCGTTCTTATTTTGGAATGCTGTCACGTTGAACTTGTTAATCACACTGTGTGTATGTTTGTGTCTCATGTCTACGTTGGTATGTTTAAGAGATAGAGAGTATCAGACAGAGAGAAGAAATTAATATCATAAACCCACATGCAGCTTGTATTATAATAATTGAAGCATTTAAAAAAGCTTGGTGACAACAACCTTCTGCAAAAAAAAAAAAAAAAAGGTAACAATACAAATAATGCGTTTATTTTTTAAACTAAATTTTTGCATAAAATGCCTTGAAGAAGCTGTTGCTTCATAATGCACACTCAAAAACATCAAAAAAACAAACAAGAAGCATCCATATATCTTCTGAATACATGCAGTGGAATAGACCACCCAAAAAACTTGCCCACGTCAACTTCAGAGAAACTCGTGACTGTAAATTGGTCACTTCAGTCGATTACAGAACATAACTCAAGTGTTTGTGTTTGAATACATGTTTAGTCAATGTTTATTTTATCGCTTTTATCACCTCAATAATGTTGTTTAATTTGTATAATACACATCTGTTTGAACGGATACTAAAGAGAAGGAGGAAGTGTTGTTTTCACTTCTAAGTCCAAGTTTGGCACTGCATTAAAAGCCTAAACGAGGAGAAAAAGGAAGAAAAATGGAAGAGATGCAAAAGAAGACAAAGAATGAGTGAGAGGCAGGTACCACCATAACGACAGACTTACCAGGGGCTCAAAGATCACTGATATCTATCCTGACACTTATCAGCTGTATGACAGCTAGCTGTGGGCCACACACACAAACACACACACACGTCTGCCACTTATTTAAGTATTCCATTCTTGTATGGTGTACCTCCATCCCAACAGATAGTAAAATTGTACTGCACACACACACTGCTCACCTTGAGATGTATTTGCCCTAAGCGACTCCGGGAGCATGGTGGAGCATGTGTTACAAGAGGACAGATGTTTAATAGAATGTCAAATTTTAAAGGTGGTGAGAGAAGGAAGAGCAGTGGATAAAAGCACACCGCCATTAAGGGAAGAAGGGATAAAAATAAATAAATGGAATATGATCGCAGGCCAGTCTGGCAGGCACTGGCACCAACACCAATAACCCGGAGTGTGTTGAATCAGACTGAGAGGGCAGGAGGTGATAAAAAGAAAATGGAGCAAGGTGGGAGAGAAGGACATATTTTATGCAACCTTGCAAACAATGGCATTTCTTCAGTGTTAACCACTTAGCAAGAGCAGCCATGGATCATTGTGTGTTTGCGTGTTCTTCCATACATAATGTTTTGCCTTTTACAATAAAAGCTTAAATTCAGTACAATTACCGTGGAGCTTGATTTCTTAACAGTAATTTAAAATAATATATTGTTGACATGTTCAAATTGTTTTGCTGCTCCACAGCCTTGTTAAAGCCATTTGTCGACTTATTAATAATCAGGACTGTTGCAGGCTGTTTTCTCTAACAAAGTTTTGCCTTTTCTATGTTCACGGCAGAGTAGCCAGTCCAGTTGAACCTGCAGAACCATTCAAAGATACACACAAATTGATCTAAAAACACTAACCATAAACATCTCTACGGGTATGTGACCATTTTGTACACAATTTACAGTTAGAGCCTTTCAATGGGCTGCCTGTGATCAGCCAGGGTGGAATGAAGACTTAGCCTAAATACATACCTCATAAATTAATACAAATTATGCAAAATTCAGCTGCTACCAGTCTTACTAGTTATTTTCCCTCATCACTGCAACTAAAATCATCAGACAACTATTCAAAACAGTGGGGGATGGAAATAAATGTGAAAACAAGCATAGCTACCCCACGAAAAGAATTTCAAATATTTTTATTGCCAAGAAAATCAACGTATCCACGTTAGTGACACTTAACCCCCTTACCTGAATGTCATCCTGTTGTATGTTAACCTCAATTATCAGCATCAAAACATGATGACTGTCTTTGTCCTGTGTGCTCCAGAGATTGAACGAGGAGGCTGCGGTGATCCGGGGGTGCCTGCATTTGGTCGCCGTAGCGGTGATCGGTTTCAACATGGCGACGTGTTGACCTTCTTTTGCCAGTCAGCCTTTGAACTCGTGGGAGAGAGGACTATCACATGCCAGCACAATAACCAATGGTCTGGCAATAAACCCAGTTGTGTCTGTAAGTAGACACACTGTTTTTATGTTTATTCCTCTAGCTTAACTTTGTGGCCTTCTTCGTTTTTGTTCTTGCTCAGTGTTATATTCATCCTTCTGGTATTTCTGCTTGCAGTTTTGCTCATTTACATCTCTCCTTCTTCCCTTTTTCCTTCCCACTTTTCCTCATTTTTTAGTCTCGTGTTTTTTTAACTTCACTGCCCCATCGGGGACTATTCTGTCTCCGAACTACCCAGAGGAGTATGGGAACAACCTGAACTGTGTGTGGTTGATCATCTCGGACCCAGGGAGCCGTATTCATCTGCTGTTCTCTGACTTTGACCTGGAGCCACAGTTTGATTGGCTGGTGGTCAAAGATGAAGGTAATTATGTCTCAGTTTTTCAGTTTGGAAACTTAATGCTAAATTAGGTTGTATCAACAGAGTATGAACTGATCCATTGCAATAAACATTAATGATCTGAGGTAAAAAAAAAACAACAAAAAAACCCAACAAAACCCCTTTTTTTTAACTACCCAGTTATTACAGAAGTTGTGTTTAATTGACTGACAACCTGTTGCTCTGTAATTCTGTAGTACTATTTTGTAGCGGTGTTTTGAAAATTGTAAATCAATTGGGGCTGACTGAAATGATCATACGAAATGATTCTTGACTGCTGCTACAGCCCAACCAAAGGATACGCCCCCCTCCCTTTAGCAATTAGACAAACAAAAAACAATCTGCGAGTGACATATTCTTTTGAAATTATTCATGATATAGAAATATTCACAATAATTACTGTAAAAACTTGTTTTTATACGTTATGTTCAGATAAGGAAAGTTTGGTGCAAACCTCAATTGTTGTTTAGTGACTTTAATTGTTGCTGTCTTATGACGTACAGTAAAACTTAGAGTACAGTAAAATTTTGTAACATAAGATGTAAGTTATGTGAGTCCCAGAACTAGATTTAGTTTATGGATGACAAAAGCCATTTTCTGAACCATCTGGTTGGTGCTGAAGGATACTAGTTTTGTCCACCATGAACAGATGCTTGCTTTTTAAAATAGGATCAGTATTACTCCAATATGGCACCCATTTAATAAAAATGGTTAGTTTTTAGAAGGTTATGAGTGTGCCTCATTTAATACTCTGCTTTTCAGAATTACACAGAATATATTTATGAATCGATTTAAACTGAAAGGCTGCACCAGCTTCTCGACATGCTGATGGATAAAAGTATCAGTTTAAAACTAACATTTTAGTATAAAGTGAAAAGACATATTTGGGGAATTATTTAAAGAAGCAATGATAGTCAAATAACTAACCATGTGTTTTAATCTCACATGCTGTATATTCATCAATGATCTTATAAACACAAATGATTGATTCAGATTTCTATCCTGTACATTATGTTCTAAAGTCACACATTCAAATATAAAGCATTTGATTCCGCATAATCAAATGTTTTGCAGTTGTACGGCCAATCTGGTGTTGCACAGTGTGCTATTATGCATTTAGAAATATATACACAAAGAAATCCAAAGAAAATAAAAATCTGAATTACAATGCAATGCAAACAATAATCACAAACGCTTTTCCATTCAACAAGGATTTTAACCGACATCTATACTCACGATTTTGTCCCCTTTTTTTTCAGGATAATAGAACGCTGAAATACAAAGAACTGACAAATAACAGCGATCATAGCGACAACAGTAATAACTGTCATCCGAAAAATTAACATGAATCCCAGCCCAAAAAATTAATGAAACTTCATGATAAGCTTTTGATTGTTACACAGTTGCTTGTTAACATAATCAAAAGGGCCATTGTTGCCTTATTTTAAAGGACATTGTGGTAGACAAAAGCTTTTCTCTAAATCGCACTTCATTTATAAAAAAAAAAAAAAAAAAAATTGTAGGATCGCGTCACTCTTTCAGCTATTGTTACTCTGATTCTGTTTCCACTAGTCTCATGCCAATCGGTACAGTGTGAATAATTGAAAGAGTTTTTGGATTGCTGAAGAACAAAGACACTGGCACTATGCAACTTTTTGTATAGGGTAATTGAGTGCATGGAATCCAAAACCTCTCGTCAATGAGAAAAAAAAAAAAATAAAACACCTGTGGGAGTGTTAAGAAGTCTGTGGAAGTAATGAAAGATCCTTCTTTAAAATTGGTTTTGTTACTAAAGTGTTCTTGAACCTGCTTCTCTTTTGTGCACGGTGTCAACCTACGCTGCCTTCAGTGCACCACTCATAGTTGGACTGACGATTTCGAATGTTACTTTCAATTAACATACTCACCGTGGTATTTAGGGAATTGTGTCTTGTCTTTCACTTTCAGATTTTATCTGAACTTAAATTCAATTAGAAGAGAGATAGTAGAAGTGAGAAGTAGAGATTTTAGACAGAGAAAAAGAAAGCTGGGTTTGTAACTTCTGGGAATCAAGCATCAGAACCCCAAAGTAGCAACTCCGCTTCCTCTCCCCTCTTTTTCTGCTCTGTTACTCCGACCCGCCCTTTTAAACAGTCATAAAACCCTTGAAAAGGGTTCAGGCACGGTCGTTTTGACATGTCGGCCTTCCTTGCTTTTGGCTCTTTGCTGTGTGTGCAATTGTTGATAATGCTGGAAAAGCAACTTTTCCTGCTGGGATGTGTGCCATTGTATCAGCCCTCCACCATCTATGTGGATGTGCATGCACATTTATCTTTGTGGAACTGCCAACAGTAACACCTTCTCTCTGAAATGAACCAAGATCGTCCAAAAAGTACCATCATGGGAAATATTTTATAGTAAAGCTTGAATACAGAGCCTAGAGGAGGTGCAAGAGTCTAATCTTTTATCGGAGCAATTGAATTTTTTTGATATTTTCAATGGTTATCATAGATTTTTTTGCCAAATGATGCCAAAAATTAACCACACAGCTTTAAAATTAGGAGTAAAGTCTTTGGCACTTGGAGTCGAGATGGAGATTGTTGAAATTGACATGATGTAGATCGGACACTGGCAGTGGTGACGGCTGAAATGATGGAGCTGCTGCTTGACTAAGCAGAGGGAGAAAGACATGTTTTTAAAGGACTGCGACGAGATGATATGCTTGGATGGATGAGATCAGCTGATGGGACCAGCTGGTCATGAAATGACAGCACCAGACCAAAAAAGAGGAGATATGAGTGTAGGGAGAGAGAGAAGTGACTGAGAGGATAATAATAGAAGTGATTACGGTAGAGCATGCAAATAGCCCTCCTGACTGAAGAGCGAGAGAACTCCATTGTATATTTAAACTCTATGTGAATTGAATACCAAGTAAGATAGTTAGAGATTGTTGTCACATGTAGATGAATTTTGGGGGAGTGGCAATCTGATCAGTAATTAATGAAGAGAAAATAAGACAAGATATGCATTTTTTAACAATTGCCATGTGGGTAGATGGCTTTAGTGAATAAGCGCAGGAAGTGTCAGTGAGCCCAGCTGTATCTATGGACACAGCCCATCCAAATGTGTGTTAAACGTAGGAAAAACAGACAATGTTTATTAAATGAAATGTAATAGCCTAATGATTGTTAATCCCCATGAAGATAGAAACTAGGGCCTCAATGCAAACACCCCTATACACTCAAGCGGCCATCATATAGAGACCTCTGAATGTACAATAGCATGATCTATGCTATATGTATCTGATCTTTACTTTGACAGCTTCCATTTTGCCAGATTTCTGTTCCACCTGTCATGGAATTCAAACTGTTAACCTTTGGTCTACTTTTCGGCCTCTTTATTCTCTGGTCTACCGCCCATGTTCTCTAGCAGCTCCTCTTAACAAACTGCCCCTAAAGGTTAGGTATAAACAGGCCATAATGAATAATCACCAGCTCTACCTCTCCCACCCATGAAAAACTGCAGGTTTTTTCTGATGGATCACAGTCCCTGCTGATACGCCAATCTGCTGCACTCCTGGTGGGCCATTAACAACAGAAAATATTGCGTTCGTTCTGGCAGTGAACTCAAGTTTTGCATGCCAATAGCTTACGAGCATCAATTAACATTTATAATCACCAGTCACATTCAAAATACATTTCCTATCAAAAAATAAGTTGGTCTATATGATCTTACAGTATTTCTCACTTATTCTTAATCATTATGGTGCTGTGGCTGGTAGTTAATCTGATTCTAACTCCTACAAACTGCAGTTGCTTGCTGTGGCAATTGCTTTCTCTATCAACCAACTCAGCCTCCTCCTGTTAAAGTGTCTTATTACCATATGCAAGGATGATATTTCTTACCCTGAACATTATGCATACTCCATATCTCAGTGATACTAGCCCACTGGGTTCTGTTTAGTGTGGCCATTTAGAGTTTTATTGCACTCCCCACTAGATCTGTCACTGCTCATCATTGAGGAGCACCCTCAAGACCAGAGTGAATTCCTCCAAACAAAAGTGCATCACCCTTTGCAGTAGTAAATGGTCCTATGCTGCGACACAAATGTCTCTGACAGAAATGAGGTGATGCATGGTTACAGCTGTTCAGGCCAGTGGGGGAGATGTAATGGTTTCCGGGCCATTCAATTGGTGCACAGTGGGTCTTTTAATGGCTACAGATGCTTTTAAGCAGAGCACACCTTTACATAGCTGCCAGATTCAGCCATTCATTGCAATCATGTACCCCCAAGGGGTTGATGGGTACTTTGAGCAAGATTGTATTCCAAGGCATGGTGACAGAATTGTCCAGGAATGCGTGGTGCAACAGGGCAAGGCAGGGCAACAGATGTTAATGACCTAGACAACACAATCCTCTGATGTCTCTTTTTGATTCACCCAAATGCAGCGTCAGTGGAAAAGAACATCTAGGCATCAACATTTAGCAAAGTGGGTGAAGCATTGAGTATGAATTACGGCTATAACTGGATCTCTAACTGCGTTCAAAATGTTATCGCAAGTGGCTTGTAACATGCTCTACATGGGATACCTACAATAGAATGAAAGAACTGAGTGTTTTTGACTTAATAACTTTAGAGATGCTGTATTAAATTAATGTTTGTACCGACTGTGTGTATCCTACCTTTCTCTGCTTCAGGTCAACCTGATACCAGTCAGTTGCTGAGGGGGCACTGTTTTCCAAAGTTTTCTGTGTAGATTTATTCCAAAGTAATGCCTGATTATTAGCAGATTACCACATCATGATGTGCATGGAACAGACATATGTTACCATACACTTGCAGTAACATTTTAAGCGTAGTTAATGGAGAGTAAAAGCTTCTTTTTTTTTTTTTTTCTCCCCGAAGTTTCAACTTGCCCAGTGCTGGTTCATTGTATAGCCTTTTCAAGGTAAACTGCCCAAGCAATTGATCTCAATACTGGTTTAAATTTTGGATGTATTCTGATGTATTGGCAGCATGGATGTATTATGTGGAAAGATTAGGCCCTAAAAGTCCAATAAATGGGGCTTAGTTTGAAAAAAATATCGTAGTTCACCTTTAATACATGTCTTGTGGTGTCTTGGAGGATTTTTATTTCCTCTTCAGGTGTGTCCTCGCCCTGTTGTTATGCAAACAGAAACAGATCCAATAAAATGTGTCTCTGAGAGATTGTTTTAAACTGTGTTTTGTTCTAGGCCTGTCAGAGCCCACAACATTTGGGACGTTCTCGGGAAAAGATGTTCCGTCTCAAATCGCCTCGAATGGGCACATCATGAGGCTGGAATTTCAGTCTGATCACTCTAATACCGGAAAAGGCTTCAATATCAGCTACACCAGTATGTGCTTCTTCCCTCTCTGTCTGCCCATGTGTCTGTTTATCTGTTTTTCTCTATGTGTCTGCCAGTCAGAATTACCAGCTATTTACTTTTAAAAATTAAGCACTCCAACTGATTATATTTATATCCATATCTCATTTGCATGAGATTTATTTCTGTCATGAAACACATAAGCTCAGTGACTTTTATATTCATTTTTTCTGAGTATCATAAATCCCTTGCTTTAATCACTTAAGTATAACATTGCCAAACTATTCCAACAACATTTCCACTAACCCTCTGTCTGGTTTCAGGCAGGTTTGCTTGAAAATCCTCAAAAAAACTTGTTAACATAAAATGCATCCCAGAATTGGTATTGTGGCATCCATTTGTGTGCCACTTTGGCACTGTATGTTTTTTGGTTTTTCCTGCGTTTATCCAGTCAGCCATGATCACGTTTTATTTCATTATCAGAGCAGCTACAATCGAAGATTGAGAGCTAAACACACTTCAATAATTATGATCAGCAGATGTTTGAGATCAGCCGCTTAAAATGGAAGAGAAGGGGCAGTTTGTATTGTGCAAAATTACAAACAGACCAGATGTCTAGACAACACAGTGCCTTTTTTGTTCGGAGAAGGCCTTACTTTTGCCCCTTATTTTCTGCATGTGTACATGTAACCCACAACTCAAATGTCACTGTCCTCCTGAAGTGTTGCTACAAGGCTTGTTGACAAACAAAGAAAATTAATGTTTAAGGTAGTTCTTAAGACAAAAAAGTGTTCAGGATTCCGTTTTTCTGTGTGAATGCTGCATGGGAGTGCCACTGTTGAGATCTGCTTATCTGTAGGTTAAATTCCAAACTTTAAAAACTCCTCTAAATAAGGGGTTTAAGGGAATCAGGGTTTGATGATATGGATGCAGCACGCATGACAGCATTCCCTTCACCTGTCCTGAGTTTTAGTGGTTCTGCTTGAGTGATGCATATTGTTAACGCTCTGCCACTGTTAGATTTAAACCTGAGTATTTCAGCTTGTATACGGATCTGCTCTCAGGTTCTCAGGTTAACTGGTTCTGCATGACTGAGACTGATTAATTCTCTATGATTTCCATGTGGATTTACATCATTTCATAGACTGCCTCCCAAATGACCTTGTATCTACCTAGAGAGAGTGAGAGAGCTTGAGAGGTTACTTTTGACAAATTAAACTACTAAATTATGTTTTGCCGCAGGAGCACAGGATATTTAATTTAAAAAAAAGACCAATCTTTAATCCAAACCCTTTTTAGTTGGTTTTCTATTTGTTTTTTGTTTTTTTTACCCAGAGTCCTTACATAAATAAAAGGTTTAGTGCGTTGTTGGACGTAAAATATGACTTTAGAGTTGCTCCTAAACATCTTTAAAGGTAATTTACAAAAACTGTATTCATCTCTGTACTGGACGTATTTTCTCTTTAGTCTTATTCCTAATAATATTATTTTTAAAAGCAGAATCCTGTCAATAAATGCCAATATTGAGCTCAAACGATTATTTACAGTCATATATTTTTGGTGTGAATGTAATTTTCATGTCTGCTCACATAAGTTCTACAGAGGGACTTAATGAAAATTTGACATCTATGCTGTTTTAGTAATATTGTCTATTAACATTTTAATGCCTTTTGAAAATCAGTGGGTGATCTTTTGGCTGTATTAGTATCTATGGATGTGAACTTTGCTTTTTTTTTTTTTTTTTTTTTTTTTTTTTTTTTTTTCTCCTAACTGCCATTCATTACAAAGTCAAGTTCAGTCAATCATATTGGCTGTATGTTTTTCATGTTTAACTTCAGGAATAAAACAAAATCTGTATTAAATAAATGCAGACAGCTGCAGCCCAGCCTTCAGTATGGTGTGCTGCTGACCTGGTTGGAGGATGCAACAGCAGAGTTACACCTAGAATCATTGTGTCCATGGGGAGAAACTGAGATACAAGAAAAAAACAAAACAACAAAACTCACCCGCAAAATGTCGCGGTGTTGCCAGCACAAAGCTATGCCTTGAACAATTCTCTCCTCTGAAGATTTGAGCCCGTTGACACACAGCGTTCCACGTATTGGTGTCCTGGTTGGATCTCTTTATGTCCCTTTCTCTCTGACCAACTCTATTATTCTTTAGAAATCTGTCGATTCACCTGTTTTTTTTTGTTTGTTTTTTTTCATTTACACACAACCTTGTCTCAAAGTTGCTTTATTTGGAACACACAGCACACCCTTTTTCTTTCTCCCCTGAGTGCTCATATGTAAGAGAAAATATTTTGTGCATTGAAGTTGTGTGTATTTTCTCATATACTGTATATGCATCTCCTCTTTTCTGCCCCCTCAATCTTTTCCTCCACTTCTTTTTACATCCTGCATGTGCAAGCATAGTTGTTTTGTATGCAGCATATGTGTGCTCCGCATGTTTATTTACACACATATGCAAATGTTTTTTCTAGCCGTACGTGCTTTGCTTGTATACCTGCCATTCTTTTTTCTCCTCTCTTTTCTCTATCCCTCTCTTTCTTTGCTCTCATTTCCTCTCCATCTGTAGCTAATAAACCTGCCACATGTCCAATCACTGGATGCGTGATCTAGGTGGGATCAGGTTAATCTCTGGAATAAGGATAATATAAGCTAAACATGACAGGGTTGAATCCACATGAAGATATATCCATTCCCATATTTTCATATTAGTGGAGATGTCACATTCACTGACAATGACACAGCCGCGCTTTTCATTTTCTCCCCTTATACATCATCACATGTTCAGGTGTTGAAATAAATGGCAAAAAGTATGGAGCATTAACAGTAAATTCCAGATTTTGTAATCTCTCCACTGTTTATTGGCCCTTATTTTAACTTTTCTCTGTGTGTGTCCTGTCTGTAGCCTTCGGTCAGAATGAATGTCATGACCCAGGAGTTCCTGTCAATGGTCAAAGGTATGGGGACCAGTTTCAGCTCGGCAGCTCCGTGGCTTTTCGCTGTGATCAAGGATTCATTAGGACGCAGGTAAATTTAGCACCGATTAGCATGAGTAGCATGATGGTTTTAGTAATCGTAGATGTGAGAGCATTGATGATAACATGCTGATAAAATGCACTCACGTGCTTAATTTGTACATTTAATTTAATTGTCTGTATGCTAAAGTTATCGCACTCTCTTAATTCATTTGGTTTACATATACTGCATTTGAATAAGAGAAATACTATAATATCATACGTTCATGTCAAATTTCCAGGGGTCTGATCAGGTCACTTGCATCATCCAAGACGGAAACGTAGTTTGGTCTGCGGCCGTGCCTCGCTGTGAAGGTGAGCACGTTGACAAACTGTAGTGTGAGCAGTGGGTGGAAAACGTTACACTTTCCATAATGTAATTTAACAAATCATCTAGCTATTTGACGCTTTAGCTTAAGTGAACCTTAAAAAGAGTCTAATTCCCTCTTCTATCTTCTTTAGCCTTAAATCTTGCTTGTCCTCTCTCTCCAAC
>KV751315.1:4472603-4487091 GCA_001698575.1 Mola mola
ATACGATCATACTATGCTGGCATGATCAGCCACTCTCTAGAGTTCAGACTGACGAAAAAAAACATGGAGGCAGGAAAGAGGAGAATTATAAAAATTGAGTGTTCTATCTTTACCTCTCCTCTCTTTGGGGGGAAAAAAAAAAATCCCTCAGTGTCAGTTCACGTTTGTCAACCCTGAGGGCCAGCACACTTTTATGTGTAACATTTGAGTTGTGAATAGCCTCTCTTTCCTGTCTCATCCTTCTCTTTATCCTGTGTCATTATACAGCTCGCACACACACATTGACAAATCTGTCTCTTATCTTCTCTCATGCAGATCATTCATACACACTCAACTGTGCACTCATGCACAACAATAGATGCAGTAAGCGCGCACAGACGCACAAATGCCTCCGTCAACTGGGGTCATTTAGTCAGTGTCCTAGTTTTAGCTGAGCCCCGATGGGGGGCGGGGGTGGCGGAACTGGCGCTGGTTAACGCAACACATTCTCTGAATTTGAATCCATCGTTTTTGCATATAAATAAATATAATATGGAACAAAAGGGAGGATGAGAGTGATAAACAGATAGAGAGGAAGAGGTTGACATACAGAATTCTCTCTAGAAACACTGTTGCCTCTGTTTATAATCTAAAGTGTATTTGTTTAATAGGTGAGAAAAACACTCCTTTTTGTTATTTCAATGCCAGTCAACACCTTAAAGCGCCTTAATTGCATTACATTTACCTGAATTGAGTTGAATAGACCTGACAGGGATGTAGGCACAGCGAGAGAGACACAAAGAGTCAATACATTATCTTAGTTCAACTGCAGCGCCAGCCATCTTTTACTCTCCGCTACTTTGCTATAGTATTATCCAAGGTGCTTTATCCCAAATGAGTTTGTCCTGTTCCAATTCATCGCTCTGGCTCAGTGTGGAGGAGTTGAGCAGACACCGTGCACGGACACACACACACACACACACACACACACACACACACCATTCTCTCACTCTTTTTTTTAACAAATCACTCTGTGTGTCACATTCTCTCTGCTCGGTTTCTTTCTGACTGTGCATCAAGTGCGTCTCTGGCCGTTCGTTGCCTTTTATGTCTCTCTGTTGCTCTTTATAGAATTTGTTGTTTTCAATATTGTCCTCCTTTAAAAATACGAAGTACTTTTCTCTGTAATACAGTCAAATTTGATGAAAATCAATATCAAGTTATATTTTATAGCATCCCTTTACATCAATAACGCAGTAAGTTGAAGTTAATGCAGTTCTAAGCATTTACTAACAGCGTGTTAACTTGTTTCTAAACATACTATCAACATTGGTTAACATAGTCATGACCATTAATTCAGGCGGCCATATAACCCTAATAAAACAAGTAGCCTGAATTTATTATTGCTCTTTTTGAAACCTATTGTAAAGTTGAAAACATTATCCCTTAGTGACAATTGACACAGACACACAAGGAGAACATCAAATGTATACTTAGAAAACATACAGTTGAAAGCTAAGTATAGCAGCTGCTCTTTCATGAAAAGATCCAGCTAAGGAGGACCGGGTGCTCGATTAGGATGCCTCCTTAATGCGTCTTCCATCTGTGGAAGACACAGAAGTTGCTGCGAGAAAATGTGGCCGGGAAAAGGGACGTATTGAATATCGTGCATAGTTTGCTGCCCCCTCGACCTCGTCCCAGAGAAGTCGGAGATAACGGGTTAATGGACTGAGAGTCATCTCAGCTATCAACAGTACAGTAGATTTGACGCCATGTGAATTAGAAAAACAAAACAAATGAACAATGTAGGCTTGTAATGCTTGAATATAATAAACATGTTTTATTACTGCCAAAAGGAATATATTTCTGTAACACGTTCCCCAGCACTGCTCGTAGTAATGGACCATAGAGCTCCACGGCTTTTGGTCCATCATCAGTTTCGGATTTTCAGAACACTGTTTATGTGTCCGACAACCTCCCTCTTTCAGTTCGTTGCCACCGTTCTTACAGCAAAGGCTTAAGATGTAATTCAAATCTATTTTCAGCTTATTCAGAAAGAAAAACTCCTGTAAAAACTCCTCACTACTTGCCTAGCACCAAATGATAGACAGACAGATACATTTAGCGACTTGCTGGGGAACACAGTGGAGCATTTAGCAGTTAAAGAGCCAGAGATTTCCCTCAGGAGTTGATAGAGATGAAAAGCAGTGTTAAAAAGAGTGAATGCTGGACTTACATTCCCCAGGTGGCCAGAGACACAACTCGACAAGAATGGTGGTGTTGTTCTGTTAACGCTGGATTTGTTAAATAATAACCCACTGTTTAACTTCAACTATTCAACTGTTGATGATGCGTCAATAAGGTATTCAAAACGTTCATCTCATGCCTATTCATTAGGTCTAAGAATATTTCCCATCATCTTGATATGAAGACATTATCTTGATTTAAGCGACTCATTTTGTCAGACTGTTATCATTATTTTGCAACGGTGACTCTTTAGTGCTGATACCGTTATGATTAAAGTATTAAATCTACCAAATTATCTATAGAGCAAATAAATCTGTCATTGTGTGATACTTCTTACCTCTAGACTTTGTCCTTCCCTTGTAGATTTGAAATTAGAGGCTGTAGTTTTTTTTCCAGACTGTATCGATGTCCTTTACTCAATGCAAAATAATAAAATAATTCTAAGTAATAAACAATAATATTCACTTTGTTTCACCACCCTTCCCTGTCTCTTTCTCTCGATCTGTAGCCCTTTGTGGAGGCTATATCTATGGCAAAACAGGGACAATTCTATCTCCTGGCTTTCCAGACTTCTACCCCAATTCTCTTAACTGCACCTGGACAATAGAGGTGTCTCATGGGAAGGGTAAGATCAGCAACAATATGTAATTGTTCTGATTCTCTTAATACGTTGATAAATATGTTGATCTGTTTTGCATATCTTGAAGGTTGTTGTGCATCTACACTCTCTATATTAGCTGATATTGGTGCAGTGTATTTCTGGTTTTGTTTTCAATCATCATATGCCGCCAGTTATATGTGACTAACTAACTCTCTGTCTTGTGCTCTGTCTGTTCATCCATCCATCCATCCACCCACTGATTTCCAGGTGTCCATCTGGTTTTTCACACTTTCCATCTGGAGGAGAACCATGACTATCTTTCCATCATCGAAGACGGCAATTTCCAGGTTCCAGTAGCTCGGCTCACCGGCTCAGTGTTGCCCCCTAGTGTGAAAGCAGGCCTCTATGGGAATTTCAGTGCTCAGCTGCGTTTCATATCAGATTTTTCCATGAGCTATGAAGGTTTTAATATTACTTTCTCAGGTAAGTGCACAGAACCTGATTTTTGTTTACATAAATCTAATAAAAATGCATAAAAGGTTATAAGACTCTTTTTACATAACAGATTTAACCTGCTTTTTAAACAAAATTACCTTTATTGAGTTACCTTTACTCAGGTTTATGGGGAGTTATTTTTGTCAATATTACAATGATTATATTAGGAAACTGCTATATCTATGTGGTGCTTAACAAATTCTTTTACATTTACAGAATTTAGATTTAAGTTGAAGAATAACAATTATGTTGTCTCACCTTGTATAGTCCTTATTCTATTCCATTTTTTTTTTCTTACTAAAAAATAAAATATTCTATGGCAACATATTTCATATATTTACACTCTAAACTAAAATAATTGATCTGACTGTTGTTTTTGTTTTTTGTGATGATGATTGAAAAACAATATGAGTTGAGGAAACCACACCTTCAGTTGGAGGTCTAATATGTTACAGTCTCAGCTTTTTTCAGAAGTTTTTCTGACTTCTATTTTAAATTTTGTTTTCTCTAATTCAACAACATTCCCACAATGCCTGAACATATCTCCTAACCCCTCAACAATGCCATCTGTCTCTCTGGCGGTGTACAGAATACGACTTGGAGCCGTGTGAGGATCCCGGTGTACCAGCATTCAGCCGAAGGACGGGATTCAGATTTCGAGTTGGTGACTCACTGGCCTTCTCCTGTTTCCATGGCTACCGACTTGAGGGAGACAGCAAAATCACTTGTCTGGGAGGAGGAAGGCGAGTTTGGAGCAACACACTGCCACGATGTATAGGTAAGGCAACCGTGTAGACAGACGGACTCTCCGGGAATATGTGTGTTTAAAAATCACACACCGAGTTAGCTAATTAGTTTTTACAAAAGCAGAGTGTAGTTTGTATCTACAGTAAATGTAGGTATCTAAGGTTTGGGCATTACATTGCATAGATACTGATATACATTTTACATATCATGATATAATGTTATAGCAAGCCTTTCAAAAGTGTATGTAAATTTTTATAGCTTTAGAGTGGTCTACCTTCTGTGAATGTAATTTGTAGCTTGTGAAATAGAACTTCCAAACTAACTTCCTCACTATATAAACCCAGCATTTTCCTGGTTATAATTCATCACTAGGTTATTGATGGCATAAAGTCAATTTATTGTTATTTGACTGGTAGAGTGTAACTTTATTTGCTGGGTTTGGGCTTTAGCAGGTTGTAATTTGCTGGTGAGAGTCCGACTGGTTGTTGCTGGTGTTCTAAAAGCCCCAAAAGGAATAGACTGAAAATGCTATAATAGCATTATCTGTCAAGAGATCAGGCCTTAGAGGAAGCAGCATTCATTTTGCTGCAGAAACAGCAGCTGGCAACGCTCACTCGGATTCATCACTCTTCCACTCTCCTTCCAAATGTCCCTCTCCTCGACTCTGAGCCTCTCTATTTCTAACTTTCTGTTTCTCCTCCTCTCCCTCAAAGTCCTTGGGTAGATAATTAGGGCATTAACTGCTGTATGAAAAGTGTTAATACTGTGTCTTTTGTTATTCCCATTTTCCTTTTTCTAATTTCCCTTTGCTGTCGCATACTTTCAAAAGGCCCTTGCTGGTCTTGGTTCATCTGTTATCTTTGCTTCTCCTCCTCAAGCAGTTTGTTCCTTTTTCTCTTCCCCTTATTCAGGCTCTCTTCTATTTTCTCACTCCCACTCTCTCTGTCATCAATTTGCAAACATGCAAGTTAAACAGAAATCATTGACTACTGTTATGAAGAAATACAGAAAATATGAACAACTCTTAGCATATATTGTTTTTATCTATGAATTTACAATAAAGATTTCAGTGGGCAGCAGGGTCATTTGCTCTGCTATATTCTTCTCTCATTTCTTTTTCCTATTTTCTTTTTCATCAATCCACTTCCCTCCTGTCCTCTCGTCCTGTACTATTTCTTTCCACCTTTTCCTTACATTTTATAAAAATAATCACAGTCTGATAACCCACAACACACAATAGTACTAGAACCAGTTGTAACGATAATGTCAATTTGTCAGCTTTGGTTATGATAATCTTAATAATTCGTAGCCACAGCATCTGCTTGATAAAATCTGTATAATAACTGTGTAACAGCTTTGGTCACTCATACCTGATCCAATCTGAATCCTTTGTGCTCTTTTAAATCATTTGCAATGTGTCTAATTGCAGCCGAATGTGGCGCCTCCTCGCTAGGACCAGAAGGCGTTCTCCTCTCTCCTAACTTCCCCTCCAACTATGACAACAATCATGAGTGCATCTACCACATCACTACGGAAAAAGGCAAAGGAATCAGGCTGAGGGCTGAGAGCTTCTCATTGCAAGATGGAGACTATCTCAAGGTAAGCGCACACACGCAAAAATGACATGCTTTTCCCAAACTTGGGAAAAAAAACATAAATGCATTATGTATTTACAGATTCAGACACATACACACAACATGCAATGCGCAAATGGGATTATAGTCATAGCCAAAAGCTGTCTATATGCAAAATTGGATGCGTTGACATGTTTATGCTTGAAATGATTATTTCATGTTTATGTTGCTTTAAATTTTGTGTGAAATAAACAAGATTTGGGTTGTTGATACTGAAATACTCGAAATGCCTGACCTGATCATAACTCAAACGAGCACAGTACAATTGCACGTCAGCAGAATGAATAACTCAACAACAAGTGCTTGTTGCCGGAATAGAATAGCCCCTGAATACATGACCAAGGATTTGGCAAGCAAAGCATGTTTTTGCTAAGTTCTTTACCCAGCGCTGCAGCACATACTGCTTCCAAAGCATCTTTCTTACTGTAAAATAATTTTCAGTCTTGCAGTCAAATACCCATCTACTGTAACTATCCAAGAAAAAAACAAAAAAACAAAAATACTCAGAGTATATCCCTAAATGTGATATTTCCACCTTGTAACTATGAGCTATTACATTATATAGTAGAAGAAAAAGGCATTTAATGCTCAAACATTATTACTAGCCCTCCTGTTTTTGACAGAAAGGCCAAACCCATATTTTATAAATAAAAGATGTAGTCATAGTGTGTGTGCAGTGTAGTCGGCTTTTTCATATTGCATTGCAGCCCCAAACTTTCTCAAAGCCAACAAAATTTGCAAGCTTTTGCTCCATCCATGCACAAATGGACGAACTGAGATGTAAAGGATTGTGTTATCCTGAGATGTGCAAAAAAAAAAAAAAAAAAAAAGGGGGGGTGGGTATTTGGCATATAGCTGTTAGATGTGTTAAACGTTGTTGAATGAGGCAGTAACATCCCTGCAGGGGTTTATTACACATGTTTCCTGTTAGTGCTGATAGTGCTCCTGCTGCAGGGGCTATCCACAGCTGAATGAATACATGAGACACACGGTCAGGAAAGGATCAATGCTGCCTTTGTTACTTCTCTAATGAACACACTACAGTAGGTTGGTGTTTGTGTTATTCACCTTTTTGGTGGTAATATTTGGTAAACTATCAGTAAACATCCACAGGATAGAATATTGTATTTCTAATATTTTGATGTATTAAACTCTAAGGCACTGAAGTAAGTTCTTCAAAGACTGCTGATGCCCTTTTACAAAGTGTTTAAGTATTTGGTGTTGGTGTCACAATCTACATATTTATAAAGAAATCACTGAGGTGTTTACGTATTGTAAACTTGGATGCACATACTTGTGCAAGTTTGAACTACAAAGAGAATTGCAGATGTTCCCAAGGCTCACAATTCCTTCGAAGTTCTCTCTCCGGTATGTGTGCCCACTTCATTGTCAGTGAGGAGCAGCTGTGCGAGTGGTTTTTCAGTCCTATAGACTTTGTCTGAGACTTTTTCTATTCACAATGTCTCTTACTGGTATTAGGCCTGAGGGCATGATTAAGCCATCATGTGGTTAGAGCGTGTTAAAAGTATTAGGCCTAACACATTCGCTGAGCCTGCCTGTGGTTTGATTGTATTAGTAACATTCTCCCCGACTTTTAGCAAGACATGACATTCTTGTACATTTCAGAAAGGTCTTACAAAGTGGAAAAAAATCACACCAAAATGTTATGGATTCTTTGTTGGCCGGTTCCCAATCTCCTCTCCAAATTTGTTGATGTCCATCCAATAGTCTTTACTAATTCTGCTTCCCAATCAATTAAGCAACCTCCTTGTGTTTGGTGTATTAGTGTTTATCACCTCTGACAGCAAAGTTGGAGGAGGTTATGTGTTTAGTGCCAATGTTTGCTTGTTTGTCTGTCTCTTAGCAGGATTACAGAGACACTACCTGACCAAATCCATGAAATTTGGTCGAAGGTCAAAGTCACTTGAAGGTCAAAAAGCATTTTCCATGAAATTTTCATCAGAGATTTGTCGAGGACCAGCTTACAGCTGATTAGAATTTGGTCGAAGGTCAAAGTCACTTGAAGGTCAAAAAGCATCGTTTTGGCTGTAACTACCGAAAAAATTGAATTTGTGTTTCAGCTTTTGTCATCTTGTAGTTGACAGCACCGGTTACAGATGATAAACTTTTGTTCAAGTTCAAGGTAATTGAAAGGTCAAAGACATTTTTTGGACATATTTCCAGAATGAATTGACACAGAGAGGTCTAACTGGTGTCATTTTGTAACTGATGTGTGGGTCCGTCACACAGCCAGAACCAGCTGGCGGTTCATGTGTCACCCATCAGATGGAGCCAACATGTGCTCGTTTGCAAACCAAATGACCTCAACCTAAAAATCGCTCTTCAAAATTCCCAAAACAAACACTAAAGACACAATCTGGTAGAAAGCTGAAATATGAGCTTTAAGATAAAACAAAAAGTACATGTAGGGAATTTAGCTACATTGGCAGATGTTGAACGAATGCTGAAAGCTACTGTCGCTTACGTACTTTTCGCTTTACAGTGCAGCCTATCATTTTATAACTGTTCTCTGTTATTCAACAAAATAGATGCAAACTCCAAGTCTGAATCGCAAAAGTGTTCTTCAGTGTAATAAATTGATTCACTATCAGAGAATAACAGGAACAGAGGAGCAGAATAGAGAGTGACAAGAGATCACAAGAGTTAATGAGGACAAACTAGATGCTAACATAATATTCAAAAATAAATGAAAGGTTCCAAGACTGACTGCAAGTGTGACACATCACATTCTTCATAGGATATGGAACAATATTACATTTCAGCTGCAGTTTTTAAGCTTGGCTTCCTAAATTACTGATAATAAAAAAGGGTCAAACCTTTTTTAATGAAATCACATGAATGATTGCCTGCAATTCTTCCCCTGCACTGCACAAAACAGCTATTGAATGTTTGGTGATGAATGTAATCTACAAACACCATATTTCAATAACAACACATGTTTATACCAGTACTAGTAAGTTTGTTAGACATTATACATTACATGTATAACGGTATAATTGTTAGCAATTTTGTAATTGAACGTTTGCAGGCTGTGGCAGTTGGCTGGTTGTTTTTTTGCACACAGCATGCACTATCATTACAGTTTTTCAGTTTGAAATGATCCCATTCATTTATTCTTTGGAAAGTGCAGGCTGTTGGAAACATCCTCAGATTTGTTTAAATGTATGAGGTTGTTGATTAGCATTCATTTTGAACACATGATTTTTGTTCTTGCAGCACCTTCTGACCAAAAATTAAGAATCCTGTTCAGCAGTCCAAAAACTTTATCACCCAGGCACATGATTTTTGTCAGATCTTGGTAAATTCTAAGGGCAAATGTTTATTTATTTATTTATTTATTTATTTTTACCAACCTGTAGTATTGATCAAAAAATATTGTAACTATATTATCTATATTGTAACTGCAAATGCAACAAGTAATTATGTAATGAAATTTGTGCTATAGTCATCTTGTGTACTAGTATAGTGAAAATTCAGAAGGGTAATGACTAGTAATGTACATGTCTGTTAATTATACCTTTCCTGAGGAATTAGAGGAAAGCCTAAATACAATAAACGATAAGGAAAGCCCCAAAGTGCCACTTAGGCTCGCAATTATCACACCAATCCCCAGGCTAGGGGTAATAGAGCTAATGCCTGTAGTGCAGCAGAAATCTCTGAGCATAAACCATTTGTTTGACAGCTCCAGCAAGCTTCAGGCTAAAATCTCCTGTAACATATAAACCAGCTCATTACAATTCCTTTCGCTACTAGCTGAGGTTTCACTCTGGCACTAGTAAAGAAAGGGCCAACCGAACTCAAATTGCCTAAAAATGCCCTCTAATGGTGCTTTACACCATTTGCTCAAATGCACTCTCAAGAAAAGAGAGACTGACAAAGAAACAAGCAGGGATGTGCAAGAATTGTTTTTTATAAAAATAGAGGTGATAGGAGAGCGAGCCTGGAGGGAGCAAGTCAGACAGACACAGAGAGGTGGGGTGGCAGATGGTGACGTTAATTTATGAGCCACATGGCTTTTCATTAACCATACTGAGTTTTACTAAAACGGAGAGAGGAGGAGAGAAAGAGAGACGGATGGGGAGAGGCAAAATTGGGGGACCCTAACAGAAATGGAGGGCACGGGAAGGTAGGACCGGTGAAGGAAAATTACCTTTAGGGTAGCGATGCCACAGATATTGTGATACCACTCATAATTGTTAAGCTCATTTAGGCACTGCCTTTCTCATGTCTGTCCGTCTTCATATTTTGATAATCATCACAACCACACACTCCAACATACTGTGAGTCCCGTCTGATTCCGCCTCCTTTGGAAGTCATTGTAGAAATAGAACAGCATTAGCCCTTTTCTCTTTGGCATTCTTGCCACCTGCAGCCCTGTCACTACCAATCTGTGTTAATGTCCCATTCTGCAAAATATAAGCATTAGCACTTCACATTTATACCCCGTCTGTGAGATAGTATTATGACATGCTTAAGAATCACATTTCTACCCAATGAACCAGAGTCAAAGTAAAGCATGCACCCAAAAAATCCCCCCCTTTTCTCATTAATGTTGCATTTATAATTTTTGACCATTGAATGGTGGTAAGTAAATCTGTAACTTAAGTGTCTGAGTATCAAATACGTATCACCTGTAAGCCATGAAAAATACACCCGAGCATCATCTGCTATATAATGCCTTATATTCTGTCGGCTCAATATGTTACGAATAATTCACTAAAATATGCCAAAATATTGCTTCATGCTGAGCAAAAATGTGTTGCTAGCAAGGTTTGCTTAATTGCATCTTAGCTTTAACTATGTGAAGTGTGTTAGCAATAATAAGAAGTGGGAATATACAGTATTTGGCAAGAGGAACTGCTGCAATTTTGATTTCTGCTCATGAATCCTTCAATTGGATGCTGGTTTTCTTTTTTTCCCCCCTTCATATTTATGGTTTTAAACTCTGCTCGACTTCTTTGTGTTGCCAAGCAGCAAAGATCTCTCTGGGAGCCATTACTCCACCTTCCGTAGCTACAGTACCTGTCTCACAGTGCTCATTTAAAATAAATGACCTCCAGCTGTTTTGTCTCTTGTTTGTGCCGTCAGTGTGAGCACACAGTGAGAGGTTTATGGTGATAAGGGGAATGCCGCAACGGATTCCCATCAGGAAGATGTGTCATGCAAAAATGCTGTTATGTTTATATCGTCATAAGTGTCATAAAGTGAGAGAAGAAAAAGGCTGCTCATTGAAGGCAATACAAGCTAATTTTTGGAATTTTAATCCAGGCCACTGATGTTTTTGTGTTTTAAATCAGATTTTTCCTGTTTTTACTTTCCTCGTTTTACACTCTCATGCTACTTTCACTGCATGAGTAGGGCAGCGGCTCAAAGGAAGTCACTCACACATACAGTGACTTGCTTAACAGTGGAGAAAATGCATGTTTCTAGCTTTCACTGGTGATTTCTAGAAAACACACTGTATTAAATCTCATTTTTTTCTGTATTAAAGTAAGTATATTTAAGCATATAATTAAAAAAAAAAGAAACAACAATTTCACTCAGACGAAAATAAAGTCAGCTTTAAATAAGTTTTTTTTTGTTTTTTTTTTCATTGAGGGTTGCAAGAACCTGTCTGACAATACAAATTAAAGTGACACTCAAATCTAACACTTCCCACAGGCGCTAGACAATAATTAACCTGCAAATTTGAAGCAGATTTGTACAACAGTTTCACTCAAACACTCTGAATCTTGCAGGCATCGTTTTAAACCTGCGGCAACACACTTTTAATAAATCTTCATTACTTTAAAGCCCTTTCCAAACAAAATGCTAATTCGGAACGCGCTGATATGAGCCTGGTTGACTAGCAGTACTGGTGTATTGACCAATAAGGTGGCCTTCAACAATACCAATGGCCGAAAATAATTTGTTTTGTCTCATTGATTTTGCACTGGCTCCCTCGGCTGTCCTTCGCCTGACTGCAGCTTTGATCATGTTGTACAACTTGTTCAAATTTCCATGAGCTGTCAATGTTATGGCTGAGGAGTTCTGCCTTTGTTCTGTAATCCACCAATGGCAGTCTCCAAAGACAAATAAGGATAGCCTAGATCTTTTATGTAGAAAACCTATAGAACCAATTCTAACTATTTGTGTGGGTTGGTCTTAACACTGTAAAAGGATAGCAAATAACAACAAAATCGAAATTCAATCAATTCAACCAGTTATCAGCAACATTGTTATTTTAATTATTGGTATCAGTATCGACCCAGAATTTTCATATCTGTAGAACTTTACTGTTTAACCGTATCACCAACATATAAAAATTCTGGGCCAAATCCACAAAAGGATTTTGCTACTTTTGCATGATAAAATTGAGCAAATTAATGTGCAATCCACAAAGCATGGGCTATAGTGAATTGCACCTGAAATGGACACAAACCGCTAACATGCAGATAGGGTCCAGGGTGCGACTGTTCTATATGCATGCATGTAAATGAGGAAATATTCAAACATTTTGCACAAAATTGCCCCTTCCTTATGCAAATAAGGCTTGTTTGCAAATAGTGTCTAATTCACAAAGGCCAGCACATATTGCCTTTATGCTCTCAAGCCTGAAATGTTTTGATTAAAGCGTGCTGGAGCCCCCTATCAGCTGATGTGAGCGACTCACTGTTAAAACTAGTGTTATGCCTTCCTATTCAAACTGGAGTCCCCTTAGTATTGAAACATTTCTTCTGCGCTGTTGCTTCTTTCTACTGTTCAACATGACAGAGAGAGTCGATCTCCATGCGGTTTATAATGACTGAGGGGGAGGAATTTCCACTGCATTTTGACTGGGCAAGTCATGGCTGTATTAGTGGGGTCAGTCCATTCTTAGTGTATCTGGCCCTCTGTATATAAGATCTTTCTAACAGTATTGTATTTCCAGAGTTTTAAGTCTGCTGTCTGTCCTGCCTTTCCAACTCTAGCACATAGGTATCAATGCATTTCACAACAACCAGCAGATACTAGTTTGCCAGAGGGAAGGTAGGAGGAACAAAATAGGAAATACGAGAATATATGACAGAGCCTATAGAATCGAAAGCATCTCTATAGTATTTGTGCAAGTACTCCTATTGTCAAATAGTTGAAACAAGGTTCAAGTAAAGTAACCAGTTCATTGAGTCACCATTAACCCCCTCAACATTTTGTTTCTTTACTCTGCGATAATTACATTAAAATATTTTTGTTATAACATTGAAAAGGCCCCCTTAGTTCTGCTGAATGTTAGCCCCACAACTTTTATGTCATGTTTTAGGCTGAATCCTTTGTGGTACTTCACAAGGTCTTCACTGATGCATACCTAAGTAAAGTAGCTTTTTCCTGAAGCACAATGTTTTTTTTGTTTGTATTTTGGTGAGTCACTTGCAGAGGATAGTCACAGCCAAGAAAGTGGTTGCCTGCAATGTTGGGTTGAGACCCACTGCAGATTGTGCTTTGCTTTTTTTTTTTTGTTTGTTTGGACCAGGTAAACATTGCCCTGAGTAGCCGTGTTCACCGCTGACTTCATTACTCTACTACTTGCAGACACACACCCACACATGAATCTACAAAACCACATAAAGTCTCATAACTCATGCTTTTATTCATGTTCTGCACTTCTATTCCTGTTTTTTGGCCGACAGGTATATGACGGAGAGAACACTTCATCCCGTCTCCTTGGCAACTTCACACATGACAGTATGCTGGGTAATGTCATCAATAGCACGTCCAACCGCTTGTGGCTGGAGTTCAACAGCAACGCTTCTGGAACCAATCAAGGCTTCCGTCTCACGTACACAAGTGAGTTGTTTGAGAAATTAACTTTGGATCGGCTGATTAGACATGCAGCAACATGTCAAGTATTCAAGTCTTTGCAGAGAACAAAAGCATCTCTCTCTTCCGCTTCTCACACATGTATTTTTTTGTGCTCAAACACACATGCATAGAAAGTAATTTCCTAAATTTTGAGTAGCTCATCTTGATGGTCATAGCTGAAGACTAGACTGCTTGTTAATGGGTTTAGATTGCCTTCATGGATATATCCTGTGATCAGACAAGTAATACTTGAGCGCTCCATGCCAGAACAAAATGGCTGTCTTTGTACTACAAAACTTTAAACACTACTCTTTGTACATCAACAAATTAAATTAATTTCACTCACTCGTGGCATCTGAAAACAGATCAAGAGAAAGTTTTCTCAGCAGTGGCTGTCAAATGTGGAGTTCATGGTGCAGCAGTACACACTTACAGCGGCTTCTCTTAGGGATGCACAATATATAAAAAGTCATATTGGTCGCAGCGGATGATAGTCACATTTTTAAATATGGTTATTGGTACAAAGAGCAAAACCGGAGAGATGTGAACAACTGATCATTATTTCAGTGTTGTGTTGTTGTGTGTGTGTGTGATCCACCCTCTATTTCACAATGTGGCGCTAATGCACCAAAAAGCTGTTTGCCAACAACTAAATAAAGTGCATGCTGGTGTGTTTGTTGTTTGGCCAAGCAAGCGGTCTTACAAAATAAACCCAAAATAGTGTAAGTAGACATATTTAGGACCTGAAATGAGAACCTCATCAGGATCCTGTTTGGCTTTTTTTTTTAAATGGATTTGCGCTAATAACATGCTCCATTGATGTTGGTTTATTTACAAGACTCGAGTCTCCTGTTTATGTCTTACTAAGTTTGTCAACTACTGATTGCAGCTACTCTACATTTCCACATATCACACTGCCTTTATCAAAGCTTTTATCTTGTCATTA
>KV751315.1:4487156-4501124 GCA_001698575.1 Mola mola
CCCACTTAAGGGCAATCGCAAAGTTTGTCAACTCTTCTCGGCTTAAAACCTGACCTTATTAAGGCTATCCAAAGCTTTTTTTCTAAACTCCCGGCATCATTTCTCTATTTCTGTTGAACACTACAATATAAATATTACATTGTAGAATGTCTTTCCTTTGGGTCATTTAGATACCTAACACCAACAGCTGTTATGGGAGAATGTGAACATTCTGACACTGTAGAAAGTCAAAATCCTCAAAAGTGTAGATCCTTGTTTTTCATCGGATAAGGACAATATGTGTGTTCGAAGGTGGCAGTATCCTCTTGTCATGGAGATGCATTTTCATAGAGATCTTACCAAATTTGGTAAATATTGGATATCGGCCCTAACAGCAATTTTAATATTGGTTATTGGTATTGGTTAAAATTTTAAGTGTATCCCTACCTTGTCTCTCTCTCTCTCTCTCCATCTCTCTCTTTCTCTGAGACACACACAAATCTTAAATGCCTTAAAAGTCTGTTTAGAAGGAGAGACCAGCTGCTGTGTAAGTCAAAGACGCTATTAAAGAAGGATATATCTGCAAGTCATTAAAAGAAGGTGAGGAAGTTGAACATCTGGGATGGAAGTGCGGCTGTACGGAGGGACAAACGCATGAAGCTAGACTTTATATGAATACTAGATCGATGCTTTGTATGTCAGCTAAACCGTTAGTCAGCCATTAATCTACAAACCATTATTTGGGAGAAGGTGACACCTTCTGCAAAGTTCTGATACAATGAATGAGCCGATGGATAAATAAAAGAAATAAACCAGAAGTGTTGAACAGAAGAAGGAAGCAACACGCCTCTGAACAGGAGAGGCCCCGCTGATTTGTTTAGAAGGGTCAGGGACTGGATAAACCCCTTTATTGCCACACAGTGTTAGAGGCTATTTTAATAATAAGACTTCAAACATCTGTTCAAAATATTAACATGAAAACGCTGCCAGAAGTGAGCTCCATCCGTTTTATTGAAGTGGATGCAGGAAGAGGCATCTCACTTCAAAAGGTGCTTGCTTATTACAAGGCATATGGAAGAGTCAATTGTGCTTACAGTGTGAGTGTGTTTTCTGATTTTGTGTCCTGATCCTGTCAGAAAATAACCAACAGCAGATATTGTTTTCCATATAATTGCATTGCTCAACAGTCAAGAGGACTGGTGAAGGTTTTTAATAAAATAATTTAATGACACCCCCTGCCAAAAGTACATTACACCATCATTAGTGACAAATGCTTGAGTTAGCATGATATGTCAAGTACCATTCATGAAGAGGCCACAAGGAAGTCAGCCACAGACCAATACCTTTGTAGAGTAAGTAATTCGAGCCATCAACACATATGCCCCTGTGATCAGATACCCTGCTAGTATAATAACCTGGCCAAAGGAGGAGATAGAAGCCACAGATATCAAGACAAGGAGGATCCTCACCATGCATGGAGGGTTTCACCCCAAGTCCAGCACCCTGAGGCTGTGCAATAAGTGGAAAGAGGGAGGCTGAGGATTAGTGAGCGTAAGAGCCCCTATCCAAGATGAAACAACAATAATCCAGGAATACATCAGGAAGATGGCCTCAAATGATAACCTGCTAAGTGAATGCCTCAGGCAGCAGAAACCCAGTGAGGAGGTGGAAGAGGAAAACGAAGAGGGACCATCATGGAGGGGCATCCCCGGCAAGTGATGTACCACCGACAGATAGACGAAGTGGCTGATATCTTGAAAACACAACCAGTGATGCTGGAGATGGCCGGTCTGAAGAACAGCACAAAGGCACTGATCATGGCAGCACAAGAACAGGCCTTGAGCAGAAGATCGATAGAGGCCGGGGGCTACCACACCAGACAGGACCCAAAGTACAGACAGTGCAAAGATGCCCCTGAGACAGTGCAGCACATAACAGCAGTGTGCAAGATGCAGGCAGGTACAGCATACTTGGAGCACCATAACCAAGTGGCTGGCAATTTATACAGGAACATCTACACCAAGTATGGTTCCGCAAGTTCCAGGATCAAAGTGGATAACACCTCCAAAGGTGATTGAGAATGATTCGGATCGATAAGTTGGTGGTGGCTAATCAACCGAATATTCTGGTGGTCGAGAAACAGGTGAAGAAGTCGGTAGTGGTAGATGTCACAATGCCAAGTGATAACATCAGGAAGAAGGAACATGAGAAGTTCGAAAAATACCAAGGGCTGAAAGAGGAGCTGGAAAGAACGTGGGGAGTGAAGGCATCAGTGGTACCAGTGGTGATAGGAGCAATCAGGACTGTAACCCCCAAACTGGGTTGCTCCAACAAATCCCAGGAACAGGAAGATCTCTGCCTAGAAAAGCACAATCCTAGGAACAGCTAAACCACCGATATATTTTGGACCAGTCTAAAACATGTCTTTTGACTGTAGTTCCCTTCATTTAGTAATTGCTGTTACTTGTATGAGGATCCTGAGGATTATTACTGATAACTGACATTTATGCTTATATTGGTCTTTTCAGGTTGGTTGCAATGTAGATTTCAGTTTAAGTCAGTGGTCCATGTTAGCAGCGTATCTGTGAAATGGATGGCGCTTGCAGAATTGTGGAGAGAGAAGAGTGCGCTATTTGTGCCATCCCAGGCAAAAGTCTAATGTTGTGCTTGAGGCCAGTGGTCCCGCAGTCTGTACCAGTACAAACGTTGGCTAAATGGAAGACATTGCTGTAAATGCTTATGGGAATTTACAACATTTCAAGTGCAAAATTTATAGGAATCAATCAAATTATGCACAGTACTCACAGCCCCAGCTCTGAAATTCAAGCCCTGAGGATAAAATGTTTCACTGACTGTTGGTTATACTCCATTGAGGTTTTTCCACTGTGTGCTATTGTGTGTGGTTTGTATCTGACATTAAACTTGATGGAAAGTTAATTTAAATGTGCTGTGTAGGCTTCATCTGATGATCTTCAAAGTAAGCTGACTAATATACTATTCGCACAGGAAACATTACTGAACAAGCACTTTATGATTCAATACTCGTTGTCCATTACACAGCAACTCAAGACATGTCTGCTCTGAGGGTGGACATTTGTTCAAAAGAGGCTGACCTGGGGCAAAGAATATACATCAGTGACATTATGGCCTTTCTTAATCCCTCTGTTTTAGAGGCTGGGAAACTTTCCTGTTCTTTGTTATCTTCAGAACACACAGACATCCCTGGCAACATGGTCATTTGAGTGTACAGTATATTTGTGTTTGTGTAGGATGTACACAATTATCATTTGTTTCCCCACAGTCTCCTACAGGGACCACATTTTTAATCTGTAAATAAAGTTGCTGGTGCTTTTCACTAGGTACTTTTATACTTTTAGAAAAGGGACACGTCTGCACATTCGGAAAATCACAGCAACAAGCATCTGTAGAATCTGTGAAAGCATCCACATGCTCTCTGCAGGTGTTATACATTATGTACAGCACTGCTTTGACTCGCCCTGTTCATGAAGTGATGTCTTGCTGCACACACAGGAGGACCTAATCTGTGTGTGTTTCCCGCTGCTTGACTCTTGCTAGGTTTTGACCTAGTACGCTGCGGGGAGCCAGGTGTCCCCAGTTATGGTTATAAAATCCAGGACGATGGTCATTATGCCAGCACGTTTGTTCTGTACTCCTGCAACCCCGGATACAGTCTTCATGGCAGCAGTACACTGACCTGTCTCAGCGGGGACAGACGGGTATGGGACAAACCGCTTCCTTCCTGTATAGGTGAGTATGCCAACTGATGCATTGGATCTATAAATAATTCAGAGATGCACGATCTGAATTATTAAGTTTGGGGTGATTCCTATTATTCACCGGACACAATGGCACATATCGCAGGAATAAGCAGCAGTTGAAGCCAGTCAAGTCTGTTGCTATACAGTCATGTCAGTTGTCAATGGATGACTATGATTAAAACAAAAAAATATTGTGAGATTTTGTTCTTGAGTCTTTATCAGAGGCAAATATGATTGAAACATGCTGTAATTACTCCATAAGACTTGCTTATTTCTGATGTGAATGTCAGGCAAATTGATAATGACATGAAACATAAAAGCGATTGTTAATTTTTATCAAAGTCACGTTCTTTTTGTTGAAAGAACAGAACATTGAGAGAAACTGCCCAAAGCATAATAATTATAATAATATCTATCATCTGTGTCACTACTGCTGTGCACTCGCACAATATTGGGTTTTGATTTTTGGACAGTGAAATGGCAAAAAATAACTGTTTCTCATTTGGCATGTCTAGAATATATTTGAATATTTTCTCATGATGCCAGAAGGCAGATGTAAATTTAGCTGGCACTTGGTAGCTCTTAATTTGATTGGAGAGGAGTATGCCAAACAATTCAGGTGCTTTGACTTAGTGTTTTTCTTTTTCAATGCAGCCGGCCACTCCTGTATTCCTTATTGTCATTAAGCGGCCACAAATGAAGCACAGACATCACCATTTTTAAAAGTCTATAATTCCTGTTTGTCCATAAGTATTTTGTGGCTTTGCATATTTTACAAATGAAGGCGCTTTCCATGAAAGCATTTCTACCTGTTTGGGTACACGTAGGCGCTTGGCACTTGTTCATTTGGAATTCCCTAATACAGAGCCAAGCTTTGTGTCTTTGCAACCTGCCAACACACCTCACCACCAGCTCTCTAAGGAGGGACAGGGCCTGATGTGGTTGCTAATGGCAACTAAAAGGAATGTGTGTTGTCACGAAGTGGGTGTGAATGCGAATAAGCGTGAATTTCTGGCTTGGAATGCGTGGATCTGTGTGCATCCCTGTGTACCTCTGCAGTCAGTCATTAATTTGTAGCCGCTGTGTTGCTGTCTTATATCAGGTAAGACTCCAACCAGAGGAATGATTGCTGGCAGAGCCCTTGGCTAACTACCTCTAAAGCTACATTTGTATCCTCCTCTTTCTCTGTCTGTTGGGGCATTTGTCTTTCTGCTTCTCTGGCTGTCTCATTCCCTTTTTGTCTAGTTCAGTCCCATATCTGCATGTACTTGCATAGAGATGAGGAGATGCTTCAGGCTGTTTCTATACTGTTGTTCCCTCTCACTGAGTCAAACACTGGTGGTCTGCCTCACACTTTTTTTTTTTTTTTTCTGTCATTCTCCATTCACACAGTACACCTGTCTATCCTCTTATATGTGTGTAAGTGTTGTATGTATGTTTCTGTTATTCTCTCCTCTATCTTGGGAAATTGCAGTTGCCATTGGCCCTGACTCACTAATAACTTCGTTTTCCCTCTCATTATGTATCTGTACCTCTACCTGCTTTTCATAAAACATGGTTGAGTTGGCTCGCCTATTATCTCAAGGACTGAAACAACTGGTTATATATATATATAAATACATGTATATACTGTGTGAGTGTGTTTGTGTGCTTTTCTAATATATGTACTTGCCTAGCTGCATACGTGTTTTCAAGTACATTTACGGCCTTGTATGTGTGGTTGCGTCGTTATGCCTTACCCCCTTTGTGTTTGTGTGTACATGTGACAGTGGGTTTGTGTACATTCTGCCTGTGGTAATACAAAAACAGAAGGCTGTTGTGTTGATGCAGATTGCAGAGCTGTTCGTTTGTAACTTGCAGAAACATGCAGTGCACATTCTGATATAAAGCCTTCTTTACCAAACCATTTTCTAATCAGAAACAATCTGCTGGCTCAGTGAGGTGGAATGTGTACCATGTACCATGATGAGTTTAAATCTGCTCCCAGCCTTTTCCCCTGCTTTTCTCTCCTGTTCATCAAAATAACTCAGCGCTTATTCACGTTAGTGTATTAAGCATATTTTTTTTTGGAATACTATAGGGATAGAATGGAGGTAATACAGCCACCAAAGTTATTCACCAACATTGAAACTCTATAACGGGAGCTATAGCAGGATAATTCAAGGTCGATTTAATGAGTTAAGTAATTGTTAACTGATTCTCATTCAACTCAACCTTCACACCTCAAAGTAATTTACACCCATGCAGGCTGCTCTTAAAGAGATGAGCCAGTTTATATAATCTGGTTGTACTGAGTGTAGGGATCTTTACAGATCCGACCTGCAACCTGCCCAAAATAAATCACTATTCAACACGAGGAGGCCTGATTTGAACCTGAGCACCGTCAGAGCTGATCAGAAATATACCTGAGGACAAGGACAAAATACAGCTGACCTGAACAGACTGTATCAAGCTCTATTCATTAACAAGGTTTTTCTGTTGAAAAGGGCAATGCTGTGTACAAATGTGAAGTAATAGAATCTTTTAAAAAATCATTCTTTACATGCATGAAAGACTAATTCGTAGTTCACAGATTATATTGGGTTGAGTTTTACTAAAGTGACAATGTTGTTTTACTGGATCAGTATTCTCTGTCTGTGCCGTACATTGTTTGAAACTGTATGAAAGAAGTTCTTTCTCTTCCAGTGACAATCATCTTTTTGTCTGGTGTCCCTGCAGCGGAGTGTGGAGGTCACATAACTGGAGAAGTGTCTGGACGGATTCTGTCTCCAGGATATCCAGCCCCGTATGACAACAATCTCCACTGCACTTGGATTATAGAGGCAGATACTGGCAAGACTATCAGGTAATTAAAAAGCGATCTGATAGCCATTGAGAGTATGATGATGTCTGTCCTTTGCAAAAAAGGGAACTAGATTTTATTTATTTATTTTTTAAACTAAAGACATAAGACAGTATGTGCCTGCAGAAATACTGTGCTCTGGCAAAGCTACAGTTTTAATTCATATTATTTATTGCATATCTGAATCTGTATATATGTTGTGCTATGTAACATTTTGCTGTCTGAAGTATTCCTTGGATCTGCATCATTGTGAGAGAAATGGGTGTGTGTGTTTACACCATGACTATAACAATAACATGACTGAGGCTTTGGTTATCAACAAATTAACATAATTTTACTTGTGGTGGTTATTTTTTGTGCAAAGCTTAGCTTGCGTTACACATAGCCATAATTAGCTTGCATGGCTTTTTTCTCAACCAGCAATCATATTAAATTGCGGATACATTAATTGATGAGGGTAATGATACCTTTTCTTGGGTCAGTTCCTTTCAAAGTATCGGCGTGGTGCTACGGTGGTACGGTGGTACCAACATCTGACAGTACAACAGTAGTCTGAACAGAGTTTTCTGGTGTTTCTGCTTAAACTTAAACTTTGGACTCTGTCATTTTTCTTGCCTCAATTTTGAAATCCGCACAGTTACTTTACATCCACAATGCTGTGCCACAGCAATAATGTTTATGTTTAAAGAATTTGCCCTTTTTGATTTTTTTTTTAAATTAAATTACTTGACTGATAATTTCAGCTCAATTTGATACTGGCAGTAAAGATTACGACATAACATCCCTCTCTTTACATGTTCTATAAAGGTAAGAACTCATAAGACTGTCAGATAATGATGTATGTATACTCATTATAGAAATACTCATTAAAGAAAACTGACTATTAAAGATGCTGTGTAAGTGACAGTAGTTATCATGCCTGTGTTCCTGAAACTTCTGATATTCCTGTATGTTCATGTGCACCATAATGTCATCTGTCTGTCACCAGCTCGGTTTAATTGATTTAAAGTTGACTTTTTTATTAAAAAAAAAGAAAAAGAATAGCAGATAATGCTTGTGATTTCTGTCTTTAATCAGCCTCCACTTTATCGTCTTTGACACCGAGGTTGGCCATGACATCCTGAGAGTTTGGGATGGTCCATCTGGGCCATCAGATGGGGGGATCCTGTTGAAAGAATGGTCCGGCCCAGCTTTGCCTGAAGACATCCACTCCACTTTCAATATACTGACACTGCAGTTTGATTCTGATTATTTCATCAGCAAGCAAGGGTTTTCTATGCAGTTTTCCAGTAAGTAGACTTATCACTAAGTCAAAATCACCAAATTAATTGGAATTCATAAGGAACCTTGTGAATAACTGTTAACTTAAAAGTGTGCCTTGATTCTCATAAATAAGAGATTTTGGCAGACTGTCCCACCGTGTCCCCTACATCCATTTATTAAGAGAAACCAATTACTGATTTAGCAGTTAAATTGGCTAATTAACATACTCATCACACACAAGTTTCTTAGATAGCTATTACATAAATCCCATTTATATTGGCTATGAAGTAAATTGAATAAAGTAATATTTCATTTTTACTGGATTTCTGAAAACATTTAGCAAAAGAATCAATGAAAAATTGAATGTATTTCACCAGGGACCCCGGCTCAGAAAGTCCTGAATAAGCCCACCAGAGACCTACTCATTTTCAAGTCCTACCCTTCATTTAGGAAACCAGGAGATGTGGTAATAAAACTATGTGCTGATTCTTTTAAGTTAGTTCATAATAATAATAATATATGTTCACAGTCCTCTTAGAAGGCCAGAGTCAGTGCCAAGTATTTTACAGTTAAATCAATCAGGGGCATACTAAAGCTCTATCCACACTTATACGTTCTCATTTTTAAATGTGGTGTTTAAACAAAAATGGTCTCTGTCCAGAGAGCAGCATCTTAGACATAACCTCTCCCCAAATAACCATGTCTGTAAACACAGATCACATGCCAATTTATTACACTGGACACAGCAAGCAGATTATCGACTCACTTGTATTTCTCTTTACTTGACCTTCTTACTCTTATTTTTGTGTCCATTCCACCTGTGTATAAAATCAAAGGCTAAAAAAGAAGCAGTATCACAACCCATACTCCTAAATAACATTTGCCAATGATGCTTACAGCTCACAAACAAATGTACTCTTTTAGCTGGACAGTTCTTTCAACCGCATTTGAATTGTGGGAATAGATAGAATGAAAATAAACAGCTGCTTTACAACTACTTTCCAAAATCAAAAAGGGCATCAGGGCATATCTGATTAAGACTCCTCTGTGCATCATGCCTCAGATCTCGAGTTAGACTGCCAGTCAGTTCCATTGACTTTTGCCAGTAAGCTGGACATTTATTTCTTATTTTCGTTGTATTTCAATTGTAATTATGGTCTTTGCAACAGAAAAAAACCCCAACTCTTGCTCTTAAACATATATTTACTGTACAGATCCTTTGAATGTAGCTGCACCGCTACATGTTAACAGAAAGATCCGAATTTAGCTTGTCAAGCAATTTCTAACTAACGTACAAAATGACTGAACTCACTTATGGCACGCTAATCAAACTTACATAATTACATATTTAATAATAAAAATAATTCATTCAAACAAATCCATTGGTCCCTCATTGAATATGGTTTTGTCTTAGAGTGCACAAATACACAAGTAGAGGGGAAACACAAAGAGAGAGAGAGAGATTATTGATCTTTGCACAGCTACATAACTTTTTTGAATAGATATATATTTCCAGTCATAAATATTTGGATCCAGTGCTTTGACTCTTCTCTCTTAACAGATTTGGCTCACTCCATTCTCCCCATATTTAAAAACAATAAATATTTGCACTCACTCACATGCTAATCCCTGTACTATTATCCCATTACTATGATAATGACTCCTTATGTTTACTTCAATTCTGATTTGCTAATGCAAAGGTAATGCTATTTACCATGCACTTATATAAAGCAAGGTCTATGGATTTATTGAAAAAGAGATTTTTAGAGTTGATTTTTTTCTTCTTTTTTTTTACAAATATCTTTCTTTAGTAATGTTTTTTTTTTTAACTGTGCCCTCTCAGTTTTCCTCTATGTCCCCCTGACATAGAGATTAAGTACTGTTTTGTGATGCATTAAAGGTGATGTTATAAGCCTATGTTTGCGCATAAGACAATGTATATGCTTAGTGTAAACCATAAAGCCAGCTCAAATATAATCATTCTCTTATTATTTTGGCCAGGGCTCTGGCCAAGATCTCATCTATAATTTTCATTGAATCCGAAGCCTCAGGACTAATTGTTGAGTCTGCTGCATAATGAGGATTCAGGCACCAGCAAATCCTGTCTTGTTCATTCTTTGTTAGATGCCATGGTTCAATGTTTTCTAACTTTTATTTTTTTCTTTCATTGTAACATATTGTTATTATCTATGAGTTACATGGATTAGTAAATGGGACCATGAATTGTATGAGTACTTTAGTTTAGTGGCCTCATTAGAAGAGTATAATCTTGTACATATTCACAGGAAAAATGACAAAATTTGGAGGAATGTTTCTGCTCTCCTGTTTTGTTGTTCCATTATGACATCCTGTTGGGAGCAACTAGCAAATCTAACATTAAAAGCTGTAAATCCATTTAATTATTTTCTGCACCAAACATCCCCATAACACTGCATAACACCCATCTTCTATAAACCAGTACAAAATAACCATTTGCTCAGACAGAATGCACCATTTTAATTGTTAGTAATGTTACTCATTGGACAAAAATTCAGTCTTCTTATATTTTTGTCAATATTCTTTTTTTTTTTTTTTTGCACTGCACCATTCTTGATTAAGATGTTTTGCATTTTGGCATTAAGGATCAACACACAGATGTCAATTACCATAAATCCCTACCAAGCACATTGCGTTTTTTGATATTGAAAGCCAAAAGAAATAGCTTTCACATGTGCTGCATCTTCAGCATGCCTGTATATTTACAGAACATGTGTAACCTCTTTTAATTTTCTGCATCTGCCAGCAATTATAATACTGCTTCACAGCAGTCAATATCATCTGTCTGACTTATGCACACACTTCCAGCCACAACAGCAACAACCTGCAATGACCCGGGCATCCCTGTGAACGGGTCTCGCTATGGGGACAGTAAGGAGCCTGGTGACAGCATGACGTTTCAGTGCGATCCAGGCTACCAGCTGCAAGGTCAGGACACCATCACATGTGTGCGGATGGAGAACAGATTCTACTGGCATCCTGACCCCCCAACATGCATTGGTAGGTGAACATTGCTCTGTGGTTAAATGTTAATGAGTCGCAACTGATGTACCTGTATAGCCGAACGCAGAACATGAAATAAGTAGCAGTAGCATTAATTATAGTCTGATACTGACCAAAACCATGGCCACTGCGCCACATCATTATGCGCATAACTCACTTAATTTAAATACGGGCATCATTTCAGCTGCTGTGTAGCGGTGCAGGTGTGCACTAAACCCAAAGGAAAGATTCTCCAGCAGTGGAAAACAAATGAGACATCGGTACTGATGCTTCTAATTCATCACATTTAGTGACAACTCAACAATTTTTTGTAAAAATCAAACATGAACATATTTCAGACCTGCTAGATTTGCATTAATAGCTGTATATTATGGATATTTTATTCTATTATCTTATGGATGTGATACCTAATGAAAATGGAGCAAAGTACATGAAATTTGGTTTGTGATGTTTGAACTTTGAACAAAAATTGGGGCTTTCGTGTTCTCATGAAAGGTAAAGGAAAGCACAGCAGGCAACTCTGCTGCCTGAAAAAAATAACTCTTCTTATGATGTTTACTTATTATGCATAGCTTCATATTTTACCCCTCCCTCTGATGTTCCATGTTAAATGACATTAAAATACCAGTTCTGAGGGCCAGGAATCTGTGAGGATAAGCTCATAACATGTTGGGCTGCAGCAGCCTGCAGGACCCGCAGGACAGAAACAGCTTTGGCATCGTGCTCACAGCTGCTGTTTTCTCTTGCTGTTGACATTTAGTCAGTGGAGATGTATGCATGTGAGCAAATCAGCTCCTTTTTTTTTTTTTGCATTTTAGATGAATCTGGTGTTAAGTCACTTCGGAGGAATTATTAGGAGGGGCCCAATTCTGTGTGTCATATATTTGGAAGTTTTGATCCCCTATCCATTGCAGGGATAACATTAATGAATCCAAAGTTGCATATTAAGTGTAGAGAGAAAAAAAACAGACGGGACTATTTTGGGTTTCTTAAAGGCGGTTTTGACCAAGCCGGTTCCAGTGCTAGTTTTGGATCAGTGCCTAATCTGGAACAGGTCTTTGCATATAGACAGCCAAAGATCTGACTCTGAGCCAGGAGAACTGGTTGCAGAGTAGCACTATCCCTTTGCTGGTCTAGAACAAAGAACAAAGAATTACAAAGACATTTGCACAACTGACGCTGAATTGAAACTGCAGTGGTCCAAGGAAGAGACGGTCTGTTTTCGTGCACGCTTGGAAGTCAATGTAGGCCACAAATGATCCTGGGAAATCTGCAACATACAGTTTATAGTGACTAATAATAAGTAGATTTATATACAATGACATAGTAAAATTAATCTATGGTGGGCAATGTGAAAGCATATACAGGTTATTAAAAGATTAGCTTGTTGCACTAACTCTCAACCAGAACTGGCATCAGCCAGGAACCACCAGCGGAAGCGGTTTGATCATAAAGGTCTATCAGGGTGTACCTTCATCTGAGTTTGATGGGATTCGTAATACAAAATCATTTTGCCTCCCAGAGTACAAAGAGGTTTTATATAGTGGAGACTTTTCGAGAAGTTAAAGAATAGATGAAGAAATGGAATGAATATCAAACACTGTTGTTAAAATCAGTCACACAGGATGGTGACAGGAGAATAAGGTTTGGAATTTTCAGCATTATAAACTGTTGAAGAAACAAACTTATCGCCACTATTTCTCTATTATCACCAGCATTAGGTCCACCTGCTGCTTGTAACCCAGTGGACTTTCACATCCCACTCCTCATTCACACTATTCTGCTGCAGTGTGTTTTCACTCTCCTCTGGTGTTAAGGTGTACTTCCCATTACGCTCCTTACCTCCATGTGACACACTTGACTCACTTACCAAAGGGTGGGAGTGAAATCTAGCCTTGAAGCTAGTCTGAATCAGAAAACGCAAGAATTCTAGTGTCAATGCAAAGGGAAGTGCTGTGTGTCGCAACAAGAGATTTTTTCACCTTTCCTCGCTGTGCAACCTTCAAATCTCAGTATGTAAGCTCAAAACTAGCTGATGAACAACATGGGTAGATATAACTCAAACGCTGGACTCCTGAATTTTTAATCATGCAAGGCCCGAGACGAGGTTTGACATCAGGCACAGCTTAAGGTGGGAGGTAAACAATATGAGTAAGAGGGTGGAAATTTCTGCAGCAAGTAGCAGGACATGCAACATATATTTGCATTTTGTTTTGGAAGCCACAACCTCCATTTAATTTGTGGTCTCCTTCTCTTTATCCGCCAGCAAGGGAATCATCTAGCACGGTCACAGACTAGTAATTTTCCATGTAACCACTTACCTCAGGTTTTGCACAAAGGTAGATAAAGTGTAGAGCCTTAAATCTTACTTCTCCCAGCCTAGCGTATGTGCTTCCCTGCCCTGCAGCACTTTTACCTCAGGTGGTGGATCTCTGGGTGCTCAAAAGCCCTTAAGATTAAACCCCCATTGTACATAGTGGACCAATTTGTAAGTGTACCTTTAATTCACTGTTGATAATCTGTTCCTGCCCACATTCGTTCCCTAGTACCATGTTTCAGATTCTTCCTTCACTTCACCAAATTGCTGCTTGAATGCATCCATCTGTCTCTTTTGCTAATATCTCTTTGCTGCTCTCTGGCTCGTTGTGGGATAACCGGACTACTAGGGGTGATTCTCCCCCATAACTACGCCCAGACTTAAACTTTCTAACTAAATCTCACAGTCTCTCTCTATCTCTTTTTGCTCTTTCATCCTCTCTGGCTGTCTGAGGACTAATTAGCTCTTACAGAGAATTAGCAATAACAGTTGTCCATCAAGGGTGATTCTCTCCTAAACAACCCTTACCATTCTTCCCATCACCACCTAACTCACTTCCACTCTTCTTGCCTATGGGGATAATATGTGCGGTCAATCAGGAGTTAGTCTCCTTCAAAATTACCCCAAGCTCAATGCTGTGTAATTATCTAGCCTTCTGTCTCTTTTTATCAATGTTTGTCTGTCTCCAGCAACATGTGGGGGCAACGTCAGTGGTCCTTCCGGGGTAATTCTGTCCCCTAACTACCCCC
>KV751315.1:4502937-4521805 GCA_001698575.1 Mola mola
TATGTTTTATTTTATATGTATAAATCTATTGATAAATATATGCTATAAATATATGGTAAGTGTTGGAGCATCACAGAAAGAAGGTCCTGGGTTCAATAGCCTGCCAGGTTAGGGCTCCCTGTGTCTGCGTAAGTTCCCTCAGGGTGCTCCAGCTAGCCCACAGATATCAAGGTTAATTAATGACTTTAAATTGACTGGTGTGAATGTGAATGTGAATGTGAATGTGTATATTTATCTGTATTTTATAAATATATGGTAAGTGTTGGAGCATCACAGAAAGAAGGTCCTGGGTTCAATAGCCTGCCAGGTTAGGGCTCCCTGTGTCTGCGTAAGTTCCCTCAGGGTGCTCCAGCTAGCCCACAGATATCAAGGTTAATTAATGACTTTAAATTGACTGGTGTGAATGTGAATGTGAATGTGAATGTGTATATTTATCTGTATTTGTCAGCTTGATTGGCAGCCATACCAGGGCGTACCCCCATGTCCAGTCCCCATCAGACCCTGCAAGATAAGCGATCATAGGATGGAATGGATGGATAGATAAATGACTGTATATAAAAGCTGCACTCTCGTTATGAGAGTACTAACTGCTTTGTGGTTGTTAATGTACTGCAAATGGCTCAAAGGCTACAAGTCATTATTGCCCAAACTAAAATATATCTTCCCACATCTGCATGATTGCTCTTGATTTTCGAAGTCTTCACTCTTAGCAAAGCCTTGTGTTGTCTTGTTCGGAGGTAATGATGTTGCCCCTCTTGTGCCCAGTGAGATCTTTATGTTCTTTTTATGACATTTAGTAGCTTTAGCTTTCAGACCCAGAATGTATCACTAATGCAGAAGGTATTAGCACGGATCATTTTACTGCTTCGTCAGTGCAAAAGGGGCTTATATGCCGTTAAGTCCATTCTGCTCAAGATAAAAACACAGGGTTTAAACGTAAGCTCTCGTCACCCTTTTTATAGTTTTATTATTCTTTTAAGATCAACAGTAATAAATATTGCTGTCAGCCAAATGTCATCAATAACTGTAATGCATGAACTCAGAAAATAGGATTTTTTTGTGTGTTAAATTAAATGGAAATGTTAGGGGACACATGAGAAAAGAGTCCTGTTTTTACAGTATGTCAGGTTAGTTTAAAATATTTAAATAAAAAAAAAAAAAAAGTCCAATATACAATATTAAACATGTGAACCAAACAAATCAGTCTGGACTGAAGCAGTAACATAAATATCGATTCAAACTCATGTATTCAGAATAATTCATGAGAAGTTCAAGTAGTCAAGACAAGGCGTGTGCTTTTCTTTAGCAGCGAAAGAGATCAGACATTGATCAAATTGATGTTTGCTGCCACCAAGCTGTACCTGCCCTACTGGATAATGAATTTAAACACATTCAAGCAAGTAATACAGCTTCCATGAATAAAACCAGAGAGAAAAACTGTGAATATTGTATGTTCAATGTGTATTAAGCAAACAAGATGAAATGTTTAGTTTAGTACACATTTTTAGCCCAGCTGATAAAGTGTCTGCTGTCTGTACTCATTGTAAATCTGTCTTATCAGGAGTTGTTAAAGTGGGTTTCAAAGGTCCTTGAGTGGTTTTCAGGTGTTGTTTTTTTTTTATTATTTTTCTTTTATATTTTATAAATATGAAACAATGTAACAAACTGACAGACTGAAGGGCTATTTTGCTCAGTGGTTTTCTAAATTTTCTGCACACATCTTAAACCAAAATTCTTCTCAAATAAGCTCCTAGCACAAAGTAAATTTAAGGTCTGTGGTGTAATTTGGGTTAGATTAGGAGTCCTTTACATGCATTTGTCAGGTAACCACCTATAACAGCAAGGAGGAGGGAGGGAGCACATGAGAAAGTCTATATCTATTTATCATTTATATCATTGTGTTTAACAGCAGACAAAAAGAACTCGGACCAGTCAAAGCAACTAAAATGAGAGTAAAAAGAATAAGCTGTAGTGTTTTCATGGTAAACAAACATGTTTTTCATTTTCCAACAGCCTGAACTGTGTTGCATTGATCGGCCTAAAGCTGTTTAATAATTATGCTATTTCATAAATGAAAAGAAAATTGTTTAAATACTTATGTGTTGCATTATGACCGAGACGAAAAGAAGCTATCAAAATTGGAAACCATGACTTGATTGCATGGGCGACTTGAGAGCGGAAGCTTAAACATCTTGGTCATAAATCCCATAAATCAGACAGGACAAGAGCCAAGAGATAAAAATCCTCACACACAGTGTTTTATTCAGGTCATCATTTTTCTGAGAAGCTTGGTTTTAATTGATGTGATGCTACAAAAACATCATGATTGACAAGACAGATGTAAAGTAGTTTGCAGACATCAAATGAAGCAGTATTTGAATTTGACAGAAGACATTCATTTCCCACACTGCGTTCATTGTTTGGACAGTTTGAAATAAAAGCACAGCCATACAACACATTAATCTGACTAGATTTTTGAATCCAAATTCCTTTGTTTGTCTTTTCTAACTGCAGTTTTAACATGGAGCCAAGTTACGACTTCCTGCACATCTACGAGGGTGAAAGCTCTAACGGGCCGCTGCTGGCAAGTCTTCAGGGCAACCAGGCCCCAGAACGGATAGAGAGCAGCAGTAACAGCCTCTTCCTGGCATTCAGGTCCGACGCCTCATTGGGCCTGTCTGGTTTCGCCATCGAGTATAGAGGTAAATATACCTCTAAACATGTCCTAATTCGTTCTCTTGCAACATTTAAGGTGGAGTTCATTGTAAATAATGTTCAAATGTTTTAACTCAATCTATTCTGCAGCAATGTATGTGAGTTCATTGCGCGTTTGAAATGGTGTGTCTCTCTTCTGAGAAGAAGACAAAGTAAATATCTTTAAATTGAATACACCTCATTTATATTTCTTTTCTGAGCTTAATGACATTATTGAACAAAATTCCCTTGCTGAACTACACCTTTAAGCTCTCCTTTACTTGCATTTTTTGCCTCAAGTCCTTTTTATACAGATACGGTGCAATACCACTGCAACAAAGACCCTTCTCTACGGTGCCTTTTGTTTTTTACACTGAACAAAACAATTGTGGCACAATTCTGCACCTTTGTTTGGATTTATATAGCAAGCAGGCTTTCTGCGATCAAAAGAGGCGTGATGTAACTAAACTGTGTCATCATCTAGTATGACCTCGCTCAAAAGAGGTTGTGCAACACTGTCTAAATAGTCGAATAACATGACAATAATAATCACTAATAATAATCACCTAACCCATAATCACCACTATCCAGAGGGTAAGTAGCTGCCCCTCTTTGCATTTTCTCCAAATTTGGCAGTATTTTTGGTTACTTTCACCTGGCTAGTCACCTGGTTTTGCATTACACACATAACACGTCAACAAAACATCACAGCCCTGCCTGATCTTTCTTCTTTACCAGCCTTATCAGATGTCGATTGGGCACTGTCACTACCTCTGCTGCTGGATCAGGGGTGGAACAACATTGCCCTCACATTCCACCTTGCCATTTTTTGTATGGATCGGTGAGGTGCAACACAATGGCAATGAAACTAGAATAGCACTCAGTAGAACGCATACCTCTGCAAAAGACCCAACCGTCCCCTTAAATTAAAATTCCCGGGGCCCCAAAATGTAATGGGTTCTTCATTGGCCCATTCCCCATCGTCCCACAAAGATCCGTTGAAATACATCCAGTAGGTTTTGCTTAATACCAACTGTCGGATGAAAAAAATAATCTGCTCTGTGGAAGTAATTAAGGCTTGAAAAAAATCATTGTCACTAAGTTGTTGTGTTCATGGAGTGTGAAGATTAAATTGCTCATACAGGAGTTTCCTGTTCGGGCCGAACTGAATTTTAAGTTACAATTCTGCTTCTGTTAATTTCAACGTAACTGAGCACAAGTGTTTTTCAGCTGGAGGGCCTGTTTCTTGTCCTTTCATGAGTTGATTACTCACACAGTTTGTGAGTAATCCTGGTTTTACAGATTTTACTTGAGGGGTTGATTTAAATCACGTAGTCAACTTGGAACCGATGATCATAGTGGTCGATCAGCTGATCAAGACTGGATCCGCTCTGTCAAGGCCCCTCTTCTCTCTTGTTTCTCTCACTCCATTTGTTTTTAATTAAAATGAGATTATCCGCTTCTCTGTTGTCTGCCTCGTCATGCTACCTCACACCTCTGTACTTTTGTCATTACTTCACTACCTTTCATCTGCCATCTATCTAATTAAATACTACCTTAATCATCTCCCTGTTTCACTGTCATCTTGTCTTCTTCACCTTTGTCCCTCACTCTCTGCCTGTCCGTTTTCCTCTGTCAAGCCCAATATGTCATTGTTATTGGGCGATCACAGTAAGGCAAACAAGCTGGACCAGAGCCGAGTCTTCTCGTCTTTTACTCCTTCAGTCCTGTCATCTTCTTTTCATGATTCACCGTTTACACTTGTTTGTTTCTTCCTCTCCCAATGGGATAGAGTGTATTAGAAGTTAATTGAGGATGTTAAATATAGCCAAGAGGGCTCCTGAAACTGCAGCCTCTCGACTATGCAAACAAATAATAATTTCTGTGTTTGAGTTTCAAAAATGTTTAGGTGATTCATGAAGTTCAATTTATAGCTTTAGCTTTAATTGAAGTCTCCCACAAATTTGGCAAATTTGGCATTAATACCACCATATCAAGTCTCAGTTGGTCTTGCACCATGTGCCTGGTGTTAAAATGTGAATCTAATGAACACTTCGTCAAGTAACACAAATTCTCTCCGTCCTCCACAGAAAAACCAAGAGAGGCCTGTTTTGACCCCGGCAACATTATGAATGCCAGTCGGACAGGTTACGACTACAAACTTGGGTCTCAGGTCTCCTATACTTGTCACCACGGTTACATAACAGTGGGAGGGGAAACCATCACCTGTGTCATGGGGAGTGACGGGAAGCCAGTTTGGGACAAGGCTCTTCCCTCATGTAAAGGTAGGAGCCACACACATCAAGAACGGCATCTTTACTGCGTCCTTCTCTCATGTTAATCTCACATATAAACTTTATCAGCTGCACCTGTATTCCACTCATGTACAGCTGCTTAGAGGCATCACAGAGCCTTCTGCATTCTGTGTGAATAGCAAGGAGATTACATTAGAAACCAGTGCCACCTTTAATTATACCAGCAGTAAAAATGATTGATATGATTGATTCACATTTTCATCAATATCAACAACATTTTGGCTGTTGTGATGAATTACTTTGTACATGATTAACTGGCCACTGTTTGGGTATCACTGCAATACTACTCACAGTATTACTGTCAGAGTTGATCATTTGCACACATTCTGGCAAACAAAAGTTTAAGGTGGAAACATTTATTCAGGAAGTCAAGCTGGGAATGTTTGTCAAACCACATAAACTACGTTTTATTGTCCAGTTGCTCTGTGACAGTGGCACAAAAACTAATATCTAGAAGTCACAGCCAACATTTCTGGTCAGCTCGGACCGCCATGGGGGGGCAGGAAGGGGGCTGAATGGTCTAACTGATTGACAGTGTAGAGGGCCTAAGAAGTGACATTTACCAAACTGCCATTCAGAGTATTTGTGAGATTTTGCAGGTGCGTGCATGTGCCAGAGAGTCAGGTGGCAAGAAGAGGTAGGAATTCTAAATGAGCGCACACACACACACACACATAGATGATGCAGTCTGGCTTATACACTTCAAAATGCTCCTGCTACCCTGAATTATGTCTGAGACAGTGAAGAGGGAGGGATATGGGGATGGGAGAGAATTCAGATAGAATAATTGCACTCAGAGTAGGTAACAGACATTAAGTAAAGCTCATCAGGTCACTTTTCTTCATCTTCACAATCATGTAGTTTATTTCAAGAAATTACCCCCACTTTTCAACTTCATATAAATAGACAAGACAAATAATATAAACACATTTTATGGGTCTCACATCCTTCACTTGCAGTAAATTTTAAGTGTTTCCATTTAATCAGCCCACTAGTCTGTCACCCTAATAAGAAATTAACATGTCACTGATCAGTCACCGAGGCCATAATTTAACCAGTCAAACATTTCTTGTTTTTGCCAGTAAGCAGTGAATTAATTACTTTTGGCATTTCTTGGACGGGCTTATTATAGCTTTTCCAGCATTTGGTCACATTGACAGACTTTCTGTGTTGCAACATAAAGAACGTGTGTTCATTGGCGAACACGGGTGGCGGAAATTCATTCAGCGTTGAATTTAGACTCTTTCTCTCTCAGTAATGCATTTATGAACTCAAGCCCAGTATTGACATTTTAGTTACACTTGAAGGCTATTAATGAAAGACAACATGACGATGCTCTGTCAGATATAAAATTATACCTCTAAATGGCTTTGATTTTTCAATTCATGTATTTTTACTGTTACTCATCTGGACATCATTTACTTAAAAGATTTGTATCTTTCAGCTTGTTAGCGCAGGGAAAACATGAGCTTTTGTCTCAAAGCTGTGTTGTACATGGTGTTTTACAAGATCACGTTTGACCCAGATTTGAACAGTATTAGACCTGCTCTTTGTTAGATGAGTTGTTTCTTCAGTTAGGGAAGTTTCTATCTGTCTGTCGCTCTGTGTGTCTGTCTGTCTCTGGGCCGCTCCTGGGGCTTTTAGACCAAACTCATTAGACAGGGTGAGACCTCTTTAAATAATACATCTCCCTCTGTCTCCTCTCTTCTTCCCTTTCTAAACCTTCCATCCCTCAAAGCACCCACACACACTTCCTCTTTCTCCTCCTTCTCAATAACTACCTCTCTCTCCCCCGTTTTTCATCCTCTCGGTCTCTTATTCTACCTTCCTCGTCCTCCTCCTCCCCTCTGTCTCTGTCTGATTTACTTTACATTTTTGTCTCACCAATTCCTTTTGGCTCTCTCTGTCTCCCTGACTTGTCCCCCCTCCACAACCACCAATACACACACACACACACACACACACACACACACACACACACACACACACACACATACACACACACACACATACACACGTCCCATCTTAAACTGCTCTTTTATTGGTTTCCATGGTAACTAAGAGCTGGTGCGAGAAAGAAGGAATTCTCCATGACTGTTGATAGGGTCGCGTGTGTGTGTGTGTGAGAGAGAGAGAAAGAGAGAGAGAAAGAGGTAAAGTGAAGGAAAGACACAGCTATTACAGAGTGCCGCCTAGAGGCAGCGTTCATGCACACGGTCCCTCATACAAAAAAAAAAAAAACGTAAAAATAATAATACGTAAAAATACAATCATATTTATACTTAATAACACAGTTCTGTGAGTACACTACTGTATGTAAGTGTAACTATCAGTTAACACAGCTGATCTTTCCGACACAACAAATATTGGGTGTAAAAACGTGAAGAAATTAATTTAAAAAATTGGTTCAAGTTTAGATTTTATGTGTCTTCTTGGATTAAAATGATTCATCCTAATTCTTTAGTCCTTTCCTAACACAAATACTGGCTAATTGTAGACCCCATTTGTGTCCTTCATACGTAGGTAGCAGCTGGTTAGCATTAGCATGATAAGCAGCAGCACAAAAAACAACATCATATATGAACAAGATTTATTTCCATGGAATGACAGTAAACACCCCTATAGGGGAGCTGCCGGCTCAGCTACAACTTGTACCCACACTGTTCCCCTCAAAGCCACAGTAATGTGCTTCCAGTGACTGTCAAAAGGAAATCAAAGTTTATTTATTTTACTTTGTTTGATGTAATTAAATTAATTACTGTACCTGTTCTGTTTATGGTTTGCGGAAAAAATGCAACTTAACTTTAAAAGTTTCTGACATTTTAGAAATCTTTCTCCTGCTGAGTGTTTGTGTGAACAGAAAAGGAAAATGAGACACAGACAGTAAGAAGTAGGACTACAATAGTGTTGTGTGTGTGGATGATCAAAGCTTAAGGTGTAAGAGAAGGAGTGACTTGCATAGCCTTTTTATTTATTTTATTGTGTGTGTGCGAGTCACAGGGTGTGAATGATCAAAGCACATGTGTGAAGGCTTTTGATAAGGCTGAAACCTAGTCCTAGAGCAGCACCACTGGGGGATTGTGGGTAGATCAAGACAAGACATGTAGACCTGAGGGTTGAATGCAGCTGCACAACTAGAATCAATCCAGAAAATATCAATCGATATCACTGCGCAGGTTCAAGAGAAGTAGAAGAGTGTGATTATTCTGATGCTTTAGAAAACAAGCAAAAGTATGAAGGGATGGAAGTGGGGAGGAGGAGATCAAGTTGGTGGGCGTATACCAGCTGCTGAGCAAAGAAGTGGAAAGCAACATAAATTGCTTCCTTCTATGGATGTAAATCGTTTTTACTGAGAAAGGGTTAGCTAAGATTACAGGCCCAGTCTCATTGTCCCTACACAGTTTTACAGACTTTGACATGTGTACTTTGTAAGTCGAAGGGCTCAGGGCTGTCCCACTGTGAAATTGAAAAGTGCTTCAGGGCTGTGTCGTGGACGTTTGAGCCCTTTATGCACAGTGACGACTGAAATGCTGAGGACTTGATGCTTGAGGGAATTACCCTCGAGGGAATGTCTGAACATCAGTGAGGAAGTTTTCCAAAATGCTCCCTGAATCCTTGTAGCTTTCATTTAAGGAATGCTGAAGATATTTAGATATATTAATCATCTGTTTTACTGGACAGCAGTGTACACCTATAACCCACGACATCAAAACCACTGGCAGGTAAGGCAAAAAAAAAAATTTATATTACTACAATATTTTGCTGGCAAACATTGAATTGTGATATTCTTGTGGATGCCAAATTGACACAAACAATCTGCCAGGCCTTTGCACCCCTTGAAGATTAAGCACACCCCCCATGGCACCAGAACACTCTGATGACATTGAACAGTAGAACAGTCCGTGCTGTAAAACCACAAAAAAAAAAAAAGAACTGCTCAGGAACTGTTCCAGGAATGCAAAAAAAGCTTAAAGTCTCAATCTAGACTCAAAGTTCCTCCGCTCCAAATCTGATATAGCAAGCATGTGAGGTGTCTGAAAGTTTACGATCCACAGAGGCTCCATCGTGTGTCAGACGTAGTACCCAACTCTCCTCTCCCCTCCGGGGTTAGGAGGGGGGTTCAATGTCTCCTATGTCACATGTCACATATGACCTCTGAGAGTCAAAGAACACCCACCTGAAAGATCCACGGTTTTCCACGAGAACTTTACACTGCAGCCATGATTAATGTCATACGTGTCATTTATCAGTGGTTGTAATGTTGTGGCTGATCAGTGGATGAAAAATTACGTCCTCATACCTTAGTGGCTACAGAGAGACGTTTGACCCAGGCAACATATTAATCACAAAAAAGTGGCCCATTTCTCATATGGTATCTTCAAACTTTGGACCCTTGCTCAATTGTATTTTCACTGAGCACAGGGAGGGTGATAATTCAAGTCTTCTAGGGATCACAGATGATTCAGTAGGTGGATACTTGGACTAGAGTTAATCTCAAAACACAGACAAGGAGAGCAAGAGGCCAAGCCAGAAAAGACTAGAAGCAAAGAGAATACGCTGTGTTGTAGGGATGATACTGACAGATGTTTCTGTTGCTGATGTTTTCTACACATATACCCCCCCCCACACAAACATTTGTAGACACAAGACTAGCGTCATGACCTCTGCTGGTTTGTGCACACGCCCACATACTGTTCACACACAGGATTCATAGCTCTCTTGGGTGCGCTGAAGAGGGATCAAGCTACTGCTAGATTGTTTTTGTGGGTCATGTTATGGTAATAAGGATTAATAGGTGGTACACTCCCTGATACCACAGTGCTATGGCTCAGCACCAAATAGATTCATTGGGTTAAAAAAACAAAACAAAACAAAAAAAACTCTGTAAGTATGTAACAGAACTGCCATTTAATTTAGATAAAAGTGTAACGACATTAATTTGAAATAGTTACTGTTGAGTCCGCATTCAAATGTCTTCATTGTGGACTCGCAGAATCTCAGTCAGTCCCTCCATGTTCACAGCTTGGTGTTCTTTACCTCCAGCTTCCAGCTACCGCTGTTCAGTGTCACCTAGTAAGACCACCAAGACAATTACCAGCACCCCTGCTCTTTCTACTGCTCTCTTTCTCTATGCTTTAGTGAAGCATGGCAGCTGCTGAACTCCCCTCCCTGTGTGGCTTACTCAAACACAGACGCAATGAGTTTCTCCATACGGCAGGGATATGAAAGCCTGTGTAGGAATAGTCAAAACCAGATTTTAAACCAAGTAGTTAAACAAAACAGGAATGTTATACCAATGGCACTCACAAAGATAGTGACTGAGCTTCTAATTATTCTGGAACAAAAACAGTATCTGCCTTCCTCCATCCTGTATCATCAGTACTGCACAGCAAAGACAGCATCCTCCAAAGCAGTTACAACTTTTGGAACCTGGCTTCCCCATATGTGACAGAATCAACAAATAAGAAAAACTGGCAGCAGTGAACTGGGCCTTGCGGAAAGCATAGCATAGGTTATCTAGAGGTTGCATAGCAATGGCACTAAGGTCATCTGTGTTAAGTCACACCTTGCAGACTTCAGTTCTTATACGTTGCCAACCATCCTCTTTACTAATCTACACATAATTTAATTTTAGACAAGAGTGAATGGTGCCAACCTCCACACAAGCTAACAACTGCAAAATCATTTGACTTTTACTAGCTGTTGATATGGCATATTTGTTTGTAATTCGTAATTAAATTGTTAATCATAATCATATTTCAAAATTTACATTTTTAATATTTTATGAGAATTGAATTACAGTATGTATATTCACTTTTGTAAATAATTATCTATCTTTTCCTTCTTCCCTACCCTTCATTTAAATAAATTTTATTAAAATTGATATTATGTTTTAAATTTGATAGCAGAATTTGTTCTTAACAACTATTAATGACCACAGCAAAATCTTTAGACTATATTATTTGTAGAGAATGAAGAAGGGTCATTAAATGTCCATTTCAACATGACGTCTTTAAATGTCTCAAGGCAGATGAAGATGTTTTAGCATGCTTTCCTGAGGCGTTGCCTTCTATAATTTCAATGAAACTCTAAAGTGTGTAGTCTATAAGCACGACCCATTTGTGATGACTGCGGACAACAGCTGAAAAAGGTTTGTTAGGTGGTAATGTAAGATATGTTCATATATTTCAGTTTAAAAAAAACAACCAACATTTTCAACAGAGATAGGAAAAAACAATGGTAATAATATTGTGTCCAAGACCTCTGTATAGTGCACTACAGAGGTATCTAAATAGGCATGCTGATCAATTAGCCCTGCCTGTTTTGTCTTGTGCACCTTTAGAGGCTTTAGAGTGCAATAGCTCCCACAGCAGTACAACATGGAGATACAAGGAGCAATTTTCCCCAGAGTCAAAAGCACTTTTTAACATATTTAAAATATGCACATACACATACACACACATATATACATATATATTTAGCAGCTGGATAGCTCAGTGGTTAATGCCACTGACTTCAGTACGGAAGACCGGGCCGAGGTCCTTAGTGCTACCCTCTATACCTCGCATATGAGTGCAATCACGATTAATGGAGCCATACCGGTTCGGACGTCGCCTGGGTCAACAATGTCCACATCAGTTTTTGAGGAACCAGGGCAAACTGATGACAAGTGGGCTACTGGAACAACACATTCATGGGGCAGAAATGAAATTGTTGGATTAATGGAGTGCTACTATACCAGCAACCCCAGTCAGAGGGGTTACATGCAATGGATGTGGGACCTATGGATGCTTCCAAACCCTACATCCAAACTAACAAAGAAACAGCTCGCAACTTAGTGTTCCAATGTCCGCAATCAACAGTTACTACCACAACTAGAGATTGATCAGAAACAACTACAATGCTACGGCAAGGGGGGGCCAGGGCGACAGGGCAGTGGGTGGATTTCATCGACCCCCGCCACACGAGGTTGGGTTCCAAGCCCATATAACAAGAAGCCCGGGAGACAATAGCACAAGAGCAACTGACTTAAGAAAGAAGAAAATGGCTAACATCCAAGGTGTACTCTCAGTGGGAGGTTAATAAGACAAGGATGGACCCAGCCAGGGGTGGCTGAACTTTACTGGAAGGACATATGGGAGAAAGAAGCATCACATAACACCAATGCTCAGTGGTTGGTGTACTTGAGAGAAGACCAAAGCCATCTCCCAGTACAAGACCCAGTAAACATCACGATGGCAGACATCCAAGAAAGAGTCTCAGGGATGAAGAGCTGGACAGCATCAGGCCCTGACATGATCCACAGCTTCTGGCTAAAGAAGCTAACTGCACTCCATGAACGCCTGGCAGCTCAGATGAATCAGCTGCTGAAAGATGGGACCCACCCAGAGTGGCTGACCCCAGGTGGGATGGTCCTGATCATGAAGGACCCCAAGAAGGGAACTATTCCATCCAACTACCGGCAAATGACCTGCCTCTGCACGACAGGGAAGCTCCTGTCAGTCATCATTGGGGCCAAGATGAGTAGGCATGTGGCTCAATACATGAGCAGTGCCCAGAAAGGGGTTGGTAGTGACACCAGAGGAGCCAAACTCCAGCCACCTCCTCTACATGGATGACATCAAGTCAGTCTATCTCACTCTTCGCTGTATGCGAAGAGTGAGATAGACTGATCCACTTTACCAGGATCTACAGCGATGAAATTGACATTTCATTCGGGCTAGACAAGTGTAGCCAAATGATACCAAAGAGAGGCAAGATGATCACAACTGAATGGGCTGAACTACCAGAAGGTAACATAGCCGATGTTCAGGACAGCTAGAAATACCTAGGGATCCCGCAGGCAAATGGGAATCATGAAGAGGCCGCAAAGAAGTCAGCCATGGCCAAATACCTAGAGTTAGAGTACCATAGAGTAAGGCAGGTCCTGAAAAGTCAGCTGAATGGTCAGAACGAGATGCAGGCCATCAACACCTATGCCCTGCCAGTCGTCAGATACCCTGCTGGTATAATAACCTGGCCAAAGGAGGAGATAAAAGCCACAGATATCAAGACAAGGAACTAAATCTAGGATCTAAACAGACTTCAGTGAGCAACAGGTACACCACTGCTAACTAAGCTGACTGCACACTAAGCGGAAAGAGGGAGGCCGAGGATTAGTGAGCGTCAGAGCCACTATCCAAGATGAAACAACAAAGATCCAGGAATACATCAGGAAGATGGGCCCCAATGATGACCTGCTAAGTGAATGCCTCAGGCAGAAAAAGAAGAGAGACCATCATGGAGGGACAAGCCCCTGCACAGTATGTACCAACAACAGGAAGTGGCTGATATAGAAAACACATACCAGTGAACGAGAGAGAACGACCGAGCTAAGATCCTGTGGGACTTCCAGATCCAGACCGATAAGATGGTGGTGGCTAATCAACCAGATACCATGGCGGTCAACAAGCAGGATAAGAAGGCGGTAGTGATAGATTTTGCAATCCCAAGTGATATCAACATCAGGAAGAAGAAACACGAGAAGCTCGAGAAATTCCAGAGTTGAAAGAGGAGCTGGAATGGATGTGGAGAGTAAAGGCGGGGCGGGGGAGCATTCAGGGCTGAAACCCCCAAGCTGGGAGAGTGGCTCGAACAAATCACAGGAATACCATCTGAAATCTCTGTCCAGAAGAGTGCAATCCTATGAACAGCTCAGTTACTGCGCAGGACCCTCAGGCTCCCAGGCCTATAGGAGACGACCCGAGCTTAAAAAGAGACACAAGACGGCCCACAGAGTGCGAGTGGGGATTTTTTTTTTTTTTTATATCAACTCACTCAGTAACATAGAAAAATGTTCCATCGCCACATACTGTTTTCAACCACACCTAATGACCTGATGTATCTCAATGTTCTGACATTTCTCCTCTATACTGTATCCCCTTGTCACCAAACTGACCTCCAATGATATTCAGTTTGGTTTTCACGTTGAGCTTTGCTCCCTTGTGATACAGGTGTAGACAGACGATCTAAACAGACTTCAGTGAGCAACAGGTACACCACTGCTAACTAAGCTGACAATCATTACAGTTTCAACTAGGGATGGGTACGATTGCTCAAGTGCTTGTTGATGGCATTGTTATTTGAGTAAAGTTTTTTCTACTCGCATACATACTCAGTTGACATCTATTGTTTTTGGGTAAAATAGTTCCACTCGCTTGGAGTTATGTACTGCAGCAGCCGTGAGCAAGAAAGTTATTTCTGGAATTGCTTTGACAAAAAATGGTGGTAATGATGTCCAGTATAAAATATGTGAAGATGAACTTGCATAAAAATACTAATGGCATCATTTGTTGATTCCAGAGCGGAAAAACTTAGCCAGCTAATAACCAAAATGGTGACTGGACATATGTTCACATTAAGTTTTGTGGAAGTAGAGGACTTCCACAAGCTGATGGTGTTTGTTGAAGCAAAGTACAAGCCACCATCATGGGGAAAAACAGCTTCAAGAGTAGAAAAGATGTATGAAGACAGTGGGGCAGATTTAAATCTAATGGCAATGTTTTGACAAGGTTGCTCTTACTACAGCCTCATGGACAGCTCTCACCACTGAGTTGCCTGTTACCATCACTTGTTATTTCATCCAGAATGGGGATTTGAAATGTGCTGTCCGACAGACATGCAGTACTGATGAGCGGCACACTGCAAAAATCATATCGGTCCACCTTAAAGCAACCAAAGAGGAGTTGGGTGTGTTAGCGATGTGTGCCGGTGTCTGTTTCAGACAGGAAACCAACACAGAACATACACTGGTTCTGCAGCTCCCATTTGTTTTATGGTAAAAATATATCTATATTTTGCGAGTAATCCAGTACTTGATCTTAAAGTGATGTGAGTACTCGAATATTGAAATTATGGCAATCCCTAGCTTCAACCAAAGATAATTACTCATTACAGACGTAAGTATCTTACAGCAGCTTGCTGTGACCACATCTAATAAACTCTCCTCTGTATTTTTTTTTATCAACTTTTATAAACTGGTTATATTTTGGGAATTGCAAAAATGTAGATAAAAAAGCTGTCAGGGCAAACAACAATCCTACCTTACAGACAAGATAATAAAGGTATATTTTATGGCCATTCAGATGAATGTGCCTCTCTTACCAGATCAGGGGCCCTGCATCAATCTTTCTGATCATACTATTTTTCCATTTAAAAAATGACAATACAGGAAGCTGGCTGCACTATAGACCTGGCAAGATATCACTTGGGAAGATACCAAGTGTAAGCGGATGTCTGTGAGCTTTAGATTTCAGTCACTCACTTATTTATTAATTTTAGCTTTTATTTATTCAAAGAGGTCCTCTGAGAGCCATGCTCTTTTTCTCAGGAACACTATGATCACACACACAGTTGAACACATTTACAACTGAAATCTGCCCATCAGATCACAACAACTTGGGTGTGGAGGACATTTTTCACTGAAAGCACAGACGGACAGACAAGTATTGAACAATAAAGTACCGATATTTTTTTTTTTCTAGTTAAATACATTTGATTTACTGAAGAACCTGCAATCATCATAAAGCTAATCAGATGTAAATATAAAAACCTTTAAAAATAAATCTTCATTGTTTCATTTAGAGTTTTATGTCACTGTGCATGCACTGTATTCACTGATCAGCCACCACTTTAAAACCCCCAACAAGTGATGTGAATGAAAATGATCATCTCACTTTATCTTGATCACCTCACACACCTAGACATTTTTCCAGACCAACTCTCCCGAGTGGGATATGGTGCCCTATCACATCATAAAAGCCATTCAGGAATGTCTCAAAGAACATTACAAAGAGCCCAAGGCTTTGACCTGGCCTCCAAACTCCCCATATCCCAATCCAATTGCAGATTCATAAGATGGGCGGAACCATGAAAGGAACAGAGTCTCCACCCCACAAGACCCAACAAATCCACTTTCAATGGATCTGACACCCTCAGATCCCCTGTCGATATCCGGACTGCTTAGAGTCATTTTTGGTGGCGCGAGTGGGACCAGTACAAAGGGATGGTGGTTTTAATGTCGTAGCTGATCAGTGTAAACTGTATATGCTGCATCAGTCCAATTTATTCATATTTATGTATTATTCTATATCAATTCTCATTCTAATGAATGAATAGTCATAGCAATTCTATAAATACCTGTATTCCTATACAGGGCTACGAGGTGTTTTTAGCTTTAACAATATAATAGGTAATTCAATTATAAAATGATTCCCTATCTGGAATTTGCTTAACCATTGTGGTATAATAAAGCTCAAGTTAAGATATCATCTATGATGTGTCTCACCAATTTAATATGTGGACACTAATGCACACTGGAACTTTGCGTTTTTCCCTTCCATCAATTTTCTCTGCGTGGATTTGATTCTGTTAGAAAGGGCACATTATAAAGGCAATAACTTATCCCACAGTGATGCCTTTTATATGCATTTTGTGAGTAGTACTTAAAAAGGAGTGGATTTATATTTCTCTGAGGTCAGGAAGGTCATAAGATAATGGGATTGAAAAACGTTTACTAAAAGAAATTATTGAAGCATGCATGCTCCACATATTTCATGGAGAAATTTTATTGAAGGGCCTGTAAATTAAATTAGTAGGAGTTATTAATTAACTTCTAGCAAAATTGTAAGAAAGAAATAGAAAAATCAAATGTACTATACTGTATGGTTGAGTGAAGTATGTGCATTAGTATGTCAATTCAATACACAACATTTCAGAAAGAAACATCAAACACCAGTCAACTTGCGGTAAATGTTGACATATTTTCCTTAAACTTGCAGTAGGCAACTTAAAAAAAAATTGTCATGTATTAAAATGATCACTATTTCCTGATAGGTGTACATAAAAGACAAAAAAGTCAAGCACCACTGGTCCCGTCTACTGTTCCTAACTCTGTTTTAAAAAATCCATCTCTTCCCAAAGGCAAAAACAACACAAAAAATAAATAAATAAATAAAAAATAAAATAATTGAGAGCGGTAGGAGTGTTTCCAATGAAATGGCAGAGAAATGACTACCACCGCTGACAAACCTGACCATCCCTGGACAAACACCACAAAAACACTAACAAATAACGAGACCGTCGAAGAAAAGCATGCACTTTTTTTTTTTTTTAAGCCTATAGGCCCTCTCTCCCCTCCATCTGACCTATAATTGGGGAAACCAGCCTGTCAAAATTCTATAGGAGAGGATTTCTGACCTCAGTCATAATGGATACATAAGAGACATATAAGGGGAATAATGGATCTAAGTGGAATTTAAATGCAAATCAATTGATATTGGATAAGTGTCAGCAGTTGCTCTATGTTGGCCTTTCAGTATTTATCTCCTAAATGATACACCTGAAACATAGAATCCCAGGTAACTGCAGTGACATGCAAGTGCAATCACTAAAGTGCACAAGCAATGTAGTCAGCATCAGTTTGAGTTCTAACTGAATGACCAGAGCGTCATAAGTCAGCGTGCCCTCTTCGGGCACCCATCCAACTTACTGCCTTCTCTTTATTTCTTTATTCATTATTTTTTTAGATGAAGTTCAATGCAGCTGCCCTGTATATCATATAGTTATATCTTTACAGCGTGTCTGCTGCTTTTAATTTAAGATTATTTCAAGATTTTTTTGTTAATTATTCTTGTTTCTTTCTAAAGCTCCATGCGGAGGAGAGTATGGGGGATCTGAAGGAGTTGTTCTTTCTCCAAACTTTCCTCTAAACTACACTATAAGACAGACCTGCTCCTACTACATCACTGTGTCTCCGCAGTTTGGTGAGTGCACATGGGATCACACTAAGTATCCTAACAATGGATGCTGTGACTTAAACACCAATGCAGAAGTTGATTTATATTGTTATTCTTGTTTTTCAGTGGTGTTTGGTCAGTTTGCTGTTTTCCAGACAGCAATGAATGATTCAGTAGAGCTGTTTGATGGAGCCAACGAGAATGCTCGATTGCTCAGTTCGCTGGCTGGGTCTCATTCAGGTAAGCCTCCTATTGACATAAGAAAAACTGGATACAGCTTCAGAGATGCACACCTTGAATGTCCAGTTTACCTAGACACAACCAAAGTAAACTTGATGAAGGAATTCAATTTTTTTCTTGCAGCTATTATTGACAGATTGATATCACACTGAATTGATCAAACATGAAAACAAGTCAATTTGCTTGGGTTGTGGCACTGAAAAAAAGAAAAAAAAAATTACTTGTAGTTTGTTTACAATGCAAACTTATGTTGCGGGTGTTTTGGGGGCCAAATGTAATCAGACACTTTGGCCACTGTGTCAAATTAACTTAATTTGTCTTCATGGGGGCTGGACTAATGACCATATTCACATCACTCTAACCCTCGTCTAACTGAAATCTCTCTATGAATTCTCTAGGAAGGCCAGTAAATAATGTATAACAGTAATCAAAGGCTTGAAACAATAGTAGGAATCAGTTTTTCAGGATCTTTTTAATTTAGGAATGGTCATTTATAAGTTATGTACCTTAGGTGGATGAAATAGGTTTGGATCACCTTGTTAAAGCTTAGATCTGAACCAAGAACAGCAAAATACTTGCAAACTCAAATTTAATGCAGGCAGTTAATTTCCCTGCATTGTCAGCATTTCTTTGTTTCATAAGATTTGGGTTTTCTCCTTATTTAACTTTGAGAAATGATTGTTCATTTATTTATTTATTGTTAAAAGACAGTAATGATTTTTAACAGCTGTAGCAACATTTGGATGTTCAGTTGTGTATCATCTGCATAAAAATGGAAACATACATTGGTATATTTATTTGCACTTAAATCTTTTTAATTGACCCTTTATTAAGCCTCGCCCC
>KV751315.1:4521868-4633790 GCA_001698575.1 Mola mola
AGCACACCTCTTCAGCATTTTAGTTACTGCTGAAAGTTTGACAGGCCCTCCTCTACATAGTTACGGTTGCTAGCATAGGATTGGCAGTGGATTTTGTAGGGAGGGGCTTAGCAAAAGGTCAATTGTCTTACTGATAATGCAAAATTGGATACTGTTCTGTTGTCAAGTCTAAGTGAAGTCATTTGGAATCATCTCTCCTAAGCCTAAATTAAGTAAAGTTTCATACATACCACATCAAGCCTTAGTTTTGTCTACACAGGGGTCTCCAACCTTTTTGGGACTGAGGGCTACACAGAAATTGGGGAATTGTATTGAGGGCTACTTCTTCAAAATAATTCAAATTAAAACTTTAAATACATTTTCAAATGAAATATATGCCTTGATTAATTATAAATATATGAATATTTAAGATTCCTTGTGTTTTTATTTACAGTGAATATTGACATATTTTTGTATTTTTTATAATAATCAACATTGCCAACTTTTTTGACTCAGAAGAATTGTGTAATATTACATAAACAACAAACACAAACAAGCTAAAACTGTTGAATTATATTCTTGGGAAATCCTTCTCAGTAGTTGTCACGTAACAAAAAAAATGAGCATTCACTCTTTCTGGTAATGTCTTTTAATGCACAACACAGAAAGTAAAAGCTATTCAAATTCCAGTATGTTTGGAGAACACACCTCAATTCCAGTCACGTATCTTTAACAAAAATATAAAGAATCTATTTGAATTTTAAAACATGTCTGTTAAACATCTTCAAAATCAATTTCATACATTTTATGCATTTCAATTATTGTTCCAATCTTAGTGTCCACCAGTGCACTGTAGTCAGGGGTATAACTTGAGTCTGATAGAATCGTCAAGGTGAAAATCAGTTAAGCAACTTCTGTGTTTCTTGTTAATGAAACACAGAAATCAGAAAAGGCGGACTCACAAAGGTAGGTTGAACCAAACAGACTCTCAACTTTTAAGGCTGCTGTGTGCAAACTTTTGTATTTTTCTGAGTATAAAGGCCCAAAAAGTGTGAGGATCCCTGGTGGGATTTGTCATTTGTCATTTTGCATTTTGAGAATGTGTATCTCTACCTGACCAACATTCAAGTTAAAAGCTTCACAGAATTGCGTGTCAACTTGTCAAAAGCATTTGAAATGAATGGCACACATGGCTCCAGCTTATCAAAGTCATGACATCATTTTCCTTTCCTTTTGCTCAAGCCTAGATGAGTTGTGAGTACTTTTCTGCAGCCCTGTCCTTGGACAGATACAGAAGCTTGGTCATTTACTATTGATTGTACAGAGGGAAAGTGAAGGAATTTCACCAAAATGTTCATCTTGGCTCTGAATGTGGTCACAGCACTGACCATGTCAGAGACATTCTTGCCTTTGCCTTGCAGTTCACAGTTCAAATGATTCTGTTTTGCTGTTACAAAGGCAACGTCCAGCATCAACTCTGTGTCTTGAAGCAAAGTAGTGTCCTCCCCTCTGGACTCCATGGACTTTATTATTTCACCCAGAACAAAAACCCTGCAATACTCATCGAATCTCTGTGTGTAGCAACAGGTCACCTTATTCAGCTGACAGCTCCTCTAAAGAACTCTGGATGCCCTGCATTCTGTGGCTTTGCAGTAAATGGGATCAAGATGTGGCCAAAACCCATCACTTTGGCACATATTGTCTGGAACATCAGGATCATGACTGCAGCGGGCAATGAGGGCCAGTCATCGCAGGGCTCCGTCTGTCGTCACTAACACCAACTTCTCCTGCGGAATTTATGTTTTTGGTGAAATACCGTTTCATGGCATCATAGATGTCAACAGCCTCTGTTGTTCTTCAGGGGCAGTAATGTCAGAAATGTCTCTCTGCTGTGCTGCTGTTGTCCACGGACTCGTCACTCTGGATACTGAATCACTTGCACGTACTCAGGTCACGGTTAAGTTGTTCAGTATAGTGTGTGGACATCGCTGACAACCTTCTGGCAGCACTGTTTGCACTCAGCTGGACATCCGAGAGTGCAGCGATGATGTCTTTGCATGCTTATGGTCTTTGAACAAGGTGTTTGCTACTACGGACATCACTCCTTCCATGACCTCACCATCTGAATTCAGCTTCTTGTGTTTATCTGAGTAATGCGCAGCCCTAAATGACGCTTCGGTTCCAGATTTTTACTGTTTCAAGGGCTTTGTGAAAAATCACTGCTGTTTCCCTAAAGCTGCTTTGAGCTCACAAGCCTTTTCTGTTCTTAATGCGCTGCCTGATGATATTACATCAGAGGGATAAGGATTGCTGTGAGAATATGACCAATTTGCCGTGGGAATGGCACTGTCACATATTATGACTTGGAATAATATATTTTAAAGGCCTCTATTTAGTTGCAACGTTTAAGTAAGTTAAAAGTTTTCATTTGTTTTTCTTTATTTGTACTTCTGAGCAAATTTTTGACACTGGACAACAATGAAAGTGTTGGAAAGAAAGCATCTCTTGGGAGCTGTGGAAGATAATGGTTATTATTATTATTATCACTGTTTTTTGATCTTGATATATTTCATGACAGTCCATTATGGGTTATCTTTATGAATAAAAATAAGCTGTAGAAATCATGCTGCTGGAGCCATACAATTTACTATGGAGTTCATACTCAAGGTAAAGCTCCCTGGTTTTTCGTATCCTTTGAGTCATCCCTGTTTGGCTATACTGTGTGTCACCACACGGTTATACCAACAGCATTGACAGAGATTGAAAGATGAAGAAAAATCAATGTAGATAACAATGAAGACGGAAATCCAAACAGCTATTGTTATTGTAAGCCAATATCCTGTCATTGCCTTGGAGTTTTGTGTTTTGCTCTTGTATATAATGGCCAGAGGGCATGCTGCAGGGAAATCCCTCTGGAATTGACATTTTGTTACTTTCTTTGGAAATCAGGGCCTTTAAAATATTTTCTCTGTAGTGTTTATTCAGCTGTGTGCATATATAAAGATGAAGCTCTTCAATAAACTACAAGCCTGAGGAATACAGCAGAGTGTGATGATAAAAACATCAATCAAAATAGACAAAACAAACAAACATATCTAAATAGATGTTCTTTAGGGCATTTCTTCATATTTTTTACACTAGATTTTTTATTTTTCCCAGCTCTTTTTGTACCGTGTGAGTGGATTAGGAAACTTATTTCAGCCTAAAATCAACTATGTGGATGTGATGTAACATTTAGCGGAATATAGCTGCATGCTATGCAGTTGTTTTTTCCTGTTATTATCTATCTGTAAGGGTAAAAGGCCTGTTTACATAATGTAGAATGGATGGCCTACCCCTTCAAGTTAATTTGCGTTTGAAATTTCCCTTTTGGCTAAAACTGGCAGCGAGGAATGAAACACAACAGGCTTTACAAAATAATGTTAGCCGCATCATTACCCTATCACATGTGCATGCACACACACACACATGCCCAGGAAGAGAGCTTTGTATTGTTCCAGCTAACTGACTGATTATCCTGACACACAAACATGTTCGTACACATACACGCATAGTGAACTTATATATTCCCAAACGCAAACACACACACACACACACACACACACACACACACACACACTCGCATCACTGTGAAGCTAATGATGGTTCTAAATGTCAGCCACAACAGACCATGTTTTTCTCATTTATCAATGTTACTTCATTTGCTCGTATATTTGTACGCATATAGATCTGGTGTGTATGTGTGTGTGTTTGTGTTTGTTCCTGCATTCTTATTTTTGTGAGGACCACATTTTACCATGAGGAAAATCTCGCTGAGTTATGAATTCGAACCAGTATAGTTAAATGTGTTGTTGTGAGTGTCTATGGAACAAACAGACTGCACATCATTGTGCGTGTAGGTGTATTCATATTGACCTTTCTTATGTTTCATATTTCAAAAGCCTGCAATTTAAAAAAAAGAAATGAAGAAAAGAAATGTTCACATTCATGTAGTTTATTTCAATTTCATTATATAATTAGTAAGTAGTATTCTTTATTTTTTTATGTGTCAATAAGTAAATCTCATTTGTTACAAGAAAAAACTATGTCAATGTAAATTTGCACCTTAAACGTATCAACACATTTTATGGACCCATCATCAGCGCTCTTGTCTTACAGCGTGATACATTTGAAGTGTTTCATTTACCCTAATGAGAAATTAGCAAATCAGATATCTGATTCGTCATCGAGGCCATTTAACAATTTATTTTTGTCAAACCGTTGACCAGCCAGTAAGAAATGGCTCAAATCACTGAATTAATTTGTTATGCTATTTCTTTGATGGGCTAAATGAAGCTTTTTTTCAGTATTTGGTAAGTTCAACAGACATTATTTGTGGCAAATAACTTGGTTTGCTGTGTATGTGTAACTGTTTTGTCTCAGGAGAGACATTGCCATTGGCAACTTCCAATCAGATCATGCTGCGGTTCAATGCTAAGAGTGGCCAGTCAGCCAGAGGCTTTCACTTTGTCTACCAAGGTAACTCTCACTTTGTCTGTCTTTTGCCCCTCTTCCACTGTGTGGTACCTACTCAGTTCACCTCAGCTTTGTTCACCTTTTTTCTGTTTCCACTGGTAAAAATCTGGCACCTTGTATGGTTTTAAGTACCACCTCAGTTGAGGTTCCAGGTAGGCTGAGGTGATGCTAAAAAGGGAGCCGTAGACCACTGATTCTTAAGAGAGTACCGGCATCGCTTCGCAAATAAACAACACACCAAACATATTTAAAAAGGCAATAGTATAGCTACAATTCATTAAATTAGTTTGTGATATTATTGAACAAATATGCTAACATTAGCATACACTTTTGCGACGTCTTTGAGCTGGTCTCTCCATCTGAATAATGGAGCTTCCATCTTTGCTTCAGCAGTCTGTTGTCTCGCTGCCCTCAGCTCTTCTCAAAAAAAAGGTGTCTCCTTGCTGTGGCAGACAGCCACATACCAAGAATAGAAAACACAATTCCCTCAATATCCTCCATTGTTGTTGTTCAAACAGACCGTGATACCAAAATCATGTAGTCGAGGCGAGTTGAGCAGGTACCATGCGGTGGAAAAGCGGGATTTGTATCTCTCTCTCTCTTGTGCACACACAATAATCTGCATTCAGAGTTCAAGTTCGACATGAAGGCCTTTAAATACTGAACTATATTCCTGGGGGGATTTTCCCTTCCTCTTCTACTTCTACTTACTGCTTAATACCAGCTGTGCCTCGCACCAGCGACAGTCAGTGCAGTTCTGTGCCAGAGCCCCGATACGGCAGGCGGATCGGTTCAGAGTTCTCAGCCGGCTCTGTGGTCCGCTTTGAGTGCAGTCCAGGCTATCTGCTGAAAGGATCCAGCGCCATCCAGTGCCAGGCCATGCCAGGTGCCCTTGCACAGTGGAATGCAACAACTCCGACCTGTATAGGTAAGGATAACCGGCTAAGAAATGTATGAAGAAAAAGAAGAAGTTAATATATGCATCTCCAAACTAGGAAATCAGTCATTTCTGTGATACATCCTATACTGTGGGAGTTGGGAAAAGGAGGAAAAAACTAACATCGGGATTTTGACATTAATTCTATCAAACTAAATGTATGCCTGCATGAAATCTCCCTCTGCTAAGAGCGATTCTTCTCCAAACAGCTTTGAATGTCACCATAAATAACGTTTGTTATCATATTTTCTCTCCCCGGTTCCCTGTAGTGATAATTTGAACACCATATTGTCCCCAAGTATGCAGAGCTATATTCCAACAACCTGTCATATCTGTTAGCTATTTAGTTAATAAACTTTGCCAAGAAATCCATATTTCATGTCCTCTTTTTAGTTCCCTGCAGTGGCAATTTAACTGAACGGCGTGGAACAGTTTTGTCTCCGGGCTTTCCGGAGCCCTACCCAAACAGTCTCAACTGTCTCTGGAGGATTCATGTCAGTGAAGGGGCTGGCATACAGGTACACAAATGTATATAGCTATGAATATTAACCCCTTACTCTGAAAAGTGTGCTCAAACTGTGAAGCTATAATGTTCTTTTCCCTCCATTGTTTGCTATTTAGATCCAAGTTATGACGTTTGCTACCGAGCATAACTGGGACTCTCTGGAGATCTACGATGGAGGAGACATGACAGCTCCTAAATTAGGGTCATTTTCTGGTATGACAGTATGCTCTGACACACCCATGCACACAAAGACTCCAGAGATCTCTGATGGATGAGAAATGACAGCCTCTAAACTATAGATACACAGAAACGCGCACACTCACACACATATAGATTGACAGACACAAAAACACACAAACAAACTCATGGACAGACGCCATACACACTCAAGAGATCTATGAAAAATTGTATGTGACAGGTCTTAAATGATAGATATCCACACATAAATTGGGGCTCTTCAATGGATGAGTAGTAATACAAAAAGTACAGATAAATGTCTTTAAAGAATAACAAAATGTTGTTAAAACATAATTACTCAGATTTCCAAACAGTGAGAGGAAGAAAAAACGGGAGGAAGAGGGGGAGGTGGGGGAAGTGCTTTTCCACAAGGTTGGGTGAAGGATGGAAGAAGGAGGGAGAGAAAGAAAACAGCATGGGATAAAGAGTGATCTAACCTTTTACAATTTCCCAGCGGAGTTTCCCCTGTGACCTGCCCCGAGCTCATACCTGTCACACACCTATCACGCATAAAACATACCACCCACAAGGCAACACACACAACTGTGCCCTTCTCAAGACAGCACACAGGGGAGCTGCCCACTATAACCACAGTGATCTGGTGTTGGCCACTGAGCAGCTTCACCGGACCAGACGAGGGCTGCTTAGTAGTAAGGAGACTTAATGCTAGCTGTCTAGGGCAAAGGGTTATTCATCCTCTCTGCATGTAATTTCTCTGCCCGATTTAAACAAGATTTACGATCAAAACCTTGCTTGCTGTAAAAAAATATAACTGAAATGTCTTCCTTTTTGCCCAGTGTCGTACATACAATTGGATGTAAATTAATTTTATTTGTGGTGAATATTCATTTACTGGATCTGCTGCTTGTTTATCTTTCACAGGAACCACCGCTCCAGCCCTCCTCAACTCTACATCAAATCAGCTACTTCTGCACTTTCAGAGTGACATCAGCGTGGTGGCAGCAGGCTTTCACCTTGAATACAAGAGTGAGTTAAAGTGTTAGACAGGAAGGAAGCAAGAGTAAATGAATGAATAAATAGGCTCCTACCAGACCGCACATACACATCGCCGCAGCCAAATATTCAACATCAAATAAGAGGAGTCACTGACCTGAACTGATACTGCCTCAAAGCATACACACATACTGGGACCCACACGAGCGCGCACACACCGTGAGCGACGTAAAAATACACACACACACTCAGACCCGCATATAAATGCACATAACTGTTTCTGTTGTTGTTGTTGTTATTGTTGTTATTATGGGCATTTTAAGGCCCAAAATAGCCACATGTACCTAAAAATGCAGTTAAGCTAAGGTATATACAGGGACGTATGAACCTCATGCATTGGAACACCTGCACACCTGTCAGGGCACCGTTGTACTTTTTAGTCCTTTGTAGTTGTTTAAGCTTAGAATCACTTCTAGATCAATGAACATGTCCCCTTTTTTGAGTGTGTTCGAGAGCACTGCTGTGGGTTGAGTGTAGTTCTGTGTGTGTGTGTGTGTGTGTGTAGGTGAGCGCACACGCATTTGTGGCTTGATGGTCTGTGTGGCCTTTTTTTGGCTCTCTGCGTCAACATGCCATCACTAGGAATGAAAACCTGGAAAAATTTCCAATTTTTGGGACAGAAAATCAAGTCTATTTCTTTATTTTTCTTACAATGTATTTCTGAGCATGGTGACTCTGATATTTGTAGTGTTTCTTTTATTACCAGAAGTCCCTGATTCCGTTGTGACACTAGTCTGAAACAAACAGAGCGTTCTTATATTTCACATATTTATTCATAACAAATATAGAATAGTTGAGAACAGTGCAGGTGCTAGTTTTCTTTTGATCCCAAGTGTCTCCTAGTTTTCATGGCAACAGGAGTTTGGCTTTAAGTGTGCAAGCAGGTTTTTCTGTACGGTCTTCATAGGTGCCCTCAATTCTTCATAACCAACCTGACACATGAGTCGGACCAGGTCCAAGTTATACTCAGTCTAATCAGGTGAAGTCTGGGGTGTGTGTGTGTGACTCTGTGGAATGGAGCGTAAAGGGCCAGTGCGTCATATTCCCGGTGCTGCCCTCTATTTGGCTCTGATCAAATCAGGCCAGACCATACTTTCTCTTTGTTCTTTTACATTTCTTTTACGTTTTGAAATCAAATGTGAATCAAATTCAAAAATGCAAGTTTTTCTTTTTGTTTTTGTTTTTTTTACATCAGACAGCTCCTATTCAACAGACAACTGTATAAAGTCTTACGTGTCTGTACTTGTATTTATATGCATATTATTTATTTACATGCATACTGTATATTCTAAGGATGCACCAATATGAACATTTTGGCCAATAACCAATACATAATATTTAGAAACACTGAAACATATGTAATCAATTACATGGGGAGAAATACAGAGACAGCGGAAATTACCTCCTCTAAATGTAAGGTACACATTACATCTGCCCTAAACCAACTTTGCTGGGTAAAGTGAAATATTTCAAAACTTTTTTTGTTTTCATTTTGTTGATTGAGACTTATAGTGTTACTGTTTTTTTTTTTTTATTGTTTGTTTAGCTGTAGACCCCAATTATCAAAAGCAAATAGTAAAATGTTAAAACATTTTATATGTAATTAGTCTAGAATATGTTAATGTTCTGTTTTTTAAATAACTGAAGAAGGAAAAAAAATCACAAAATTTAAATTTTTTGAGATGCACTTACTAAATTTGATATGTTTATGTTTGTGCATCTCTGCTAATGTTTAGTTAATCCAAAATCATTGATACCTCAACTTGGTTACCTTTTATAGCAAAGGAACAAGTTGTAAAGCAGTACAGGGGATGGTAGAGGGGGGAAGAGGGGCAGGGATAACTTTTGTAAGGAGACTGAAAGGCAGAAAGACAAACAGTACAGAAATTTAATATTGTCTTTATTATAAAGAATTATGTTTTTCTGATGCTATTTTTGTGTAACCCCCGGCTATCATGGGGCAGAGTCAACGCAGTACTTTAATTTCTTAATGCCACTCAGCAAAGAGGCTATTAGCTGTTATCACTGAAACCAAGTCCAAGTGCAGAATGCTGTCCAGCATCACTTTCAAATAAATGTATGATGCATTACACTATCATAAGAGCTCTGGTGGTGGCTCCTGTTATCTCCAAATGAGTGCCAGCACTTTATTTTGGAAGGGAACTTACTCCAAGCATGCCTCAGTGGCTCATAACAGGTCACCATTCAAAGTAAGTACAAAATATGACTTTCAACAAATGCAAAGTTTTGACAATATCGGCCAAAATACCTGTTCAATAGGTGATGAGAACAGAAACATTATTATATGCGTACAATAGACTTAATTGCCTGTATCTTTTAAATCCACATGCATATCAACTCAAAAGTATTAGAAAAGCAGAATTATTTCTGGAACGCCTCTGTGTTTTGCCGTCTTCTGTTTTCCACCATGTTTACTACAGAGACAGTGAAAACGAGAGGCGGCGTCGGGCCATGCTTGTGCTGTAATGAGGACATAATCATCTGCTTGGGAAACGTGAATGATTGTGGTGATGATGTTCTCATCATTTTAAGCTGAATAAAGGGACTTTATCTATAGGAGAGAGTAAGAAATCTCGCTCTCTCGTCTGTCGTCAGGTAAACTGAAACAAAAAATAGTAAATCCAGTCAGTTAAATGCTTACACTGTTTAATTTTAGTCCAGTGGCTCTAGGGTGGTTTGTGGAGCTGTCAGCATTTAACAAAGCATTGCTGCCCTGTCATAACTGAAGAAAAGAAGGAGCAGTTTGCAAGCACAGAGAGAGAGGGAGATGGTCAGCCAAATGGAATAGTTTCATTGATCAGTTGTCCTGACAGCCTGCTGATGCTCTGCCTAATAATATACTGCATGTGCATGCATGTGTGTGTTTGTGTCTGTAACTTGGAATCTTGTTCAGCTAATTCACTTATGCTACATCCCTCCGCAGGCGCTCACTCATGTAACAGTCCATCACAAACACACACACACATACTGGGGCTGGGCCACCTGGATATGTGTCTGCATGTGTGAGCTCTTTGGGATCACATCATTTTGCCGCTGGGAAGGCTGATAATGAACCAATAAGACGGGGGGATGAACACACACACATCCACACACAAACACTGACGCCTCTCCCTCCCCTCCTTTTACTCCCCATCCCTCTTCCACCCCTTGTGTTTCCATGGTAACCTCCCCAGGGCAGTCTCCTGCAGAAGTTTTCAAGTGAAACACACAAGCAAACCTCCAAAAAACACACACATATACACAAACATATACATCTTCTGATAGTGTTTGATAAGGGCCTGGCTGCTGTCAAACTTTAACCTTTGTTGTGTTGGGAATACACAATCAAAGTCTTTGTTATACCCTCACATGTTTTTAAGCACATTTGAGAGGCCGCCTCTTATTGTATTACCTGTCAGTCCAGAATTGGATCTTCTATGCCAGCAAAACGTAACGTGAAGAGCATTTGTAAATGAATGTGCCACACTAGGTATTTTGTCTCCTCAAAATATTGCAGTTTTTTGCAACATATTGAAAAATTTTAGCACACTTAGTGGCACTATCACCCTGTGAAATTCAAACAAGAGCAGTGTACAGAAAACAGATCACCGTCTGTGTTTTACAGAGATAGTTTTTTGTATAGGCTGTGTTCAATTCAAGGGTAAAGTCACAGAAAGTAACAGTGGAAGATAGACACAGCAATGTAGAATAAAATCATTATTTATAAAACATTATTAGTAATATTGGCAGCAATTTATATTACAGCATGGTAATGAGATGGTAATAGTGGAGTAATAGTATGATAATAAAGAGGTAATTACATGTTAATACCAAAGCAACAGTAGCCAACAGATAGATACTAACAATTTAGTAATAATAAAATATTATTATTTATAGTAACATGTTTGTGGCAAAGATGGGTTAGGATAATGTTACATTTAAAGTGTTTTAAAGCGCACATATGACTTGAGCCAGAAGCTAAGCAGATGATAAAGAATAACAAAGTGTTTGTTCTTTTCTTCACTGCTTTTGTTTTGTAGCTGTTGGACTTACCACCTGTCCAGAGCCAATGATCCCGGCCAATGGCATTAAAACAGGGGACAGACACATGGTCAATGAGGTGGTAGCATTCAGCTGTGAACCTGGATACGCATTACAGGTAATGACCACAGCCATATAAACACTACATGCATATATTAACATCCCGATTGTGTTTGTTAAATGCTTGGCTCAACTAACTGCAGTCTGTGACAATTAGCAAGCATGCAGTAACATTACATTTTGAAACTGGATCATTTTTACTTTTGTTAGGTCCAAACAAATACTAAATACTACACCAAATACTACACCAAACCACATTAGGTCGTGTGTTTTGGTGTAGTATAAAAATGTGACTTCACCTTTTATTTTACCGTTTTTATTGATGAGTGAAGTCAGTTTAATCATGAAAATATGCCAGCAGTGCTTAGATAGTCAAACCCACTGTATTATTACTTGCAGGGTCACTCTCACATTTCCTGCATGCCTGGAACTGTGCGTCGATGGAATTACCCACCTCCTCTTTGCATAGGTAACACACATACACGCACAAGCGCTGCTTTGCTGTTATTGATCTACTGTGGGAAAAAAAGTTGTATCCTGCAGGTGTGAGGTTCACACTGAACATGCACAGCAAAATGACAGAAGACATTTTTTAAATGAGACACTGCTGTCAGTGTTAAACTACGGCAATATTAATTCTCCATTAAATAAATAAATAAACAGGAATGACTGAATGAGAAAGTGTGGTTCTTGTGACTCATTTGGTATATTTAATGTTTTCACCTATAATACGGATTTGCAGAGGGGAGCAATGTTTGGACTGACATAGGGCCAACGATCAATAAGATCAATATACCTACTGGGTACATATTGAACAGTGGAATTTGCGCTAAGACACAAGTCTTTCTAACTTTTGCGATAGTATACAGGAAGCTGGATTACATTGATGTTTGTTTTTAGGACTCAGTAATTCAGTCCTTGGTGAAAACTTGTAGGAGGACTTCAAAGCCAATTAGTGCTAAAGTAGCTCTTGGCAGGACTGATGAAACTCGGGCCTGACACAGCCCTCTTCAGTGTGTGTAAAATCCATTATTTTCTATGTCAGTCAGAAACACTTCTCAACCAAATCATGTTCAAATCTATCAATCTAGGTGGACACCGTAATAAAACCGATCAGCCACAAACATTAAAACAACCTGACTGTTATTGAATCGGTCCCTTTCATGCCACTGGAACAGCTCTGAGTTGTCAGGACGTGGACAAGAGACCTCTGAGAGTGTCTTGTTGTACCTGGCGCCAGGACATTTGCAGTGGATCCTTTGGGTCTTGTACGGTGGCGGTTGAGGCCCTAGTTAAATTCATGGTTCCACTGCATCTTATAGATGCTAGAATGCTTTAGATCTGTGATTTCTAAATGTCAGTTCAACATCTTGGATGATCTGTGTCATGTTCCTTGAGACCTTTCTGAATGGTATTATGGTCTCGCAAGGCATATTGTCCTGCTGGGAGGTGGCAATGTATCACAGTAACAACCACATACGGTAAATCCCACAACACAAAGTTTTCCAACAGACCACTGCATCTTAATGAGATGCACTTTTTTTAGAATTGTTGTACGCAATGAGAACAATTCAATTCTAGATGATCAGTTATTCACTTCTCTTGTAGTTGTGTTGTGGCTGATCAGTGCAGGTAGTCTGTGTTTTAATATTTTATTCTATTTAATATTTACTGAAATGAATCATATACTTTATTGTGTAAGCATTTGCCTTTATATATTGTAGTATGTGTGATGTAAAAAAAGTTGCCTTAAAAATTCTGTTTTCTAAAATACTTTTATATTCAATAATCCTAATGCACCCTGTTTACTACAATGTATTACTGTATCCGAACCTGCCAGATATCTACCATTACTATCCTCGGTTGTATTGGCAATATTTAAATCAGTGGATTGTGCAGGCGTATACGTGGCTACTGAGTTTATATATTAATACTACATATCTTGCACCCTCCATCCCCCCAAACATCTTGAGGCGTAATCTTATTCTTGCTGAAGGAATGAGGATGAAATGATGATCTCTACTGAGCATCACTCATATGTTTCCTGTGTTGGCAGCTCGTTGCGGCGGGGTGTTGACTGAAATGAGTGGTGTCATCCTTAGTCCGGGTTTCCCGGGCAACTACCCAGGCAACCTAGACTGCACCTGGCAAATAAACCTGCCCACTGGATATGGTAAGTATTATGGGATGGAGGGGCATTCCTAAAAGTAATATGTCACATTTTGTGCGTCTGTTTTGTACCGTGAGGAAACACTGACGCTTTTTGTCAGCGTGGAATCTGTGCCAGTAACACAGGGTGTACTGAAAGCTTCACCACGTGTTTAATTGCAGGCTGACACATGGTGTGTGCTGTTTAATGATTACAGTGACTGATAATTTGAATACCACAGGATTGATCTACATGTAGATAAATTAATACAATATATGTTCTCAGATCCATCACATTTAAGCTACGTGTCTGGCATGAAATATGCTTGTATTTTCAAAATTTCTCCTCTGAAGACAACCATGACTTCCTGGAGGTCAGGGCCGGACCACAGCACAGCTCTACTCTAATTGGGCAGTTTACTGGCAAAAACACCTGACAATAATCCATTTCTATAGTGACCACTCAGAGAACAGGCCAGGGTTCAAACTGAACTATCAAGGTAAATTCATGTATGGTTGTTTTCTTTTTACAGAGATGACTGCTGATACAAGTGGCCAGAAACCCTGAGGTGTTACTCCAGGCACTTCCAGTTGAAAGCGGTTTCGTCTGTCCCCACAGGGGATGCTTAAGGGAACAAACCTCTATTGACATTGATCCTACTGTTTTGTCTCTCCAGATTTGGAGAAGGGAACCTGAGGTGGTTGCTTGAATGATTTAGAAAAAAAAGAAACGCTGTTCAAATGCTCTGAATAAATTAACATCCAAACCTAGCTGACAAATTACAAAGCCTCTCCAACTCCAAGAAATGAAGAGGAGGATGAAAAAAATGTATTGCTATGAGGTTTTGAGCCCTGATTTGTGGATGAGTCATGCTAAAGACTTAAAAAAAACGTATGGCTTTCCTCTCATCATTAAAGGAGATGGATTGTTAGTAAGCCCCTGTGAGAGACTGGTATCTTGTCCAGCAGGCTTTACTTGTAGCCCTAAGTGTTTCACTTCAAAGACACAAGAGATGCACTTTGGGCATATGCCAGCAGAACTGGAACAAGGCTTACGAACTTACACATAAGCTAACCCACATTACTTGCACAAAATTCTTTTCCCTATTCCTCCTAATTTGTGGTGTGTCATTGCACTGCTAACTCCCACTGTTTGAATGTGGCTATTGAGGACATTGTTTCCTCACATAATGATTGTTTTGTTTTTATTTTTATTTTTTCAGCAAAGATCTATGCCAGAAGATAGAAAAAATGCAGAGGTTCATGATGCAACCTTCAGTTGTGTTAAATGAACACACTTTGCAGGGCTCTAAAACCTGAGCGCATGCTTTCACCTCTGTACTCAGGCGCTGTACTTACTGACCTCGGAGGTCTGCAAAACCTCAGTCAGAAGGAAACCTTCACACTGACAGTTCAATCTGCACATTGCTAACAGAATCTTGAGGGAGCTCTGAGTCCAGTTTTAGTGTTTGACGCTCTGATGTTGCACCTTCTTGGTGGTAGTTTGACAGCTGCAATTACCACCACATGAACAACTTCTGGGTTATATTTGCCGCATTTTCTTTTGGCAGTCTTTCATCCCCTGGTATTTCTTTATCATTTCTTATTCCTTCGTTTTGATGCCACGTTCACACGGGAATTGTACATCTGTCACCATTTGTTTTTCTGTTCCTTCTCCATTTCCACAAAGTCCAGTTAGTTTTGTCAATATTTTAGTAGCTGTTGGGATCTACAAGTCCCACAGGACCTTAGTTCTGACGTTCTTAAGCATTGGTTGTAGCATCTCCCATCTGGACTATTTTGCCCCCTTGATGGCAACACAGGTGTTGTTGCACACATTCTATCCCATGATTGTGTTGTGTGCCTTCCTCTCATCGATCTTATATGTTTATACTACCAGCATACACTGCCTCTGAGACCTCAGCACAAGTGGCACCTCAGGTGCTGTCCAGTGCTGCAGACGCTGTTTGTATTGAGTGCCGTCTTCTCTTTTGCATTTTCTGGCCACAGGTTTTCCAAAGTCAGCCACCTTTGGTCTGTATCGATAGCAGGTCTATTAGAGCGACTTGGCATGCCATGACACTATGCAGAGTGAGATGTGCCAAAAAAAGATCTTTAATATCAATATTTCCTCCAACAAGTGCCTTGCCTGCATATGCTGTATGTGCCAGATCACTGTGTAGAAGATTAGATCTCCCCATACTTCCACACTGGGCAACCAGTCTCAGTGTGTCATAGATGTATTTTATTCCATTAGATTTAACAGAAAAATGGCTTTGATTGTCATTTTGTTGGATTTTTTTGGACTTGGGGGGCAGACATGAAGGTTATACATTAGAATACCATAAAGATGTAATAAACATAAACATATATAGCTTCACTGTGCTCATTCATCTCCATGCTTGTGTGCTGCACTGGCAAAGTTTTTTTTTTCTTCCTTTCTTTAGCTTTTCAACTTCAGAACTGTCAGGACCCATTTCCTTTCCCCAATGGTGACATCATCAACAATGACTACAGCGCGGGCCAATTAATAACTTTTCAGTGTTACCCTGGTTACGTTTTGATCGGGCACCCAGTATTAACATGCCTACATGGGAGCAACCGCAAGTGGAATCACCCATTTCCACGCTGTGAGGGTAAGAACATTTCAAACATTTCAAACATAAATATGTACAATTTTTCCATAATTGCAATCTAAGAGGAACAACAAAATGAACAAATTTTTCAAGATACTGTTGAAGACATCTCTTAATTGTGTTGCAACAACTGGACTGTCTTTCCCCAAACAACTTCGGTATGCACACTTTTCATGTTGCCCAGTGCCACATAGTTTTGTTGCTAGTTTATGTTTTCTTGTTGTGTTACATGTGTTGTTATTACTTTTACCCCAAAGAATTCCCATCTGTCACAAGACAACTGTATTTTAAAATCTACACACTTACCAAATTTTTTAGTAAATATAATCTCATCATTCATCAGTAACACAAGCCGACAGTGTGAGAAGTTAAGTAGAGAGTAGGTATTATCTGTTTTCCCGGATCATTTACCCCATACATCAGTAGCACAGACGTATGACCATCACCACTAATAGTGCTACTTTCACTACTGGTAATATGAATGATAATTGTATTCCTTTTGCTACACCTCAACACTTATGCTTCTTTTCATCTCCTCATCCATGCTGGCCCGACACCTTAGAAGAAAGTGATAAATTTGCAAATGGATAATCTTGTACCTCTGCTTTTACAGCTCCTTGCGGCTATAATGTCACAGCTGAAAACGGGACCATCTACTCACCTCAGTATCCCAACGAATATCCCAACTCACAAGACTGCAGCTGGCTCATCACTGTTCCCCATGGACATGGAGTGTATATCAACTTCACCTTACTTCAGACAGAGCCTGTCACAGATTACATCGCTGTCTGGTAAGCCTGGGTGCACACACACACACTCCCACTTACACACAAATACATACGCGTCTTTATAATGATGGCCTTTATCCTGGGACTGATTGCATCACTGATGGGTGATTTTTAAATGTACTTACAGCCTGTCCTCTCTGCACACTAATAAGACAATAGTGAAGTGGCTTTTACTTCTCATTTTATTCACTTCTTTTGATCCTCTCACGCACATACACATTCTCTCTCTATTTGGCATATATTTTAACTTTATGTTTTATGATGTTATCCTTTATATTGATTGCTTTTTAGTGATCTTTTACTTTATCTAAGCACAGTTTTGTTTTAAAGGCACATTTAGTTATTTATCAATTGTTTGTGACCAAATCAAATCGGTAGATACACACAAAGCTGTACTTATCTGTATATGATACATGGGTTTGGTTGATACGCAGGGATCTGAAGTCCATAGACTCCTAATACATAGATGCCCCCACACTATGCTCTCCTGCAGTAATAATGGGATTCAGTGTGGAGGTAAGACCGAAACATAGGGAATGTGAGAGTAATGCATTTACAATGGGACCACTGACCAATTCAATCTAGCTCAGTAACATGGCCACACGCAGACCGAGAGAGGGTACAGCAACTCTGGCAGTAATGATGAAATTCAGTGGGGAGTGGGAACTGTAATGAAAGGAAGGTTGGAGCTGGGTTCACAAATCCAACAGATTCTGGCACTCTTGGTCAGAGAAATTTTTCACTTAATAGTTTATGTCAGCACCGTGTTTTCTGTACAAAGTAATGTTGGAGTGTGAATTTTTTATAGGATGGAAATTAAGAAGGATTACCATGGCTTTGGCTTCATCTGGTGTTGGTTTGTTGTTTAGATGTGGTGACTCTTTTATTTTCACGCTCAAGAGTCAAGCTCTGGGGAGTGAGCAGTAGAAACACATGCAATTGGAAGTAATATGTTCACAGTTGGTAACTACTGTTTTATTGAATTTTGTGAGCTACCAGAGCCTTGGATATAGCTAATGACAGGTGCAGCATGAAGTTATTTTGCAGTTGCAAATTGATTTTGATGATTCAAGTTTGTTTTTTTTTCCTTTTTGTGGCACATTTTGTTTGGAAAAAAAAACATGAAATCTCATTCATAAATTGTTGCACACCAAATCTGTAATGTGGGATTAGTGCATACATGATATACGGCATTACCTCTGCATCTTAAATACACAAACATATTTATAAATGACTGGGGGCTGACTAAAGAAAGGAGAGCTTTTCAGACCCTGTGGAATAGCCTCGACCTTCTAGGGTCTTAGAAAGATTTATAGTGGCTGATCCAAATGTCGAATGCTACTATACACTATTTCACTCTTTACATTTGATTTTCCTATTAGATTATCTGCGTCTAAAAAAGGAATAATCATTCTCAAATTTATAACTCCAAACGCTCTCCGATAAACCGTCTCTATTATCTAAGTGAAGAGAGCTGAACTATACACAATGATGTCAGCACAGGGGGAAACATCAATAACTGATTTTCAGCTGTTGTCAGTCAGAACAGAGGTTGTTGCAGTAGTGACTTTGGCCACCTTTCTTGTTCACAGAGATGTTCATCTAACAGATCTCAGAGCGTATATAGTCTTTGGTGTGCTGAAATGAGTCTTTGAATCCGTGTGACTCTTTATGACAGAAGCAAATGTGTTTTCACGTGAAAGGTTGGAGCACGGTGAGAGGTTCAATGGTTTTTCACGAAATTAATTACCTTTATTTAGATTGTGAACATAGGCTTTCAGAAACAGCCTTCTGAAACCTTTAATAATGGAGTTTGCATTTGGAATACTTTTAATTACGTGCATCGGTGCTGAACTGTTAATAAAACAGACTGACATTATCTCATTGTTCCCAAGAGAGCTTTTGATTGGGGCCAGTGCTTTTGTCATAAATTTGGCGTTTGACTGTTTACATTTCTGAATTCAATTGGACAGTGAATAATAGGAGACAAAGCAGCCTTGTGTGAGCACAAGGTAAATAGAAAATTGATTGGGAACATAATTTCAATTAAAGATGGAACTTGTGATGATTAACATTATGAGTCTGATCCAAAAATGAGCAAGCAATGAAAATGAAATTTACAGAGGAAAGCAATCAGCATAGTTATTGCTCATATTGAATATTTTATGGGGACTATATATGCCGAGCAATGAGCATAAAATGGTGTAAAATGGCAGAGTACTGTTTTTGTTTTTTTTTTGCAATGTTAACACCAGTGTCATTAAAATTAGTCAGCTACATGTACAATTTCCTTATCATTCATCACACTTCGTCTGTCAATGGGTCTTGTGGTTTCCATCACCAACCTTCCCATGTTCTGGTTTCTCATTAATCAAATTTGCGCGGGATGTTTTTTTGCTTTGTGCACTAGTATGCCCTCGTTAATCGATATCTCAGTGATGTGCGTATGCCGGTTCCTGCCCTGCCCATGTCCCTGGGGTTTATGTGATGGCAGGCTACATCCAGATGTCAGGGACTGAAGCCAAACCGTCTCTGTGGTCTACAACCTGTTGTGTTTGGCTTATTGCCTCGTATCACTGAACCATTTCTAACAGTGGGCTGTGGATCTAAAACCAGAGCAACATGGTCGTCCTTGCACTCACATTTGACAAAAATCAACACAGTATTTTTTAAAATACAAAATATTTTGCATACTATTTATGCCTTCATATAATATTTAAAGCCCCCACATGCCCCAAATCAAACGATTGGTGTGTGTACAGGCTATCAGGTATGGTAGAAGCAAGAGCCTCAGCCGCAGCTTCTGAACCCTTAGGAGCTATTGGAGAAGCAGACGGTTGCTGCAGTTGATCAATGACGAGATTTAATTTTTCCGTCAATGTCGCGCACGTCGATTCACTGCGTATTACTACTTCTAACATTTCCTGGCAAACAAACGCCAGTTGCTCCTCTAGCCAGTGGAGACGTGCGCCTTGCGCCTTCAGGGCTGAGCGAAGTGGGTCTGACTCTGCTGGATCCATTTCTGGCCAGATTGTACTATAGGTACCAGGTCTGGGGGATCCCATAATGCAAAGACACACAGGGAGCTTTCTAAATTGGTAGTCGTTTTAATTATAAAGGTCAAACTAGGAATTCAAATGATGCGAAGGTACAGATAAGGATAAGGCAAACTCGGTAATCGGAACACGGAATACAGATCGGACACAAGGAGACTTACAAGGAATATACACTGGAATGCTCGCTAGGAAGACAAGACAATCTGGCACAGGAGGAAGGGAACATGGAGGTTAAATACACGAGGGAGAGGTAGACAATTGAACACAGGTGGGACACATTAGGGGGAGGGAATAATCAGATACACCTGGGGGACAAGACTAGACAGGAAGTGGGGAATAGACACATAGGGATTTCAAAACAAGAGGGGAAACACTGACTGACCCTAACAGACAGACACTTTACACTAGCTGACCCTGACACAGGCTGTGAGGTTTTCAAATTCACTGCTGAAAATGTAAATTTTCTTTGTGCATTTTGAAGTCTGATTTTTAGGAATGGGGCTACAGGTATGTTTTGCGATATCATATATCATCAATAGTTTAAACACAATCCTGGTCCAGTATTTAACATACAGAAATGTGATGTGGAAACTTGAAGACACAACATTTGACAAATGAAGCCTTCTCCTTCCACAAGACAGTGATAATGGGACCAGATCTACACTCACCTTTTCCATTATTAGCACTAGCACACTAGCAGGCTAATTTTTACCACTCTGTTATTATCACAGCAGTGTGTGCTCACAGTGCTAGATAGATGATGTGATGAAAGACCATCTGTTGTCTGTGTCCTCTGGTAACTGCTTGTGCTTTATGTACATGTGGTTGAAAATCGAACTAGTAATTCTATAATTTCAATGCCACAAATTTTGTTTTGGTCAAAGTTTAAGACCTGTCTTTTCCTGCTCACTGCTGCCCTGGTGCATGTAACACCAACTAAGTTCAACTACACAACACGAGTGCACAGATATACGAATCATAAAAGGCTACCTGAATAATAACGTCACTGAGTACTCATATACCAGTACCCAATCCTAGTTTCATCCCAGTAAGTTTGTTCTGCTATAGTCCAAATGACACGATGAGGATCAGTGTAGATATCAATGGGAAATTGTTCATAAGGGATGCTACTGGGGTACTCTGTCCTGCAGAAAGTGACGCCAATGGTTCCTGATCAGTCTTCAATATGGTTTCAAAATTCCTTTATTAAACCACTGTAGGGATCACTGTTAACCATTTAAAGTAAAACAAAAAATCCAAACAAACAAAACAAAGAGAAAGAAACTCTTCCTGAAATGGAACCGAGTCAACCAGACGCAGTCAACACACTGTTCGCCTACTCAGAAATTTAACACTTTCTGTCCGACCCAGACACCCCAAACGATCCACCTTTCTTTTAATGCCTGTAAATTGTCCACAGCCTGGTAGTTCATTCTTCAATATGTTAAGAGACAGGAATGAGAACTTGTTGCCTGTCCATGTCCTCACAGGTCACAGCTGTTATGGTTGAATGTGACCAATACAATATCAGGCAGGGTTTTAATGTTGTGGCTGATCAATTTACAGAGACTTTACGGTACAAATCACAAAAAACAAACCTTTCAGAAACATCTATTCCAATTTAACCCTATAGTTTTATCAATGCACTGTCTCTTCTTACTCTCCCATGTGGTCATTTTTTTATCTGCATACAGACATCCGTTTACTTTAAGGTTTTCTTTTTTGTGTGGTTGATTCACTGTTCTCTTAAAAGTGCAACTTATGTGGTAAATGTTGTACTTCTTTTTGTGCACAGAGAAGGAAAACAATAAAGAGATTTGCTTGGTGGTGGCTCGAGTCAGTCCCCATTACTCAGTTCATGTATTTCTCTCAGTCCCACCCTATTCTGCATACTATGCTTGTATCAGTTGCCTGTAGACAGAAAGAATAGGCTGTGCATCATCTTAGGGTATCAAACCTATTTTAAATCTTCATTGAGTTAATGCTTAATTAATTTGTGTGGAAGGATATCTCAGTCACTCTTCCTGTCATCATGTTTACTTCAGTAGATATGAGATTCACGTTAGCATCTTATATATTTAAGGTCCTTGAGTCTTTAAATGGCTTTCACAGAACCACATTTTTGTTACTTTGAGGGGAAAAAAATCACCTACCAGCAAGCCCAAGTTTTCTGTGTGCTTTTGAGAAATAAGTTTAAATTATAAATGCATGCTATAATAAGCACAGTTGTATATGTTTTGGTTTGAGAAAACATTGCTATTAGTTTTCTGTGTTTTTCAGAAAGGAAAATACAGCCACAAAATTCTCACTCAGTTTTGATTTAAATGAGCCAAATAGCACGTTTTGATTCTCCAAATGAGCTCTAACACCTTCAGGAGACCTTGAATTATTGAGGAGCCAAGAGAGCCCAGGCACTCTTCATGAATAAAAATTTTAAAACCCTTGTTTAATCCAATGGCATGTTCATTAAAAACCTAAAACTGGGCATTTAGGAACTTTAGAAAATGTAACCTTTCAACAACATTCAATATTTAATGAGTGAAGTTAAGCTTTTAATCCGTAGGCTTTTCAATGAACCTTTTTGAAATTGTTTGCTACCCTTTCAATCAACACACATTTGGACTTACCAGATATGTGTTTCATTTTACTAACAAGGCCCATGTTCAGTGTCTTTTCCTCTTTGTAATTAAATCCTGGCATCCAGTATCACAACTAGCATTTCTTATATATATCAGGCATAACATTATGACCACCTGCTTAATATTGTGTTGGTCCCCCTTTTGCTGCCAAAACAGCCCTGATCCGTCAAGCCATGGACCCCCTGAATGTGTGTTGTGGTATCTAGAACCAAGATGTTAGCAGCAGATCTTTTAAGTCCTGTAAGTTGCAAGGTGGGGCCTCCATGGATAGGACTTGTTTGTCCAGCACATCCCACAGATGCTCGATTAAATTAAGATCTGGGGAATTTTGAGGCCAAGTCAACACCTCAAACTTGTTGTTGTGCTCCTCAAAACATTCCTGAACCATTTTTGCTTTGTGGCATGGCGCATTATCCTGCTGACAGAAGCCACAGCCATCAGGGAAAAAGGGTTTACATGGTCTGCTACATGTCAAAGTAACATCCACATGGATGGCAGGGCCCAGGGTCTCCCATCAAAACATTGCCCAAAGCATCACACTGCCTCCGCCAGCTTGCCTTTTTCCGATAGTGCATCCTGGTGCTACGTGTCCCCCAGGTAAGCAACGTACACGCACCAGGCCACCCACATGATGTAAACGAAAAAATGATTCATCAGGCCAGGTCCAGTTCTGATGCTCACATGTCCATTGCTGGACAGGGGTCAGCATGGGCACCCTTACTGGTCCGCAGCTATGCAGGCCCAATATGCAACAACTGCGATGCACCGTGTATTCTGACACCTTTCTATAAGAACCAGCATTAACTTCTTCAGCAATTTGAGCAACAGTAGCTCGACTGTTGGATCGAACCACACGGGCCAGTTTTCGCTCCCCACATGCATTGATGAGCCTTTGTCGCCCATGACCCTGTCCTTGATCACTGTTCCCTCCTTGGACCACTTTTGATTGATACTGACCACTGCAGACTGGGCCAGGCCACAATAAGCTACAGTTTTGGAAATGCTCATGCCCAGTCGTCTAGCCATCACAATTTAGCCCTTGTCAAACTCACTCAAATTGTTGCACTTCCCCATTTTTCCTGCTCCTAACACATCAACTTAGAGAAGAAAATGTTAACTTACTGCCTAATATATCCCAGCCACTAACAGGTGCCATGCTGAAGAGATAATCAGTGTTTTTCACTTCACCTGCCAGTGTTCATAATGTTATGCCTGATCAGTGTATATGTGTGTATTATATTCAGCCAACTGCCTGATATTGTAATGGTAACTCTCATGCCACCAAAACAGTTCTGAAATAGACCTGATAACAGGACCTTGGCAGGGGATTTTGGTCTTGTGGGGTGGGAGTCCATGGTTCCATCGCCATCAGGGCGTGTAGGAGACATTGAACTCCCCTCCTAACCCCGGAGGGGAGAGGAGAGTTGGGTACCCGGAGGATGCGCGTGTTTGCTGCGGTGTGTCATCAACCACCGCTCCACGCTGCTCCCTTTGGATAGGGACCTGGGGAGTTTGGACTCCAGGAAAAAGCCCTGGGCTCTTTGCCATGTTCTGCAAGCCACTGTCGAATGGTATTTGTAGTGTGGCAGGGCAAGTTATCCTGCTGTGGGTTGTCCTGACGTTGGGAGTGGTATTACAATGAGGGATTGCACTTGGTCTGCAATGTTCAGATGGATGGTACATGTCAAAGAAATATCCATATGAATGCCAGACACCAGTCACTCGTCAGTGGTTTTAATGTTCTGATTCATTGTTGTAGACATAGGAATAATATAGAAAATAAAATGAGAAAATTTAAATATATGAGAGGAAAAAGAGTAAAGCGCTATCTTTTCTTACCTTTAATGTTACGACAGTAATTTATTCCATATAATTTTTATTCACATTTTGCAAATTATTGAGTGTATCATGATATGTTTCACGGAGCTACTTCATATCTGTCTGCCATCTACGTGACTCAATTTCTCCCTCTCTTTCTGTCACGCTGCTGCAGTAGTTTTGATACATCCTGCCTACAGTTCATGTGTCATCAGTCATCTGCATTATCTCTCTTTCTCTCTTTTTTTGATATAGGGATGGCCCAGATGCATCCAGTCCTCAGCTGGGAGTCTTCAGTGGCAACACAGCCTTAGAGTCAGCCTACAGTACAAGCCTAATGGTTCTGATCCACTTTCACTCTGACTTTTCAACTGGAGGGTTCTTCATTCTCAACTTCCATGGTAAATTTACACGCATGCACACTCATACAGTTAGACAAATATAAACACACAGAGATAGTTACAGATACTTTTCAAAGTGCCAAAACTAGTTGCCTCAAGCCTTACTACAACTTCATACGCAGGAGTATTTTTAGTGTTAATAGTACTGCATGCTATCTACATTTGTTGTGTAAAGCAATTTTCTCAAAGAAAAAGACATTTTGATTCAAAAATTGCAAAGTCTTGCTGTTTTTGTGCATGTAGTGCCTTTCAGGAGCCACTCCAAGAATCAGTTACGTAACAAGTGAATGGTTATTAGAGAGCCTTGATGGGGAGATGCCGGATAGGGGCCTTTCCTCGTCTTTCGTAATTTTCCATTGTTACCTCCATTACCCTGCAACAATTCATTATTTTTAAGAATGAAAAAAGTGCTGAATAGGATCATCTCATAGTCTTTCAGATTTAATTTAGAGTATTTATTGATTGCACTCTGAGGTGTAGCTTTTATTACTTGAGGTAACAAGTTTTGCGACACCCCCAGTGACAACATGATGTTCAGAGTCTTGAGTTATTTCATTTCACCTCAAACATGTTTCATATATGATTTTTTTTTTTAACTATCTGGCTCCAAGAAACCAGATTTTTTTCATCAATATGTAGAAAATCTAATAAAAGAAATTTGCTTGAAAATTGAACAGTCAGTGATGTTCTTGTTGGTGTTTGTGGAGTTTGAATTTACTGCTGGAGTTCTTCTGAAATTTTTGCAAAGTTTAATCGTTTTGTTTGCTGATGAGGGAATTATTATTATTTTATTCTCTATTTTTGACTTCCACTGAAATAACTTACTCTCTAAAATTCTTGATTTTCAGCAGTCAGACTAGCATGTGTGCAGGTGAAGGATGTGATTCCAGAAACCATTCATTCATTCATTCATTTTCTACCGCTTATCCCGTTAGGGGTCGCGGGGGGGGCTGGAGCCTATCTCAGCATCTTGGGGCGAAGGCGGGGTACACCCTGGATGAGTCGCCAGTTCATCGCAGGGCTGACATATAGAGACAAACAACCATCCACACTCACATTCACACCTACGGGCAATTTAGAGTGACCAGTTAACCTACCCCCAGATTTGCATGTTTTTGGAATGTGGGAGGAAGCCGGAGTACCCGGAGAGAACCCACGCAGACACAGGGAGAACATGCAAACTCCACACAGAAACGTCCTGACCCAGAATCGAACCCAGGACCTTCTTGCTGTGAGGCGACAGTGCTAACCACTGCACCACTGTGCCGACATGTTATATTTACAACCTGAGATTCACGTTATATAATAAGAGTATGTCAGTTTACAGTAAACAGTAAGGTCATCTCGATTTAGTACGTGACAGATGGATGCTATTTTCAAATCGGGAACTGTACTGCTTGTTTCCAATGAACTTCTTCCAAACAAGGCTATAGAATCCATTTTATTGTTTCAGCTGTGATCTAAGTTGCTTTATGTAATGTTTTGCACCTATTTAGCTTACCGTCTGAAGAAGTGTTCTCCTCCCCCTGTTGTGGAGAATGCAGAGGTCATCTATGAGGATGAAGACTTCCAGATAGGTAATTATCTTGATTAAAAATATGATTCTTTGATACAGTAAAGCAGTGGTTGACGACAAAGAAGCTCAAACCATTTGCAATTATCAATCACCTACAGAATAACCTACAAGATAATGAACTGAATTTGAGACATTTTACAATTTTCACAAATTTTGATACTAATAATGTTTTGTACAAAACTAGGAATCATTCTATCTTGTCCACTATAGGATGAAACAGTACATGCTAAGCTCAAAGAGAATCTTGGACTGAAAAACACGTTCAGAATTTTTGGCTGTTATTGTCATGCTGATACTAAATTATTCCACTAATGGACACGTTTACCTAAATATATAAAACAAAACAAAACGAAAATACTAGAAAAAGAAACTTAAATTTTGCAAAATACCTGTTTAGGTTTTTGTTTCACTTGTAGATTGTATATTAATAGTACCTTTTTTTTCCCTCTCTTTAGGATTTAAAAAATCATTCAAATTAAATGTTTAAAATTAAATTTAAATTAAAGGATAAGGATATATTTTACTGTCCGGTGAAGGGAATTTTGTCTTGGACAACAGTGCCACAAAGCTGTAGTCACATGCAGCACATTCAACTACAATTGCAGAACAAAAAAAAAAACAAAAAACAAAGAGATGTACAGGACCTCAACAGTCAACACAATCAAGTTAACGATGTTCTTCCAGATGTGATGTGAAAAAAAGTAAAGTATTGCATTGAATAACAGTAAGTTGTGATGTACATAAAGATACTCAATGTACTAAAGAAGCAGTATTTAAATTAAAAAATGTAATTAAATTAAATATATTAAAGCAAAAAAAAGAGAAAAAAACAAGATTTAAAAAGTGAAAATATATTTGTACTTAAGCTTCGAGATTGAGCAGGTTGTTTGTTCAGAAGAGCAATGGATGTTGGGAGGAAGGAAAGCTTGTTCCAATTACTTTTATTGGCACTGTATCATCCCCCTGAATGTAATCATTTATATTCTGGGAACAGACTATGACAAGGATCAGTTAGATTTCTATGTGCCGGCTTTACTATAATTTCATCGAAGGTGATTTTTCTTACCAATCACCTTCATGGCAACTTTCACCATTTTATCGATCTTAGATATGCACTGGACAGTGAGGGAGCCAAACCTAAATGCCATCCCATGTCTGATCAGGCTATCCAGTAGGGTGCGATCACGATCTTAATACTCACGCCAAGCAATCTGAGTCTGCGGAGAAAGTGTAATCTTTGAGCCAGTTTGGCAAAAGGAAAAGAAAGAAGAAATGCATTTTTTATTATTCTATAGTAGTTGGACGTCTTTGCACCCAGGACAGAGGCAGGTTATTGTGATGTGTTGCGCATAACTTTGCATAAACTGGGGTAAATAGCCAGCTCCATCAGTTAACAAAATAAAGTCTGCCAACCTGTCTAAAATTGTATTTAGAGTAAATGTCCGCCCTTCTCAGCTTGCAAGCTGGTCTCCAGGACATTTAAATACCACCCACGGTTTACTCCAAGTGCGTGAAGCAACTTCATTAACAGTACCAGGTGTCTAAAATGCTATTTGTGGACAGCGAATACATAAGCTGCTTATTTAACCAGAAAAGTCTTGTTTTGTATTTGTATTGACTGAGCTGCGTGCTGCTCAGCAGAAGACGTCTCGGCCCAGCTTTTAGTTAACAAATGAGAGTAATATAAAATCCAGAGTACTGTATGTTCACAAGCTTTTGGAAAACATCCATTTTGGGGGAAAATAACAGCTTGTCAGGTTTTCCATCCCTCAGCTCTCTGTTATGTTGTGATTTGCTCAAAGCATCCTACTATTAGGTTTGGTGACCTTTTACATCAGCAGCTGTAATTTTGAAAAAGAATAAACAGATATTTCATAAAACTCCAGCAAGATCGATATCCTCTGCCAGTAAGCAGAAAATAGATGCTTCTGGCAAAGTGTAGAACAATTTTTCTACAGAAAACTTGCATTTTGAAATGTCAAGGTTTTATGAATCATGTTTTTCTTCTTCACTGAGTTGTGATTTGAAACAATTTTGTACCCTTTCAAAGAACCATTTACAATGCATTAGCAAAATTCCATTGCCAAGAAAGATTTAATTAGCCTTCAAATTATGTTTCTAACAGGATTCAGACATATAAAAACTGATCCAGAGACGGATAATACTAATCAAGTGTTAAGCAGCAAGAAGCAAAAGTAAAGCTGCTCTTTGTGACCGAGTACATTTGTGATAGTCATGCAAAATTTCACAAGCCTTGTGATGTGAATTTTTACAAAATTTCAGAGACATCACCTGCTTAATTGGTGGTCAGCCAATCATACAAACTTATGATGAACCTAAAGGACAGGTTGTTTGGTCCTCAGGACCTGTTTTTTTCTGCTCAGCAGTTGTACATGAATTATTTTGTAGCTGCCTATATACAGTACAAAACATAAAAGACAGTCAAGATTTTCTCGACTGTTACAGTTTGCAGTAATTGTTCCTCCTTTCCTTACTTGTTGTAAAGAAATTTCTTCCTCACAAAATCCACAATCTTTGTTCAATGCAACACTGTGCTCTAAAACTCTAACAGTTTTTGCCTAAATTTCTGACTCACAGTCATTTAAGTACAAAATATCCTGTATTTGAGAGTACGAACATAAACTTCGTAATATTAACCTACATTTTAATGTGATAAGTAATGGAAGCTTTTTTATTTGTGAAGTTAAGACTCGTGTTTATTGTTTCATCTGTTGTGCCTTAATCGTAATTCACTTTTTTTTATTTTTTCACCGTGTTAGGCGATATTGTGAAGTATCGCTGTCTACTGGGATACACACTGGTTGGAAAAGCAGAGCTCACATGTAAACTCAATTCCCATTTGCTTTTTGAAACCCCGCCGCCAACATGTCAAGGTAAGCCAACACTGTCGGATATGAGAGCCTATTTAGGCCATAATTTATTCTTTCTCACACATTATAACTGAACACACACACTGCAAATACTGTCACACACCCAAATATACTCTCTCACATAAACAATCATACTCTAAGTCATGTATAATAAACACAATAATAATGAATGTAAGAGAGGATTATAGTATATGTGAGTGAAATTAGTTGTCTGTGAGAGAGTTTGATTGAAAAGGAAGTAGTACTAAATTCTCAGTTTCTGGTTAGCAATATTTTTTAGGCTATATTTTATATGCCTTCTCACCGACAAAGAAAAGCAATGACATTTTTAAACATTATGTTGCCGTAAAGATCATCACGGCGTCTGTCTGGTTCCGCAGCAGCTGTGCGCACTCCCGCGAGGTGCAAGCCATTTTTGGCAGTCAGGCAGAACACAGCACAACAGCCGGTGCTCCCTGTGGCCCCCGAGCCAGGTCCGAAGAGCCGCTGCGTTTCCTCCTCAACAGTGGCGTTAAAAGAAGGCCCTGTAGATGGCTGCCGTCCCTGATCCCTAACCCCAAAGTCACAGCAGTTGGAGAAATGATAATGTGACTTCGGAGGCCAATAGCTTCATGACGGTGCTCCCTGTCAACCCTTGTGAGGGAGGATCATAACAATATCCCTCTCCTTTCTCTTCTGTTATAACCAAAAACTGAGAATTTAGTACTACTTCCTTTTCAATCAACCTCTCTCACACAGACAACTAATCTCACTAATGTGTACTGTCATTTTCTCTTACATTCATTAACATGGTGTTAATTATACATGACTTTGCTGGGAGTATGATTGAACTAAAAATAAAGATATAAATAAAATTAAAACAGAGCATGTGAGAAAAAGTCCAAATTATGGCCTAAATGGCCTCTCATAGGCCAAGGCTTCGACCATATACATGATATTCAGTGTACTCTGACTAATTTATGTTGTGTAGTAGATAAATCCTTGAATAAGCTAAATAAATATCTCTTAGCATATCCAATTCTACTTTCAGAATTCTAGAATAATAATAGCCCGCATGTTGAAACAAGTCTCTGGTGTGAGCATTTATGTCACTCAAGTAGGACGACACGAGACCAGGTTAACATGTTAATATGGTATGAAACATATCGTGACTGAGGATTTCTGCCTTTGTTCTGCAATTTACAATTGACAGTCTCCCAAAAATGACTTTGACAGCCTGGGTCTTCTGCGAAGAAAACCTAAGGAACTAATCTTGATGATTTGCAAAATTAGATTAGAACATGTTAGAACTATGCACTGCAGTGTGTAGTAGACTAGTTTAAGAGTCAGCCACGAGGTTGAGGACGTAAGGTCTGCAGGTGAAGGCCAGGGTGGTGAGCGGAGATGTGGGCGGGACTCAAATTGCACATTCTTTGATCTCCACAACCTTTTCTCATGAAAGAAAAAAAACATCTAATTTTACAAAACAGAAATGAGTGTTTTTAAGGTTAAATCAATGGCTGTTGTTGGACTTTTATATTTGTTCTTTTGTTATTTTTTTATAATTATTTTGGTTTTATTTAGTTATTAGGTTGAATTAAATAGGGGAGAAACGACATGATTGACAGTTGATTAATCCATGTTGACTCGTCATAGCAGGAAAAGCATAGATGATACTAATTTTCTTAATGTTGGTTCAGTTCCATCAAGTGTCCCTGTCATGTCAGTGAGCCAGCAGTCATTTTAATGTCAGCTCTTGAACATGAGACTTTTCTGCAATGGCAAGCCAAAATGCCTACAGTTAGAAAAGGTCTGTTAGGCAAATTGAGGAAATTCAAACGTCCATATACATCTTAACCATTTTCAGACACTAAAAAACTATAAAATGTTTCATTAAGGTGGGTCGCAGATTTCAAAACATCTTAAGGAATGCATTTAATGTATGTCACCTCACTGGCAGTGTTTTATGATTCAATGATTTTAAAAATTTTATTTTTTTATTTTTATAGAATTTTAAAAAGTGAAAAGTGGTAGCATAAGGGAAACTATGCTATAAACAGTTCCTGAATTCTCCATGAGAAAGTTTATCCGAGCGTCTGTTTTGAGTGAAATTCTTTTTTGTTGCTGCCGCAACAACAAAAGAGTGTTGAAGAGATGCTCAGGATTGGCCATGATGCTGGATGAACAGAGTGTCCTTACCATTGTGAAGCAGGAAATAATAAAGACAGCATTATCAGAGTTTGGCTCCTTTTGTGTGAAATCCTGTTACCTACCAGTCATCACACAGACAGATTTGGAGTATATCTCACCTGTACTCAAGGCTTTTTAAAAGTGCACATTGAACACAAAGAGGAAGCCTCCATGTCTACGTGATGCACTTCATATTGTCACACATGGGCTTTATTTAGATGTATGTTTGGAGAAAATAGGGACCGATAAAGAAACTACGCAGATTACAGGGAATGAATGACTTTATTAAAGGAATGAAATTGTGACAGAGATTTGATCAATGGTGGAAATGTGCAGTTCACTCATTTCTTCATGCTGGCTGGCCGTTGAATGTAACCCCTCTAGCCCAGTGTCCAGCCAATGAAGAGAGGTCCTCGTCTTCAGGGGTGATACTAAGCCCTGGCTTTCCAAGCAACTACCCCAACAGCCAGACATGCTCCTGGCTGTTACATATGATTCCAGGTAAGGCTTGTGTGTCATCTGAGTATAGCCATGTATCTGTAGTGAGAGAGATTATGCAATCTACCATAGATTGTATGTGTGTTGGAAGTGCAAGTTTATGCAAAATATTGACTGTGTCATTGATTTGTACAAGGCTGTATGGTCACATGTTCATGTACCTTGGGTATAAATATGCATCAACATGTATGTGTGTTTTGTATACACTTTCTATTGCATATTATTGCAGATTTTTGGATGTGGCTGTATCTCATTTTGCAGGTTACACCATTAACATCTACGTAGAGATGTTTCAAAGTGAGAAACAGTTTGATGAACTGGAGATTTTTGATGGTAAGCAAACCTTTTCCTCGCAGTTTTACACTTCAACCTACACACACACACACACACACACACACATATACATAGTCACATGCTTATTTAATTCATGTCTGTTTATGAAAAGTATCACAACAGTTAATGAGATGCACAACGCGTAATTCTCATTTGTGGTGTTTTCCCTCAAGGACTTGTGAGTATGTTGTGTAACAGTAGATGGGAAAGTGTGCAGATCCCATTTTGTCTGTGTGAAGTTTAGCTTTTCCTGTGATTTACATTTTACATTAAGAACTTTTTCTAAAAGATATATATACAGTAACTAAAACTACAGTAGCTCATTTACCAAGTGCATTAACAATGTTTTGTAAAAATTGTTGACGGAGTCAGAACTTATTTTATTCCTTCAGTCAATCATTGTTTAGTGTCTGTTGCTTAATTAAAACATCAAAATAAAAAGGGAACAGAGGACAAATGGGATTTTACTAACTAAAATTGTGTGATTTATTCTGGAATCCACAAGTAGGAATGTGCACACAGTATAAATCCACTAAGCTTAGTCTAATGGTATTGTTGTTGCTTGGTCCTTATATCACTGTGGCTGCTTTAGCTGTTACAGCAACAGCATTATTATTTAACTGGTCATAGTATTGTTTCATTGAAAAAAATGTCTATCCTACACCTTATTCAGTTGGTAAATGTGGAATATATACATAAAGAAAAGCTTGAAAGAAGTTGTCTAAAAATGTGGATGGAAAAGTAGTAGTATTCACATTTTTTGGCGCCCTAAACATTTTTTCACCTATTGAAATCAATTAACTTGAAGGAATTTACAGCATTGTGTTTTTCTCATTTTTCTATTTTACACTTAGCTTTTTCTGAGATTAATTACTGTGGCAACTGTTCGCAAAGCTAATAAATCTGTGAATTTCTTGGAATGAATAAGAGAGAAACAGTGTCAGCTAACATTGTAGCTCATGAATTTTCTGGCTCTTCACATTTCAGCAATCCAGTAAATGCTTTCAGCACTTTCATTTCAGCATGCAGCATCCATTTTAATCCATCTTCTTTTTGTTTTGTTTTATAGCTGATGAAAATGTGTTTTTCTAGACAGCAGTGGTTGTTCAGAACAACAGAACTGGAAGGTTTTGTTAACCTCCTGTATTCGTTGCAGCTTTCTTTTCCAAAATCACTGGACCCTCTGCTTCCTTGGTCCTTCAGCAAAATCCATTGCATATAATAGCTGTATTCCCAAACAATGATATAATAAATGCATCATTCTCGTGCAGAAGCTCACACAGACTCTTTATGACCACATGCAGTGTCTATAGAATAGGCTCCTGATTACACAGACCTCTGTGGGACAGCTTGAGCCGATGTTTCTATATTCAGATGAACATGAGATATTCTGCTGTCTGCAGTCATTGCTAGTAGGTAGCTATTTAGGAGCAGGCTATTAAAATGTATTGCTGATGCTTGAAAAGATTGAGTTTAGCAAAATCAGAATAGCAGGCTTAAAAGACTTTGTTACAACGGGTGTCTGTGGATTCTCTTTATTGGTGTGCACCTATAGAGAGTGACAGAGGGTGAGCTGTACCCAGCATACTGTTTGACAGTGTAACAGTAAACAGAAGCCATCTCATATATTAATGTAGTGTGTATTTCTGACGTGATTAACTCCTTACTAATAAGTATGTTCTATATCTCATTATGTTGTACTTCTTGGGTCCTCAGTCTTACTTATGTCAAGTGGGAATAACTGTCGAGAAAATCTAAGGACAGACAGACGGAGCAGTTAAAAGATTAAACTTGACAACCACTTCACGGAATCCACAGACACAGTGCGGGCGAAGGGTTGTGCTCCATAAACATGAGATGGAACTAAACAATATGCTTCAATCAGATGGCATATACAGCATGTAATTTGGGGGTTGCTTAGCAACTTATTGATGTTGTCATTGTCATACACTGTATGCCTCTGAAACAATACAGCACATTCTGACTGCAGCATATTGTTCTCAGGTTGGTCTAATACTCCTCTGGGAACAATGAGATGTGTGAATTCACTCATACAAATACATGAATTAAGTCATATTTGTTAGTAATATTATTCAAATGGTACCTCTCCCCCACAACACTCACAGACATACCACTGAAAAAATAAGCATTTGTTATGCACACCAACTGTATATAAGCTAATACTAAAATATACATTGTACTGTGCTCATAGCTGTTCTTAAATCTTGCTTGTTTGTTTTTTAGGATCCTCAGGACAGAGTCCTTTGCTTGTTGCTCTAAGTGGTAACCACTCATCTCAGCTAAACTTCACATCTAAAACAAACCAGCTCTATCTACGATGGTCCACGGACCACGCTACAAACAAGAGAGGATTCAAGATCCGATACTCAGGTAACAGCACTATCTTATGCTCTGGCCAATTGTAACTGGTGATAACGACAGTCAATAAAAATGAGCAGGGCAACAAGGCACTGTTTGTGTCTGCTGTGGGGAAGGACCAACCCCAACATCTTTTCTTGTCATGGCTCAGGTATTTAGATACATGAGCCAATTGATCACTGTCATCATACTATATTCAGTTAAGTATTTTTTAAAATGGATTTATAAATCATTCCATTCTATTTTGACTTAGGTTTTTCAAAGAATCCTTATTAGTTTGACTAATGGAACAGGATAATACAGAGTTATGTGGTGTGTATATACAGCGAGCCATGACGTTCATGTCATGCCAGTGTGACCAGATGTTGTAGCTTAGCCTCAAAAAGTACAAGGGAGGGAAAGGTTTCAGAAGGATTCAAGTGCATTTTAGAGGCGTTTTGCTGTTGGTCAGTTGTTGAGTTGGTAAACCATTTAGAATCTCTCAAGGAAACCTGACCAACAGCAGTCAGGATTTGTGTCCTCTGAGAGGTTAAATAATATACACTTTAATTTAATTTAATGTTCAATGTTTTCTGCAGATTGGAAGAGATGTCATTCCTACCCAGACAGTCAAAGTCAGTAAAATTACCAGAGCAATTTAGTTTTAAACAAAAATTAATTTTCTTATATGAAAGCCCTAAAATAAGATCTTATCCAAGAGGAGATTCCGTCCATTTCTACAAATTACAGACATTCAGCACTGCAAACCTCAACTGTTTCTGCCAGCACAGAATGATCATGTTAGAGTAAACTGTTATGATAAGATATCAAATTAATGGTGCAGATAGAACAGATTGATTTTAGAGTAGATTGTGAGCCAAAGAGAGGCTACATGACTCATTAGTGAGAGGGAGGCATAAGAGGTTCTTGAAAAAGGAGGTTTGTAGATGAGAATGATAATTACCAAGTGATTCTGTTGCCCCAACTGGAGAGGGAAAGTTCTCCCTCCGAAGTGAAGCCAAAAGGGAGAAGAGCAAATATAAGGTGGAGCCATAACTGCATCGGACAGATATTTTTTCACACTCAGGTCCAGGAAGTCAAAAACATCAAACTCTGAGCATCCCATGGAGGGTTCTTTGAATTTGATACCATTTCTGTTTGTAACGACTTCACAGCTGTATGAATTATTCCATGTTAATTAAACTTTCTGACACTGTTCCTAGCTGTAATGCAAGAACGATTATAAACAATATTTCATATATCATAGCGTTAATGCTATTATTTCGCCTGCTTTTTTATTTTCAGCATAGAAAATTTGTTAAATCAGACTTATAAAGTCTAGACTTGTAAATTGTGGAGTTTTCTGAGAAGTAAAAAATGCATCTCTTCATCTCTCTTGCCATCTAGCTGCCTACTGTAGCATCAATGATCCTCCAGTGAACGGGGGTGTGATCAACCGGACCAAACTACGTCCAGGTAGCAGACTTCTGTACTATTGTAACCATGGTTACCGTCTGGTGGGATCGAACAATGCCACCTGCAGGCTGCACACCAATGGGCTTTATCAATGGGATATACCACCACCTTTTTGTCAAGGTAAAGATTTTAAACTGTTATGCTCAATAAAGTGAGTGACTGGGTGTCTACATTGTGCTTTTTTTCCTGACTCTGACCTTCAGCTTTGAAATTAGCTAGATTGCTACCTTAAAAACATATTAAGCAAGAGTGAGCACAACAGCAAGCTTAAAAGTTAAGTGACTCACCAACAACGTTCCGTGTTCAGCTCCCACAAATGGGCTTTTCTTTCTTTCTTTCTTTCTGATAAAGCAGGGGCTAGGGAGATGTTTCCCCCCTATTTCCTTTATCATGCCCCATCTAAGATACATCCGAAATACAGGGGAGTTTTCTTCTCATTAAGAACAATTGAAGACAGTGAGTGTCAAGAAGAATTCTGTGTAAACACAGGGCCAAATGTATTTCTTTTTTTCTTGGTTTACAGTTTAATTGGATACCCACAAATAGGGAAAGGGACAACAAATAAATTAGCCACCAGCTAACTCTGGTGCAACTACTTTTAGCTGCATGCCTTTGCTGCTAAACTCAAACAATATCTTGAAAAAAAATATGTCTACAAATGTTCTCTTTTTGTGATGCTGCAGCTATATCATGCGGAATCCCTCAGTCGGTGGGCAACGGCAGCTTCCATGCTAACCGATACACCGTTGGTAGCCAGGTGACCTACCAATGTAATCATGGTTACCACCTTGACCCTGGTGTTCCAATGACAGCAGTGTGTTTGGAGGATGGCACCTGGAGTAATGCCGCGTCCGCACCCAGATGTCTACGTAAGCATTAACAATGATTTAAGGGCAGAAACGAGCAGGAGTTTAGAATCTGAACTTGGCATAAGCTTGCCAGCTACTTACTAGAGCTTGTCACTTAATGTCACAGGTTTTCCTCAGTGGACAGAGTGCAGTTTTTCTGTTTTCATGCTTGTCTTGTTGTCTCCATGACCATTGAAAAAACTCAGTCAGCTTAGGAAAACATGTTACGTACCTTAATACAGTATGTGTAGTAAAACTCAGCATGCCTATGAGTGACTACACAAAGGCCTTTTGGATGCTCTGCTCAAACTATCACCTCACGTATCGAAGGCCGCTTTGCTGGTAACATACAAGGATCACAAATACCTGACCATGAACCTCATGGCATTACTGACGCTAATATTAACCTTTTAATTAATGTTAAATAGTTCCTTAGGTGATCAACTTACAAATTTCCAGTTATAACAGTGCCTCTATATACAATGTTGTAATACACTTTTGTTGAGGTGTTGACACCATCTGCCATTGTTTGTGTTACCGTCATCATTACTGCTTTGCACTGTGGGATATTTATGCAAGTTTGTATTATCTAATAATTCACCAAAATAAAATGCACTGTATGTTTAAGGCATTCGCTGGGTCAAACAATAGGAAAGGGAAGAACAGATGTATTTTGTTGTAACTTATTTCAGTTTAGTTTTAGTTTTTAAAGATTGCATATCTCATAGCAATACCACTGTAAGAGATAAATGATCATTTATATTTTATAAATTATAGGTGTTGCTTGATGTTGTAAACTGAAACCATATAAAATATTTAAAGACACAAATGAATCTTGAAAGCTTCAACTGAATGATTTATTAACTATAATTTGATTAAATTCTCTTTTCCAGCAATCCACTGCCCCAACATTGAAGGAACGTTGTCAGAGCACATGACCTACCGCCTGCTCTCTGGTAGGCTGGAAGAGTTTGGTTCAATGGTGATGCTGGAATGTTCAACAGGGTACTTTTTGGGTGTGGGGTACCGGACTCTTCGCTGCCTTGCCAACGGGAGCTGGGAGGGGTCAGATGGCCCAGCTACATGCAAAAGTAAGTGCTGACACAAACAACACCATTATGACTATCCTGTGCGAAAAAAGATCTGCTAGGGTCAACATTAATTTTATTACTACTAGCCATTCCTGAGGCATAATGTTTTTGAGGTGGACAACCCTTGTCTGTTGTCCACCTCAGTTTTTGTGAATCTCAGGAAAACAGTGAAAGATTTTCCACATAGACTCAAGGTTGCAATTTATTTGTTGTTAGTTATTTAAGGTCACATGACTTATTAAATCAATCTTTAATCATAACTCAAAAATGAATGCGCTCATTATGACAACATTTCAAAGAAATGCAACGTGATAGATGATGAAGAGTAAGCCAAGACATTCTGTGACATCATAATATCGTGCAGAATCACTGTTCTAGTCATTATTCAGCACCGTACTACGTGGTCAGAGGGAGAGAGTGGATTGTTGATATCTGCCAGGTTGAACATGTGTGTGAGGTGATGTTTAAAGGAATGTAGACCACCACAAGCATATTGACTCCTCTGAAAAGGAGCGTCAGATGGAAATGATCACATGTAAATTGTAGCTTCGTTGGAGGCAAAGGCACAACTGAGCTATTATTGATAGCGTTCTTGGTGATCTTTCTCAGCATTCATTCAGTATTTTATGAAATAAATTCCTTTTAAAATAAGATAAATTGCATTAAAACACTTAACACTTTAGACTGAACAAACCATTTTTAATGTTTTATAGAATGTTAATTACTAAGATCTGTAATGGAAAAGAAAGCACATCAACTAATGGATAAATGAAGTCTCATAATCACACAAACACACACATACATAGACGCCGCTGCATGAGCGGTCAACATGTACTCTCAAAGACAGAGCTATAATATAATAGAAAAGAAAAAAAATCAAAGCCTGTCATGAATGAATTCTGACAACAGAATACCTACCCTGATTCAAACATAACAAATGGATAAGTCGGAGACATTTAGTCCTTTCGCAAAGTTATTTCTTTCATTCTAATAAGATATGACTTGGAAGCATTGGCATGTAAAGCACATGGCTATCATACGAGTAGTACTTTTTTTGACAAGCTTTTACACACTTTTTAGCATTGTGATAGCTATTATGTGAAAGCAACAGAAGGCAAAATTCAATAGGCTGCCAAAGTCCTTAGCATTGCACGATATACTGTATGTGTATGGCATGTCATATAAAATGTATATCTCCTGTATATAGATAGATAGACAGATAGATAGATATTGTGGTCAAAAACTACATTTACAGTGTTCAAATTCATGATGACAGATAAATGACAACTTGGCACTATGGCCAACAATACACCTTTTGAAATCAGACAATAGTCACCAGTTGCCCATGTTGCTCTGTAATATATAATTTCAAGTACTTTTCTACATAATTGTATTTGGTTTTTTTTAATTTAGTCATCTCCTGTGGGGATCTTCCTTCTCCACCCTTTGGGACCAAACTGGGTACGCTGACAACATTTGGAGCAACGGCAATCTTCATGTGTAACCATGGTTACACGCTGGTGGGGTCACATGTCAGAGAGTGTGGCGCTAATGGCCTCTGGAGTGGCACAGAAACCAGGTGTCTAGGTAGGCCCATTAGATGTGATAGGATGTATACCGTACGGTGGTCTGTCCAAGGCTGACTTGGGCTAAAAATCAACATCTTATCAATAATTGATGCGGTCAACGGGGATTAATCATTCAAACTAGAGGAAAGGGGACTTTTGTTGCAACGGCCTTCACGTTCAACTAAGGTTTTTGATACGTTTTTGATATCAACAGACTAACTGTGTTTTCAACCTGTGTAACATCCAATACTTGAATGTTAGACTGTAAGCAGAATAAATGTAATAGAAAACAGTTTTTCCGCCATGAGCAGGAGTGTCAGTATTTCCTCAAAGAGCAGGCTCACCTGTGTCCAGGACCTTTGCCAAAGACTTTTTTTTAAAAATGTTTTTATGAAAATATGATGATGGTGTACCTGTGCTTTATTAAAACATGGTGTTGATTCGGCTGTCTAGGTAAGGTTCCTGAAAATTAGGCAAGCAATCAAGTAAGATAAACTGAGAACATGCCTCAGTAACTCAAATGATCTACTACTGAGAGATTTTATGACCTAATATATTAAAAAACATGATTTAGATCTTCAGGAAGCACTAGCCAGTAATGATTCATTCTCATTTTACATGCACACTCTACTGCAATGATTCAGATTTGGTTAAATACTTGAACGGACGCACCGTTGAACGCACATTTTATGGGAAAGTATAAATCAAGGCATTCCCACTGCCCTGATACTGTGGAAAGGACAAATATACCTCAAATTTACTTTTTTCATTAGGTTTTTGCATCTATGTTTGCTACCAAGAGTCATTTAAAATTGAGATATCCTGTCAAACATGTCAATATCACATCCTGGTGACATAAAAAAACCCAATAACAATTAGAAGATGATATTGTCAGGTGTTTCATGTTGCAGCACTTCTGTTAAAAGTCCAACAAATCCTTTTTTAAGTCAGATTTGATGGAATCTGTTTAAAATGTATTGAAACATTGTTTCAGTGTGTATTACTCATAATTTTGAAATATTATAATTCAGGAGGCATGCTTAAGGTTATGAGTTTAATCACAAGAACCCTCATACATGCTGGTTGTAATCTTTAATATGAGGTGTGTCAGTGTGTTTTTTCTTTTCTTGTAAATCAGTCATCTTGGCCAATGATTTATTTTGTGTGTTTAGAAAGGTGGAAAAAATAGCTGAATTCTATCAACTGTACTCTCAACATGATCTGTCTTATTTGAGATAAAAAGCTGTATTAAATGTCAAACATACCTACAAACAACAAACCATACCAACAAACAAAGTACTGGGCCTCAGTCAGTCATGGAGTTTGTGAGACACTGAAAGGTGAAGCAAGGGATTGATTGAAGTTTGAGCTATTAGTTTCTTAGTTGTTGAAACAGTATAGAACACAATTCAACAATTCTTCACTCCTGAGCTCAAGTTTTAAGAAATCATGGAAGGATGCGGCACATCAATACCACATAGAGAGTGCAGACGAATCATTTGAAATGTGCTGATCAACTGTAATATCTGCGTGGTTAGCAATGCGTTCAGAGCTGCGCTGTCTTTGAACATTGATTTTGGGATGACCTCACTGGCCCAACAGTCTGTTTAATTATTGAGACAGCTCCTGTATGTTATTTGCTAGTCCGACTTCCTTACTTTAAGGCTCAGGACAGGGAAAGCGAGTTGTTTAATTAATAAACTGCAGTAATCCACATCCATTTGTCTCTTCCAGCTGGTCACTGTGACTCACCGGATCCTATAGTCAATGGCCACATTAGTGGAGATGGCTCAAGTTACCGTGACACAGTAGTGTACCAGTGCATGTTGGGATACCGCCTCATTGGCACATCAGTCAGAATCTGTCAGCAAGACCATCGGTGGTCTGGAACAACACCCGTCTGCGTCCGTAAGTATTCATTTTTACCAAAACTGACGATTAATTGTTGTTTTAATGTGCAAATCGATATTCATGTATGAATAAATCTACTACATAACACCCACACAGGAGTCACACATTGTAGGTTCAAATGTTTGTTTTGGCATCTACTTGTATATGTTTCAACAAAATATTGTGACTATAGATCACAAGATATCAAGTGTAAAATATCACACAATGCTGCATAGAATACTTTTTTTCCCCCCAATTTCCAGTGTTTTATCATGCTTCTCTCCCTTAGCTATCACTTGCGGTCACCCCGGCAACCCAACCAATGGGCGAACCAATGGTAGCGAATTCAACCTCAATGATGTTGTCAACTTCACCTGCAACAGAGGTTACGTTCTCAGTGGAAATGCTCGCGCACAGTGCCGCCTTAATGGACAGTGGAGCAGCCCCCTACCTGTCTGCAAAGGTCACAAACACGAACATTGAGTTATAGACTTGCACTCTGGTACATCCCTGCAAAGACTTTTTTTGAATCTGCTCTTCAGATTAGTGTGCAAAGGGGATGTATATTCATTTGTCTTCCTTCCATTTCATCTATTGTGTGTGGTGAGAACACAAAAGTTACTTTCCTCTCTGGCTCTCACTGTTATAGTATCCCAAATAAGATCCAAACAAAAGAACAAAGACATTTCTTTTCTTATGTATTTAAATCACACAGTTCAGATGGTCAGCACGTAATCAGTGTTTGTTGGCGTCTACTTACAATATGTCAACCGGAACATTTATGGCCAAATCGACTGGCAACAGACTGTAAAATCTGCATAAACACAGCATAAACACTCAGTGAGCTGTCTTTATCCACAACCAGTGTGTGTGTGTCTAAATAGACTACCAAACGTGCATGTGCATACATATGCACAGATGCGTAAATGTCGAAGAGATGTTCTTCTCCTCTGCTAACCATGCGTGGTAGTTCCGCTACAAGCCAACCAAGACCTTCCCTAGTGTAACACTTATAATATGCCACACACACACACACATACACACACACACACAAACATTTTGCACAGTCATGGGAGCAGATCAATGCAATATAGTTGCTCACACGGGTTTTCCAATGAAGGGCATTCATTCTCGCTTGCTCGCTTTCTCAATCTCCCTCACTTTTTCGGTCCTCTCCCTCTCTCTCCTTCCCAGCAGCAGCTGTCAATTATGAGACTGAAACTTTCTTTGCTCCCATAGGGTGACACACACATACACACACACACACACACACGCGCAGACAAATCCATGTCCCCCCTAGACTTGAATTTAAGAATAGAGAGGACCAAAGGAGAGAGCTCCAGAAAACAGAGCTGGGTGTGACAAAGAGCAGTAGTGAAGAGCTGAACAGAGGACAATCGGAATTTGTAACGCTATGATTTTGTGATTAGTACCCAAACATAGTGTTCTGCAAAGTTTCATCTCCATCATATTTTGATTTGGTTGACTTTGATTTAGCCGGCCCGTTCTCATGCCGAGCTTGTCAGCCATCAATGTTTTGTCACTGTATTTTGTTGCATATGCAGATGCATAAGATTGCAGTGTGTTGTTTGGAGCGATTGTGACTGCTGTATGCAACTCAAAGTAATGTAAACTTTGTGTGTCTATGGCCTACATGCAAGGCATGAGATTCTGCTGGTGAGATGGTTAAAGGAAGGCTTAGCAATGACCAAGCATACTGTCTGTGTCTGGATGTGAGAGTATCTGGATTCACACTGTGTCTTCTTTTCTTCTCTGCAGTGGTGAACTGTTCGGACCCTGGCCTCGTGGAGAATGGCGTACGCCAGTCAGGCCTGCGTTACCCGGAAGTTTTCAGCTATGGCGTAACTGTGGCAATCCACTGTAAACGAGGCTTCTACCTCCTAGGCTCGGCGCTCCTCACATGCCAGCATGATGGACGATGGGACCGACCAATCCCTCACTGCTTAGGTAGGCACTGACATTTTTTTTAAATTCAGTGACCGTGAAGAGGATGAGCCTTTTCAGAATCCTGCAACAAAATGTCCACAAAACTTTGTCGCGCTGAGCACAAAGAGTAATAGGAGCATTTCTATTTATTTTTTTTCATATTTATCAGGAGAAGCCATTTGAGGAGTGAAATAGCTTGAAGAGCCACTGGGTGGAAGATGAGGAGGGAATGAGAAAGAGTATAAGAGAGGTTCACAGTAGAAAATGGGAGGGAGTAATCACAAATGTAGGTCGAGGGTAAAAGCTTAAAGTTTTGAGCATGTTTGTGTCTGTGTTTATGTGTGTGCAGAAATAAAGGTGAGCAATATAGGGAAATAGGCGTACAGCGGCTGTGGCTGATGGAAACAGAGATTAAACTAGAGAGTAATAGAGAGAAGGAAGCTGATTCAGAGATAGAGAGAAGCGAACAGGATTAAAACAGTCACAGCAAGGGGGAGGAAGGGAGGGAAAAAGAGACAGACATCGGCACAACGTGGCATCGGTGCATCGAGCATCACATTTGAGACACAAGGTCTTATCGAATTTTTTTTTGTGGGGGTGGGCTGATGACTGAGGTGCAAGGAAGGGAAGGAGTAATATAATTTGGGGTTAAGGGGAGATACCAGAGGACTAGTTATTTGGCAGAAATAGAAAATCGAGCGCCGTTTCATATCTGTGTCCTCCAGAATCCTGGGCTCAGTTAAATGTCAATTTTTTTCCAAAATTGTAGAAAAAACAATAATATTCTCCTTTTTCACTCATGTGTTAGCTTGATACCATGAAACGCTTTCTACTTGCGCTCTGCACAGAGGACCCCCTTCTATGTTTTCAAGCTATAAGGAATTTAATTTTAGATGTGTTATTGATTCACCTTCTTTCTCAGGCAATTCAATTAAACTCAATAAAAATAAGTTTTGCTGGCATGACTCTATTTTGCCACAGTGTAAGCAAAGGATTACAATTTATATTATAAAATTGCCAATATATGTATATATACTGTATATATATTTCCACAGTTTAATTACCACCTTTGGTGCATGTCATACCCCTCCTGTCTCTACTCACATTTAGTGATCATCTATATCTCAAACAAAAGGCAACAAATTCTATGATTAAGGGATAAGCAAAGAAAAGCTACTTTTTTGTATTTAAAGTTGATAACAGATATGTAAAATTAATGTTGAAAAGGAATTAACATGTTTAGATAAAGAAGATCATTTAAATTACATCAAAGTAACTTTTGTTTTGCTTAACTAATATTTATAATAAGTGTCCCTGTATTTTGAAAGACTAAAATTAATCATTTTTTGATATACTTCACAGACCCTTCTTGTTTTTTACTTCCGGCGTGTGTGCTTGGACACAAACACACACAAAAACAACAGTATTTTGATTTAATCACACCCCCTCCCGGGGTGTAACCTTCCTGGTGTAGCTGACTCCCGCAGCAGCACAGGCTGGAATCTGGAGCTGGACCCAATCACACAATAACCCTTTCTCTCTGCCTTTCAATTTGTCACTGTCTCTGTAGCTATTTCCTGTGGTGACCCCGGTGCACCCCCTAATGCAGTAGTATCTGGAACCCACAGTTGGACGTACGGCTCAGTCATGCAGCACTCCTGTCTGCCAGGAGGGGTGCTGGTGGGAAACGCTACGCGCCACTGTCAGGAAGATGGTACATGGAGCGGGGCACCACCATACTGCACTGGTAAATGCACGCCTGTCGATAAAGCAGCATGGCTTGAAATGAGATACATGTTGGCTGCCTGCTTCAGAAAGCAATAAACCAGCAGTCACACCCTCTGAAAACAACAGCATTGCATTGAAGCTGCCAGCAGGGAAATGTGGATCATGAAATTATAAGAATATGCTCTTTGAGTGCTGCTATATGCACAGTATACTGCATCTCCAGCTGCCAGAGTAAACTTCACTAGATGTTGCTATACATAGAACTGGCCTGATGAGTACAAACAAAAAAACAACACAAGAAAAAACATGATCTCTATTACTTCAGTTAAGTTTTAGTTAGTAAGAGATAAAACAGGCTCAGCTGTCAAAAATATAATATCATCCCATCCTGTGTAACAAGAATGAGCCATATCTTTCCATTTCAGATTCAGCACTCATTACTGGAATTGGATGTGCTTTGATTTTAGATGAGGACATTTATTTTTCACGACACTATCACAACAACAAGAAGTCTACATCTAGACACATGAGCACATTTTAGGATTAGATTTGCCTAATTTAAGAATTTCAGACGTAACGTATTGAAAGAAATTATGTAAAGTCAGGTAACACATCTACTACATGATAAACGGTAATGATCTGTTTCATTATAATGTCTTTCCTTCTAGCTTTAAGACAACCCAACAGCCTTCCTTGCACATTAAAATATACTTTATATTAACTATACAGACTGTTGCATTGTATTAAATATGTCACCATTTTAACATTGTTTGTGTAAACAATCTTTACAGATAGAAGATATCATTGTCACATGAATGTACAAATACATAGACTTAACAGTATAAAGCAAGCGTCTTCCAGTTTTAAGTGCTGCCCTACGGTAGGTTTACACAGATCCTGCAACACCACAACTGATTATTTTCAAACTCACAATCAAATGTCTCAACAGCTGAAATGCAATAAGCTTATGCTGCTGGCCTCAGAACAGAACTCTCAGCAGGGCAGAATCCATCCTGCAGCTGAAGACCTCATTGAGATTCAAGACGCTGCATCTCAAACTGTACCATTCATCCCTACCAATGGAATTTAAGCTCCAAAAATTGTGACAGGCTCAGTGCTTTTAATGCTAGAACAATTTGGTGTAACCTATATGCAATATACAGTTCTCCAAAGTCTGTGTGTCTGGGTATTGTATGTGCAAGTTTGCTGTGTGTATGTGTGTAATTGGCACAGTGTATGAATAGACTGAGTAGGAAATAGATGTTATGAGTTGACTAACATCACAAATAGTTTTTAGTTATTGTCATTCCCCTGTAGCATGACTGCATGCATATATTTTAGCATGCTGGCCCCAGTGAGAAACAACCTCCTAACCCTGCATTTTACCACTGAGTTACATAAAATCACTAGACCCTATTAGGAGGCTAATGGACATCAGTTGACTGCAGCTGCTGTTTCACATTTACAGTGTGAAGATTATTTGGATTTCCTGTGTATGTTCTTCTATGTGTTCCTATATCTCTCACCAGGAATGCATAATGCCTTAGATTGCTTCAGTGGTGTGCATGTGTCTTGCTGTTGCTTCATGTCGTTAACTTGGTGTCTCTTATGTGTTTATATAGGTATAAGCCCGGGAATATGTGGGGACCCAGGTATGCCTCCACATGGTGCCCGCTTTGGAGGGGAAGAATTTAAAACCAAGAGCCTGCTGCGTTTTAGCTGCGAGGCGGGATTTAGTCTTACTGGCTCGGCTGAGAGGACCTGCCTTCACAACGGCACCTGGAGTGGCACGCAGCCTGTCTGTCTAGGTGGGAGAGCATGGCAGTCTCTCCACATGACTGTGGCATTATTGAAAGATGTAAAAAGTCAGAGCATTAAAAAATGTTAAAATCACAATTATTTTACAATGACATAATATTGCACAATGGCACTTGACTCTGTATAAAACTCAAAGCAGTTAGTTTTTGCTACTAAAACCAATATTTATGTGGTTATTTTGGGTAAAGGACCCTTTATTGGCCCTCTTTTGTATTTGACTGCTGCTTTATGGGGCTTGGATTCGACAACAGAACCAATGCAGAGCTGTCTGTTTGGAAAACATCATACTTTTCGGTACCAAGTTGTTTCAATTGAGGTTACCTTAGGGTCCCATCCTAGTTTCTATAAAACTGTCATAAAAATAAACATTGCTGTGAAACGTAGCCGTGTAGATTTTGTATGAACACCCTAGTACATTTCAGGCATACAGACTTAATTATTTAGGATTTTATGTGAAAATAAATCAGCTCAGCCTCCAAAGTTGAACAGCTTAATCTCTTATTTCCTAACTACAATAACATCAGCCTGCTAATCCATTCCAAAATGTAGTTTAAAGCATATTACATGCATTGTAAACTCTTTATTGTGTATCATGTATATTGTGGAAGTGAAGCTTGCGCAATGCTTTAGATGTGAGTCCAGAGATGCATTCAATGTTAAAGATGAAGTAGAAGTGTGATATAAATGTGTATATTTAAATGTCTTACATATAAAAGTAAAATATTTATAGAGCCTTTTTAGCAAGAGTGGTGATTTAATATATTGAAAATTTGCAAATGTCATTCAGCAGAGGATAGGTAAGAGGATGATGGATGCTCATAGCAGTCTGAAGGATGATTATGAAGTTTCAAATTTATGTCCTCGCAAATGCATGTTTATATCTGTTTGGCCCAGATACAAAGAATTGAAGTGTGTCACTCCTAACTGACTAAGCTGGATGTTCAACAGTACCGTGGTAATAATTTGTATCCTATACACCCGTGTATCCTGTACACCGTGGTAATAATTTGTATCCTGTACACCGTGGCAATAATGTGGTAATATTGTGTATCTTATACAACAGCAGTTTTCAAAGACACTTGTCAAACCTGTGGGGGTTTAGGGGGGATATTAAAGTAGGTCCCCATATTGCTGAAGAGACCCTGGCATCCTAAGTTGTTGCCTGTGTCCCCTTCCTTATTTCCAGCTATGTTTGTTAGTGAGACTAAAACACTGCTGACATTAGCTCCACTGTTTTGACGCAGACTTTAGATTCAAGATTTTTGGGCTGTTGCATTAGTAACGGGTGTGTATGATGGGAGAAAGAGTGAGTCAGTGTTTCTGTGTTTTCTGCTATGTAAAAACTACCATTATACAACATACAGACTACTGAACAGTATGAGGGCCGCCCTGACTTAACTGACAAAACATAATTAGTGCATCTATTCCAAGTAAATAAACATATTTGGTGGCTACACTGTCTCATACCAAAGATTTGTAGTATCCTAATTATAAATTAAATGCCAATCTTCTCAAATATTGTTTTTTTTAAATCATCACAAATGTTCATAAAATCCCCAAAATGCAATTTTCCTTCATGCAAGCAATCAATATTTTCCGGTTGTATCTCACATTGGAAAAAAATACTTAAACAGAGGCAATCCTCTCACAAAACCTGAACCACTAGATACAGAATTGAACACTCTTAATGATGCTTTGTAGTTAGTTATATGTAGAAGTAGTTCTCAAGGTCTGTGGGAATGTGAAGTAAATTCTGTGTGATATCAACTGATTTTTTTTTTTTTTTTCCTTAGAGCCACATGTCTGCTCGTATATGATCCAGCATCTTTGCTTGTTCAAAACTAATTCTATATCTCTGTCTACAGTTGTCTTTCATTAGGCTAATAGCAGTAAAAGCTGATTCTGAAAGGATGAGGCATCTATCACCAAAGACATGAATACAAAGAAAGAATACATACACACACACTGTTGATCTGCAAGCTGTCATAAATACACACATATACCATATTGCATGATGTACACATACACACACACACAGAGCTTTAAAGGGCTGTAACTAATGAATCCCATCAAAAGTCGTTTGATTGTTAAAGGCTGTCAGCTGACATGATCTTATTAGTGAAATGTGCTGTCGCTGCCTGCTAATTCCTGTCTGTTCTGTTAATGTGCTGTGCCAGCAAACTAAAGGTTCATGAATCCCTAGTTTAAAAAAGACAGAAAGTCTCCCCCTCGCTGCATTCTTGTGCCCTCCCAGACAGTTTTGTCCTTCAATCTACCAGACCAGCCGCTGCTCAAAAACACAGAAAGCGATGGATAAATATCATAGCACTTGGCTTTCGAAATAAAACACAAGTACTGTTTCTAGTCCCATAAATACTGTTTCTTGCCCCACAAGAAGAAAAGAGAAGCCCTTAGATTTAGTGTGAGAGAAGCACATTGCACGAGCTTTAGTGCTGAGCCTGTTAAAGCAGCTGTGAAAATGAATACTAGCATGTCAAGCATACAGCCAAGCAAGTCAAGCATATTTAGACTACAAATTCTAAATATGAACACTGCTCTCATTGCTGAGACTTGGTTCTCCCCTGGATAATGTACAGGAAGGACATTGTCCACAACACAAGTACTGACTTATAAACACAGAGCAGACTGTTCTTCCTGAAGAGGCTCAGGTGTTTCAACGTAGACACCAGGCTGCTGCGTATGTTCTACCACTCTGTAGTGGCCAGTGTCATCTTCTTGGCTGCTGTGTGTTGGGGAGGTGGCATTGAGAGCAGTGGTGCTCCTGGAAACTCAGGAGCACCTTTAGCTACAGACTCATCCAGCCATGGGCCTCAGAGCACTTGGGGGGCTCCTTCATTCCATCTATAGAATTCCTCACTTTTCCGTATGCAAATGTCATTATACACTATTTATTTATAAATCTCAGGAACATTGCACCTTCCACACTCTTATACACAGAGGCCAGATTGTACATAATACTTTAGTATATTTTAGTATTTTAGTATTTTATTCATCCTGTCTTATACTACATGTTGACTTATTTTGGTACTTTCTACCCTCTGCTACTTTTACATCTGTACTACTGTGTCAACCTGAATTTCTCCCATGGGAGATCAATAAAGGTACATCTCATCTTATCTTATCTTATCTTTACAACCCTGCTGCATGAGCAGTACTTCCTCTTGCTATTGTGTGTTTCTCCCCCACATTTTGGAAGTCTTACCACAGTAATGATCTTTAAAACACTGTTGAATACACTACAGTCTAAGGTTGACTGCTTTGTCAGTGGCACTTTGGCAATTACAGAGGGCGTTGTCAGTGTATTACCAGCTCTAACGCATAAAGTGTTGTAGTGTAGTATTGTATTGTATAATCTTCCCATCAGTGCTGAGATTCAGTTGAATAACTTTTAGTTATTAATTAGCCTCACTACCTCAAGGACATATTTTGGAGTTATTTCCAGCTTACTCCTGGGATAATCTCATTATTGCAGCCTATAGCTGATCAACCTTGAGTGACAACAAGGCAGTTTTGCTTGCACTGATATTATCACTGTGATTAATCACCACTTTTTAATATTGCCTCAATTCTCAGCTGTATCCTGTGGTAACCCTGGAACACCAGCCCACGCCAGAATTGTCTTCAGTGATGGCATCACATTCGGCAGTTCTGTGGCTTACGCATGCTGGGAAGGCTTCAAAACATCAGGCCTGACCACCAGGCACTGCACAACAAATGGGACATGGACAGGACAACCCCCAGAGTGTACTGGTAGGATATGTTCAGTATCACACTTTTACTGTCATGGTGTTCTTCTGCTCTACTACAGGAGGTCATCAAACAGATAACTGTTCTCTATGTATTGTAAACATGAGATGGCCTGCAAATTTGTCTTCACCTGCAGTGATAAGTTGTGGAGATCCTGGGCCAATAGCCAATGGGATTTACCAAGGAAGTGAGTTTACCTACAACCACACAGTGACCTACCATTGTAACCCTGGTCATCTGATGGAACCACCTGAACACAGCACTCTACGCTGCACCAAAGAAGGAACCTGGAACCAAACTAAACCCAGTTGTAAAGGTAAGAGGAGTTGCTACCAAAGTAATTATTGGGTAAAAACAGCAGCTTTTGAGTTTATCTAATGATGATAGATTCTCATGGATGGATCCCACACTGCATCTTGTACATACATTTGAGCATTTAATGCTCAACTAATACCAGTATTGACATTTCACAGATTTAAAAGTCAGAAAAAATATTGACTCAGGTTTAAACAAATTTATCTATTAAAGAGGTCAAAAATGAGGTGGTCAGAGAATTTCAAATCCGTCAATTAATCCAAAAAAAGACTGGACCGAGTGTGCAGGTTGAGGCAAAGGCTGGATGTGGCTAGGTGGAGCACGAGCAACTGACAGGGCTGAGGAGAAGAATCGACAGGTTAACATTGAAAAATAACACAAGCTGAATATCCCAAATATTTCTATTAGTTCAGAACCATACGTTACCTCATGGGTTACACGCCGAACTGGCGAAGAGTGGCTGAAGAGACAAGGTTCTTATATTGCAGAAGGTGTAGATGAACCATCATAGTGGATCAGGAACAGGTATGTGTGAGAGTGGCAGGAACCAGAAAGTAAGCCAGTCACACCCAGCCCAGACACAGAACACAATTCACTGGAAACTAAAGGCTTGAGTTGAGAAACGTGGAAAGTAGGGTGTAATTTCATGTTGCTGGGGAGAGTAAGCTTCACCACCACAGGATTTAAAAAATCTTTTCTACTGGAAATGGTCCAATATTGGAGTGACTTGGTCAGCAGTGGAATGTTTCTTGTTGATAACCTTACGGACTGACCTGGCAGACAGGGAGGGGCAGGATTTCTATGGCTGTTAGCAGAACGTTGAGTGACTTTCTGGGTGCGTTCAAGGGCTGCTCGGGTCTCTTTCCATATCTTCCTACAACGGTCGAAATGGTCTTTAACTGCAAGCACTGATAACTCCTCTTTTTGTTCTGGGAACAGAGGTGGCTGGTAGCCCAGCGACACTTCAAATGGGGAAAAACCACTAGCAGAACTGGACTCCTTCTGGAGTAGAACTGTGGCTCCTAAAGCCTTCCGAACGCCTTCTAAACCTATGAAATGAACTGCAGACCTCAGTCAAAAACAATATCGCAAGGAATGCCATGAATCCGTATTACATGATTTGTTATTAATTTTTCGGTTTCAAAGGCGGAGGTAATTTTGGCGGAGGAACAAAATGAACAGCTTTGGAGAAGCGATCCACAATGGTTAAAATAATTGTGTTACCTTGAGAAGTTGGGAGTCCATTTACAAAGTCCAAGGCTATCTGAGAACAAGGACGACCAGGGATTGGGAGAGAATGGAGAAAACCAGCTGGGACCTGGTGTGAGGCCTTACTATGGACACAGAATGTACAGGGCATCACATATTTACGGATATCAGTCTCCAAAGTGGGCCACCAAAAATGCAGCTTGGCCAATGAGATGGTTCGATTAGCCCCCTGGATGGCAAGTGAAGGGGGTTGTGTGAACCCACTGGAGAACTTGGGACCATATGGGAGAGAGCATCAGGTTTAATGTTGCGTGAACCAGGACATTGGGTGAGAACGAAATTAAAACGAGTGAAAAACAAAGCATGATGGGCCTCCCTAGAACTAAATCTTTTAGCTGTCTGGATATATGACTAATTTTTGTGATCTGTCCACACAATAAAAGGCTTATCTGTTCCCTCTAAAGGGTGTCTCCACTCCCCCCGTTACAAAGTCCAAGGCTATTTGAGACCAAGGACAACCAGGTATTGGGAGATGTTGGAGAAATCAAGCTGGGGCCTGGTGTGAGGCCTTACTATGGGTACAGATGGTACAGGCCAACACATATTCACGGATATCAGTCTCCAAATTAGGCCACCAAAAATGCAGCTTGGCCAATGAGATGGTTACATTAGCCCCCCGGATGGCAGGCGAAGAGGGTAGTGTGAACCCACTGGAGAGCTTGGGATCATACTGTGTTAGGAATGAAGAGTTTATCCTTTGACCCAGTACCTGGATCTGGCTGGTGTCATTGGGCCTCCTTGATGATTTTCTCAATTCCCCAGGTCAGGGTGGCAATGTTTTTACCGGAGGGTAAAATAGCGTCAGAGATACTCTTTCGGATGCAAACTGACGGGAGAGAGCATCAGGTTTGATATTACGTGAACCAGGACGGTAGGCGAGAGTGAAATTAAAACAATAGAAAAACAGAGCGCAACGGGCCTGCCTAGAACTAAATCTTTTAGCTGTCTGGATATACGAAAAATTGTTGTGATCTGTCCACACAATAAAAGGCTTATCTGTTCCGTTTATAAGGTGTCTCCACTCCCCCAGCGCCAATTTTATGACCAGCAATTCTCTGTCCCCAACTTTAAAATTTCTCACTGAGGAAGATAAATGGCGAAGAAAATGCACATGGCTAAAGGCAATTGTCAGGTCTTGTATACTGGGACAGGACAGCATGAACCCCCGTGTCAGAAGCATCAACTTCCATGATGAACTGTTTACTGAAGTCAGGCTGGACGAACACAGGCGCAGACGTGAACATAGCCTTAAGTTTGGAAAAGGCTTTGTTTGCCTCAGAAGACCAACTAAATAGCACCATTGCAGAGGTGAGTGGTGAAGCAATCTTACTGTAGTCGCGCCAGTAAAAGCGCTGGTAGAAGATTGCGAACTCCAGGAATCGCTGCAACTCCTCCAGGGTTCCTGGGTCCGGCCACTCCTGCACTGCTCTCACCTTCTCTGGGTCTGCCTTGATGCGTTCCTTTTGGATATTGAAACCAGAAACAAAACAAAGGAAGAGTAAAATTCTAATTTTTCAGCTTTTACAAATAGCTTATTTTCCAACAAACGGGTCAACACTTGTCTCATGTGTGCTATGTGTTCCTCCAAGTTGCTTGAAAAAATTTAAATGTCAATATATACGTGTTCATGTATATTATGCGAACATGAACTGATTAAAAAAATCCCGTAAAACTTCATTAATTAAGGCTTGGAAGACTGCTGGAGCATTAGTTAGTCCAAAGGGCATAACCAGATACTCAAAATGTCCCAAGGTAAATGTAGTCTTCCATTTGTCTTCCTTAATCCTTACCAAATGATAAGCGTTTCGCAGGTCCAGTTTTGTGAAGATGGTGGCTCCCTACAATAACTCAAAAGCAGAGTTTTTTAATGGCAAAAGATACTTGTTTGTAACTGTGACGCTATTAAGTCCTCAATAATCTATACATGGTCTTAGTGATTCGCCCTCCCTTGCCACAAAGAAAAACCCTGCCCCCAAGGGTAATGTAGATAATCGAATTATACCTTCTGCTAGAGAGTCCGTAGCGTAATTCTCCATCGCCTCCCTCTCCGGCCAGGAAAGGTTGTACAACCGGCTGGAATGGAGAGGTGCCCACGGCAGCAGGTTGATAGTACAGTCGTACGACCGATGTGGAGGCACGGAGAGTGCTTTCTCCTTACTGAAGGCCTCACAGAGATCGTGGTATCCAGGTGGAACCTTTCACAAGGTGGGGAGATCTGTGTTCCTCGAGCTCCCACTAGTCTAGTGGTGATTGAGCAGACTTAAGGCAGACAGCATGGAAGTGAGAACTCCAACCCATGATCCTCCTTAAAGACCAGTCAATATGCAAACGGAGCCATGGAAAACGAGGGGAGCAGTCTTATAAATTACCCGAGATGATATTCTGTCCAGTGCATAAGCTGCCAGGGTTGTAGATGACAGTTCTAACTTGCAGTCCAGCTAAACAGCTAGCACTTCATCCAACATATTGTCCTCCGCTCCGGAATCTATGAGAGCTTGTAGCGGCAGGACCACTCTTCCGACTGCAAGACTAGCCCGTACCTGTATGCTGAGATGGAGAGTTAGTCGGGCTCGTCAGTAAATGTGGGGGGAATGTGAGATAGCCCTTTGGGCTAACAGGACACATAGAACTAATATGACCAGTCTTTCCACAGTACAGGCACTCATCTGCTTGGATCCTGCAGAGTTTTTCTGCAGGTGCTGTTGTTCAGCTCTGCCAAGCTGCATGGTTTTATCATCTGCAGGACGAACAGGCTGTATTTTGGAAGGGTTAGACCAGAAAGTTGATGGGAGAGATTGTGGCAGCATAGCGGTGGTCTTTGCTAGAGTGCTAGGTGAACGCTGTACTGCTTGCTCCATTTGTCTCTCATCCTGATGATGATCCGAACAAATTTCCAGGGAAATTGCTGAGATAAATCGTCCGGTTTGTCTTGAACTACAATTTCATCCTTTAGTTTCTTGTGAAGTCCTTTAATAAAAACCTCTTGAAGAGACGTTTCGTTCCAGTCAACATCAGCAGCTAGAGTCCAGAACTCTACAGAATAATCACCTGGGGATCTAGAACCTTGTCTGAGAGGTAACAGGTGACTTGTGTTTCCCCCATAATTCAGTTGGTCAAAAACAGCCCGAAGTTGATGTTCAAAATCTATAAAAGTTAGTGAACTCACATCCCTGTTAGTGTTGGTTGCCTCAGCCCATGTTAGCGCTCTGCCTGTCAGGAGTCCTATGATATAATGTATCCTTGCTTGGTCTAGATCAAAGGAGATTAAGTAAGAACCCTCGACATTTATCCAGGTCCACGTCAAAAGGTTCTGGATCACAGACAAGCATGACACGGCATACAGGCGTTTGCTCCAACTATGTGCATGACTGAATTAGTCCACCACTGGGGCTGGATTGGCATGTAGTGCCAGACAGAAAAAAAGTTGCTAGAGGATGTTTTGTGATTGAAGCAGTTCAAATATCAAAGGTCTAAAATATATCTTTTTTGTGTTTTGGGCATCAAGAAACATTTTGAATAAAACCTAATTTCCTATTATGCAACGTGACAGCGGACATCAACTGCTCCTTCTGAATCTCCAGAGAGAGAAGGAGAGGTTCCTGTTCAGACCCAGCACTGAAGTGTGCGTGATCAGATAACAAGTAAATTGCTCTAGGTACAGGTCTCAACGCTCTTAGGACGCATTTAAGATCTGAGCACTCAGAGGACATTCAGAGATGATTTCGACCACATGTGGTCACATCTTTACAGCAGTGTGAAGGAAAATGTGCCTTTGGGCCACATTGAAGGACCTACTTCAGTGATGTCCTCAACGTAAGCACAGGTTTGTCGTCATTCACGGACCAACTGTGTCATTTTAACCATGAAACAACAAGACACAGTCATCTGAAAATTTTGAAACTCAATAAAAGTATATCATGAATGGGTCAAACATCTTTGTTGACTTGGTGTACGTGAAAGAGGCCAAAACTAGACGTGATCTGTAAGATCTTTGGCTTTGTTGTCCAAATACAGGAGGCTTTCTTCTTTTTTTATTTTCCGGCATAGTGCCCAGGGCAATACTGCTCCCCCTGAATAGAAACAGCAAGATATTTGGACTAAACACAAGTACTGGTTGTGCTTATTTCCATACAGAGTGGATAAGAGAGATCGGATCACAAGTGGTCACTCAGGATGCACATGGAGACACATTGTGTAATTGATTCAGCCAGGACACATGGTGATATCAGGTCTGAACTGCCTTTATGTCCTTCTGCCGAGAGATTTGCCACCTTGATATCCCCGAAGGGAGGAGGAATACTGCCAATCTAAAGCCTGTCAATTCACTCTGTTAAAGTGACTCTCCCAAAACTGGGTTAGGGGTTATGAGACCATCTGTGGAGCGGCTGGTAAAAGGTTTAAATAAAGGTCCATGACCTGCTCTGCTGCTAGTCCCTCCATAACTGAGAGACAAGGAAAGGGCTAAGCCATTGAGGGGGACTGTGAATGCTTCACAGCCGGCTGGCGAACAGCAGCAAATGTATAAGCGTGCATATCCCTGGTGCTGTCCCTCTCCACCCTGTAAGCAGCGCTGGATGAGAAGAAAAATGAGCAGTAAAATGGATGGCTACTAGACTGTAACTTCTGTTTAGTACATACATCTCCCACATCTAGGTAGCAATGAGGTTTATTTCTCCTTTGAGGAAGAATATAACTTGCCATTGCGTCTTCATCAGAGTGCAAGTTTGAGCGTGCTGGTTGGATGCTTTTACTCTGGGCTTAAATGGTGCGTCAGATGAAACAGCCTTATGTGAAGGCTGAATGTTGCCCAGGGAACACAGGGCATAGAGCAGGGAGAAGGAATCTGCTCTTTGAGAAATGTAGTTACTTTTAAATAAAACATTTCCAAAATCTGTATCATCAACGGTATAAACATACTGAACATAGGTGGTGGGAACGGACTGTTAGTTTTCTGCTGATGCAGAAATCACTACACTACACTACTTTAAGTTGTGGTCTGAAGTTGTGGGACTCAAATATGTTAATAGGACATAAAAGTTTCAAATAAAGTATATATTCAAATAAGTAGTGGCATGTGCAACCATGCATTGTGGACTTTAAATAAACTATTAAAAGTGGATATGGAAATCTTATTCGTAATAAATGTGTTTTTTATGGCCCAGTCGATATACAATTCTTGGGTCCGATACTGATATTATGGAGTAAAAGAGTTCAAGATCAACAATGAACTTGTATTGTCTTAAATGACACATTTACACCTTTACTGGTAATTTAATAATTGCAAATCACCCTAAGAATATACATATATATATCAGCTGATATCGATAAAATTATGCTGATACTGATATATCTGTGAACGACCAATATCAGCCAGCCGATATATCAGTCAGGCTCTAATGTATAAATTTATACCCTAACTTTAAAATGTACTATTGTTTTTGTCTATGATATGTAATATTATCTTAGTCTCTACACAGAAATTAAACACCGTGAAGAACAAAGACTGGAGTTGGAAAAAATGATCAATTGTCGATGTAACAGAAATCTTCTAATGCTACGCTTCTTAACAACGAAGAATAACAATGGTTGTTGCTACAAGAAAGTGCCACAAAAACAAGTGATCACTTCAATTGTAACAATTGTATTTCATTGTGAGCTACCATACTAAATTAACAGATTGTGATTTTAACAGAGCATGGGGGGCAGGGGAAGATTAACATTACTGCTTATAAAAACGAATTGTAAAATTATAGTTTATTTCCTGACAACCCTCTATTTTTTGTGTGCAAAAAACAAAGGAGAAAATAAAAAAGAATGCATTAAAATGAAACAAGTCACACTTTTTTACAACAGCCCATATTTAGAGTTTATACTGTGATACCCGACAACAGTAAAAGGGAATGTTTCCTGAGATCCTCCCCACCGCTTCTTCCCACAAAGAGAAAATCTCCTGCTGGCTCCTGCGGTTGCAGCGGCTTTGAACTGAGATGAAAAAACTTAGAAAGCCAGCAGAGAGGCTACTGAGAGAGAACCAGAGAAAGATGCAGAGAAAGGGAAAACAGAGAAGTAATAGATAGTGTAGGTGATAGAGAGTGAAACTGAGGCCGGAAATTGAAAGAGAAATCTAGAAGGAAGGAGGAAGAAGGGAAGGGTAGAAATACAGGTAGGAAATGTTATCCTCTATCTCCAGCTACTTTTCCATTTGTTCCTCATCTCTCTTTTCTTTTGTGCCCTCTTTTGCCTCTCACCTTTCTCATCCTGTTGTGGTTTTTCTACTGTGCCCCCCTCCACCTGTTTTTTTCAACTTCAAACAATCTACAACGCTTCATTTGATCCTGTTTTGGAACAACAGCTTCTTCACACAGACACACACAGGAGCATATTGAGTGAAGGAGTGGTAAGCCATGACGGGTAAAATGAATCAAGTAAAGGAGATACAGGGATTGAGCAAGAAGGAAACAAGGAGGAGGCATGTAAGAAAGAAGAGAGGGGAAATGGAGAGGGAGAAAAAGAATGTTGAAAGTTGAAAAGCGGTAGACTCGGAGCAGAAATCCTGAGATTAAAGACAAAAATGGGAGGTGGAAAAAGCGAATGAGGTGGGTGAGAGAAAAGGCAAGAGGAGATTGTGATGAGCCATCAGCGCGGCTGCAAGGAGTAAGCAACACACCAGCGAGCGAGAGAGGAAGCAAACGATGGAAGAAACAGAGAGGCAAATCAATACCTGCCCCCATACCTGTAAACACACAGTGAGAAAAGGGATTAAGCTTATAAAATGTGTTGGCTGGGTGAACTGCGCCAAGAGAGATATGCCTAAAAGACTAAGTGAAGGCAGGGAGAGGCAGTAATGGTGTGAGAGGGAGACCAAAGGAGCAGTGGAAGAAGATAAAAGAGGACTGGAGCTGGGACTTGAGGAAAGGTGCAGGGAGAAAAGGACGAAGTGCTGGAAAAAGAAATGGAAAAATAAAAGGTAGGAAGACAGGAAGGATGCGGGGGACCAAAGTGTGAGAAAGAACAGTGTTTGAAGTGAAAAGGGAGTGGGTAAGGGGAGAGGACTCACGCTAGCCTGTTCAGGGCAGTCCTGCTGAGCCCCACCGGCCTAGCTAAACGTTACAGGAGCGCAATGAGAGCTTATTGTTATTCTGCCTAAGAGACACCATGGAGGCAGTAACGGCGCCGAATCACCATCTGAATGAAAGGAGCGAGAGGGCAAGGCGGAATGACGAGAGAGGGCTGTGTGCTATGGGTGTGACTCACAGGTTTAAAAGCAGCTAAGAGCAGTTAGCAGCAAACTGGCAAGTAAAATCTTGCAAGGGTTTGTGGAAAGGTCAGGGTTTGTACCTGAAGTCAACAAATTTAAAGTTCTGTTGAGCATCTCTAGCGTGTTTTAATACCATTTATCTCTGTGCATTTATCAGTTTCTCCTCTGCCATCTCTCTGTCAGGAGTTTGATACAGTCAGAGGGACTTAATGGTGCATTAAGTTGCACGTCACAAACTCTGAACTTTGAATAATGAGATGCTAAAATGTTGATAAAAAAAATCTACACAGGCAGATTTTAAAAATGTTATCAACAGAGTCTTATGACACTCAACCTCTAGTATTACGGGTCCCCAAGTAGGCTTTAATTTTCAAGCTTATTTCTGCAGCATTGTTTGATAATCAGTAATTAACTGATTTTTTTCTGTTGTCTTCTGAGCATCTGACCCATAAATGAGACGTGTGTCAGCCGGTAAATAAATGTTACAGCTACTCTGTTACATTGTGAATGTAAAATGTCACATTAGATGTAGGAAATCACTTAGTGAAGAGTGTTTATATCTGATCGGTCCTGCACGCACACAAATGTGGTCCTATGAGTGAGGTTACCAAAAATGTGCCTGTTCAGAATTACTTGTGACATGAATGACTGCCAGATAGAGCTGAATGCCCATCTGATCTGTGCATGCGTGATTTTTTTTACGTCGATTTAAGAGAGGTGATTTGGATGGGTTTGCAGTAAACTTTGTTTGTAGCTTTCTAAAAAAGATGAAATTTTGCACTGCTGCGGCTGGGGAAATGAGGCGTACATCGCCCTCTGGCAATATTTAGAGAGTTTAAATGGTTTTTTAATCATTAAAAATGTAAGAGTTTACAACAGGAAAGTAAATTAGGAAAAAAAATGTCATTCCTGGAAATTTGCGATTTCTAACAGTATCTGAATGCATTGGAATCGTTTTGTTATGTGTTGTAGTCATGTGAGCTACAAGGTCAGAAAAAATAATTGGTTAATTAAATTGTATAGTAAGTAAATTAGGCGATTTACAATCCGATTTAGTAAGGAGTTAACCTGTCAAAAGTTCAAAAAATAAAATTGATTAATAATAATTTAAAGAAAAAGTAATTGAAATACACAACTTTACAACAGACGAGGTGGGCCTGGCACATCCCATGATCCTAATTCAGATTTGGAAATCTTTGTCATGTTCCCTTGACAGTTAAAGAGCAGTTTTTGTGGTGTGAGAGCATATATTGTCTTGTTTGGGGACCCCCCTGTCAGGTGCTGTGGGGGTTTGGGGTGATTCACTTCACTTGTCATAGCTGTTTGGTGTACAGTTTGATGTAAAATGTAAAATCTAGTGTTTAAGTGTTTGGATAGTGATAGTTTTTTCATTTTGCCTCTATACGCCACCACAATGGATGTAAAATAAGATAATACAGATGTGATCGAATTGTAGCCTTTCAGCTTTAATTTAAGAGGTTTCACAAAAATATGGCATTTACTGCTTGTCGGTCAATTGTTGCACATTGTTAAATTAATAATCACAGCACTGATGGTATACGGGAAAATAATCAATTTGCTGCTAATGTTTTGTATTATCTCCTGTTTCACAATTCTGTACGAACATTAAACAGGCACAATTGTGGTAACCTTACTGCACTGACTGCACCAGCTTTTTATATGTGCAGGACACAATCTCGCTGACAGGGAGGCATAATGCCATGATTGTTCAGTTTATTTATTTATTTATTTTAAAATGGCGCGATTAAGGATCTTTATCATTGCGGTATTCAGTGTAAAAACAAAAAAAAAAGTTTCTGATTGCAGTGACAAATGGAAGACTGGAGGTGTGAGCACGTAAACAGGAGTTTCTTCTCTAGATTCACGGGTAGCCAACCTAGTCTAGTCACAACAAAAGAGAGACAAAAAAAACAAAATAAAGGTGTTGAAAAACCTTCAAATAAAGACACAAGTGTTCTTTTGGCATCAGAGACCACAGAAAAATTGACTGCTGGAGTCAATTAGAGTGTTTGAGCCTATTTTTAGACAGCAGGGGTTTGATACTGAACAACAAAGTCTCTTTTTTGAAAACACTCATTCAGTTCCTAGTTGGAATCCCCACAAATGCTGTCAAGCCACCAGCTGGTGCTGCTGGAATCGCACAACAACAAAAAATGAACACCATAAGCACCATGAGAAATATCTCGTGAGCATGTGTGTGGGTTTTGTTTTTTTTTTCAATGGGACTAAAAACATGCAAAACGCATTGTAGATTGGTTAAAAATAACATTAGAAAAATGAGCCTGAGAGGATGAATTTGGGGCGATGCAAGGCTTCATCAGGACATTGGTCATATACAGAGCCAGAAATGGTTGAATAATTAATGGGCTGAGGGCACCCACGGATGCCTAGAAAATGCAATTAGGGATGTTTTTTATCTTAGCATTTCCAAACCTCTTTTTGTTAACAACATTAATATTGTAGAGTGGTTATAACACAAGAAGAAAAATAAGATAAATTAAAAAAACACACAAAGAAGGTAGATATTGATATTATGTATGTTAGCTATGATTGCTGGACTGCTGCTTGTTATATTGTTAGATCCCGTTCATAAATCAATATACGTTTATTGTTGTGTCTGCTGTCTGTCCAGCGTGTGTTTGTGTATCCGTCTGTCCCCTCTCTGTATGCTTGTGTGCATTGTACTTTATTATCACAGCAGATTGAAAGATGCATGAAGCCATCTGTTTCCTGGTTGGATAAGAATTACACTGACTTTATTAGATGTTTTGAAACCATGCAGATGGTTATCATTATCTTAGGAAGAAAAAAAATCTAAGCTCAAACAACAGGACACGCAGGTGTGTGCAGCCATGCATGCACACAGTGAGTTTCTTAAAATCTTTTGAAGCAAGTATAACATCATCAGGCATAAACTATGTGTTGTCGTCACTAACCTGGCTGTTTCTATATAACAGATGCCATTTGAATGCAAATTAATCGATTTGATCCACTGGAGCATTTGACAACAGCAATGATAACGTGCATTAGCAGTAGCTTTGTATGAATAGTATAAATATTGTATGTATTTTTCCTCCTAAAATTCTCATCATACGACAGAGGGTATGAAAAGATGGAGGGTGATGGAAACGCTTCCTTGTATATGATAATGTCGGCATGTAATTTAGCAGCAGGAAAATATAACAGCTTAATCACAATCATGGGAGTCGAGACAGAAATGCCATCACAGACAAAGGACGAGCTGAAATTCACAGTCAGTAAGGTGATTCTTCGTTTTTGGTAAAGCCTTTTAAATAGGGTGACCTACTGTAGGTCATCTGCTACTGATGTCACTGTTCTTTGTATTCACATGTGCTTCCATCCTGTCATTTACCATTGTTAATCCTTCTCATCCCTTGTCGTTCACCATAAGGCTGGGAGAACAGGGTGTGCCTCAATAGTCTCTATTAAGTGGTATTTTATTGTTTTTTCTGGCTTTGTCAAATGTTGCTGTGTGCTTTTTCAGTCACAGGTGTATTTGTAAATTGCTGATGTTAACAAAACTGAAATGCAAATTAAATAAAGACCTCCCACTGTCCAGCATTAACTATTACTGGCATATAATTTAAATGGTCTATCTCTTTGTAATGTTCAGGTATGAAAAAAGTATTTACATCTTGTACATGAAGGCAACAATACTGCAATTTAGCGATACCTTTTATGTGAAGTAGAATTTTACTGCAAGTAAAAGTCTGATGATTTTAGAAAAAGCTAAAAAGTATTCATTATGCAGATCTGACTATTTCAGAATAATGTATATTATATTACCGTATGATGACTATTGATCCCTTCATTTTTGATTTACTTACTTTTATTGAAGGTGGAGCTAACTCAGCAGTGTATACACTCTATCTGCTGGGTTGGTTGTGAAAAAAAAAAATTGTTTTGTCTTATTATACTTTATATCTAATGATGTAACATTTATCCTATGTCATGCATGGAGAGATGGAGCAGAAAACTAGAAAACTCAAGCACATCTATCTCAAACATGAGTACATTACTTTCACCACTGTTGGCATTAGCTACAGTTTAAAAGTGAGTGAGTGTAAGTCAGGAAAAGGTCTAAGCAATGTGTGTTTGTCCACTTGTTAGAGCCTAGTTTTACCAGCGTACGGCTACATGGTGAAGAAGCCCCCAGTACAGGACCTTCCTGCTCATGAGTCTACAGTGTAAAGAGTGAACCTCATGTTGCCCCTCGAGCTGTGCATACATTATATGACACCAGTACTGGAGATAATTACTACGACTGTGTGTGTTTTAGTGATCCAGTGTGGTCCTCCACCTCAAGTGCATTATGGGAATGTGGAAGGCATCGACTACTCGTGGGGATCAAGCGTTAGCTACAACTGTTTTAACGGATACCAGCTGTCCACTCCTGCTGTGTTAACGTGCGAGGGGAATGGGACGTGGACCGGAGATGTACCACAGTGTCTGCGTAAGTTAGCAGGCCTTTGCCGCCTATAAACTGTGATTTTGATCAACTTGACTGTTTCTCCTTTCATGTTATTCAACACTGTATCTGTTCTCACTGAAGCTGTCCTCTGTGGTGATCCGGGCTCTCCTGGTGGAGGATACAGGGAGGGGAACATCTTTTCTTACCGGTCAGTGCTTACATATAGCATTTCGGATGATTTCTACACAGTGACAAACAAATTGCAGAAAGACTTTTGAAATACATGTCCTTCATTAAAAGTACATGCACATACTTTGGGGCATCTCGCTCTGGCTGTTAAATCTTATTTTCATGCAAATTTTCCTACATTTTGTCACTTAAACAGGATTTTCACTTTCACTCCGTTAAAGATATTGTTGATAATTATGCACTTTTTGCCTCACATGCTTCAAAATACAGAGCATGCATTTAATAATAAACACATACGCGTAGCGTTGACAAATCAGCTCAACTTTGTCTTGCATTGTTCTTTGTTTATGCTGACAAATCAAAATCTATTTGGTGCTTGCAATGTTTCAAACTGACATCAGGGAAAATGTCAAATGTTTTTTTTAGACATGCTTTACTGAGCCAACATTTTGTACATGATTACATCCATAAATTAAAACACATTTGTTTGCACATGCAGGTCAGAGGTCAGGTTCTACTGCCATGCCCCCTACCTGCTGGTAGGCTCCATCTCCAGAGTTTGTCAGGCTGACGGGATTTGGAGCGGACAACAGCCGGCTTGCATAGGTAACTAAGTGACAACCTAAACCACAAATACACCTAATCACCCCTTGATCTCAAACACACTGTGAGTGTATATTTCAGCTTCTAAAACATAACAATAGGATAGTTTACCATTTCAGGATAATGGTTTGCATTAGGTTTTAGCTGCACAATAAACCTCTCAATATGTGATTTTTTTAAAAATGTAGGAATTATAGCAAGTTGTAAGAACAGTTTTTGTCCATTGATCATCATAGATACTCAATAGATACTCAGTTTCTTCTAATGATGCATATATGATGAATATATAGTTGTATATTTTGGCAGAGTGCATTACAGACAAGTAGCTTCACAAGTAGAATGGACCACTGTAGCAATGTTCAGTCACATGTCACTCTTCAGACTCATCTTCGTCACACATAAGGAAATCTGCATACATGTGTAACTCAACTTTATTAGAGCAAGTTTGCATAAATTCAAAATATAACATTGTATTCTGTTATCATGAGGTACTGACATTTTGTTCACTGCAAGTTAAGTCAGTCAAGTCAATTATGTACGAGAGAAACTTGTGAAATAAGATTATTGGTAAACAAGATTGAGGACTCTGCTCTCGTACACATCTTATCATTAATATTCCTGCGCAGATAGAGCTGAAGATATTATCTATATCATCAACAGATGAGGAGTTCAGTTTTGAAGTCAGCTTTTGGCTATTTTATTTGATTTTATTGTAGAAAGCAGCCTGTCACTTTTAGAATAAAATATACTGAAAAAGAAGACTGAAAGCATGAAGTTTTTGGTTGTGAAATGAAAATGAGGGAATCAGTTACATATAGTTGTTATATCTTGCATGTCCCATATTTATACCTTCACTAATACTAAACATCATATCGCTGTGTGATGTCTTTTCCTATCTCTTGTTTGGTAACACTTTTCAATAAGGATACATTAATTAAAATTAGTTAATTGGGTACTAAGCATTTACTAACAGTCATCATATTAACTAAAATACTAAATTAAACATTATTCATTGTTCTAAAACCATACTATTAAGTATAATTTAGAGGATACATATTTTTAACTTCAAAGCAAGGCTCACAAACAGAATTAATAAATGTTTAATTCACGTTAAAAATGACTTATTGCAGTGAATTTATGCTTATGTTGAATTTATGTTAAGTGTTACCAATTGTTTATTGACAGTAAGTGTTAAATGCTCTAACTGAGTATACCTTGACTCAACCTTTTTTCGGAACGTGTTTCTTCAGTTTACTCAGTTTACTATATGATCTCGCCCATGTATCTACACGTATCATATGTTAGCACATACTGTAGGTATCATTATGTTGTTTACAGGATGTCTTGGATTGTTATTCTATAATCAAGAACAAAGTCAGTCAACCTTGGTAATGTTTATACTAGAATTAGAAAGTGTTTTACCACATTTATTAATTAATTAGTCATTATTAATTTAATGTCTATTGCGCATTATAATGAAAATCAGAACTGCAGGTGTGTAAAAGTTGATATTATGGTGCTCTATAGCTAAAACATCCATGAAATAACAGAATGTATTTCGATGTTTGTGTGTGTGTGTGTGTGTAGACCCAGCCTTCAACAGCTGTCGAGATCCAGGGACTCCAGCCTATGGAACCCCCGTCATGGCCCAGGGTTTTCAGGTTAGAAATATTGTACATCACTTGACTACATGCCTGTGACACCAGAGACTAAAAATCCTCAAATTACATTAATAATCAATTGAATAGCAACTTCCACAGTAATGTTGCTAAGTAAGTAGGCCTCTCATACTAAAAATTAAGACTTGTTGAAGAGCCATTAAAACGTTCTAAAGATGAGTTTTTCTATATGAGGCCTTTGAGTCGACCATGTAGAGATTTGTCATCAGTGTTCTGCTTTCCTGCTTACATGTGATCCAATGCACTGTGGCATGTACAAAAGGAGTTCTATTAATTCAAATAGGATGACTCAATTCATGAATAATAGACTCTAAAGGTTCGGACAACCAGATTTCTAAGAGCTGATGGCAAGAAGCAGTAGTTTCTTCTTTTTTTTTGCTACAGACTAGACTCTGGAACCTGGAATGAAAAAAAAAACAAAAAACAAAAAACAACACTGTTGATGGAATCTATTGACCATTCAGTCCCTAATGGAATACAAGCAAACATACAAATCCCTCAATTTGTTGAAGTATAATTGGATATTTTCCACATATCATATTTCCCTTGATACCTTTACAAAAAAAAAGGGCAGACCCCACATTATGCAGGAGTCTGACATTCAGTAAGAGACTTAAAAAGAAGAAGAAGGTATCTGCCGCTGTTTAATGTTTCATTATAGTAATGAATTACCAGTGACTTCATAAAAGGTTTTATTGCAACATCCTTTACATTTAATGACAACCAACACATGCTGTTGACAGTAGCAGGGTTTTAGAACCTACTGTTTTACTGTTCTTTTACATAATGTACTGTAGGTTGGCAGTAAGATTTCCTTCAAGTGCCGCAAGAATTACCACATCCTCGGCTCCACCACAAGAACATGCCTAGAAAACCTTACCTGGAGTGGAACTCAGCCAGAGTGCATAGGTAAGAGTTTACTATATATTACTCCAAATGGTGTGTTCCTTCAGTCAGTATATTTATTTTGTATCTGGTTTCATGGGCGAAAAAACATTGCCAATGATCCATCATCCTTCTTGCAATTGCTTAGCTCATTCATGCAGACAGCCAGAAACCCCCAGCAATGTAGACGTTCGATCTATGGACCTGCCTACCTTGGGATATACGTTGATTTACACCTGCCAAGACGGTTTCTATCTAGCCGGCGGATCGGAGCACAGAATCTGTAAAAGTGATGGGAGATGGTCTGGCAAACCTCCTCTCTGTAAAGGTATTCGGACACTATCATGAAGATGAACTGCTTGTCTGAAGTGTGGGCCTAATGTCTAGAATCATGCATTCTCAGAATCTCCAGAATCCCTTATGGTTTTAGATAAATATAGATTATTACTGATATTGTTTCTATGCTCTCCTCTGCCTCAAATCAGCAAACTACAAATGCTGTGGTGATATTTTATCTATTTATTTTATACAACACACTCATGCATGCTCCCATCTAATCTCAAACACTAGAGTATAGCTTTGAATACTGTAAGCCTGTCTCTACCCAATACATTCATGAGCTAAGCTTCATGAGCTAATTTGAATTGGGCGTTTTTTTATGTTTCAGTTGGAGTCAAAGTTAATCCCAAAGGCAGAGGAGAGTCAGATGTCCAGAAGAACAAGTTCCGAGGTACAAATCGCAGTCACACGTGCAATACAGTGTATTACACAAACATCCTCATACCCGTTTTTGATAAACAGGATTGTGCAACAGTATTTCCCAGACAGGAATGGGTATTGCGAGTAGAAGGTTGTCGAGAGTGTTGACTACAAAGGTCTTCTGTCTGAACATGCATTCGCGTTTAAGATTTATGAGATGAAACCTCAGACAAAGTAAATAAATTAGTGAAAACACTCAGGTGCAATACCGTGTAATACCATGTACGTTTGAAGTAGAAATTTTATGATCAGTGTTTGCATCTGGAGGGAGTCAGCGAAGAGACACGGACATCCGTGAAAAACACCTACGTTGTGTGATTTTTGCAAGAACTTCAACACTGCTGTGTTTTGAATAGTCGTACTTGTAAGCGTGGGATTCAGACAGACAAAACAACCCCGCTGGAGTTTTCAATTGTGAAGAAACCAGAGCTATGTTCTGTCTGTTTCTTGCCAAAAACAAAAAGGGGGGCTGCTAATCCTGACCATTGTCTTCACATCATCATTAACTTTTTTTATTCAGGGGCAGAAAAAAGGTTGCAGAATATGGGTGAAAGGAAAATCACATACTGCGCTTGCTGTGCCGCTCGTGCTTTGAAGCAGCTATTTTAATCTTGTGATTGAATGAAATGTTGAGCAAGCTTTATATTTCTTTCTCTTTTTGCGTCTTCCTCACAGTTCCCGTGGATGTGTTCTCCCCAAACTCTGAGTGGAGCGGCTTTTATGAGTATCTCGGGAATAGACAGGCCACCGCGTTCACCGTTACTGGTTTCAATGCCACCAGCAGCAGAGTTAATGTCACATTACTGGAGACCAGCGGAGTGTCAATCAGACTATCAGGTAGATAAAGCAAACACATTATCGTTACGAGTCAGATTTACTTAATAATGATCACTCTTTATCTCACATATTACCAACGTTATTATAATTACTGCAGAAGTTGAATACATTTATTCAGACATAAATGTATATACAATGCAGGACACTTTTCTTCATTGACCCTGAAGATGTGAAACGGACATTTAATAAGCATTAAATGATAATGATTAATAAGCATTTATTTTGTACGGTGCTACAGCTCAGTGAAAATAATAACACTCTGACTGCAAGCTAGGACCATTGTTGTTTAAGTGAGATAAAGAACATTGGAGAAGTTGAAGATTTGCAAACTTAAAATTGAGTGTAAATAACAAAAGTGGAATTACTAATGCATTAATAAGCAGCAGGTTATTAAAAACCCAGTTTTCATTCAAACTTACTGGAAAGGCATCACTCTTATCTCTGTAGAAATTGGTATGATTCTTTTTAATACATCTAATTGTATTTTTTTTTTCTTTTTTTTACAAACACTCACAGTATTTAAGACAGAAAATAGATGGTTTTGTGCAAAAGCTTTAAAGCATACAGTGGCTTGTTATAATACATTAATGGTCTGTTGGCCCCTACTGACGCATCTGCAGAGTCAACACTGAAGGGCCAAAGCAGAAAAACATAACCACCCACAGCAGCGCTTCAGTAGTGCACATCATGTATTTATATTTATATGTCATATTGATGCATGGAGTGCTTGACTGGCAGGTTCACTGAACAGCTAGAGATGCACTATTGAGTGACAAGTTTCATACAAGGTCGTGTTTATGCACCTGAAAAATTTCGGCACAACTATGTTTTGACATTTCACAGGCAATAGTTTGATAGCTTGCTCCCACGGTCATGAAAGATTTTTTGCAGGTTAGACCGACGAGGTCCCATTTTGAATGTGCAATATTCCTTTTACGCCGACCTGTCATATTGAACAACAACAGTTTCACTGTTGCCACTATCGTTAACCAAGTAGAGACGTATAGCTGAAGGGTAAATGTCACTTTTTCCCCAGTAATGTGTCAGGTACTCAATGAAAGAAATAGAGTATGATAATTCGAAATGTCAGAGTGTCTCCTTTTGTCTGTTTGTCGGCCTGTCTGTTTTCCTACTACCCTGTCTGTCTGTCTTTGTGTTTGTCAATCTCCCATGTACCTCCATGTCTTTCTCTTTCTCCATGCCCACAGAGATTGGACCATATTTTTTACAGTATCTTCTAACAGGTTTAATCATTAACCTCATTATTTTTTCCTCCAGGTACCTATAAATCAGAAGAAAACCAGCTGTTGTTGAAGGTCTACCAGGTGAAGGGGCCGACAGAGCATTACCTCAGCAAGTTTAAAAACGACAACTGGGCTATGGATGGATATGTAAGACAAACTGCTTCTTTATTGCATCCACCAAGGATTTTATATTTTTGGTCGTGTTTGTCCAGAATTTAGAAATCAGCGAAAACTACCGGATGGATTTCAGTGAAGGTTAGCGAGAAATAGGGAATGGACCAAGGAGACAACAGTTAAAAGGGGCTGATCCAGTAATTTTAAAATAAGGTGGGCTCTACTAAGTGCCATGAAATATTTTGTAAGCATTTAATAATCAAGCTCAATATCACAGTTTGAATCTGAGTAATTTAGGATAACAGGATTATAATAACAAGATATCAACAAATTATTAGAGTGGCTAAATGATAATGAATTGGTGCCCTGCCCTGCCCTGCTTTGCAACCACCCACTGTGCTGAGAAGTGTATTGAAATTCCAGACAAAATCTCAGTCATATTATGCAAAAGAGATTTCGAAAATGCAATAAATTCTAATTAACATCTTTTCAAATAGAGAAAGGAGGCCGTTTACGAAGAAGCTTTTGTTTCCATATCAAAGATGCGAGAAGGTATTCCATAAAATTGTCATCATTAGATGAAGTTTGAACAGAATCAATGAACCCCAGAAGGCCTCTCCATATCTGTGCATTTATGACTACGTAAACAACAGGGATGAAATGAAACTGCTTTCACCTTCTCCTGTTATTAGTCTATCCGCAATGTTTACCATTTTCTAATATGTTATAGACTAAATATTTTAGTGTGAGACAAAGTGAAGACATCTTTAAATGAACTATTTGCATAGTGAGGCCTCACACAGAATGGAGGTTGATCTCCTTCACGGGAAATTAAATTATGAGGGGAAGAGATGCTTTAGTTTCAATCTTTATCTGTATTCCTTATTTTGCAGACAATAGTATAAATTAGTAAATGAGTAAAAGAGGGAGTGATTTTAAGTCAGCTTTGTTGCCACTATGAGGTTGCTTAGCATCCTGCAGAGACTCCAGCACATTACAGGCCCAGCCAATAAATACTTCCAGCATTACTCCCCATTAAACAACATGTCTAGGGCCCAGATATTTTAGACTCATCGCACATTTACTGTGTTTATTCATAATTTCTCTTGTGTGTGATGTGCATAAATTGGGGTTTCTTTCTGTAGACTATCTTTTCAATTATCAACATAAATTTTATGGGAATATTGAATGTTAAGAGAGTCTAGTCAGACACATAAGAAAATAAACTAAACATACACTAGAAAGTCAGACTTTCTAACTTGATTCAATGTAGTATTTGTCGCTGGGACTTCTGAAAACCATGTGTACAACTGGTAAATGGATTAAAAAGCCCATCCTGTGTGAGGACAGAGGGTGGGATTGAACCGAGTCAAAACTGTAGAAGATAGTGGCAGGCAGGGAGAGAGGAAGTAAAGAGGCTGTAAGGCAGGCAGCCAATTTATCATGTGGAGAATGAGAAAAAAGAGAGAGAGGAGAGAGGAATCAGGCTAAAAATGGCTCAAATCGGGATTCCTGCAAAACAATCTTTTCACAGTTCGAAGATGAAATTTCAATTGTCGATTTGTGGTGAAAACATTGCTGCTTCGATCTCTAACAAGAGATGATGTAGTTGGAGAAGTATTGTTTATGAGTGGAGAGGACAGGAAGAAACCTGGCAGTCCCAGTGCAAACAGCTGAGGGTAAAATCATAAAATAAAGGTGGGAAAAAAAAGTTTAGTTCAGTCTACCAAAGTAAAGCCAGTATCATTGTACTTACTATGAAAATAAAACCAAACCACACATTGAACAATGGGATGGCTGGGTAAAAAAAAAACACATAAACTTCTGCACCTCTTTAAGGCTTTTCTAAAATGTTTCCATTGCCAATGTTTCCATTCCCACGTTACTTTTCAGCCAGTCACGGGTCATTTCAGAGAGAGTGTGTTCCTATTGGCTGTTCTACAAAGATAGATTGACTTACACATCCCCATAGATGGTGAAAGGCCAACACAATGGCTGACTTCCCAACAGGAACAGTTGCTCTTCCAGCATTGTCACCAATTGCCAAAAACAAGGAAAGCCATGAACGTTTCTCAAGGGTTCATGGACTATTCTGTGACAGTTTAAAGGGCAGGGCGGAGCCACTGGGAGGGGAGGGGGAGAGGAGTTGCTTCCTCATGAGTCTCAGAAGTTACGGACCCCAGCTTTGAGGCTATCACTGCTTGCTTGACTTTATAAGAAGTACATAATCACTGTCTGTCATTAGAGTGACACTTGTGAAACGTCCTGTGTGTGACTCTTAATCCGCTTTTTACACACAGATTGGGCAATATCACCACCAATTATGGTGGTTCTTTAATGGAGAAATAGGAAGACTTTAACCTTATGCTGTGGTTGACATACGTGTAGCAGCTGACCCTCCACCATACCACCTCTTGGTGCAATTAGCACCTATTTCATCGTCACATGATCCTTTAATGCTGAAAAACCATGAACAGTATCTCCCACCGTCTGTGCTGATACGAAATTGTGTGGCTGTTTTCTCAGGTTACTGCAGAGTCAGAGCAGAAGACCTTTGTGTACCAGGGACATATTCACAGTAAAGACTTTGGCAAGTTCCATCTGATGAGGCAAGGTAGGTCTGTCTTTAGCTTCGGCAACTACAACAACAGAAAGTACCGAACTTCCTAGAAAACTATGTCATTCTAAAAAAGCGACTTAATGAAAATTCTTATATATTCAGCAATTGGAAAAATGATGACTAATAAAAATAAAAATAATTATTAATGAAATCTTATTAAAATATTTTTGCTAATGTAATTAGATATTTGATATTAGACCAAGTAAATATGACAAGCAATGCAGCGTATTTATTATGGTTTATCTGTGTCTGTATCTCCAAAAAAAAGGATTTGCCTTCTACCTCTACAAGCACAGGTAAGCCACCTTCTCAATGTAAATCCATTGGAGTAAAACAACGATCAGCAGGGCAAAATACAAAGCGTAGTGTTTGTACCTTGGCTTTGCCTGCTGGTTTGGTGCCCTCAGAGATAAGTCATGTAAATGCTTTAAATGTAGAAAATTCAGTGTGGTCCTGTCACCCGGAAGGGTTGGCACCAAGCGTTTAAACCCTGTATTTTTCAAGCCTCTGAAAGGATGACATTTTCAGTGTTCAATCAACTTCATTAACTTTGAAAAGGCATTCATTTTTAGACTTAAGGAGAGATGAAAAACTCTTCTGGCTAGTTTAGATTTTACAGTAGGTGACAACTGATTTTAAAACCAATAAATGCCATCAATAATACAGATTTAAAAATGTAAAGCCCCATTTTTTAAAACTCTTTTCATAAGTTCTTGTCCATTTTACTTAATTGGCAATGTGAATATACACCTACAACATCAGTCCTTAACAAATATGATGGCATATGTTGATCTTAAGATATCAAAACAAAACCTTTTCTTTGTACTGAGTATACAGTATGTGTCACTCACCAAATAATAAAAATGTTAGTAAACAATAAATCCTACTTTAAAAGAAACTTGAATTCTCAGTTTCTTGGAGTTATTTTGAGATGCTGGCTAATCTGAGCGCTGATGCACTGTTTATTATTCATGATATAGACAGTGGGATCAGTTATAGCTGCACTACAAGTAGGTGAAGTCGCATGTTTATGTGTCTCGTTGTTTATTCCCAAGGAGAAGAAAAATAAAATGCAGAATAACTCTCAGTGCACATAGAAATATCTGTTTTCAGTGGGTAAACTTTAGAGCATTTTTTTTTTTTTTTTTTAATTAAAGAATTTGATACACTGAGGACATTCCAGACATACAAGAAACACTCAAGGGCAGATGTTGTCGCTCTCCTTGTTGAAGTCAGGCTACAGAAAAGTTTGTAATCCAAAATGTTTTGTCTACTTGTTCAAAGTCAATTTCTTCACAGGAACAACTTCCATAAAACTCTCATTTATATAAAAGTCATAAAAGTAAAGGTCTTTATGTCCTTCAAGCAATTGTGGTTGACCTTATTGTTAATAGGCATCACCCAATACTGTAGACAATGTACTAATCTTCTTTAATGAGAGTAATAATGTATAAATTTGATTTAGCTGCGTATGAGATAAAACTGGGAGAGAACAACTGAATAGGTGCTAGCACAGAAAGTAATGTACATGTGTCTAGAGCCTGTGTATTCAACAGAATAAAGATTTCCTAATTTAACATCTTTTTGAGTCTCCTGTCCCAAATTAAATAGAAGGACTGATACGCTGTGTTCGCCAATACACCAGTGAAATATATTGAGTTGATGAGATAAGAAGGAAGGACAGGCAGATTTGTAGAAATATTAAAACCTACAGTAATTATAGCTCTAAAACTGCGAGCACATCTTAAAGTTTAAAATTCTAAATGACCTGCGATATTATTGTTTCTATAAAGTTCAAAAAAAAAAAAAAACCTCACAATGCCTGAAGACACCAGATAATCCTGAACTATATTGAGGGTAAAATGTCATCTTTAATGTGTCCTGTCTAAAACCTGTGTGAGATTAAACATCTGAGGGATGTTCTGACTTCTGCATTCCACCACTCACAGGTTTGTTTGTTTTTTTAAGTCATCTTACTTATTTAAAAGTAGTCATTATTGCACATTAATCTGTTGGCTTTTCATTTATGGAAGCTTAGTGCTGCAGTATTAGATCTGCAATGAGTGTCATTTGTAATTGATGTGATGGTGGAAGCACAGACTGTGTCTCCACGTATAAGAAACATGCTTTGTCGGATCGCTAACTCTTGCCATTACATCACAAGTTAGCAGTGTGCAATGCTAGTAGTGCATGTGTATTAAAGCTGCTGGTTGTACGCAGGACATTGTCTGCTGACACAGATGACAATGAGAGACCAAAAGTCACCTGGGGGCCTGGCGGCAGGTAAGACTGGCACCTGTCATTCACCTGGTTTCCAGACCAGACCTCTGCCACATCCTCCGTCATCCCTTGTTTTGTTTTGTTTTTTTCAGTTGTTTTCTTGTCGGTTTTTAGATTTGTTCCTTATGCTGTTTAGAACGGCTGCACAATTTAAATTTGTATCAATGGAAACACAAAATGAGTATTAATTCCAGGGGGGAAACAGGCAGTCTCCTCACATCAGAGACAAGTAATTGGGCTGACAACTGAAAAGAATTTTGGAAGCAGTGCAGCCCTACTGTGTCAAAACAGCAGTCATTTCAAGCTAGACAAAGGGCATTTTATTTTGTCTTTGAGCTCATTGTCATGTATCTACCAGCATGATGTCATCAAGAACAAATGCTGTATTTGAATATAATTTAGTCTACATGATATGTTACATTTCTCTATGATGGTTGGCTTTAAAAATGTTTTTCTACCTGTAGCTGTTTGTTTTCGTCTTGGCTTGACAGTAGGTGTGTGTGTGTAGTCAACTTTGGTAATGGTCCACATAATGGCAAGCCAACAAAAATAATGTCACAATGTGATAGCTTAGTCAAGGTGTGAGTGTGTCCGCCGCAGTTTCTTCCTGCTTTAGCCCACCTGTCTCCACAGTATCTGTAACACTGTCAAAGCTGTTATTCATTCTTCCAGTAGAAGCCAACTATTGCACCTACAGCCCCAACCCAAATCTAGTGCAGCCATTTGAACTTCTGCCTCACAGGGAGGTCTACAGTGTGTGCTGATGTCTGTGTGTGCAGTTTTGTAAAGTAATAGGTTGAGCATGTAGGGTAGGCTTAGAGAGGCCCCAGGGTTGGATTTCTACCAGTGTGCACATACACACACATAGATGTACACACATACGCACACACAATCTTAATGAGGTCAGAGTCAAACAGCGTTTCAAGTTGCAGCACTCCTCCCTGCTAATAGTTCCACAGGGTTCGGGAGTAAATGATTATATCTAACTGGATTATAGGACCTGATTATCCAAAACTGTAATGTGCGATAACCAGACAAATTAAGAGAGGAGTAGTTATATTTCACTCTGGATCTGTTCAGCCCGACTGAGTTTTTTAAGCGATACACTGCAGGGGTTCAATCGCGTAATAATATATTCTTTTGAACTCAAACCATTAGGTTCCATTTGCATGATGACGGCTGGTTGTACGCAACAGGACATGCTCACATTAGAGCAGCAGATGGGCACTGGTCGGCCGACCACTAGAGCGGGAAGTTGTTATGGTTAAACTTCTTGCTCCTGCTACGATTCTCCCTGCAATTTGTAGGTTTTAACCAGAAACCTGCTCACGCTAAACTGTCATCTCAAGGGCAAAACTGTCAACTAACATTTCTAAGAAGGCAGCTGACAGGACAGGAGATGGTTATTTGAAGTTTGATTGCACACTGGTGTTCATTCGCTTTGAACTAAGTGAAATAAAGGTAATATAAGCATTACTCAATTAATTTTTTGTCCACAATCTTACTACTTTTTTTTTTAACTTATGCATTCAGCTATTCAGTAACTCTGGATTGACAAACTGTACATCCTTCTCTGTTAAATCAGTGATGGTAAATAGGACATGCAATTAAAATTACTCATGTTTTTTTCATCCTAGTTGTATTTTAATTAGCTGCTTGTTGCTAAAACATCTTCCTTGCTGGACAGCTGTACCATTGAGTCAAACACTTGATAGAGCTACAGACTTGTGTGTTAATGCTTACAGGACTATATATGTCGGTTTGAAACTTCATCTCAGGTTATGCTATAGCAACTGTCAACGCAAGATGAGCAACTAACCTTATCATGTCAAGCGTGTATTAAAAAAAAGGATAAGATCAAATGAAACTGACTTTATCTTGCTCTCTTTAAAGTCTGTGTCGTTCAATTGTTGTTTGATGTTTAAGGGGCCTGCATGTCTTGGTTTTTACTGTTTTTTTGTTTATTGTTTTTTTTTTTTTATCTTTTTAATCTATTTAATTGAAATACAATGTTGTAAAGACGCTTCTTTGAAACAAGTATCTGAAGTGAGCACCATTATTATCTTCTGATTTTGTTTTCCAGGACCCGTCCCAAGGTCCAGTTCAATGGCTATGTCGGCCATGAGAGCTCCAATGGCCAGGCATCCTTTGAAAACCCAATGTATGACACCAACATGAAACCCACTGAGGCTAAAGCGGTCCGATTTGATACCACACTCAACACAGTCTGCACGGTGGTATAGTCCAACAAACCTTCCACTGCATATATAGTGGTTCAGTCCAACCTCTCAGATGCAGTCTGCCGTGCGGTTCAACCAAAACGGAGAAGAACACACTAAGATTCGATTTTGAGCAGCCTGTGTTGTAGCATGTCGGTCTGCAATCGGCAAAATTTGCACACTAATGCAGGCCTGCTCCACCTCCTACCTGAACGATGGTATCACCTGTCCCTGTAGTCTGAACGAGTGAGATAAGTTGGAAGCAGTGAACAAGGGAGTAGTCAATGACGTCATAAAATGACAGAAAATCTGTTCGGGAGATCAATATTGGGACCAGAATCCTTCTCAAGTGCTGTTGCACTTCAGTCATCCAGGACAAACACAGAAAGATGGTACAACTAACCGAACTTCTTGCGAGAGCGACAACCTCACTGAACCGTGCTCGTCCAGAATCAATTCGACTTCCGCAAAATGTGAACCCAGTCTCCTTAAGGAATGTTGCAGGGCTCTCCTATACCATCGGTGGTATATCCAATCTAACCAATGCCAAATTTGCACAGTTATTTAGGCTTAATAACTCCCTGCTGGCAGCCAGTCACAGGTTTGACGAACATAAGGTTCTACCCTCAGGGGAAGCACAGACCTTTCCACCCTACAACTCCCTCTAGACATCAACTTGTAATTAGATCATTCCTATATGCCAACAGATCACCATCATTGGTGTTGGACCAAAAACCTCCCACTGGACTTCCATCATGCTCGACTTGATAGGACCGCATTCTCTAACAAAATGAAAGCTTACCGTGTCTGAAGTCTGATATTGATTGTAGAGACTGCTGTAAACCAAAAGCAGTCAATGCAGTGACAAGCTGACAAATTTCTCCAGACACAATGATGCTTTCATCTCATACGCGATACTATTATTAAATTAGTACTAGGAGTGGTTTACTAGTGCTAGACAAGCCAGGGACAAATAACAGTTGCAGAGACGTTTAAAATGTTTGTTTTAGCCTACTTGGTTTAATAATGAGTTTTTGGATGTTACAATCAGCTCCTGTGATTATTACTGCCTTTTACTGTATTGCCTTCTATGTCAATGTCTACCTGCAGTATTTGGCAACCATTTAGGCTAAAACATACCAAATCAAGCATTTGCAAATGTTGTTTTTCCCAGGTTTAGCATAAGAACCCGTGAACTAGTTCTAAATGATTTTTGGACATGTTCAAATATTCTAGATACCAAACACAAGAAGTCAGTCCTATACACGATACTTCAGCACTTGGCTGCCTGAGCTGAACTAGAAAACCAGACATTTAAGTTGCCGGGCTGGCATGTGTAGTGTACTTGTTTCCAGAGGTCTGCCTAACACAATCAAAGAGTCGGACAACTGATTCTTGCTGTTGAACTAACCAGGACTCACCGCTTGGTGGCCAAACAGTTGAAAGCCTGGAGGCAATAAGCTGTCAAGATCGACAACTGCTGCAATGAGCTGGGGCCAAATCCAGGAAACGATTGGTCTTCTTCTAACTGTGGTCCGGATTATCGGTCAAGTTTTGACTGATATTATATTTTTTTTTACAGCATACTCTCCAACCACTAAAACATAAATGTATGGACAGATTAATAGGCAGACTGGACAGAAAATAGAGAGACAGACACAGACAAATGGACAGACAGATACCTCTGTCAGCCGTGCTGGAAAAGAGAGAAAAGGACAGATTGCTATGGAAAGAGGCAAATAGTTGTCTCTAATTGTCTCTTCTGATATTTTTCTTCAGTGAAGATATTGATGAACGGACTCCATGTTCAAAATCCCAGTGGCCCCATGGGACTTCCCAGACCACTGCTGCTGGGGACCCCAAAATATAAACTTTATATAAACTCTTAAACCGCACAAATTTTGCACTAGTGTGTTTTTCTGACTGGGTTATGAAAAAAAATGAATAATTTTTGGGTCTGAAATGGGTTTGAAAATGAGTCAATTAAAAAAAAAAAAAGTAAATTTTATTTAAAAACTTCTATCTTTAAAAGACGACAATGGGACTAAATACAGGGTTACAGAGTGTTTGTATATACACATTTATATTTCACGCTCCCTGCAAGCAGAAGGTGTGACCTCACGCTATACCTTTCTTTATAATGTGGCCATGACAACATGCTAGCCAACCAGAAAGTTGGGATCAGTTTATCTGTGGACCTCCGAGCTTCGAGCGTCATATAATGACACCGCATTGTTGCCATTTTTAGAACAGTGACCGTTTCTGAAAGCTCACACTGAATACTGTTACTACTGTAATGTGTGGATGAAACACACACAGAACTAACGTGCAGTATGGTCCCGCTGAAACATTGGTGACACCCAGCTGGTTTAATTTCCAGGCATTGAACTCCATCCTTTTCTTAGACACTGTAGAGTTCTCTTGTGTACAAAATAGTAAACAAATATATAATATTTTTCAAATGTGGCCTAATTTTTTTCAGTTGCGATCTCTTGTAGTAGCAGCCAGTGCAAGCTTTCAGAAACGAAAGGTGACAGTCTCTTTTGCACATTATCTTATTTCAGCACACCTGTTTAAAGAGCTCACAGCATATGTGTGATCTGTTTTAACTGGTCATTTAGGACAAAGCGATACAGTACGATGACAACATGCACAACTATTGTTGTCGACACCCTTTGGTGCCCCTCCATTGTTTGAGAAATACCTCGTGTGCAAAGTTATATCCTGCTTATCAATGCTGGAATCTCACTGCAACAAATACACAAGCTTAACGAGTGCACCTTGCATTGAGTTCATTTCCCAGTATTTGAAGGCCAAACGTCACGCCGAATACACGCAACCCAAGAAAAACTCACCAGTCTCAAATCACTTGCCCAGCTTGTTATTTCTCGCAGTGTTTTCTCAAATTATTTTTATTTTTTCAAAAGATGCTGCACTTGGTTTAGATCACAGACGTAACCGCTTTCAATGTGCGTCTCCCAGTGTCTTCAGGCCTGGTTTTTTTTTCCGCACTCCATGCTTACCAGTCTTTATACTTCAGGCATTTACTTTAACCGGCATGACTTTATTGTTTTAAACTCCTCCTATACTCATATGTTCACTCTCAGACATCATACTGTCATATATCTTAAATCCATTCATTTATGCATTTGTTATTAAATGGTGAGAGACAGATAATGACAAATTAAACATAACAAAATGGACATTTTACCCATGAAACGTTTTGTATAATTATGTTATATTCCAGGCCGTGACATAATTCAGAGAGAGAACATTTGGCATGAGAAGGTTGTCACATTCACCTATTTTGAAATGAGTACGAACCGAATTGCACTTTCTGTTTTTAAATTTTCGGTTCATTTAGTTGAAAAGGAATCTAATGCAGACCTGACAGTTGCAAATGAAATGTTCTGAAACAATGGTGATTATATTTGGAAGCATGACAACAGGATATTGTTGGTGTTATAATATCCATTGTTAGGCTGTCTTTCACAGCCTAGTCGCCAAGGTCGTGGACAGACAGTGAGAAACACATTCACCACTGAGAGGCACAAAAAATAAAAGATATGCACATACGTACACCAGCCGGCCCCCTTACAGTAGTTAAAGAGTACATCAAGACAGAAGACACATTTAAAATCTCCTCATAGAAATAAAAAAGAAAGCTGTAAACAACAATAAAGCTTCTGCTCCCAAGTTTGTGAGCTGTTTTCTGTGTTTTTACTGCTGGAGTGCATCCAGTGCCTCTGTTAAAATGATTAAATGAATCAGCTGAGACTTCCTATGGAGTCAAAAGAGCATAATACTGCCCGACAAGTAGAAACTGCAAGAATACCACAGGCTAATTAAAAGGTCTAATTTTTAACAATCAATTGCACTGAGATCCTATTGTGACTCAGCAAGAAGATTTAGAAATCACATTTTCTTTTGCCCTGGCAAAATCACGATCAGATTGGTACTGAAGTTTTTAGATTTCAATCTTGGTTAAAGAGAAGTAAAGTATAAATTTACTAGTTAATCATTGTTTTTGTAACATCTTTTTCCATACTGATTGTGATTAGACTACAGATATGCTGAGTTGTGGTGCAGAAAATGTTAGAGTGGATTGTGGGCAAGATTACAGCTAAATTGTAACCCCCCCCCCCCCCCCAAATATATATGTATATATATATAATGTCTGTTTCAATAGGTAAGAGTCTTCAATCACAGGCTCACAACATTTTTTTTTCCAGTTTATTGTCAAAAAAAAAATGTTGAACTGAAAGCTGCAGAAAATTCATTTTCTTGACCACTGGAAAGAATAGAATTATCGTAAATGGGGAGAACGGTGCTCCGTTTTCACGTCTGAGCTGTGTTTTCCAGATCCAAGAGAGAGGAAGACCTGTATGTATTGTTCAGGCCGTGATTACAATCATTTTTGTGGACATGGGTTTGCAAAGAGCAACATTTTTATTGAAGCCAAAAGTACATCTTACCTTATTTTTGTAACTTTTTTTTTTTTAACAAAGATCCCATCTTGGTATAACGACATAATCCTGTTCAATATTTAATCTGTTCATTTGATGGTGAGGCTACAAATCCTGTCTACTGTACATGATGCAGCGACTACGGGCCTCATATAGATAGCAGCAGCAAAACTTCCTCAATCAACTTCAAGAAATATCATTCTGAGCATGGTAGCTATGACATAAAAATGTGAATGATGATTACCTTTTGTTAGACTCTGTGTTGAAGTTTGTCCTCTATTTGTCATGGTTAGCAGCCCTCACTGTTTAAGAGCGCGACAGCTGGCTACAAAATGAAACTTACAAAACTTTTAAAATACCAAGGTTGTTTCTGCCTCTGAGACCTCATTGTTTCAATTTCTCCCTCACTTTCTGAGAAGTGGCACTGATAGCAGTCCTTGTTGAAACAACAGGACCCAGTTCCCTAAAGAATTACGAGGTAGAAAAGTAAAAGGCTAGAAATTGCCCTGTCGCACACCTTCTCTATTGATTATTTAAAACAGATTACATTCAGTGTAGAATGAAAGGAAATCTGGCTAACCTGTCAAGGTGTGAAGTTGTTAGTCTTACTTACTTACTCAAGAACTAGTGACTCAAAATGTACCCTGGGTAGAAAAGACTGTGTTACAAAATTGTGTGAGGGGTATAATGCAACAGTAAAATTAACATATTCAATGTTTTAGTTAATCTATGATATAAAATCAATCTATGTATAAAATGAAAAAGGTTAATAAAAGGTTAAATGGTTAAAACCAAACATTGCACGCACACGCAAAGGCAACGCAGTGTTACTTATCTGTCCCACTGCCTTTCTCAAAACTGTCAAATCTTCTGCGCTGAAGGAGGCTCTGACAGGAATGGTCTGAAATAGCTGAAAGCCCTGACACAGTTTAAGGTAGAGGTTCACAAGCAATGTAGCGAATTTAGAAATTAGCGCTCAAGATCCACAGTGAGCATTTCAGCTTTTAACATTTTGCCAAAGCAGCGTCACATTACCCACATATGTAATTTGGTGTGCTCACTGAAGGTTTTAAATATGCCGCGGTGCAGTAATGCCAACGTTAACCTATGGTGACGTCTTCCTTAGTATTAGTGCATTATTGTTTTTGTTCTAATCACCTCGAAATGTAGCACAACATAGTAGCCTACTTGTTAAATAAAGAAAGTGAAAGTACTGATTACAGTTCACACACACACAGACACAAACATTTACATGAGTAAATATAGTCTGTGATGTACATACACACCATGTGAAGCTGGGCTGCTTTGGACTTAAGTTTAAATCCAATCAAAACATTGAGTATTGCAGTTCATTTGCTCTTGAAAGGCTTTTGTTTCACCTTCTTAACCATGTAAATCAGAAACCTTCTCATGCCAAACGTTCATCCGTGTGTCTGAAAGAATGACACTGACTGCATCCTTCCGACACTCGTGAGTCCAAATGATGAATAATTGTCTTTCGGCACGTCAGCTCGTAGATCAGAATGCCACACACATAAGTCCTATTATCACTCATTCGTTCTTATTATCGCCCATCAACATGCAGTGAATATATTTGAAGCTTATAAATGTGAAAAATATTGTCCAATGTACGTTGTCCCCAATGTTTGAAAAAGACCATATCATTTAAGTTGCCACCATTATCATTAACGTTCTTGTTTTGAACATTGTATTTACTGTCATTATTACCATCATCATGTGCTGCTGAACTTGAAGTAGGTGCAAAAGAAAAAAACATTTTGTACAGAAATCTATTTTTTATGGAGACTTTGTAAAAAAAGAAATACAGATTATTAAACATGCTGTACTTTTTATGATCGATGATGTAGGTTCAACAAAATCCTGTTCATTAAAGTCAATGTTTCTACTATTCCACACCATGTAAAATCTATGGTTCAAACTGAGTATCAGATATCAAAATGTCATATGATTTCTTTTGTCCATTATGGCTGCTGTTACACAGGAGCGGAAAACCTTGTAGGGAGTTCATTTTTCTTGTGTCTAGGTCGCACTGCTAAAACACAGCGTTCACAATCTGAAACGCTTCAGTCTAATACGTCAGTTCCAGCTCCTCTACAACAAGATGAAGTTGTCAAGTGAGCGTTCACTGGAACAATATCTAATGTCATACTTCTATGAGAGTTTTAACAGTATTTGTAATTGCTCACATCAGTGCACATCAGTTTGTCATGAAGTTTGATGACCAGGTACTAAATGGCCTTTTTTTTTTTTTAAAGAAAGTGTTCTTGTGTAACAGCAGCTTTGTGTGGCTGATCCTAATATCTATGTTGGAGCGCGGGATGACTTACACTGGCAAAAAAGATTTTGGACGACTTGACCCCTTTACGGCCCCAAATCTGACCTCATCCATCTAAATAATCTGTTTCTCTGGTTTAAAGATTATGGGTTTGGAGTGGGAAATGAAATTCTGATCAATCCAAGCTTTAGCAGCAGTATTAACAAATCAGCAACAGCTCTGGAGGCTCCTATATTGACTGATGAATCAAACAATTTCAAAGTTTTCCATTAAAAGATGGAAGATGACACTTTTCTGCCCTCCAATGAGACTGTGAGAGAGAACTGAGATGGGGTGTTAATCAAGGATTAAATATAATTGAACGCAGCCTCACAGCCTGCTGTTAAAGAAACACAGTTTATCTATCAGATATTTTGAGAACATTATTTCAGAATAAAGTTTTTGATACAATAATTTTCTCCTTTGTCCTGCTGTTTCTATAAAGTGCTTTCCTGATTTCTGAGCAAATCTTGATTTTGTTTGGCTGAATGTGTTCAGTGACAGCAGGGATTTATGTCTGTCATGCCTGGTTGATACCTGAGACTGTGTTCTTGAATTTCCTCCAAGTGCTCCAGATTCCCCACACAGTGTAAATATATGTAGGCCAGGTGAGTTTATGCTGTTTTTTTGTCTAACGCACTTGCAGTCTGTCCAAAAACGCTGCATCCAGCTTGTTGGTAAAGATTAGACAGATGGATTGACCAACGTTCAGAAATACAGGCTCATTCAACCTCTTCTGTTAGTCATGACACGGTGTAATCCCTTTATTTGAAATTCAGTCAGAAATCCAGTGCAGGTCGGACATTTCAATGCTTAAATCATAATATTATTAAGTTATTATCCATGTAAAGAACCTGCAGCTGCATTGTGTGCAAACTCGCTGCATTCAGTCACTCCTGGCAACAACGTAGAAGCACATTAAAGGCATAAAAATTATAGTCGACTAGTTTACAAGTCTGAAGATGACAGAGCAGGTGAGGTTCAGCTTGCTCTCCCTGAGGGCAAGGAGCATAGAGGTATGCATAGACGGGCGATAATAAATGAGCACATTCATACATGTAGGTCCAGAAGTATTTGGACACTGACAAAGTTTTTATCATTTTGCCTCAATACACAACCATGATGGATTTATTTGAAATAAAACAATAAATATGTGATGGAAGTCCAGACTTTCAGCATTAATTTAGTAGGTTTCACAAAAATATGTCATTTTATGTTTCGGAATTACAAGTTTATCTTGGTTTCATCTATCCAAATAATCTGGTTCCATAACTTGTTATGCTTCATTGGACGTTTTCTGGCAAAGTTTAATCAGTTCTTTCTGTGCTTGAATGTTAAAAATGGTTTGAAACTTTTTGTAAACCCTCTGTATATAAATTCATGAAGGGGTCACTTGATTGTACCATTTATCTACGTCATTTGTCTTAAAGTAAAGAAGGAACGGACTACACCTGCCGATGAAACTGCCTTGCAGACAATTGTCCAAATACTTGTGAGCCCCTGAAAATGGAGGTACTCTGCATATAATGACTGTAATTGTTAAATGGTAAATGCCATATTTTTATGAAAACACTCATATTAAAGCTAAAAGTTTGCACTTTGATCACATCTTCATTATTTTATTTCACATCCACTGTGGTGGTTTATAGAGGCAAAATGATAAAAACTGTGTCATTGTCTAAATACTTCTGGACCAAAGTGTAGATCCCCATAACCTCAATGAGGCAAAGAGTGAAGAAATAAATCTATTATTTTACTATTTTAAGGCCAGGAGGGGTTTATGTTCCTGAAAAAAAAATAAAAATATGTAATTTAACAAAATAAGTGGTTGGGGCAGGTCATTAAGTTGTCATTACATGTGTGTCAGGGTAATTTGATCATATCTCATCTCCATTCTACATACATGAAATTTTACATGAAAAAGTTACACATATTTCCTCAAAACAACTCATATGGGTGATTTTTAAATCATTTATCGTTTGCAGCTTTGTAAAACATGACATGTTAACCAGCAATAAAATGTCAAATTCTTGCATAAATGTAGTGTTTATCACAAAATAGGTCTTAACACTGTAATGTTGCTGCTGCTTAATGTTGGCAGGTAGCCTTAGTAAAGTCATCCTGCAATGAATAATTTTTACAAGGAAACAATTAAATGTGTTTAGTACTGAATGATTTAGAATTTACCACTGCTATTTCACAAAACGTATCAAGTTTCTCATCAATCCCTAACTTGTTGTTACTGCTTACTGGTTTGATCAGTCAGAACTGACTGTTAAGACTAGTAAGAGAGCATTAGCGTGTAATTTGCCTTACAGGGAATCATTACATTACAGTGACCATTGTAATTCATAGTCAGTGTGGCTTCAACGTGTTTCTCAAAGTTGAATGAGTGATCTGGGCACAAATTTTGTCCAAACGATCACATAACCTGGGATAGAATATACGCTACCATCTAAGGCAGGAAAATGAGTGATATGGAAATTGCCTTTAAGAATAATAAGCACCATGCTGAACAAACAGCAATTTGGTTTTACATCGTTATAACTTTTAAAGTGAATGTGTAGAAATGCAGTAATCTGTGTAACCTGCCAGCCTGTGCATAGACCCCTCAAAGAACCCACCAGTATTATACACAGGTTGGCCTTTTCTTTTTAGGAGAGTTACCTGCGAAAAACTTCCACTTCATCAGCATAACGCAGGGGAGCTAATTATTACCACAAAATAGGGTTGTTTTTTTTCATCAGCCAAAAGAAGAGGGGAGAACATTTAGACAATTACTTTCTGATAGCACCACCTCAAGGTAAGAAATACTGTGAGAAAAAAAGTACTGCAATATGAGATTACATTAATGTCTATGTATGAGACATGATATCCACTTATTAAGAAACAAAAGTTTTGACTGACTAATTAATAAGAAGCTGCTTTCAGTTGAGGTTAAAAACTGACAGCTTTGATTGCCCCCTCAGTAGGTTTGTAGCTTTTTTCAATTGACACCTTGGCCATCATAACCACAACCTTTCAGAGAGAACGACAGTACTTGAATACAGGAGAATTGAAACTGTGTTCTAAATAAAGTATCTTATCATTTTATCATAATTTCAACCATTTTAACAACAGCTGATTATTAGGCGTCTTGGGGTTGAGCACTATCTCTGCTTCTCTGGCTGGAGGCATCTATATACAAAAGGTGACAATTTATATCCCAAAGGTCAACTTGATTGTGACATCATAAAGGTGCCACAAAAACACTTTTTCTCGCTATTATTCAAAACCATAACCAGGAGGAGATTGTGAACATATTTGACATTTGGTCAGATACTGATTTTTTTGACACTAATTTGGGTTTCTGGGTTTCAGGGTTGAAAGTTTGTGTGAACCACCCGAATTTTAGAATGTTTAACTAATGTTTAAAGAAATACATAGTTAGACCACAACAATCTCACTGGTTTTGCTGCTTCAGATGATTTATAGCATCATATGATGAGACCTACACTGACTACTTTTTTTTAAATTTTTTAGTTTTGAATACATAAGAGGCTTGACTGACATGAATGTAACGGGCACCCATACAGACCACAGATTAATGACATTCCACTACACCCCTTGTTTCACTTGTGTCTTGTTAACCTGCCATCCCTTCTGTATTTACAACAGTTTGGTTAGTCTGTTTTCTAATTTGTTAAAGTACCTTGAGTCTCTTGTTCAGTCTTTTCCTTGTTGTATTTCCCATTGTTTTTTGGACTTGGTCTGTTTTTGCATCTTCCTCGGTGGAGTTTTTGTTGTTACCAGTTGGACTGCTGATTTTTTTGACCCTTACCATCCTTCATTGTCCATAAGTGTGTTGTTTTTATGTGTTATTCAACTATTCAACCACTCTAAATTCTGTTACTAGGGTTGTGTCTGCATCTTGCTCCTTCAGTTCTTTGTGTTCCTATTAACACAAGTGTAAGGGTACAAAACGGGCAAAAAGGGGCCGAGTAGAAGGTTGCTTTTTATAAGAGGATCTGGAAGAGATGAGAGCCGCCGCTGGACAATTTCTTTCTTTCCATGAACAGAAACCTGGACATTAAAGCCTTGCTGAAATAGCAACGTACACTGGTAAACACTGGTTTTGGAGCTTCCGGGCATGGCTTAACTGTTTACCCAGTTTCAGAAACACTGTTGGCCATCCAGTCATTTATTCTTCAGAACACTTCCTCCCAACCTCCCTACTAATCAGGTCGAGCCAGCTTCCAAGCCTGCTAGCCTCCAACCTGCCCTCCAGCTCACAAGCTCCCATACTAATAGTCTCTCGAAAGCTCCAGTCCCTGATTGGCTAACCACTGAGCTTCTTGCCAGTTTAAGTTTCTGAGTTGGTTATTTAATGGCCTGCTAACCACCTGCAAGTAGTAGTTCCTGAGTTTATTAGTCACTGACCTTCGAGCATCCTGTAATATTCAGCTCCTACCTTGGCTGGCTATTTGTGATCCGGGTCTAACTAGGTCCCTGCCATCTCCTCCCCAAAGCCACATCCCAGGAACCCTTCAGACGGAAGCACTGCTCTAGCAACTTGGGCCCTCTCAGCTGCTCAGTGCCCCTGAGCAACCATTGCGTCTGGTTAACACCTGCTCCTGGTTTTCCATCTGAGGGCCAGCCAACCGCAACTCCTTTTTCCCTTTCAGCAATCTAGTCGACTCCTGCCACTGACTCGCAGTTGGAAGCCCAGCTGTTCCCTGCCACTGGTCCAAATCGATGACCCAGCCAATCCCTGACCCTCATTCTTAGTCAGAAGCCCAGGCAACACATGCACCTGGTTCCCAGTGCCTGCTGTTCCTGTGCTGCAGTGCCCTGCTGCTCCTGTGATGCATTAAGTTTGTCACCATTAATGATACCCAGCTGAAGCTGCTGGTGGAAAAATTATTTCTTTCACTGTCCGTATCGTCAACATCATTTTCCAAAACAGTCCTATTGCTCTCTACTGTTTTATGACATTTTCTCTTTTTACATTTCTCTTAGATTTTGCTAAGATTATACAACCCCATTTATGAAACAGTATATTCATGTGCTCCTACCAATTGGTTTTAGTGTCCTTTACATACATGGATACAACATTAATTTGTAACCAATAACAAAAACATGCAGTAAATCCCACAATTTTATGGTAATTATGCAGATCCTAATTTAACCTTAATTTAATGTGTCATCATCTGAATATGCCACTGCAAGAGAGTGATTTTTTTTTCAAAGAGTAGCACCCCTCTCAAAGAAAACAAAAACTGTTTGGCTTGCAGTGATGCAGCAAGTAAGAGAGTTTGAGAGCAGATTGGAAGACCACATCCAAAACTTGAGTGAGAGAGGAGGTGCTCCAAGAAGATTCCAAGAGAAAGCAGATGCAGTTAAAAAATAATAATAGACATTTATTTTGGGCACCTAATATGTTACCCATCTTGAAATTATGTTTTGTTTTTGCCTTTCTTCTATTGTTAAAGTCCAGCAGCTACAAAACATTCTGCAGAGTTGTCACATTATTTAAAAAGTGGACAAAGAAAGCGATGTTAGTCCTCAAACGTCTTCTTCTGTGTCTATCGACATGGAATAAAATATTGATAAAGTATATATTCCCTAATGTCAATCTGATCATCCCATTGTCTGGTGGCATCAAGCCGTACTTACGGTTGCAAAATGTCATTATTATTGGTTTCAGTGGAAAGTTTTCGTATCACATCCGAATGCTGTTTCATGGGGTTTCTCACATAGCCAAAAACATATCTTGGGGAAACACTGAAATGCTATTAGGTACTTATTGTATTGGCCAATTGCCACAAATTTCAAATGGCAATGGATTTTGGCATCATTGCAGGGATTCAGGCATGATTTTCTTTTTGGAATCAAACACAGTTGACTGCGTGTTTGTGTGTCTGGGACAAGGAATGGAAATTTAGGATTCCTGTCGGGTAAATGCCTCCTGAGTCTCCTCTCATCTTCATTTCTTTCTTCCTTTGTCTTTTCGCTCCGTCTTTTTCTGCTCATGTCCTTGCTTCCCTCTGCTCTGCTTTTCTCTCTCTCCCCGGTTGTCTGAATGAAGGCGCTGTAGGATGGTGGATATTTAACATGGCAGCAAGTCAGGGGAGCACTTTTGAACCACAGACACACGCTGCTTTGCTCCAGAGATAAAATAGCTATCCAACTGTACCATGCAGTCAGAAGCTAAGATGAAGTGAATACTGTACGCGCGCCTGTCTTGTCTGGAAGAGTGTAGAACTCACTCCTTCAAATTATATTAAGGCTGAAAGTTCAAAATGTTGACCTATAATAGCACTATATAGACATAAATATATAAAGATTAATGTACTATGGAGAATATTTTTACAAAACAAACAAATTATTAATGACACATGTGCCACTCACAGGACTAAATGTGATCATCTGACCACCTGTAAGTCATTTACAGTGTTGTTAGAGTTGGAATCAAATGTTTTGCTGTTATTTAGTTACATTCCCATTTTGTTATGGCAACAGAAAATGTCTTACTTTTTAAGTTGCATTTGCATTACAAAGTGATTAACACACATAAACGGTTCACCAAAATTTCTAAAATGCATGATAAATTAAAAGAGAGTCCAAATTTCTATCAATTCATCCAAATGTTGTTACCAAATTTTATGCAAAAAGCTAATTTTCACCCAAGTCAGAGGGTCATCTTCAGCGTAATGTAGATTCATTCTCTTTGGAAAATCTGAAAGCTACACAGTTTGCCCATGAATGTTGAGATATTTCTCGACAAAAGGTGTGGTCAGATGGACGGACCGACCAGTACTAATCTCCAATGAGCTATGTCATGGCCATGTTTAGGAATGTCAGCGGAGAGGTGAGGGGAGGACGGCAAAAGTTCAAAAGGGTAAACAGTACCACAGAGGTAAAATGACATCAAGCTCTACCAGGTCACAAACACCTCGGCCAGGTAGGCATGGAATTAGTGCTCAGCAGGTCTAATAAGTAATGTTGGATTGGAGCTTTCTGTATGAAATCAATTTCTCCACCTTTCATGTGCATGTGTGTGCATGCATGTAGCTTGACGGAGTCAGGAGTTATACCCTGGAATGTGCAGAGGTTATCATGACCTACACGCACACACATCATGGCTTTTGTAATAGTGTGCTGCTCCATCGTAATAGAATCTGAGGAGACAAAGACATAGAGATTTATGAGTGTATGTCCTCCCCTTACTGCCTCAGCAACTTTGTTGACTGGTGCTCTCTCAAACCCGTTTATCTCTCTAATTGCACTGTGACCAATGGATGGCCATTTAAAACAGAAACCATTTCCCCTTATATTCTTTTCTTTTCTCTGTGTTCTTTGCTTTCAAAGTTCCTGTTAAGCAAATCTTTCACTCTCCATCTCACACCCGTTAATGCAATGGTGATACCTTGATCCTGAGCACCTGCTCAACACAGATTGGCTTCCCTTGTTAGTTGGCCAAGATGGAAACCAAGTATTTATCATTAATCACTTATGCATACGTATATGTAATTTGAGTGTGGTGAATGAGCAGAGGAAGTTGAGTCTGTTAACTCTGCATCAAAAGATTTTGACTGATAATCATTTATTGTGAGTAAGAGAAATGATAAAAATGTACTCGACTGAAAATGGCAAACAAATGTTTTTTAATCAATGTTAACTTTTTAGTGAGCCAATTAGTTTAACTTCCATCCGTGTTTCCTGTTGAAGAAAACAAGAGAAAATGGATTTGGCACACATTTCAATGCATTCAGAACATGACGCTTGCAGATCCATTTCTGTTTGTTTCACCTTTAAAGCGACAGCTTTATTGCAGAGCAGTACACCAGATGTAGTTCCTGGAGTTTGTTTTTCATTTACCTTTCATTTTTCAGGCAAGTTTCATTCCTCTTTTGCATGAATTCTTTGGCTACACTTGACACTCACAGGCTGACTTGTTTGGCTTCACACAGCACCAAGTTCGGTGTTAAGGACGAACGGGCTGCAATGCCACACATTATGGGAGGGGCAAATTGCTGCTATATTTCTCACTGTGAAAGACCAAATTCACACTGCCACTTAAGGTTTGAACTGGCTCAGAGTCAATACCAACTGGCCAACATTATGTGGACTGTCTAGTCTTTACAGGTTTTAAAATGCTAAACACGTTTCAGTTTAAAGTGACCCTGGAGCCGCTAAATGTCCTTTGTCATGGTCAAAAAAACAGAAAATCTAATTGCAAGCTAGTTTGGCAGTGCATCAGGAAGGGCCTTCAGACTAAATCGTAGTATAAATTGAGGATGCCTGGTCACCAATACATTAAACAGACAACTCTCAGTATAGTTTTATTTGGGTTGACATGCTGTCGGTCCGTCCCCTGAATACAATATTTGGCTTCAAATTTGGCAATAGCTGTTCTGCTGCATTGAAGATTAACTGATTAGATTTGCGGGGTCAGAAGTCAGACCTGGACATTATTCAACAATATAACTCAGGAACATTCCTAGCCCCATTTCATATTTAGTCTCATAGTGAACTGGTGTTACTAAGTGTCCCCACCTTGAACACTGTTTAGATTTCTCCGATATGAAGCTCCAGCTGACTGTTTGCATTATGTGACAAAGCTGCAGACACATCACGGAGGTAAAATGCAACTTGACTGCTGCACAAAAGAATACATCCAAAAGGCCTTGTAGTTTAAGTTTAGTTAAGTTTAGTTTCCAATTCCTCCCAGCTCCAGCAATATTGCACATTCACGCCATGCTTGTATCGGTCTCCTTCTCCTCTTCTTTCTCAAACACAATGTTCAGGTAAACAGGTAAGGTAACAGCAGGATTTGAATTGAGTGATTATGTAGCCACTCTATCTGTGTTCATCTTCATCAGGGACTGGTAGGTTTCAATGTGTGCAACTTGTCAGCCTCTGCGGGGATAGATTCTTACACGACTGGCTGCAGAAATTGAATGAATGGATGTCAAGAAGCCAGAGCTCCTTTAATCTGCTCTGATCTGGTTTGAAGGCATATTGTCTAATGATTCCAAAAATCCCACACATCCATACGACACTGTCAAAAAGATCTACATTATTCTAGGGGAAAATAACAACCAGAGTGTGAGGTATTTGTATGACTTTCCTGTGTTCATAATGCATTTAAATTTAAATTTGAAAGTTAGTTTCAAGTAACAGAAACACAGTATTTACATGTTAGATCCAGTTCTCTTGAGCATCCTTTGAAAGAGTAGAATAACTTTTGCTAATTTCGTTTTTGAGCAGTTAAAGTCCTGCTCCAGCCGTTTCTCTCTCTCATAAAATTACTTTTTTTTTTTTATGGAACAATCTCTGTGGCCTTCAAATGACACGAATGTCATCGTATACCTTTACTTCATTATAGTTGTGGTAATCTATGAATGTGCTCGTTTAGTGTCTGCTCTGCCCTTCACCTGCAACCGGACCGAGAGATGAGGCTACGCTACACTGCACAGAGTTGTAGCAGTGGAATAATTCAGCCAGATATGTTTGAACTAAATAGTTTCCCAAGAAGAAGAAGAGGAGCGACTTGTACAGGGTCGCCTACAAGTTGATGCATCAGATTGGCAAGCTTTTTGTCTACAACGTTAAGACCACCCTCTCAATCGTCAGGATTGATTCGTTGGTTCGTTACGTGGAATACTGTCAGAATTTGAGTTTTGGAGACTGTCAGTGGTTCTTCCTCAGCCATGACGCTGACTGCTTATTTCAATCATGATGTGTGTCATTGTACATAACAAGCACCAGAAGACATGTAAAGGAGGTCAAAGCATAATTTTAATCAAAGGTGATCCTGAGGACTTTATGTGTCCACATTAAATTAGCTCACAACAGAAGTTTCAGGTCAATTTAATCCTTAATTGCCTCTTCCAACAACTAGACCAGAAATCTGGTCTTGGACACTTGTTGGTACAGCTGTTTTGTCAACATTATCTGCAATTGTTTGGGTATCCAGTCTAAAACCTTCCAAACATTTTCGCACCCATCAGGCTCTATCTTATTTACGTCGATTTCCCATTAGATTGCATGAGGTGGTAAACTGGTCCCTCTGAAACAAAACATACGTTGTCATGTGTGCATGTTTAAGACTAAGGACAACATCTATAAAGCGTCTCTTTATGTGCAACCCAGTGGGTTAAGATTTTATATTTGAGTCATGTAATGTCCAGTCAGTGTCTAACAGCGGTGTGTTTCAGGATAAAAACACATTTTAGAGTGGCCTTTTTGTGACCACTCCGCATCACACCTGTGGAGAGATCATACTTCTTTTTTTTTTTTAAAAAAAAGCATCTTAATTCACATCTGGAGATCAGTGGTGGATGGATTCTCTTGGCAGGGAGAAATGTTGGAATTTGAACACATTTGTGCAACAGATTTTAGAGATTTCGTGTGCCCTTACAGTGCTGCATTGAAATGGCATGATTAGTGTTCTAGTAGACATGCAGAATAAGCCTTCATCGTGGACCTATGATAACACAGGCAAGTTTCATATAGTGAACTGAAACAACTAAAACACCACAAATATAAAGAAAAGGAGAAATTAAATTCTAGTCAGGCGCTCAAAATTTAATGTGTTACTGTACGATAGTTTGTTTTTTTGTTGTTGACATTAAAATTACATACAGTAATTTTATACATCGTACATATAATCATAGTTTGCTAGTTAAATAGTATCAGAGTACATTAACACTCCGCAGATTCTTATCGAATATAGATATTACAGACATCTTGTCTTAGCTGCAGTATGCAGTGTAGTAGAGCTGACGATGAGACTGATTTCTGCATGATCACCTAAAGAAAAATCCCCGTATAAGATCAGCAAACATTTTCATTGGAGGAGAGAGAAAGAGAGTGAGATTATAAAGGCAAACATGGGAGAACGAACATAAACAGCCTGGGATGATGCACATTTAGCCTTTGGTGCTCAAGTGACTAAGGCAGCTGCCATGATTACCTGACAACATACAGACAACCCGAGACACACACACACACACACACACTAGCATGTTGTTGACTAAGAAGAGCACCATCTCTGTCCTGACTTTAGCTCGTGTACCATAGCATTATGTAAGTGTTCCACTTGTTGGCTCATGCCTCTGACGTGAGACTCATAAATGTACACACAACCGAATGCACTTGCAATCCACATTTCTTTTTTCTCTTTCAAGTATATAAGATGCGGGGTGAGTTTAAAGTCATACCATGATGTATTTCTTTCAGTTACTTCATTTTTTGGTCCTTGCACCAGAGTTAACATGAGACTATTGGATAGATGATATGGAAAATGTCAGTCAAAGTAGAGTACATGTATGTTGTATCATTCTAGCAATGTATATCTTATCTCATAGTCCGTGAAATTGTTTAAAGATTGATTAAAAATGCCAGATTTTGGCTAATTAAATACAGTAAAATACAGGTCAAGATTTGTCATGAGTCAATTTTAACCGTTTCATTAAAGATATGTCCATATGTAACATTTTCATATTAAAAATCTGCTCCATCAATTGATTAAATCTTTAAAAAGATGATTCATAAAATTACATGTTTAATTTTATTTTTCATGCTCTAACAATATCTTGGATTTGATTTTACACCTTTGCTTCATCTAATGTAGCTTGTGGGGATCTATGAATGTTCTACTTTAGCTCCACCCCATCTCCACTCAGCAGTCGGCCCTTTGCCGCCGCCAGCCAGAGTGTACCTGCTCTGTCATCTTCTGACTAACTAGTCTACTATATGTTGCACAGTGCCAAGTTCTAACATTGGAGTAATTCAGCCAACCTGCTTCTTTTATAGTTATAGTTATGGGTTTTAATAACCATTCCTGTTTGGAAAGGAGGGAACCTCTAAAGATAACTTTGAAAAAAAATCTTATCAATTTAAATTTTAAAAATATAGAATTTAAGTGCTTTAGTTGAAGGCATATGGACTTCTTTTTGGTTTTGAGAACGTTTCACCTCTAATCCAAAAGGTTTCTTCAGATCTAAACGTTTAGTGGGGGATCCACAGTATTTAACCTCTGGGAGGGTAATTACACCTTGGAGGTGGTCACCTGAGGCGTTGACCCTCATTAATGGAGTTCATTACAGAGTGGTTTTGAGGTGTGACTCATCGATGACCCCCCTCACGTTCATGTTTGTTGTTAAAGTCACATGACTGCAGGTGTGACTCATTAATGACTGGCTGCCCTGCTCCGCCATCATCAACCTGGATGACTGAGAGCCTACACAAACACAATTATGTAGAACCAATTCACACTTAACATGTAGCGCTAGACCAAACTTTTCCAGTGACAGTTAATATGATTATTAATTATGAAGTAAGACACATTTAATTAACACTTGCCCAATGGGGAGTAGTGGCCAAAACTGGTAAGGAAAAATCTGCATTTTAAGATGCAGAAACCTCAGAGTTGACCCTTTTTCTACATGGGTGACCATCTGCCTTGACAGTTAAAAGACAGAGAGTGAAGGAGAAATGGTGGGAAAGACTAAAAGAGATAGTGGGGAGGGAGAGCTAACGTTAGCAATCCTTAACCACCAGTCTTTAAACTAATGACTACTGAGGAAAAAATTGATATACATTTCACAATTATGACCGAGACCACTGACTATGCATGTCAAGAGTTGCTTTGCACAATTTTTATTGCAATTTTTTGATGTCTTCCACTCTTCCCCGCTGTGTGTACATAAAAGCAAAGGTAATAACTGGTACTCGTGACTGGAAAGGCCAAGAAAGAGAGTGAGCAAGAGAGGGAATGCCTGTGTGTAGGTGCTGTAGTCTTCTTGACAGTGATTGGTCACGACAGTGGAAGTGTATATGGCCTGCTGCCCGGAGCGACAGCATTCCCCCCCCCCACCACACACACGAACACGATGCATACACGATATCCTCACTAAAAAAAATTGACATTTATACTATACTAACTTGTCAGCATACACATTTTATTGGAAATTGTTTAGAAAAGTTAGTAAACCTGACCTGTGTTTCTCCTGGTTTCAAATAGAAGATTAGCAAACTACTTTTGCAGCCTCAGAGACACCACTGGGTGAGCTGTTGCCATGAGATCCAATGTACTGGGCTCCAACAAAATGGCCCTAGACAGCACTACCTACAAGTACTCTGACCAGAGAGGTTCCCAACAGGAACCTTGATGTAGACCAGGGAATGGCAGAAAATAACCAAACCCACGTGAAGTGTGCTAGACTCATAACTCATCCAAATAGTAGTAACACGCTGAATCAGATTCCTAATTTGGCCACTGCTGTGGTCCAAAAAATCTCTCTGATCTGAGAGGAATCCCGGCGAGCTGAGGTAAACCGGTGAGACACCCGATCCAAAATTGTTAACTGCCCCTGCCAAGTGTGCACCCATCCAAAATCTCATCTCGTCTTCATCTGCTTAGGTGGGTTTGAGTCGCTGGGGCAGCAGTTTTAGCAGGGAAGCCCAGACACTCCTCTATCTAGTCATTTCAATTCACTTCTCGTGGAGGATACCAAGGCATTCCCAAGCTCATCGGGAGATAATGATAATTAAAATTCTAATTTCTTTAGCTGGCGCTTCGTCTGCCCCAATCAATATACCAGTTTTCTTAGAGGTTATTGCAACAATGCCCCAGGACACTGCCAAATATCAGTTTGAGCAGAGGACAAAAATGCTGCTTGCAGGGTATTTGGAGGGCACTAATACAGACCCAAAGGATGGCCCAGTTTAAAGATAAGAATTTGGGGCAACCTAGCATAAACAGTTGCTATTACAAGTTCAAGTTGGCACTGCACCTCCATGTGACTCTGTGGCAGAAACTGGCAAGATGTCTCAGCTTGTGTGTGAAAAGGCAGCTGTGTAGGAGATAAGAGAGTTGCCTCCTCAAGTGATCGGTAGTCCTCTTCAACTCGTTTTCATCACGGAGAGGATTTACAGGGTAACAGCAAAATTTTCCCAGTGTTGCTATGGGAAGTGCCTTTCACATGACCCTGGTCAAGCCCTCGAAACAGTAAGCATGCAGGTCTTTGCCAATGATGAGACTGGGACAATCCAAGCAGATTTGAGGTTTTTGAAGCAGCAACTCCATCCTTGTAGAAAAACACACATCCAGTGGGCAACTTCCTCAGTCAGTGAAGGTGTGGTAGCAGATGTACAACCTTTGATAAGGTGACCCTGACTAACCCTACAGTCTCTGGCTGACTACATAATGTTTATGCAAATTACAGTTTCCTAATACATGATCTCCATTTGAAGAGAGTAGTGACCAATATAGTCCAATACAGTATATGTGGAACAAGAAGTGTATATTAACCTGCAGCTCCACCATAAATTCCTACACGCACACTATAACTGCATGTTGCATCAGTGATAGACATATAAGGCATGCAGTTACAACAGATGTGTTGCAGATTTGTCATTAGGCTGCCACTGGGAAATTTGATCCCCAGGACCTCATGGGCAAGAGTCCTCTCCTCTAATCGTAAGTACACAATCATAACCGCTGCACTCACATGTCCAGGCATGCATATTACAAGACACTTTTACTCAGCAGTGCTTGCTCTCTGCTGGACTTAAAAAGCTCATTGTGCATTAAAGGAGGCTGGATTTGAGCTGTGAAACTTTTGACTGAACATCACCATCCATTATAATTAATTCTAATAGTGGATGAGATCTGCTAATAAATATGTATAATATCAACAAGCATTGAGAAGTTGAGAGGCAATTAGATGTGTCACTATTATTCTAAACAACATTAGCTAGTTTTTTATAATAACTACTACATTACTACATCCACTCATACCACACCTGCAACTTCTGCTACAACAACTACTATTATTACTACAACTGTTTTTTTTAAAGCAAAAACCTTTTAATTGGGCCTTCCATCCACTTAAATCCGTCATGCAGTTAATGGTCGAGAACCCAGAAACCACTGGGTGCCTGGAGTATTGGGTACAATCACTTTCACACTGCAGACTATTGTTTGAATCCCATATCCTATTACTGTATACCGTTATGTTGATTTCTTTCAACAATGTATATAAATTGTCCAAAGTTGATTAAAAAAAAGGAGATACTAGAAAACTACCCTTTAAAGAACAATTTTGTGAAATTTTACAAAAACTCCACTGGCTTGACATGTCGGTGGCTATGCCAGAAGGACCGGACACAAGAAAAGACAGAGAGAGCAGGCCAAGCTTAAGTCATAAATAATTTAATGACCAACTATTTTTCAGTCAGTGGAGAAGCCTACTTGATACCCAGGAGGTAACATCACTAGCCAAAAGGTAGCTAGCAATCACGAGGGAGACCATATGACTTACTCGGAGATTCCACTAGGAATGGCTTTCTGGCTTGGCCCCAGCCGCTGGAGCTGATCCAATCATTCTGGACAATGTTTGTGATTGCAGAATTCCCAGAAGTAGTTCTCTCTTTTGCTCTTCAAAGAAAATCTTCTTGTACTTTTGATGGAAGTTGCGTCAAGCTGCAGAAAGCGGATCGAGCACATCAGAATGTCACAGATGTCAGAATTAGATCAATTTTCAAAATAAAACAACTAGACCCTGGATCGTGTTTCACTTCTTGAAACAGACAAAAAAAATAACCATTTTACTACATAAATCATTCACCTATTGTAGAGGCTTAGAACACCAAGGAGAGAAGATGAAATAAACACAAAGTGAACAAACACACTGACGAACAGAGAGGTGCACAGTTGAATCAAAGGGTGAAGAACATTTGGGGAGGGCCCATTCAAATGCCCACCTTAAAACTGCTGATTCTATAGATCTTCTGCAAATCTGCAACAAAATATGTGTGAAGCATCACAGCGTATATACTACTCAAAATCAAATGAACAGCTAAAGACTATACAAAGATGCATACAGTAAATGAATATGTACTTGCTTGCATTCCACCACCAAAGCCATATCTAAAAGTGACACAGGATTAAAATCAAGAAATGAATGAAAGCTCGCGTTTCTTGGCTGTGCTGCCTGCAGCTGGTGCCGATGTAGTTTATGAGGCAGGGTGAGAAGTTGAATTTGAAGAGGCTGATTAAGACATAGCTTTTTCCTCTGAATCTGCCTCTTAGCCCAAGGATGTACGGACACTGTTCACGGTGTCTCAGCAGCTCAACTCAAAAAGTCAAGAAGAACGTCTGACGGTCGGTACAGACAGGTGAGGCAAGCCTGGTGTGCTGCCTTCTCATAATAATCTCACTGAGACAGCTGCCCCCTACACATCAATAAAAAGGAAAAAAAAAAAAAAGAAAAGAAAGAAAGAAAGAAAATTGCCAGGGCACTTGACAGCTTCTTTTGTCTGTGTGGCTTTGACATGTGGACGTGCATCAGAAACTGTGCTGTTTCCAGGGAGCTTATAATTCATCTGCATTCTGTTTGGGAGGAAATAATGTGTATCATTTTGAGAGTGTGCATAATAATGCATCCTGCAGCAGAGATATGTTCAAGATAAACATATTAGTCACCTTTTTAATGACACAGTCAGATGTGACTCCATCTATCAGCCTTCCATTTGTTGCCTCTTCTCCCTGCAGTAGCCTCTCCAGACGGGGCCTTCACCACCTTGAGATCTGAATTGTGCTTTGAATGTGCACGTTTGTATGTGTGTAACTGAGCAAGGGAGAGAGAAATAAATGGGTATGTGCACAGGAGAGAAGTGTCAGTGTGAGTGTGTCTGGCTGTCTGGGTGGGTTTGCCAGTGAAGCTGCAAAATCATTTAAATTGGGAAAGGAATGCAGGAAGGCTCACTAGTGATTCTGATCGCAGTCAAATTTCTCTGTCAGAAAATTCCCCAACCAGCAGCCTTGCAATTTCACAGTGATTGGAGAAGCGAAAAAAGTGTGAAAGAGGAGAGACTGAAAGAGAGAAGAAATAAAGAATGCAAAGGGAGGGATATAAATGCATAGAGAGGAGATAGATGGAATTCAGAGGGAGATAAAAGCAGAGAGACAGACAGACTGAAAAGAGCATGGTAATACTGTTTTCATTTTTGTTAGCAATTCAGCTATGGGAGGAGGACAGTGCTGTTAGAAGGGAGGGGTTTTTTTGGTTTTATTTTTTCTTTATAAGTCAGCTTTCCAGGAATAAGCAGCTGAACATCATTCTCATTGTCTCCCTGTAGAAAAATGTTTTCAGGGCTGCTTGAAATGAGTCTAAATTACACCAACAACTGTTCGCGTTCTCTGCGTACTCTCTCTTTCCATTGTGGGCAGAGTGACACAGATCATTTCTCACATTCATACAAATGAGACAGTTAAAGACGTGGAAGTCAAATTAATTTCCATCTCTGTAATGTGAGAGAAAAGTGGGGAGCCTATAGAAAAACACAACAACAGGGACAAGAGCTTACATATTCTTTTGGGTTTCATACCATGTGCCATGATTCCTTGCATGCTGTTGACACAAACAATGCCTCTGGATTGTGCGGGCCCAGGGGAGCGGCAGTGGGGTGCAGAGTGGAATGGTATGTTGTCCAGAGATTTGGGGTTTAAGTCCCTGTGCTGTTGCAGCCTCTCACAGCCAGACACCAACTCAGTGCGAGTTGCAGGGAAGCTGCAGTGTATAGCTGAGCTATCTGACTTCCCCGCAGAGGGAGAAGCATGTTTACCTTCAAAGCACCAATTGTTATCACCACATGTAAAGATTTGGCTTACCTCCATCTTAAAGCAACCATTCACTCAAAAATCAAAAAAACACATATTTCTTGTCTTGTAGTGCTATTTATCTATTTGTGTTTTACTTTTTTGGCTGCTGTCTTCTGTCAAATACATTGGTACACAAAATACATACAGCATATACAGCAGCATCTGGTTTAATAAAATCAAATCAAAAATCAATTTTTCAAAAATTATCCACAAACTGTGCTGTGAGCAATTTCAGGGAACGTTCTGTAAACCTGTATCTGTAATAATTGGCTAACAAACTCTGCTCACTAAGCAAATTACAGCCCAGCTTTTAAGAGCACAAAGCTTGCTTTTCCGCATACTCCGTTGTATGCAGTGATAATTTGTAGTTTATTGGTAAGAAAATTGTTCCCACATGAAACTGCTCACAAGCTCTATGGCTCATCTTTTGTAACTTTAACATGCTGACTAGAGAGACACATTGCTTTTGATGTTTTTGGATGTAGTAGTACAGTGCCCATTCGGGACATTTACCTGTTGGACTAAAGTCTGGAACAGATGCAATCGCATCCTGAAAGAAAAGTGCAGAATACACATCTTTGGTTAATTAGCCACACACCTGGCAAATTTGGAATTGATCTGATGAATTTTTGTGGCTATTGCGCAGAACAGACAGACTGACAGAGAGACAGAAAGTGTTACAATCCCAAACTGGCCCCTAACAACTTATCCATCCAGTCGTCCTCTGTTCATGCATTCGTCTTTAGTAAGGGCTGTCCCCAACCAAGTAGTCCTGGGGGGTCTGTTGAACCCTTAAACAGTAAGTCTGCAACAGGCTAACAGTGGTCCTTGAAAGAAGGGCGCATACATCAGAAGTATGGAGGAAATAATGTACAAATATACACGTTCCATCTTTGTACTTTGTCATCACTTGCACATTTGTTTTCTTCACACTATCTTTGCAGACTCAAACCAACTCATAGAAAATCACAATGCTTCTAAGGTTGCTTGACTTGTAACGAACCACAAATGCCTGTATGCACAAATAAATCAATCTAAATACATCAAATTTATCAGGATATTATATTCAAAGGGATGGTGGAAAAAAAAACAATTTTGTAAACCTGCAGCTTCTTTACTAAAAAAAAGAGGGATACGGCAAAAAAAGGTACGTGAGAAAGCAATAGCTCAAAATAATTAATGAAGTTTATCTGTCAATTTGTAAATCCTGCTTGTAAAAAAAATCTTAATAAATTGATCATAAATTACTCTTGTATCTTATTCTGTTTTAGATTATTTTTGTATTTTGTATTTAACTCTAACTACAATTTGGGAAGGGTGTCCCATATTCTTGACTTCTCCTTTATTCCCTCCCCTTTCATCAGCAGTGCTTTCCACAGCTGCAAGTTTAACTTGGTGGAGAGACACTCATTAGTGAAGTGGTAGGGGATACAGAGTGCTTTGGGATTGGGCCAAAGATTCCTCGCTTTTATAGAAGGAATTTTTGGCCCTTTGAGTGTCACAAGTGCAAATTGGTTACATTATATTGGACCGAGGTAAGTAAATATGTAACTTTATTTACATAGCAACTTTCCAGAGCAGAGCCATCACAAAGTTATTCACAAAGGCAATAAAGCATAAAACTAGCTGTAAAAGTGTATCTGCAGCCAATTTGTTTTAATATAATTTAAGCTGCCAACTGACAATATAACTACGCTTTGTGATTTAAATGAGATATATAATTGAACATCATCTGCATACAGTGACAGGAGATACCTTTAAAATGCTTAATAATCTGTCCAAAGTGGAAACATAGGGACCACGCACTGAACCCTGGGGGGCCACAAAAGTCAAACAATTCAAAAGTGTAGGTGAAGCTGCAAACTAGAACTGCAAAACATACAGCAAGGTATGAGACAAAAAACTGCAAGGCTGAGCAGCAGTTGAAAGAACACATCTCCGTTGTTAGGTCCAAACTAAGATGTGAGTTTTTGATTATTGTGGCAAGTTAACCCTTTAGGTTAGGTTCCTTTAGTTTTACAGAATGTGTTGAACATGTGAGGAGACATTGAACCCCCCTCCTAACCCCGGAGGGGAGAGGAGAGTTGGGTACCCGGATACAATATTCACAAAGTTTAGACAAATATCACAGTAATCCATACTCATAGTATCGATTCATCTAATCTATTTAATCTGCTGTGTCTCATTAAAACATTGCTTGATTTTTTTCCCCGATCTTGGTTCCTCTGTTTCTTCCTTCTCACCTGCATCTTTTCACTCTAGTTTTGGTGGTCCATATTATCTATAATTGGAGTTTGCACAGAACAAAGGTCACACTAGTTAAGTTAAGAGGACAGTGGAGGATTACTTGATGGATTCACATAACATCTGCAATCGATCTGAAGAGAAATCCAGGCCCGACACTGTACAGGACCCGTGGTCAGCCAGAATTAGCAGCTAGTGTGAGAGATTTACAAATTCAGTCTTTACCACCCTCATTAATGAACAGGCATGCTCCAGCTGTCTCATCAAACCTCACATTTATGATCCCACATTTTCACATTTTTGATTGGTGTGAGAGCTGTTGTGAGATTGGAAGCGCTGACATGGTTGAAACAAGAAGCGAGCGAGCTAATTTCAGTTACAGCAAAGTGTGCAACACCCCACTTTAATATAAGGATGTTATGAGCTTCCGAAAGCAAACAAAGACTATGCAATGCAAAATCAACTAAGTCCTGTTTTTATATTTGTATTAAAAAAGTTTTTGGGGTTTTTTTTAATATAACATTCTCTTCCTGTTTCTCCTTCCTCCTCGTTAACTTTTTTCTATCCCTCTTCCACAGTACTCTCACCTTCCTTCCCTTTCACCTATAGGTGTCCTTCTGTCCACTGTATTATGAAGAATTGATCATCTGGGCTGAAACAGTGTGACCACCTCACAAAATAGCATGCTGCTTGTTTCTCCTCTCACACTCTCTCCTTTATTAGTTCCTCTCTTACCTCCTTCCGTCATTCCTCATACAGCTCATACCATTATATCCCTCTGTGCAACTCTGTCCTCCTTCATTTCTCTTGCTACTGGGCAAAAACCAGCAGTAATCAATATCATCATCTGAGTAATTGTCAGAGTAACCATCAGAGTAAATCAGCATTTTGCCCCTGCAACGCAAATTCCAAATTAAAAATGTGTGTGTGTCTGTGTGTGTGTCTGTGTGCGTGTGTCAGTGTGCGTATGTATATGTATGCGTGCATTAGCAGAGTTTTAAACTCTGGCTTTGTCAGTGCACACCCACAAAATGTCTCTGCTACTAGTTTATCTCATTGTTTGAACAGTGCTGCTTTAATTAGGACAGGCTTGTCTATGTGTCTCTGTGTGTGCGTGTGTGTGTTTGCGTGTATGTGTGAATGCGCGTGCATATTACCATAGTGCCCCCATGTGGAGATCTCCAGAAGGGCACATTCAAAATCCTTATTTCTCAACGCACACCCATGCACACACAGACACACACTCAAACACACTCCAATGACACGGTGTTATATTTGGAAACACAATTTCATGGTATCAGTACTGGCTAGCTATTCCATTTAGATAGCAGCCCATCTATAAGTGTGTGTGTAGGTGCATGTGTGTGCTTATGCTTGTGTGTCCGTATGTATGCATCTGTTTGAGTGTCTGTGAGGGCACGGGCTGCCTGCATGTTTCACACAGATGAGTCCTTTTCCAACTTTCTCATTAATTATGTTGATTAAAAATGTGAAAATTAATTAAAAAGTCATGGAAATGATCTCACAGCAGATGATCAGCGAAAACATCAAAATGATTCAGAGCCCTGTCTCCTTCCCTCCATCCCGCCCTAACACACACAAGTCTCCATTTCTTCCTGTCGTTCCCTGTCGCACTTCAGAGGAGTCCTTTATTGCCACGCAACACTAAATTATCTGCATCCATCTCTCACACACTCTTTGGGTCCATTTCTTCCTTTAAGACTCACATACACACACTTTATGACATGATGAGATTTGTTTTTACATCCATAAAAAAGAAAAAAAACGCAGACATCAGAGGCAGAAGCAAAATAACATTCACGAACAGCCACCCTTGCTACTATTTTTTTATTCAATCTCTCAACTCATTCTCGACATGTTAATGAGCCTGACAAGACAGCAGACGCATCAGCAGTAACACCAGACAATGGCAACCTTACAGTCTCACTTTCTCGCCAATCTCTCACCGTCAAAATCTGTCTCTTGTTCCCAGTCTGCTCTTCTTCAGCGACAAGAATAAACAGGCTCAGCAAAGTGTAATCTCTTTCTTTTATTAGCAACAGCAGACACAGAAACAATGAATTTAGCCTCACTCCCTCCTCTCCCGTCGGCCCTCCCCTCTCCTCTTCTCCTCATCAGCTTTAATGAACCACAAATCTCATCAGGCATCTTTTTCATCTGCGCTGCCATCACTACTTCCTGCACTTTAGGCCTGACAAACTACCCATAACATGTCTGCCTCTGCTCTTTACCGTTCACTAGGAAGCCTGTAAGACACTGAAATTTAGCTGCATAAAATGTAATGCATATAGATTTTCCAAAAATATATTGTTTTGGCTCCAACACTCAAGCTAACATTATGCAGTATTTGGTAATGAGTTTTCAGTGTCAGTAAAGTTAGCTCCCACGCTTTGGTTTTCTCTCAGTGAATCACTGCCAGGCAGTCATTTAAAAGTTCAGAATCTCCTGGTGGTGATGTTAAAAGAGCAGTTTAAAATTTGCCAATTTTGCAATTTGGAATGTCAAACTGTAAGTAATTTTTGTGATGCTTACTGAAAAATGTCTTGTATGGTTGATATAGTGCCGTACTGAGCAGAGCTGAGCCGTACTGCTTGGTGGAAACATGGTCATGGAAGCCACAGGCCCCAGTTGTCACACAAACTAAAAGCGACAACATTCATCCTCAGCCCAAACATTTGGGAAAAAGACAACATTCAATACCAAAGATAAGGAACGACACAAGCTTGAGACAACTCGTGGCGAGTAAAAACGTCCAGTCGATGTCAGTTGACGCGGAACTCACAATGTTTAAGTAACTTGTGAATGTGACTTTTTATCGAAATATATCTTATGTGCGGGATGATGTAGATGTTTTCTTGCTACTGTGGTCTTTCTAAAACTGAGCTAAGCAAGCTGTAAAGTAAACTACATGCAGATGCTACACGTGACAGCAGCGTTGCTCTGTTGCAGTATTGTGGTCGAATTTTGCACTAGAAGTTATCTTTGTAAGGATTTTAAAGTTCACCATATATTTTGAGGACGTTGCATTGTTTACTCTGCATGTCTAAATATACAAAACCTAGAAGAGTGTCTCTGGGAAGGGAGGAATGAAACACTGCCCCCTGACCGCTGTCTGATATATATATGCAGCTGTTGGATGACAGAGGTGGGAGCACAGCTGAGGGTTTTGTAAAGTTTTCTAACCTGCTTCTCTCTGTGTCTGTGCAAACATGCTCTTTGTAAAAAACCTAGCTTCATTCCTTAAGTGAAACCTAGACATCTGCGATTCTATGTCTGCTGCACGCATCAACATCCTGTAGAAACCATTACAAGAGGGAGACTTTCTGAAGCATGTAAATTAAATCCTACACGTACAAAAGACGTCTCGTGACCGTGAGACCGAGCCAATCCATTGATCATATGCGGAATCAGCCCTCCCTACAGGCAGAGTGGAACCACCTCTCTCCACAGAGCCACCAGGACTTGGCTTGGCCCCGTCTGAAGGAGGACGTGTGAGGAAGAAATTATGAATTCTAAAAAGGGGCCTCATGAAGTACAATATGTTGCACACCATCAAACATCCAGGCAACGCTGAAAGCATCCAAAGATGAGAACACATCAAATTCTGTATCGTCTATTTATTACTATTGTATGCACTAAACATCGTTTCGTAACCTTATGGTAGCCATATATCTGGGGGTTTTTAGAACATTTGTAAACAGTGCTGTTGAAGAAAACTTTAATTGTTCTGCTTCAGTTACATTCCAGTGTCATTTCAAACACATTCATTTCCAGCGTCAAATTTGAGCTTTATTCAAGTTTCAATTCAGTTGTGTGTAGATCATTTTGTTCATTTTAGGCTTTTTTGTTTTCACACAGTGATATCACAGTTATATTTTTTTTTCTTGCTTTAGCTATCAGGGCTTCTTTGACTCTTTAATTTAATGCCAAGAGCGTTCGCTCCCTTTTATTTAATGCTTTGAATACTTGTCCTGATACAGAATACCAATAAGACCTTTTGTGGTCTGCATGTGTGCCAGCGTGTGAATATTTCTATTCTTCATTAATGATTATCATGCTGTCTACTTTCTCCTCGTGGGAGTGGGACTCTTCACCCCTCTCCCTCCTGCCGACTTGGGAGGGGCCGGGCTGGGAGCAGCAGGGGCAGGGCTGGGAGCAGGCTGGGTCTTCGACTGAGGGATCTCAATGGGGAGCTTGGGAGGGATGATTGTTTTAGGGGTCAGAGTTGGCTTTGCCTCGGGGATTTTCTCTCCCTGGCGGTATACACTGACCTGGAGAGGAAGAGAGACAGAGTGAGACATAATATTATGCTGGAAATATATTTTCCGCACGCGTATGTAAAGAACTGCACATGCCCTGAAGACTATGCAAAGCATGTAAACACATGGTTTATCTCTAGTCTTGAGTGAAGGGTTTATAGTAAAACAGTTAACTCGTGGTCTCACAAAGGTATAATATCAGCTTCGGCCTCGGATGTCACAGCTCAAAGAAAATCCTGTAATTTCCGATCACACTCACCACTATATCCACAGACTCCCCTCCATATTTGTTCTGGACAATCATGGTGTATCTGCCAGAATCGTCCATGGAAACACCTTTGATGGTCAAACTGGCAAACCTTCCTTGGTCCAGGGAGACCACGTACTGAAACGGGAAATCAAAGGTTAGAGGACGAGAGAGGCAGCACAGGAACGTTTACAGGGGCTGATATTTAAAACAGATTTCACTCAAAGCTTGGATTCATCTTTTCTAGTCAGAGCAGCGGCTTGAGCTGTGTTTATCACCTCCCCTTAGCAAAAACTGAGCGCTGCAAGGCTGGCGTAATGGACACAAGGGCTAATAATTTATTCCAATCTATTCTATTCCGCCAAGCCCTGCTGGCTCAACAAAAATATCATGGAAATAAGCATTAAAAACACATTCCTCCTCTTGATGCTAAAACATAACTAAATAAATAAATAAATAAATTGAAATATTGATGTTTAAAACCTTCAAAGTTAAAGTGCTCTTGTGACAATGTTCTTCAGACATTTGAGACAATGTGGAGTATTTTTTGTAATATGTGAGTGGTGCTGGAGGGCAGGCAGTATTTTAATTTCCCTCGCTCATAACTGCCCACTCATTTTAAAGTTCTGGACATGTTTGTGGAGTGGTACTCGTAGACAACTAATTGTATTCCTATTAAGCGTGACGCTTGCCTTTAGTTTTGAGAATTTAAAAGCACCAGATTTGCAACTGATCTGGGTCACGTCTAATTAACATGTTACATGGTGTAGGATCATTCCATTTATGTGTTTGACTGCTGTGGGTTGGTAGTTCCCCCACATGTAGTTTCTAACAATACAGCCGAGAAAATTTCATATGATCACTGACAAAATGCAAGAAAATTGTTGGTGTCTGGTATTCACCAGCTGCTCCAACTTCTGCCTGCACAGTTTTGCAGCAAAACCTATTTATACCCTGAATTCAGTGCAGTATTTTCCAGGTCTGAATTCATATTTCTGTTTATTTCTCTATTAATATCCTCAGTAGCCTCTGTGGCAACTACGCAGGGGAGACACACTCCTGAGGTTTGGAAAACACATCGCCAAGGACGTCAGTTGTTGTTTTCAACAGATTAATCGCAGGTGAGGGAATTAATAAAGAGGAGGGCAAACTTCAACACAAATTCCACCTGGACCAGGGATTCTCAAACTTAAATCTTCAAAGCTGCGAGAAGCCACAGGATGCAGATGCTGTAGACTGGTTGGCAAATAGGTCAATGAGTTATGAGAGGTAAATTTCTTACTTTACAAATCCAGGGGCTGCTGATAATTCTGATTTCTGATTTGCTGAAATCGCCAACAAAGGCAGGCGGAGGCCCTTCATTTCTACAAGTGAAGGCTTTCAGCAGTGCATGATGTAGGAAATAAGAGCAATAAACGTAAATATAATCACTTACAATGAAAAGAAGCTGAGCTGTAACATTAGCTTGGTTAGCTTGCGTCTCATCAGTGAACAGATGCACGCTCCCTTCAGTGCGGGAGAAAATAAACTACTCACAACTTAGTGTATAGATTATCTTGAGTAACTGAGTCAAGATTTATGAAAAACATGTTTCTGATGCTTTCAGCAGCAGGAGCAACTGTTGCACTCAAAGTAAGAGGAAAATGTGAGCTTTTGATTTTTGGCTGAACTGTTCCTTTAAAAGTAAAACTTTCTCATGCTGTCAAGAAATTTATACAACATTAAAACTCCTTTTGTAATCACCGCATGTAACAATTGATAGTACAAAGAGATATTAGTAATGATTGTTGTTGTATCAGCATATCACAATGGTTAACAGGAACAAACTGTTGCGAACTTAATTAACAAGGTCATGAATCATGAGAAAAGAGACGCTAAGGTGGAACACATCTCCATAGGTTAGCAGAACATGGCCATGTTTATTTGTGAGTGTAGTTGATCATTTACCTGATCGTCAGGTTCCACCTCATTGACACCCCTCAGCCAAGACACCTGAGGCTTGGGGTCTCCACACACTGTACATGTTAAACTCAGGGTCTGTGGCAGGAACAAACAATGACGCATATGTTCAAATGTACGGAAGCTTAAATCACAGTCACACATTCAAACACTTACCTTCTTTTCCATGATGGTGACGACATCGGGTAGTCCTCCCACCACTTTACCACGATCTGAAACATATTATCATGCATATTACCAGCCTCTAAACGTCCTATATCTTTACACTGTTTTAGAGATTATGTTTGAGATGAACAAAGAAACAAGAAAACCAGAGGGATGAACTCACTTTTCTCAGCATAGGCCTCGGCCCTGAGACACGTAGAGAAAAGAAAGTTGAAAGAGGTTTCTATCGCTCGCTCACACTGTAAACTACCAGTACTAGTACACTTATCATATGCCGAATCAGTGGCAGCACTGTACCCTAAAATGTGCCCCTCGGTGTTGCGGTGTCTTTGAAAATCATGAATAATAAATTCAGAGAGTAGGAAACTACTCTGCGGAAACTGTAGCATAGCCAAGTCAGTGTTTACTACCGAATCATGAATAATAAATTCAGAGAGTAGGAAATGTAGCCCTCTGCGGAAACTGTAGCATAGCCAAGTCAGTGTTTACTACCTGACTGTGGCTCTGGCTCAGTAGCAGTGGTCAGATGGTCTGCCACAAGGCATTCTGGGTTTACAGCCAAACCCCATTACACTGTAGTTTACTCTGGGACTTAACAGAGTTTTTTCTGCAGGAAAAAATGATATTGCATAGTAAGAGTGGGTGAGGGCTGTCAGGGCCGGAGGTCAGCCGCAGGACCAAAGGGCCAAGGGACCCCGGATCTCCTCTTTGCATGTTGATGCTACCTATACTGGACCCCATCAGAAAGCGGGGCTAAGTGTTTGCAGTTGTTTCTACATGGATAAATAATGTGAATTTCTGTAGACGATATGAATAAAAAGTTTCCTGGGCTGTCGTTACAAATTACTTTGAGCTGCCAGATATCAAACTTGCATCGATTAAGTAGTGTAGGGTCAATTGTGAAGGAAACAGGGAATAAACTAAATGAAAATATAGGCTTAAAGCCTGAGTCTCCCGCTCCTTCTCAATCCAGCCAGTCAAGACAGATGGTGTTCCATCTAGACCCCATGTCTGCTGCCGAAAGGCAATTTTTTTCTCTGATTATGGGGGAATGATGTGTCTCTGTATATTAAGGAGTACTGTGTACTGCTATTTTACATTGAACTTGTCATG
>KV751315.1:4633827-4658531 GCA_001698575.1 Mola mola
ACTTCAGTTTCTGGAATTCAGCGTAGGCCTTCTCATATGCTGTAAAAGACAACAGCATAATTCAAAAAGTCTGTTTGCAGCACTAATTGTCTCTTTACTCTACTGGAAATCTACCTTTGAGTATAAAAACCACTCAACTCTGTCTTTAATGTTCCGCAGCAGTGTTCTGCTTTAATAAATGTCACCTAAACTAACACTTTGTGGGGGAAATATAAATACACCACCAGGGGAATCGTGCAACATGCAAGCAGCGCACAAATATTTGGAACTTTCTGAATTACAGTGAGCATAGTGGAAGGGAATCTCATAAGGAGTACTTTGAGAAGTTGTTTGGGACTTCTTTGAGGACACTGGGACACATTTTCTGCATGAAAACCTTTGCCCAGTGGGATCCGCTGCAACCAAGATGAATCCAAGATGCATCTTTGTGTGAAAAAACAAACTTCATATAGCCTGTTTTAAGCCAGCGGAGATATGTTTGACACTTAAATGGTGATCATGTTGCTTCCGTCCATTTTTTTTTTTAACTGTATTATCGATAAACAGTGAAACAGAGTTTGAAAATGACAGAGAGAGCTGTTACTGACCTTCACCACTGAGCTCCAGTATCCGTTTATGTGAGTTTTCAGGGTCAGTGATCACAATGGAGTACATTCCTTGATCCCGCTCCGTTGGCTCAATCACCTGTGAATCACTCAATCACTCATTTCTACTTCTGTGCCTTTAATTAACAAAGAATAATCATTTACCGGCCATTTGCATTAGCTTTCTGACAGAGAGCTTATTAATGATGGTTTTTATTCATTACCCATCCACTTTAAAGGTGAGCTGATCTACTTCATTGCCCCACAGAGGCAGCACACCTATTGCCTCTGCCCGAGGGGCTTCATCATCATAAAATGACCCCTGCATGATCCATATAAGAGGCAAATATTGTATATTGTTCAGGAGATGAGAATACCTCCATTGTGGCCATAGACGGGGTTCCTCCAATCCGAATCTTGTCGCTGTGGGAGAGTCTAGCTTCACTGAGGAAAGAGAGGACAGGTTAGTGTGCATCTGTGGGTGAGCTGGTGGATTTTTCTCTCTCTCAGACACACACACACACACACACACACACACACACATGTACAGAAAAGAAGAAAAGAGATCAAATGTTATCTATAAATGTTGTTCTTTGTGTAGCTGATTGTCAGTTGTAACAGCGTCGCCACCTCTCTCTGTTTCTTTCTTTCGGTCCACTCTCCCCTAACCCTCGCTCCATCCTCCCTCCCTCTGTGCTTCATAATCTCGAGGGGAGGACAGAGCGTTGCTAAGTGCGGGAAAACCTGGCCTCGTGATAGGAAAAGAGTGAGAAAATGAATGGCGGGGGTGTTATTTTTGTCACAAAACAGGGCAATTTTATTTTAATCAACAGGATAATAAAAACACTTTCCAACTGCCATCACAAGTTTTATTATGTGGCTTATTGTTTTTGCCACTCCTCGTAGTTTAAATTGAGGACAAAAAAAAAAACATAATACTATGTTTGCGTTAGAAATGTTTATAGGCAGACTTAAAAGAAAATTTCTTTATGCCACTTAGTTGTAATAGCAGCAGTTTTTGTTGGTGGTGGTGTTGTGGTTGTAGCAGTAGGAGTTATTAATTTTAATTTCTTACCCATGACACCAGGTGATGTTCATCTCAGAGGTGTAATACTTCATGTGGCACTGCAGCTGAATGCCTGTTGCTGTGCAGTTAATCACCAGCTCTCCTGCACTGGCCCCTGCAGAAAGTAGGGAGGTGATACAGGTTGTGGAGGGCACATTTGAAATCAGAACATATACATAATATTTTATTATTTTATATTTGCTGCTGGGTAGCCTGGGCTCTGACTGCTGTATTCTTTTCCCCAGAACTAATCAAACAAAATTAAACTTTCATCTGCAGCCATGTCTAAATGAGGTATCCTTTTCATGTTTTCTTTGTCCAGCATGAGGAGCAGAATTGTACTAATGAAGGAGAGTGCAGACTGCCCGCATGTTGCAACTTCAAACACCAGAAGCTTGTTTTTAAAGCTCCTATCCCCTTTTTTTTTTGTATAGTACCGCATGACTGCGTGGCACAATATTGACTGCACATTACAAGTGTACAAGAGTGTCATCCACCTGGTCACATCGCCATGGTTTCCCATTATCACAGTGATAAACCCTCTTCTCCTCTGCAAACCACCGCTGTAACATTCGCTGCAGAGCTGTCAAGTGACTGTCTCTCAAAATAGGAGTAAGATTCTCCTCCACACTGTCACTGTGGCAGCACGGTGGAATTTTAAAGCGATTTCACCACATGATGGCATGATGACCAAATGCTTCCAGCATGACAACTTCTGTCCCATGCTGATAAGTGTGTGTGTGTGTGTGTGTGTGTGTGTGCAGCAGTGGGAATTTAAAACAGAAATGCATCAGTCTGGCAATGGATCTAAATCTGTGTCATGTGCAGTTTGATTGTGCCATGTTAAATTTAATTCATGAGTGCTTGATTTTGTCAGTGGGTAGAGATGCTTGAGTCACCACGAGCTTATTTATTTATAAATCCCTTTTAAGAACAACCAAAGTTGACCAAAGAGCTGTAGAGTAAATAAAATATTTATAAAGTTTAGTAGCCAACTGTATTTGATTGATGTATGGATTAGGGGGCGGGTGTGGATGAACTGTATGTATAAACAAATTTCAATTGGGTTTGAGGGTTAACACTCTAGAGTCAGGGTTACAATTAGGTTTTGGGTTAGGGATAGATGAAGGACCGGAGTTGGGTTCTTACTGGTGATGGTTCGGGGCTCTGCGGTGCATTGTTCTCACAGAGGTAGAGATACCAATGTGTGTGTGTGTGAGAGAGAGAGTGTGTGTGCAAAGCAGATACCCACCTGCGAGTTGTGTGATCTTATTGATGGCGTCGTCAAACACTGGAAGAAAGGCAGAGAGACATGGGGTCAAAGGAAGAGCCAAGAGTCACAATGCTGCCCTCTGGTGGCCACCCACAGCTCCCAGTAAGTAAGAGTTTAAGTTAAACATTGAGCAGTGTGGGCATTTGCTGTTCCCTGGTCACAGAGCTCAGTATTCTGGGATTCACTATCCCTGTTGCATTTATTATGCAATTAACTGAATATTTCTGTTCTGCCGTGCTTAAAAAAAGTGATACGAAAGGAAGGAAAATGAAGGGCTGTACCTACCAGCTAATCTTGCCCTTCAGGTTTGATTAAGTGCTTACTAACCTCTATTACAGAGGGGATAAATGATGATCTGACAAGGGACTGTAAAGCACAGATATGCCATCAAAATTCCTACAAGTTCAGGCAACAGAGTAGCAGCTTAAGTTTGTTTCACACTAACTTTCAGAGGAACATTAAAATGGATTTTCTCAGGATCAAATACAGCCAGCAGGTTGAGCGAGCTCTCACGTGATAAGAACCTTTTTTACACAGCAGTCAGAAAAACAAGGCTGGGGTTAGAGGATTTGTTAAAAATTTATGGATTTACCATGTTCGGATACAGGATATGTGTTTGGATCCTTTTCGCCAGCTTTTTAATATGCATCAAGCTTTTTGTGGGTGTAAACCTTTCAATGGCTATTTTAACTGTAGACTCTTATCTGTTCCTACTCAGTGAGACAGCCAATCAACCTGTAATGCAGTGAACTACTCAATTTATCTGATAAATGAATGTTTACCTTGTCCTGAGATGTCGATTTGGCTCATGTCTTTTCCTCTGTCGTCGCTGATGGTCGCCTTATAAATCCCTGTGGTCTTCAGTGAAAACTAGAGGAGAAACAAACCGGTGGAATAGATGGAATACAGATTGTTTTGCTTTTAATGCTGAACTCAGAACAAGGCCTGTTGTTTTTGTCTTTGCGGTGTCCTTGTTTTTCGGTCATCAGAGAAACGCTAAACTGTTTAGCTAATCAAATCTCACATCCATTACTTGAGTTACCACCACTTGACCACTACACTAACTCCTGGTGTGTTCTGTATAGCCATGCTTAGGAATAATATCATTCCCTCTGCAAAGGAGGTTATGTTTTTTGCGTGTGTGACTATTTTTTTTTTTTTTTTTTTTTTTTTTTTTTTTTTTTTTTTTTTTTTTTTTTTTTTTTTTTTTTGTTAGTCAGCAGGGGTACACAAAAACTAAACTAGATAGATTTCAATAAAACTAGGTGGAAGGATGGGGAACAGGCCAAGGAAGAACCTATTCACTTTAATGACTATCTGGATTAAAGGGAAGATCCAGGAATTTTTACTTAAGGGGATTATAAACACTACCAATTTGGTATTACCAGTTTAATTGGCAGTTTACAGACTCCGGATCCCAGGTCAGGCTTCACATCAGGGATGATCTCAGTGTCTTCTTTAAACCAGTGGAACTCTGATTCCTTCTTCAAGTTAGCAACCTGCACCAGAAACGCAGTACTAGTATTAAAATATTGGACACAATTCTCATTAACAAGCTTTTTTGTTTTCAATTGACAGCTCCTTTAAAGCAGATATAGCACAAATTCAGGGAGGCAAAAAGTTCCTCAATCCGCCTCTGAAAGTCATTTATCGGTCTCAGGTTTAGATGTGCAGCGCCTCATCTTTTCATCACAAGCAGGGCCATTTAACCCTCCAAGTGTAACAGATCCATTAGAGATGTGCTGCGGTTAAAGTCACCGATATAAATTCACTTCACTTCCACCTTATACAAACCTGTTTAGCATTGCCATTAATTCTGCACACCACAGATTTCACAACTCATTACAAGATGCAAATATAATAAGCCGGTGGTGTGCGTAAAGTTCAGCTCAATGTGGTGCTTCATTACGACAGAGAGACGCCTCAGGTAACCCTAACCCAACCTCATCTCATGGATAAAATGTTTACTCTTTCCTTCAAGAGTAACAGTGGTTTAAAGAACATACACAGCCTACTTCTAAAAAATGTTTGATGCCTGTAGAGACATTGACGCCTTCTGTGTCCAATCACTCATCACGTTCACATTCCACTTAATGCATTGCATATGCCTCTTCTGCATTACTCAACATCACTAAACAGATGTCAGCTTCAGATTGTCTTGAGATTTTAATTACATCCTGTGCGCTAGCAAAGCTCCGGCGTAATCCTTACGGTGTAATTCTGCTTATTTTCTATCTGGAAATGATCATTACACCATCCTGCACTCACAGAACAGCAGAACAGTTAATCAGATATTCAGTCCCGGTTCATTTAGAGTGTAAATATTCGCTGGTGATGGAGTTTAGCTGTGTTTACCTTGCAGACCAGAGTGACGGAGCAGTCGTCTCCAACCTGAAGTGACAGGAACTGGCTGAAGTGGGGTCCTGCGGTGGTTAGAGGCAGAAGGGAAAGGCCGGGGGAAGGTAAGCAAGAAATAAATTACTTGTGGACCTTGAGTGTATGAGCTCTATTAACTGCCTTATGCCTTAGTTAATTTAAAATTTCCTCATGCGCCTGCAGTCACTCCTCCATACATGTCCAAACTCAGGGCTTATATTTTCCATTTAGCCATATTTAGACTTGAGTCCATTTTGTGTTTTTGGGCTCGCAGCTTCCTTTTTTTTCCTGTACACAGTCCCTGATTAGATTAGTTGTTTCCCAGGCAACATAGTGGTGCCCCGGTCTCAGGCAAAGTCGGGTGAAGCACACACAAGCTGTAAAGCGGATGATGTTTTGTGTCTCTTACCCTCCTTGACTCTGACGTACTCCCTCCTCTGGTAGTCAGCCTCAGCCAGCGCTGCCTTGAAAACTGCGTGCATGTACAGAAACGCATAAAAAGTGAATAATTAAAAGATTAAAGCACTGCCAGGAGCTGCTATAGATTCTTTCAGCGTATTAGCTCGCTAATGGTCCCCTGTATGAGAGTGGAATCGCAATTTATGAGAAAAATAATAATCCATAATGTAGTCTCTTACAGTAGAGCCTAACGGGCACTCATGCACAAGCACATGGAATGCTACACATGTGCTGTGAGAGCTCAGACCGGGCCTCTCTTACCATCCCCAATCAGAACCAGGGAGCTCTGTGCTTTGCCTCCTCCATCGGTGATCTGGCAGGTATATGTCCCCTCATTCTCCTCAGTGAAATGGTCCATGATGAACTCAATGATGCCTGTAGAGACGTCATGACCCATCTTGTCGGGCTGCAGAAAAATAGATTTGTAGAATGGACCTCATGCACTCAAAGATAGACTTTGTGAATAAGGTTGCTTTTTTTCCTCCTTCTTTTACTGTGATTGTGCGGCTTTAATGTGGCAACATGCAGCTGCCTGAATCACGGCACATCATTTTCCAGCTCAAAGCCAGCAGGTAATTTCCAGCATATCTCTTACATCAGCTCCAGACAGCTCCTTGTTGTTGGCAAAGAATTTGTAGGTGACATTGGGAGATATTTCTTCAGCCTGCAGCCAGAACTTCATTCTGCCTCTCTCCAGAATCTTATAGGCCAGCTCTGACTTCAGTGGGATGACTAGAGGAGAGAAGCAACATGATTGTTTACTCACAACTTAACCAAATTGTTGGTGAGAGAGGAGCAGAGGCAAAAGAACAGGAGAAATGAATGGTGGCTAGGCAGCTGATGCAAAAGCAGGTAAGATTTTTTTTTTCTTTTTTTCTTAATCAAATAAAAAGAAATGAGGTGAAATGTGCTCAAAAGAAAAAAGAAATCTGAAAAGTTCAAAGCAAAGTCAGAACAAAGCAAAGAGATTTGCAAAGAGAAAGGGAGAACCCGAAAAAAAAAGGGGGTGCGGAGAGACAGATTAAAGAGGGAAAAGTGAAGGAGAGGAAGGATTAAAATGGACAAAGAGAGAGAGATTATGAGCGATGAAAGGAGACAGCCAGAGGTACCTACTTGGATGTCTGATCTCATAGCTGAGTTCCAGCATCTTTGCCAACTCTGAAATGTGAAGAGACAACTTATTCATCTTTGCGCCGCCGTTGGCACAAATAAGCCACTAGCGTGCGACATGTTGTCGAACAGATGTCATTTGATCATTCACTTTGACAGGGGGCCTCAAAAAGTCATCGTGTTAAAGAGGATGAGTCAGAAAAATGCACAAACACTTGTACAACAATGGGGAAGGTCTACTCTGGGATTACTCTAAAATATGCATTAAGTAAATGAAACGATCCAAATTCCTGAATACCTGTGATCTAAGTGAAAATATATGACATCTTTTAAACTACTTTGGAAATATTTTTTTTGTAAGTAAGCCTGAAAAAAACTGTTGGCCCAATGGGAAGCAATCAGTGTAAAGTGCAGTGAATAACTGAATATTATAGCCCAGTAGCATTGTGGTGCAACAGCAGGAAAAATATTTTGAAAGATTTTAGAAGGCACACACTGCCTCAAGCTCTGGGAAAACTCTGCGAGCACCGAGCTCCGCTGGCACCCATCAGATGTGTAATGAAACTGTTTGTTGCCTACATGCCAGTTTGATTGTTTTTAAGCACGGCCTCTATGCTTTCATCTTCATCCCACACGGTGCCTCAGTTCTTCAATGCATAGTTTCCTTTGGAGTCTGGCCTTTGATACTTACAGATGTTCACATTTTCCTGGCCAAGGCAAAGGAGATGGTTGAATTCACTCTCTTAGCAGACGGAGTAAACAAATATTCACTCAAATTTCATTTAATTTCATGTAAATGCCCGATGACGATCACATTGGTAACAATTCACATCGCAGTACGCTGGCAGGAATAAATAGTCCTGCAGTCTGGGCTTTAAATAATTGAAGTGATTGCAGACAGAGGTTAGTATTGGACTTCTGTGTGCGTTCTCAAAGCCCGACTTTGGCTGGGTTGTAAAGATGGGCGAATGCCTACCTTCAGGAGAGATTGTATAGCTGGCTGACACTCCGTCTGTGTTCGTCACAGAAGCAGAGTACACCCCAAAGTCCTCTTTGTCCGCTTCCTTAAAGATCAGCTTAGAGCTGGGATGGCACACACAGACAGGGAGACAGGATGATGGCGCATGTATAAGATTCCAAAATGTGTTCGGACAGTGTACAACGGTTTGCACGTGCACACGTAAATCTAAGTGTGTCTTACACGTTGCCTTCAGTCTTAATCACAATTCTTTTGGATAAGTCCGTGATTTCTTCGTAGTCTTTCTTCCACACAAACTGAGACCCCTCGTTCATTTGGCAGGACTCAAACGACAGAACGATGTCACCGGACTTCTTATCCACAACACAGGACACCTCTTGGGAGCCTTAGTAACAACAAAGACAATCAGTTTTAAACTGTACAGAGAGAACATACTGATGACGATGCTACTAATGTGAATAATCTCTGTTCGACCTTTCACAGCCTCAGCGGTCATGGGGTCAGAGGGCATGGAGGCCAAACCCACTCCTGCAGCATTGACGCCACGCACCCGGAACTCGTAGCTGGTGCCCTCCTCTAGACCCGTTACCTAGGAACCACACAAGGACGTTTCCAGAACATCAGAAACTGTTGCAGGTGGTTCAGGGTTTGACAATATTTGACATGAGAGTTACTGCAGCTGATACCTTTTTTTCTTTTTTTTTGGAATCTGCTCTCCAAAGCATTTTGTTAGACCCCCTAAATATTATTTGCATTTGACAGTGACCAGATACAACATACTGCACGAGATAAGTCACCTGCTGATACTTTCAATGCCAAAACCATGCCACTCTATTTACTTTCTTGGCTGATTATTTAATCCACTAGGTGTCAGTATCACACAGTTTATTATAAGGTGAACCACTGAACTGCAAAGTAGGGCGACCCAAGAAGCTGGATCACAGGTCTGGATTGTAATATAAGGAAGTTTGCAAACAAGAACAAACTAAACAGGAACTATTTTTTATTGAATTATACTTTTCAGTGTTAAGCAGCACTGGCGGCTGCAGCCTCAGTCGAACAAGAATATTGAAGTACGTTAAAATGTCCTCACCTTGAAGAAGCGGTGATTAACAGCCGTGTCATTGGATGTGATCCACTCGGAGGAGCCCTTCTTTGCATACTCAATGTGATAGCCTGTGACTGGCTCAGAACCAGTGTACAGAGGCTTCTTCCACTCCACCACCGACGAATGGTCTCGCACTTCAGTTAAGGTCAGGTCATAGGCAGGACCTAAAAGACACATTTGGTCGACATGATGAGTAATGTAGCATAACCTAATGTCAAAGTTTGCTCGTCAGAAACATTTACTGACCAGGCTCCGGCATAGTCCAGGCCTCACAGGTGAAGTCGGCTGAATGTTCGGAAGCTGGTCCAAGACCAGCCAAGTTGGCTGCATACACCTGAAACTGATATACTGCTCCCTCTGTCAAGCCCTCCACCTGTCAAACATTTTTAAATGGTGTTTACCAATATGTCCATTGTCATTATCTAAAAGCAGCCGAAGAAGCCACTTTCTAAAGTCACTCAAGCCATGAAATGAGTGGCCACTTATAAAACTAGGTAACGGTAAAACAACCAGCTAAGTGCTTGTGTTGTTAAAAATCAAACAGTTTCGAAAGAAGTTTTACGATGACAACGGACATAACCGCACCTTATAAACTCTCTCTGTGACTGGTGGGATATGAACCTCCCTCCACATGGTTGTTCCGCTGCGTCTTTTGTCCACATAATACTCCTTGACCGTGGAACCTCCAGAGTGAAGAGGCTTCTTCCAGTTCAGAATCATCGAGTGCCCATCGCAGCTCAGCAACCCAATGTCATACGGAGCAGAAGGGGGAGCTAGAAAAGCAGTACTGAATTTTAATAGCTATAAATCCTATCACAATCCAAACACCATTAAAGTGATCATCACTCTCACACTGTCATCATCAATTTGAATGGACAAAGGTGTAAAACTGACAGAGGGCAGCCAAAACAGTGAGAGGTGCAGATTCCTGAGATTCATCACTAAGACCCAGCTCATTGATAGCCTGCACACGGAACACATAGGTTTCTCCTTTGGTCAGACCACTGACAACAAATCTACAGAAACAGAAGAAAAACAAACATAAGTGATCAAATAATCAAAGGCATACACATTTTTGAGCATAGCAGTGAATGTCTGTCGAGATAGAAAAAAGAAAAAAAAATACCTGGTGCTCTTGTGAGGTTTGTGATTGGCCGAGGTCCAGTTCTTGGTCCCCTTCACACACTGATCGATGTAGTAGCCAATCAGATTGTTGGGTTCCTTTGGAGGAGACCACTGGATGAGAACAGAAGTGTCTGTCACCCTTGTACCAATCACCTGACCAGGAGCAGATGGCACACCTAGAAACAAAGATGACATCAGATCATGAAAATAGTCATAAGAAACTAAATCTACTGGTCTGTGTGACACTGTAAAAAAAAAATGGACGGCGACAGACCTTTTAGTTCCTGAGTCTCGATAGGTCCAGTTGGTTCTGATGGCTCGCTGGTTCCATAGATGTTAGCTGAAAGAACTCTGAACTGATATTGTTTACCCTCTGCCAGGTCAAAGACGGCATATCGGGGAGATCGAATGGGCACCTGAGTGTTAACACGATGCCATGTACCACTTTCTATCAGACACTGCAGGGAGGGAGAGAAAGAAAGAGAAACCATACTCATACTGCATTAACTGCACGTATTTAACCAGTATTTAGAAGATTAACCTACTCAGTTCACAATGAGTTTGACCAAGTGCACACAGCCAGGTGACTTCACAAGGAAAACTGTTGCCATAACATATGAAGATCACGTAGTCCAGAGAAGTGCACGCTGATTTTTAACAAGCAGTTTCCCTTATATAAGTCTGTCACCTTTATTCAAAAATACATTTACTGTTTGGGGTTTGTTTCCTTAACAATAAAACTGAAGAGGTTAAAACGGAAATCAATTTTAGAAATCAATTCAAATTTACAAATATGTCCCTCCATGTGGTGTACATGCAAGCAGCACTGGTGACAATACCTTCTCTATGTAGTACCACATGGGAGCTTTGCTGGAATAAGCGGGAGCGTTCCACCTCAGAACGACATACATTCTGTCAGTCTCTGAGGCATCGATTCCTGTCGGAGGAGCTGGAGGCTTTCCCTCGGCTACACAAAGAAACACAGCATGCTCAGCGTGCACACGCACTGTGAGACGCATACTGTTGTCTTTCTGTCAGTGTGCTCTCCTCGTAAAGACTCACCTTCCAGTTCATCATCGTAAGACACAACATCTAGCTTTCCTCCAAGATTTTTGACTACAGAAATCTGGTCAGTGATGCAACATTATTTAACAGTCTTGTAGAATGTAAAATGTGAAACAAAAAATCTGTGGAATACGTGCATTAAAGCTAATATGCACATCTCAGAATACATAACTTGTAATCAGTAACGATCCATCCTACAACTTTATTATCATTGCACCTTGACCAATTACTTCTGCTGTGTTTGGATTAAAGCTTTAGTAATCCTTTTTTTGTTTGTTTTAATTGCTATACAATGAAGTGCTCTTGTGTCCAGACAGTAAAATTGGAAATTGAAAGTTATATTAAAAAAGAAAACAGGCATTAATTAATATGATAATGTCAAAAAGAACTTTAGATTCCCTCCAAACATACCAAAACAACAGTGGCTTTTGGCTTTTGTCAGCAACTACAGGACACATTTCCTCACGTCCTCGAGGGGGCGCAACATAAAAGGCAGAGGTGGCGTTTGCCTGTACTATTCCAGTTAAACCCACCGTGGAGCTTCTCAAACTCAGTGGGGTCCAGTGCAGCGATAGCATCAGACTTTCGGGATGGTTTGCTGATTCCGTGTGAGTTGACTGCTCTGACTCTGAAGTAGTAGGAGTGTCCTTCGAACAGCCCGGACACAGGGTATTTACAGATCTTAATGGGGTGATCATTGCATTGGGTCCAGTTGTCGGTTCCAACCTCGCACCTTCAAAAGTTGCATCAAAGAGACCGGGAAAGATCAGGAGGGTTCCAGAGACCACAGAATCACATTGACTATCCTGACACGCTGGTTAAATGGGGAAATGGGTTATAGACGAAATGATTATAGCTTCTTATACTGACTATACATTGATGGTGTAACAGATAAAAAGGAGATAACTGTGATCGCTTACATAAGATATTGGGTTTCAATTCTTTCAAGGCCAAAGTGTGTTCAGGGTTGTTCTGTTTAAATATGTGAGGTACAGGAAGCTCTGATAAAATTACAGCTGAAGATGAAGGAAGGAAAAAGAGAAAGCTTTTCTTTACAAAACCCCCCTCACATGTGTAAAAAGTCAAACTCTATGTGGCCACTTACAGTAATCAGATTGTCTTTACATTTATTCAATTATGGTATTCATATCAGTATCTCCTACTTGTCCACAAAGTATCCCAGGATTGGTCCCTCTATGGTGGTATTTGGGGGCTTCCATGACACAATGACATAGTCTCTATTGGCATCGTGGATCATGATGTCCATAGGAGCACCAGGTGCATTTGGGACGGGGGGACGAGCATCTATACAGGAAATGACACAGTGATACATTAATAATTATATTAAAACAGAATAATAGCACTCAGAGAGTGCATACCTCCACCAAGACCTAACAATCCCTCTTTTGTCTGGGATACCAGCACGCCTAAGAGTCTATGGCGTTTGAGCTTAGGTTGCCAGTTTTTCAGAGACTGTCCTGGCGCCCAGCATGCCTCACCTGCGACAGAAACAAAAGCGCTGTGTTCCGCCGTGCCTCCTTTAGTGACCATGCGGAGAGTATAGAGGCCTTCGTCATCTTTGTAGAGTTCAGGAAGGGTCAAGGTGGTGATTCCTCTGCCAATTTCAATCTTCACCCATTTAGAATCAAACAGACGTGTGTCTAGAAGTGAGAGAGAAGCTTGAATCCAGCGTCACATCCTGCATTGCTCTAAAATAAATCCTCCTTTTTGCACTTGCCATACATTTTTATATGTCATACATGAAGTGTGATCAATGTAATGAGTTTGGATATACGTCATTAACCTATTACAGTTTGCTTTAACATCACATGGCACCTTTATGTAATGGCTGCTGACACACAGAGGAAATTAAATGACTCATGGACTGGGGTTGTATCGCTTCTTTAGCCATAATTAATAAGCAATAAAAAGAATGTCCATAACGGATTGCAATTTTCCACAGCTGTGACTCTGGCTGCATGTCAACCAAATTGGGTCTGGTAGTCGCAGTGGCAGAAGCAGCATATATATTACTAGCAATTATAGTTTAATTATGCTTCTTTACAACAGTTACCATCTCTGTACCACTGTGCCTCAGGCTGCAGGTTTGCCAGGTTGGGGTTCAGGGTCATGGTAGCAGTCAGAGTGGCGGATCCTCCCTCAGTGGCAAACACCGGACCAAACGTTTCCAAAAAAGTAATGTAGATTTTAGTGTACTGGATTTCCGGGAGCATGCCAGCTGGGGGAATGCGAGAAGGGAAGAAACAGTGAATGACAGAGATTTGGGACTACCGCTGTGGGTAAATGTATGTGATTCACACACTACTGTGAAAAGAGAAAAAGCTATTTAATGTCAAATACTGTTACGGATCTTGTGATTTCTGGATATGTAAGATACTCACCTGTGAAAGGCATCCATCCGTATGGACAGGACTCCTCCTCCTCCCTGAACCCTACATGATTAAAACATATTTAGGGATACTTTAGCTGAATGTGATAGCAAATGGGTTGTTAAAAATGTAATTTACCGTTAAAGATAGAATGTGTGATGTATTTGATTGCTGTCTCCATTCCTGGTCATGAAATACTGATAGTTTGGATTTCCTGGATTGTTGAACATTGACACTCCCAGTATTTGATGACCCAGGAATAAAACCCAACTTGCAATCTTGCAAATTGCTCCTTGAAGTATGTAATGTTTACAAAATGAAGGTTTAACATTTTAAGGTGTGAACTGAAGGCGAATGTTTTTAAGGCTACGGCTTTAGAAATTTTCGTCGGTCTCTTGGAACTGAAAGCTGGAATATGACAAATCTAGAATACCCACTAATTAGCATGTTCTGATGTGACCATCAGGTACAAGAAAACCAAATAGAAGGACTTACTCTTGACCAGGATAGCAGCCTGACTTGAGGCCTGTCCATGGCTGTTAGTAGCCACAACAGTGTACTGGGCTGTATCATCAGTTGTACATCTGTAAATACCCAACGAAACACAAATTCAGCGTTCCTGAAATACACATACTCGGATTAAACAATACTCCTCTTGAAGCAGTTTACAAGCAAATCTCTTCTATACTTCATATCAAGCCTTTGGGATTTACAGTATGTGACTCATGTTTATAAGCATGAAAAATGTCTACATACCAGACGTACTGTACATAAGTTCTATTCCACTGAAGTGGAGGCCGAGGGGATATATTTTTACAAGAGCTAAGTAGTAATTTCCCACATGAATGCATTATGTTGCCAGGCAAAATCCGTGGATACATCAGCCTTCTCAGACACATTGCTTGGAGATCACAACAAAACTGGGACTTGTCTTCTTTGTGGATCAAGATGAGATCTGACAGTCAGTTGGACTTGGTTAAATTGTCTGAGCGTTTTCACAAAAATGCTTATTTGCTGCTGTAAACGCATTACCGTCCGTGTCTGTTGGGATTGGCATGCTTCCTACAAATCATATTTACTTGAGATGCTGCTGCTGTATTTGCATCCTCTAGAGAACGTACAGCCAAAATGTTTTACAATCCAAGCAAGCCCAAAGCTTCCGGCAGTCTCTGATGTAGACAATCAAGTTCTCAGATGGCGCCAACATGTGAAACTACATTTCTGGGTAAGGTGCATTTGAAAAGAAATGTAGAGATAAGAGACACAGGAGTGCCTCTTTAGCCGTCAAAGCCTCGTTTTGCTCTCACTATCATTACCTGCTGTGCATGAAATCATGAATTGAAAGGTGCAATTTGTAAAATACAAACATCATTTGGATGTACCTCCAAAAACATAACAAGCAGTATTTTACCAGTATAACCATCAACTGCTATTACTATTCTGTCTGCTATACTGTCATTTGTTTTGTTTTGTGTAATTATCTTTGGTTGCAACTATAGTAACTGTTACCTTAAATTTGCACAAAACTTTTAGCCTAATCTTCCACTCCGACAAATTTTGGAACTCAGATCTCAGATCTGGGAGTCAACATTGGCAATGGGTGAGTTCTTTTAAGATGATACCTGTCGACTTTGACAGTTGTGTAGCCTGAACTTGGTTTATAGCAGTGAAGCTAATGGCCTTATTGCTTACTGAAATCTGTCTAGGACTTCAGCATAAGTTGAGCTATGCCCAACCAAGTCTTATAGTCTGATCACAGATGGAGAGCCAAAGTGGACTATGGCATTGGGCAATTACATCTTGAGGTAAAAGCAGTGCTACAAGAAAGCTAAGGCTGGGGCTAGCATGCTGATGTCAGTGGTAATACAATATATGGACATAGCATCAAGTCTGTACTAACTGTTCTTCACAGTCTCTTCATGATGTTGTTTTTTTTCTTTTGCAGGTTTGACATTGAAATCTCGGCCATATCTTATAACTTGCACCGTTAAGCACCGACCCCAACCTCTTATTTCATCCACTCTTTATCTTTCTGTCAGTTCGCTTTCTCTATCCCTCTCCATCTCTCTATCTCATCTCAATGCTCTTCCCCCATTTTTTCAGAAACCTCATATTACAAGGGCATCATCTAACATGGGAATTTCAGTCAGTGCAGATTGCATAAGCTGGTATAGCCTCAAGAAGATTACTTTGACATTCTTTGTGAAAGTGATTACTGTGAGTTGCCACAGGGAACTGAGGGAGAGCAGAAAATGTATTCTTACTCTGGATCATCAAAACAAATCAGTGAATCCTTCAAAATAACATCAATGTTTGCTGTGTGTCTATGCAGGATGGGGATGGTGGGGTTGTACAGGAAAGCAATGATGTAACAATCTCTGACTGAGAGTTTGGGGTGGGTTTGGAATTCTACCTTTCCTGTCTCTGTCCTGTGCCTGTTTTAAGATTATGATAAGCTGCTGGTAATTTGCACTTCAAAAGAGATTTTTTTTTTCTGCTGAGGTCTTCGGGCCTATTTTTAAAAATTTGGATACTATCCCAATTCTTCAGTGTAGCACTTTTTTTTCTGCTTTAATTTCACTGCAAACACAGCACCCAAATGAATCCATTTCCCAACCTTGTGATCAGTCAGAGGGTTAATGCAAGTAATATAGGAGCAATTTTTACTGTACAAGGTGTAAAAACTGCTGGCTGATCACTATGTAAATAACAGACAGTGGCTACAAGGAGAGAGTGATGACTTCAAGAATCCGGGAGGATCGTGTAACACTGGGGTCAGCAGTGGAACAGCTGAGCTTCCTAAGCCTGGAGGGAGAATGAGTCTCACCCACCCCCATCAACTGTAACTGCACAGCCTACAAACAGATTTAGTCAGGTGACTCTGGCATTGTTACCCTTCTTTGAAATAGGTGAGACTGAGGGGGGAGATATTTTAAAAACTACTTTTGTAGCAACTTTTAATCTGTTGTTGCACTATGACAATATTGCACAAGCGTATGATTTTTTTTTTCTTAACAAACCCCACCACAACTGTAAGACATAGTCTCGGGATAAATAATAATCAAGTGTTTTGAAAATAAAAGAGCAGTGATTCCTGAATTCAAAACCCTGTAAATTATTTTTTTTTATTTATATTAAATTACTATTCAGATCAGCCTTTTCTTTGTCTTTTATTGATGCAAGACTTTAAGAGTCACTCTAATGTATCATCATGTGATCTAATATAAACTTCTATAAAGTTGAGATAGTGAAAAAATGAATATATATTAAACAAATAAATATTAAGCAAATAACCTGATATTTATTCCCCGCTATCCCCACATAATGCATCTCAGTAGTATTGCTCATTTGACCTTTTCTTCCTGTACAACATCTTCACCTTTAAACTGCATGTCCCCCCTTAAATATTTTAAGCTTTACAAAACTCTCTCCAGAGCCACAGAAGATATTATCTAACAGTTTTCATAAGCAGAGTAGTACTTCCGCTGTGACAAATAAACATTCATTTTATGAGCAAATTGGTCAAAGTGTCATTTTAATTTAAACAACCTGCTTTATGTAATAACAAATTAAAAGTCTGCTTTTCTATTACTTACTATACCTTGGAATTTCAAGAGAATGGATTCCACCGTTAGCTTCAACCAGGTACCTTCCAGAGGACGTATCCAGGATCACATCGTCTTTAAACCTAAAACAGGAAACAATTTCAGCCCATACGCATAAAGACACGTGGGGTCATTATAGAAAGCATAATGGTTTTAAATAGTATTCAAGATTACCAAGCAAGAGGGTAAAAAAGTTTTTAGCTCTCACTCACCATTTTATGACAGGCGTGGGGAAGCCGTCAACAGTGCAGATGAGTTTGACAGAGGTTGTTTCAAACACAGTGTGGGATCTGAGCCTGACCAGGATCTGTGGTCCTCTGATCATGGGCCGCTCATACACATATTTGTCCAGCATCTTCTTCTTTACCTGCACAGGTGAACAGGAACGTCAATAAATATTAAAGCAACCTATTACCACAGCGTATCATGATCTATTTACATTAACATAAGTGCCATCCTGTCATCCAGCCACATACAGAACCTTAACAAAATTCTTACCATTTCCTGGACGTGAGCTTGAGTTCTGTGCTCATATCTTTCCTCCATCGCCTTAGAGCTGAAGACAAAAAACTGAATCAGATTAGCTGACAGATTTAGGATAGCAACGTTTTCGTGAAAGGAATTGAGCTAAGTCTTAAAATAGATTTGTAATTTTTTAACATGTACCAACATAAAAACATAAGGGGAAAAAAACCAAAAAAGTATAAGGTGTATATAATGAAAAGAAAACCAAAGGCTTCTAGCAAGCTCCCTTCAGGCCTATTCACATTTCTCTGCTGAGCTGTGCACTGAGAGGTAAAATTATTAGTAAAATCAATCATGATTGACTTTACTGATAATTTTTGAATTTAACAAGCAGTAAGGTCACATGTTTAGAAGCTGCTTCTGGGGTTATTCTGTTAGGATTGCTATTAAGATTTGTTCGTTTTCTCATGATTTTTTTTTCCTCTGACAGACATTCAAAATGTAAGAAGTTACCCCCCACCCCCCTTGTTTTTAATCCCTGATGATGATGCCAACATAATACTGAGAATGCAGGACACTTTTCAAGATGTCTCCATAGTAGGGATAAGAAACTAAAACCACCTGGTATGAGCGTGACCTAAAACAGCAGGCTATCAACACACCCATGACCCTCCTGCCACTAGAAACATTCATCAGTGGCCTCACGTGGCTGACATCAGAGGCTTGATCAGCAGCAAAGAGAAGTCTTTGTAAAAAGGTTTATCACAGTATTCACCCTACTTTTCCACATCTGTGTTGACATGGTCGTCTGAGCTTTATCCTCTGGAGGGTTTGCGTCACAGAGGGCATTGTTTTATGAGACACTGTCATTTCTTGGAGCGTTACCGTCATAGCTACAGAGTGAATATCTTTAAATCTGCTCATTAATGTCTGAGCGCAGATGAAAAACACGGTTATCAGGACTTCAGAATCTTTTCAAAAATCTTTTAATAATTTTACGTGTGTATATCCTGCCCCTCTGAATTTGTAAAAACCTCCTTTTTTTTGTTTTGCTGTTTGCAGATGATATCCCAATGCTTGCAGCAGGTATGTTTCCTGAGAGCTGAATCAGCACAGACACAAGCAGTCGTGGGAAGCTATAAACCTCTCTGTTCCACCATTGTTGTCCAGAAATCCATCAGGCCTAAAGCCGCCTCACCACGGCAACTGGAAAATAGATGGGAGGCTCTGCAGTCATGAAAGTCTGAGCAAGGGTGAAAAGCTGGCAGTGGCAGGAGAGACAGTTGGTGCAGGGACCAATGTGATATGGCTAAATAAAGGGCGCGGTGTGTTGCATATTAAGACCATATGCAATGGTTAATACACCTGTTGGTGTAGAGTAGGCATATGAAAAATCACAAACCTGATGCATTCAAGCCCTTTAACCAAGTGCTTACTAGTGGGGGAAGTTTAGGTTTCTGTCAATTTATAACTAAATTAATTGATAACTAGGCATATTCGAGAAAATCCCCAGTGTGCCAACGATAAGCAGCAGCCACGGCAATGACAGAAGCGCAGCAGGAGATACGTTGGGGCGTCATCATGAAGTTAAATAATCTGATCAATTTGCATCTTGCATTTATTATAATCTGAACTCATAGAAATGGAAATATTTCACCTGGTGGCCAATCCTGATGTAACAACAGCTGCAGATCTCATGAATATCTACTAATGTGCAAGAAACGATGAGCCAGCATCAAATAGGTTTTACAACATTGCGTTGACACAAAGGATCTGCATACGTAGTGACATGAATGATTTTATATTATCCCATATTTTCAGGAATTTAATCAAAGAGTGCGGTCTAGACCTGTGGCTCTACACTTGACGTGTCAGGGCGCCATATAAAGAGCGTAGAGTTGTTGTCTGGCCATACAGCAGTTAGGTTGCACACACAGGAGCTTCTTACTTACCTGAGTTTAAAATAATTTAAAGAAAAAAAAACAATGGAGATTGGTTGGGAAATAAGTTCACTATGAGCAGAACCACTACTATTATGTGAATAAAAAGAATTTGACACATGTCACTGATCACCTTGTTAAGGTTGTTCCACTGGTTAGCTGCTTATCCGCATGAATAAAAAAAAGATGCAAGAAATAGACAGCAGCAATGCTGTAAGTGATAAATACAAACATGAAATACAACAGCCGGAACAGATTATAACTCTGAGATCAGACAAAAACAAGCACAGACATAGAGACTACAAGCGCTGTGAAATGTTACGAATGGCTTTGTCCCGATGACGATGGAACTGCCAAAAGTTAACTGAATTAGTCATAATTTAAACTAATTTAGCTCCTATGCTGTAATAAAATTGGTTCGTTTTACTTGTCACTCTGCATCAGAATTTTTCAGTTATATGTGTTGGGAATTGACCAGAATTATTATGCCACTTACAAGTTTGGACATCATCTCTAAAGCATGAGAAAAAAAAAGTACTAAAATTGATTTTTTTTTCTCAATCTGCTCACTGGTGTGTGTGCTCTCATTTTAATTAAGTTTGCTCACACACACATCTGTGCTCTGGGTTTCAGTGTTTTAGCGTAGTGCAGGGGCATGAGAAAGCAACACGTTCCCGCTGACTTAAGTAAGATTTAGTTTAATGTCCAATAATGATTCCTTAAAAAAAGAAGCCATATTGTGAACGTTTTCAAGTTTAGCATGGATTTAGTTAGGTTAGGTTAGGTTTTTGTTAGCTTGATATTAACCAGGTTATCCTTAAACCAGTGTATGTTTTGAGATTATTTTTGCTCATTTTAGTTTACAAGGATGAATTTTGATTTTTAGCAATGAAAAAGCTGACTACTGTTAAAGCACTACTGTTAGTCTGATATATGCAGTAGCTTTACAGTGTACCTGCTGTATTCTTTAAGCAGATATTGGGTCTGTTTGTGGTGGTAATCATGGTTGTAATTCCCACGTCTGATCCACTTTGACATGGTGACACTGTAGATACTGACCTGTGGGACCAGTAACACACACACACACACACACACTGACTGGCATGATACAATAGCTCCTCACCTACAAGTCAGAACAGCAACACACTGACAGAAACACACACAAATACTAAGGTTGCCAAAACTAAAGGACTGTTAATGGGACTTCAAGAATTAGATGCTGTCTAATGAAGACAGTCATGATGGAGAGAGATTTTTTTTTTTTTTATTATGGAGCATGTGGGCCCTATAAAAACAAACACCTGCTTTTAGTAATAAAAATAGTCAACAATATATCTGTGGCTTTTGCTTTGACCCCTGCCAAAAGAATTCCCTATTGGTCTTTGGGCACCTGGAGCTGGAAACATTGTTACAGACCCAAACACACATACACACAAAGACAGCGGTCACCTTTAGGAATGACATGGTGACACTATCTTGATTTAAAGACAAAAACAACACACAGATGCACATGATCACATGCATAAACAGAAGGCATGGGTGAAGACTATTGTTGGACCAGTAATTGAAATGAACAGTGATTGAAGGGGCAGCTGTATCAGGATTTCCATTCAATTTGACAAGTTCAGTACAAGCTGGCTTATTTGTTAAGTGTTGGATGAGCATATTTTTCAAGATAAAGACAGGCAAATTAAATATTACTAAATAAAACATGTGCGTAGAGATTTCCAGTAAAAAGATGTATTTTGTGAAGTTTTAGGCCCAATTTTTTTTTTTTTTTCTTAAATTGGCCAGTATTCAACTATCGGTAATGTTTACAGTGCTTATAAAATAAAACAAAAATGTTTAAAAGGGCTTTTACTTTTACTAAATACGGCTTTCCGAATAATTTTATTTTCTCTTCTTCTAAGCTCTGTCATAAACGTACTTCACTTCATATGCCAAAGCATTTTTATTGTATCATGCACACATTTTGACACTGAAATATAGTTGTATTACATCAACCAGATCCTCAGACACCAGAAATAAAGTCAGATGAAATATAAAGCCTCTCTCCCCTCCCTCTCTCGCCCTGAATGCTACTAAGACATGTTAAGCAAATTCTTGTTTCCATATCCCTGAAACACTCAGGCTCCTCTTAACTAGACCTGTATCACCAGAGCCATATTGGACTTGTCAAGCAGCCAGTCAGTCACATAGATGACAGGAAACCTCTGACCCCTACGGTCAATAATGGCTGGCAGTGATGATGATGATGATGATGATGATGATGATGATGATGATGGAGATGGTTTAAACCATGTGGATTGAATGAATTTCACACAGAAAAGTTCTGCTGAGCCAACCTTTTCAACAGTGTCACCAAGCTGAAACACAACTGGAGTCCCAATCATTCATGGTGAGCAACTAATGTTCAATAAAAAAAAAAAAACCAACAACAGTCATCATAAAATCGATTTAGCAGACACAAAAAAATATTGTTCATAATAAGACAAGCACTAACTCAACAGCTCTCAAACAAGTGGTCGTTGCAGGCAGGCGACACTCCTCCGTAGCTGTGCTGTGCCTCTCTCCCTCTGCCAAATGACACCTGAGCCTCTGCGTCTCCAATGGTAACTCTTAAAAATTCTCAACCATAGCTGCACAAATGTGAGATCCTGCAGTTGCTATTTGGATACATTTGCTGTGTACCAATTAGTGGCCATGGTAATGCAAAGATTATTTAAATTGTAATTTTAGGTATTATCCATCTGTCCACTGAAGTAGCCGTTTCTACCAGCTTTGAATGTCCGGCGGGAGTTCGTTTGACTCATTGGGTAGGGTCTTACTATGATGAACACTTACGCTGCTAATCTACCCAGTCTCACACAAGGCAGTTATGGAGATTATCATCAGTGACAGACTCATTTATTTCAACTGAACTGCTGCACTTCCTTCAAAATTTAAATACGTCCACAGTCATCACTTTGAGTATTATAAGCTTTGTTTAGGGGCCATGCAACATCACTGAGTGCCCTCATCTGCTCTCTATTACTCCATCTCACCAAACCCACCTGTGACACAAAGGTAGATTGTAAAGCTGAGGACACAGATGGTATGTATCGTATCAGAAGGAAAAAATAAAGATTGCAGCTTTTTCTTACCCCTTGAGATTTCCCTTGCAGCGACTTAGGTTGTCAGCCTGAATCCTCCACAGGGAGTCAGCCTGAACCAAAGTACCATTCCAGCAAAACCACCAGCCGTCTCCAGCTGCCCCCCACCAGCCTGTCCCCGAGGCCTTATAAGGAGAGAGAACTGCCTATATATAACCAGTATCCTTCAAGACTCTGAAACACTTGAACCAGGCAACTATGAGATTGCCCATTAGAGTTTTCAGTGGGGGCCATGTTGCTAGTTTAATGAAGACTGCCTCAACTACTGATGCTAAACCACTGGTACTTAAACTGATACAAGGACTCTGACCATGTTATGGCCACATTTATATCAGCACCTATAAAAAACATCGCAGCCCTAACTCTTAAGCTACAGAATCATATGATATGATTTGAGAACTGTTCAAATTATTAAATTTGAATTTTTTTCTGCACCACGGTGACAATATTTTTGAAAACTAAAACATTTTGATGGTTAAGAGCAATAATGTTAAAAAAATGTGACAAGTCATTTTAAATTCAATGTTGCATAATCATAATGTGAATTGTTTGACACACATACCTCTGGATTTATAGATTATCATTGACATATTATATTACTTAAAGATTAAACATAAACCTGGACTCAAGGACATTTTAATATGTATAAGCAACATTCTCGTTAATTTGTTATCGTCATGTTGTTGTCTTTTGTTCATGTGACATCTATTGCACATCCGTCTGTCATAAGGAGGAGGATCCCTCCTCAGTGGTTCTTCATGAGGTTTCTTGTTTTTCCCTGCTCAGGGTTTTTTTTAAATGTTTCCTCGCCCAGTTTGACAGTCTAAGGGCAGAGGGTGTCGCATCTGTACCGTTTGTAAAAGCCCTGTGAGACAAATTGGAATTTGTGATTTTGGGCCATTAAAACTTGTTTCTTTCTCTGTAAGAGCTCTCTGCATGCACTCACAAGCATCTCAAGGCACTGCGGCATATGCTGAACTTCGGCTGTGGCCTATTAATAAAGCTAGCTACAGTTACAGCCAGACTATTCCTGGCATGGTGGAGTAGCTGTGAAACACATATCACGTCCGAAGCAAAATCATACGATGGGAAAACATGGAGTTACATTAGAGAAAAATCAAGAGTGAGAGGGAGCAGGCTGGGCTTGGGGAGGAGCATATGATGAGTGTGAGTGATGTACACTCCCGGAAAGAAAGCAACCAGATGACAAAAGACAGGAAAGCAACAAAAACAAAAGGATGAGTGGCAAATGATATGTTAATAATGAAATCTGAACACTGTGAACACTGTCAAAAACAGGTTGCACCATCATGCATCAAGTTAATAAAAGGTGGGAATATGTAGATGGAATCAGAGAGGAAACTGAAAGGTATTTTGGCAACAAATGCGGTGATGTAATGGTATTTTCTGTCACATTCAAGAGTATAAATAGACGTGGAGGAAAATCTCACAGAGGCTGGCTTCTACTTCAAACAAAACTCGGACGGTCTGGGTATCTGGATTTACAGAACGCCACTCTTACCAAGCCAACAGTGGTCGAAAACATTTTCATGACTCAGATTCATTTCCAAATAATTATATACATGCAAGCATAAAAAGCATATTGCACAGTTTCCATAAAAACAGGAGCTTGGCATTTTGTTGAAATGTTAGACTGTGAGACATGTATCACATGGACACAGATTCATTACTTTCTTAATTATTGTTGTGCACTACTGAAGTTTTCTTCATGAGTGTGAAAGCAGAAGTGATGTCTGTCTGTGGTCGAAAGGTGCCCCTTGTTGGTCACGGAGCATAGTACACTGTGTAACCACAGCCAGCGGAACCCTTAGCAAGTTGAATTTCGAAAACAAAAAATACAGTACAGTTGTCTTGTATGATAAAACTGCTTCTTTTGTCTGTTCCAGGAGGTACCTGCTGACACTCCAGTCCCTGGAGATATTAAACGATTAATTAATCCGCCATTTAAGTCTCCTGATATGCTTATGACTTATTGAGTCATTATTT
>KV751315.1:4658584-4700766 GCA_001698575.1 Mola mola
TGATCAATTGTTATTACAGGGCACTTTATAAACTGGAACACGTGAGCGCTTTTCAGATGTACACTGGGTTAAATCTGAGACACTAATACAACGTTTGGCCATTAAAGTCTAAGTTTAAACATTTATTTTTAATTGGAATATCTAAAGACTACTCTCCTAATAATAATAATAATCTTGCCACAGAGCAAGGAATCATCTGCCTTCTTCGTACTCGGCAGATTTGTTGCTGAGGGCCCACTGCAGTTTGTGTTGAATTTGGTGCAACATTATGTTTATGGTTTCTATGGTTTATGGGATTTTAGGGTTTTGCTTTCCAAAGGTCACCCGTGGATTTGAGTAGAGGGAGCATCCGGTGTACTCTGGACAGCAAAACAAGCTTCCCCCTCTTACCACGTGACCGCCCATGACGTATGCGGCGCTCATGATTGGCTGAGCAGACAAACAGCTAGCGACCCAGTACAGCACAGGGAAAAACAAATAATTGTTTCACAGTGTCCCAGTTAATGCCCTGATTAAACTATCCTGTCGATACACCGTGCACCCTGCAGGTAAGCACGACAGTTCCTTGTTTCAACGTGGCGAGACGTTAAACGTTATCATACCACAATAATACGGTTGTTGAGTTGAACCGGAGTGTAGTCGTACTAAGGCGTTACAGCCTTTTGTTAAGTTGGCTGATACAGCGGCACGTTTTCCTTAAAAGCACTGAAATGAGAACTTCAGTGTTATTCGTGACACACGCTGCAAATTTTAGCAGTTACAGAGATCTCTGTTAGTGAGAAGCCGTCATCTTAGACTTACGCCATTTTGTGTCATTGGATCTATTTATTCAGCTCTGTTTACAATACTGGCCCAATTATTGTGTGCAGGTATTTGCTCTGAAATTAATTTCATGTTGCTGTTTGTGTCTTAAGTTTCCTGGGTAAATGTTTTTTCCTTGATTGCACAATTAAGCTGCCTCAAGAGGTTTTCATTACCACCAACTTCCTCGAACCAACCCCACTACTTGTTTTTCTCATTTTATCAGCCACTGTCAACTTTTTTTCTTACTCAATGAACCAGCCTGGCTTTCTAAATGGATGTTTTTTGGTTGTTTTTTTTTAATCTGTCCTTCTAGAAAATGTTCTGTGATGGTAATTCCCTGAGATCTTTACAGACTAAAGCGTGATCTGAAAGTGTAGAGCTGATAAAAACTTCTAAGTTCTTTTAGTGTTGTTGAAAACTGGGTGTTGCAGAAACCTGGAGTTATTCTGGTGTTTCATATTCAGTCTTGGATTGAAACAATTGTTGTTTTGTACCTTTTTCCCTGGCCTTCAATTCGAGTTGAAGTCGGACACCTTGTGTCGACATATTGTTTGTTTGTCCTGTTGCTTTGATGTGCTTTTGTATTTTGTTGATTTTTTTTTTTTTTTTTAGCTTGGTAAGCACTTTGGTCAGCTTTTGGTTGTTTTTAAATGTGTTCTAGATAAAAATTTGACCTCAACCTTGTTCTCTTAGGTCAGACATGAGGCTGTGCTACCCGCTGCTGCTCTGCCTGGCAATAGCCCTGTCCTCTACCTTTGTGGTTTCACGCCCGTAAGTAGCGGAAAATAATATACTTAATATGTACAGATGATAAACAAATTGGACTCTGCTTAAAATAATTTGTGTGTATTTCAGTCACATATGGACCAAATTGATCCTTACCCACCACTGGCCGAGCACCTTCTGTAGTGTAAGTGTCTTTCTGCCTTGTGTTTGTAAAGATTTACTTTGTTCTTAAAACTAGCTTTGACCTTTCATGGCGGGAAGAGTACAAGGCTAATTGATAATATTGATTACCATTTACTGACTTGAATAGCACAGAGCAGAATAATATCATTAGCAGGTTTGTAGGTTGACCCATTACTCAAGACACTGCATGCCTGCATCATTAGTTTTGTGTACATTTTTAATCTAAATGTGTTCCAAAATAATGTTAAATGTGGATTTAGCCACTCACAGCTAGCTGCACGAAAACCCAGTTAGCTGTGAATTTAAAGGGAATGCGGGTAGAGTAATTATCCAGCAATTATAAAATTATAGATTTTTTTTATAATAACATGGTATCTGAACTTAAGAAAATTAAGCCCCCATATACAGTATTGTCTGTGAATATTACCTATCTTACTGAGTCAAAATTTATCATGTGATGTCTGTGAGTCGTAAATGACACGGAGGCTGTGTGTCAGCAGTGAGGTTTGATTAGGCAGCATTCTGTTCAGCATTTGAGGATGTAGCTTTAACCATAACTCATATGTATGGTAAGTCATAACATGAAACACATCACATGGTTTGATCATTCTTTGTATTGTTAAGGTTGTTTTTTTTCCTCTGGGTAGCTTTTATTTAGAATGGATTTACCATAACTGTCTTGATAATTAAGCTTAATGATTAGTGTTTACATTCTCTTTGGAGGTTTTAGAAATGTAGATATACTCAACAATGCAAATTAATATTTATAGTAATTACACTACAAAAGATCATATAGTAGTGTAGTTAATCACGTAGTTAATCACTACATATTTTTTTTATATGTATTTAATATTTTACAGACCAAACCCTTAATTGGTTCATCTAAGATGCCTTTTATTTATATAGTGCTTTTACACAGGTTTTGCATTCACCCATTCACACACTGGTGGCAGTGATAACCTCGCAGGGTGCCACCTGCTCATCAGGAGCATTTACCACTCCCACACTCATACACTGATGGCGCAGCATCAGGAGGAATTTGTCTTGCTCAAGGACACTTCTACATGTTAAGTGCGGTGTCTGGGATCAAACCACGAACCTTCCAATCACTGGAAGACCACTCTACCACCTGAACCACAGCCGCCTCATCTTGCTGCAGCCCTAGTTTTCCCCAAATTAGCTTTGTGCTCATTTCAGCCTTCACCTAACGTTGCACCTTTATTAAAAGCTTTCTTAGACACTACCATTTGAGTAAGATTGAATATTAATTACTTGCAAAATTAAATTTCAGGTTTGTTTGCTCAGATCAATGAAATAATAGAATGTATTTATGTTATTTAATGTTATTAATGTTAATAATGTTATTAATAATGTTATTTTTAATTACAGTTTGAAACTTGCAAAATAAACATTAGCTACTGGACACTACATGGACTTTGGTAAGTGTGTGTGTGTGTCAAATACAAATGTGTTCGTTTTAGTAAAACATGTAATACATTGTGTTGTCTTACCTATTTTGATGGATCTTATTGAGAAATCTAATACTGTAAATCTTTGTGTTGCAGGCCAGATAAAGGGAACAAATGCAATTCATCATGGCATTTCAACGCTTCACAAATAGAGGTGCAGCACTGTTCAATTTGCGTGTGTCTTTCCAGCTGGGTTTTAAAAACATCTACAACATGTTCAGTCTGTGTGTTCAATGGGAAGAAGATAAACAGATGCTGGTTTACACAAATGAGACACAGGAGAAAGAAACTGGAGTATTCTTCAGAAAAGATAGATTATTAACTTTTTAATCGAAAGGAAAAAAAACAACACAGACAGAAAATTGTCTATTTAAAGCTAATTAATAATTTTCTCCTTTCTCTGGATGGCACAATGAGTGAGAGATTAGACTAATCTGTTTTTCTGGGTGTTTGTTTGTAGGACCTGCTTCCAGACATGAAGAAGAGTTGGCCTGACCTGATTAAACCTTCATCTCTTGAATTCTGGTACTGTTTCTTTAATTCTTGTTAATCTATCACTATAATTTGGGTGTGCCCTTTTTACTTGCCTAATAGCATCCCAATACTACCACATCCATATTATCTTACATTAATTTTTGTGTATTGTTTGCCTGGTTCAATTTAAGGCAATGCATTAAGTACTAAGGAAGTGAAAATAACTACTGTATTGATATAAAATACGACTGATTACCGAAGTGGGTGGTAATTTATTTACTCCACTATATTGGCTTTGTACACCATGAAATTTTCTTGATCTTAAAGAAAAATGTGGTTATAAGTCGTATTTTCAAACAAAGGTATATATTTTCTTCTTATTTTAGATTAGAAATAATCTAAATAACTTTCCCCTCACTCGTGAACAAGACCCCGAGATACTTGAACTCCTCCACTTGGGGAAGCAACTCTTCCCTGACCCGGAGTGGGCAATCCACCCTTTTCTGGCTTAGAACCATGGCCTCAGACTTAGTGCTGCTGATCCTCTTCCCCGCCGCTTCACACTCGGCTGCAAACCGTCCCAGTTCGAGCTGGAGGTCACTGTTCGATGAGGCCAACAGGACCATGTCATCTGCAAATAGCAGAGATGGAATCCGGAGGCCACCGAACTTGAATCTCTCCTCCGCTTGGCTGCACCTAGAAATTCTGTCCATAAAAATTATGAACAGAACCGGTGACAAAGGGCAGCCCTGGCGGAGACCAACCCTGACCGGGTCTGACGGGTCTGACTGACTTACCGGCAATGCGAATCAAGCTCTGGCTCTGACAATACAGAGATCGAATGGTCTGTAACAAAAGGCCATCTACCCCATATTCCCGGACCACCCCCCACAGGACACCTTCAAGGACACGGTCATAAGCATTCTCCAGATCCACAAAACACATGTAGACTGGTTGGGCAAACTCCCATGCCCCCTGCAGTATCCTCGTGAGGGTATAGAGCTGATCCAGTGTTCCACGGCCAGGATGAAAACCACATTGCTCCTCTTGAATCCGAGGTTTGACTAACAGCCGGAGTTCCTCTCCAGCGCCCTGGAGTAGACCTTCCCGGGGAGGCTGAGGAGTGTGATCCCCTGGTAGCTGGAAAACACCCTCTGGTCCTCCTTCTTGAAAAGAGGAACCACCATACCCGTCTGCCACTCCAGAGGCACAGTCCCCGATGCCAACGCAATGTTGCAGACGTGTGTCAACCAGAACAGCCCTACAACATCCAGAGCCTTGAAGAGTTTGGGGCGAATCTCATCCACCCCAGGGGCGCTGCCGCTGCAGAGTTGTTGGACAACCTCAGCGACCTCGACCCCAGGGATGAGAAAGCTCACCACATAGTCCTCCAGCTCTGTCTCTGCCTCGGAATGTGTGTTGCTGTGATTGAAGAGATCATCGAAGTATTCCTTCCACCGCCGAACTATACACTCAGTTGAGATCAGCAACTTCCTTCCCACACTGAAGACCGTGTGGACGGGGCTCCGCTTTCCCCTCCTCAGCCTCCGGATAGTTTTGCCAGAATTTCTTCGGCACCGACTGGAATTCTTGTTCCATGGCCTCACCAAACTCCCCCCTTTCCTGGTTTTTGCCTACGTGACCGCCCGAGCCAAAGATCGCTTGGCATGCCGGTAGCTGTCTGCTGCCTCGGGAGTCCCACAAGCCAGCCATGCCCCTTAGGTCTCCTTCTTCAGTTTGAGACGGCCCCTCTCACCTCTGGTAAACCAGCGGGTTCTTAGGTTATCGCCAGGACTAGCACCAGCAACCTTGGTACCACAGCTTCAAGCAGCCGCCTCGGCAATGGCAGCCGGGAACATGGCCCACTCAGATTCCATGTTCCCCACTGCCTCCAGATGTGGTTGAAGCTCTGTTGGTGGTGGGAGTTGAAGACCATTTTCATAGGGTCCTCAGCCAGACGTTCCCAGCAGACCCTCACTTTTCGCTTGGGCCTGCCTGGTCTGTCGGGCATCCTCCCCCATCACCCGATTCAACTTACCACCAGGTGGTGATCAGTTGACAGCTCTGCTCCTCTCTTTACCCGAGTGTCCAGCACATACGGTCACAGATCAGATGATACGACATCAAAGTCAATCATTGACTGTTGACCCAGGGTGTCCTGGTGCCAAGTGCACTTATGGACATTCTTATGGCTGAACATGGTGTTAGTTATGGACATACTGGGATTAGCACAGAAATCCAATAACTGAACACCACTCGACAGAACACCACAGAACCCAAACTGTGCGTTGAAATTAGGCAGATATTAGCTAGCTGGTATCGCTCAACCTCTCGCACAAGCTCAGGTTCCTTTATCACCAGCGAGGTAACAATTCATGTTCCGCTAGCCAGCTTCAGCAACAATTCATGTTCCACTAGCCAGCTTCAGCAACAATTCATGTTCCACTAGCCAGCTTCAGCAACCGGGGATTGGACCGCCAAGGCCTACATAGCACCGGACCCCTACGGCTCCTCCTGTGGGTGGTGGGCCCCTCCACCACGGAAAGGTGGCTGTTCCTGAAGGGGATGTTTGTTTTTCTTAAACATTGGATAGTAATGAAAAAGAGTGCTGATAGGTACCAGACACTTGAAATAAAATGTTGGGCATTTTTAGTGGCAAAAATGCCCTGTGACATCACATTATATATTATTAGAATATATTATATAGTCTTGTGGAGCTGAGCTGTTTTAGATACTCCATACTGGATTCAATTTCAAAATGAGTTTTAGATGTTCAAATTACAGGAAATAGGGCTTAGGTTGAAAAATACAAGAATCCCCCTTTAATAGTTCAGAGTCTTCAAACCCCAATTCCAAAGTTGGGATGCTGTGTAAACTGTGAATAAAAACAGAATACAATGATTTGAAAACCCTTTTCAACCTATATTCAATTAAATTCAGCACAAACATTAAATGCTCAAACTAATTAATTTTATAGATTTTTGGGAAAGATATGCACATTCTGAGTTTGATGCCTAAAGCACTTTCAAAAAAAGGTTGGACAGTGGTGAAATTTGTGAAATCCTCAAAAAACAGCTGCAAAATTCCACAGGTAAGCAGATTAATTGGTAACAGATGAGAGAACCATGACTGGGTATAAAAAAGAGCACTACTGAACGGCTCAGTCGATCACAAACAACAATGGTACAAGGTTCTCCACTTTGTGAAAGACTGCAGGGGAAAATAGCCCAACAGTTCATGAACAACATTTCTCACTGCAAGAAATTTAGAGATTTAACTGTCGACAGTCCATAATGCCATCAAGGAGTAAGGCTGGTAAGGAGTAAGGCTGAAATCCAACATGGAATGCCATTCACCTTCAACCCTCAGATGTCACGTCATTCTCCCATATGATGGGTATTACAACTTGGGCTCAGGAACACTTCAGAAAACCACTGTTGGTTTACACAGGATTTCACTGCATCATCAAATGTAACTTAAGACACAAATCCAAAGCCATTTATATTAATGTCCAGAAGCTCCGCCCACTTCTCTGGGCCCAAATTTATCAGAGATGATCTGACCTAAAGTGGAAAAGTGTGCAGTGGTCTGACGAGTCCACATTTTCATTTTTTGAAATAATAACCATCGAGTTGTCCGGGCTAGAGAGGAAAACGACCATCCAGATTGTTTTCAACACAGTTCAAAAGGCAGAACCTGTAATGATGTGTGGGTGTACTTGTCCCCATCGCATCATCGGTAATTATCATGTTTGTGAAGGCACCTTTAATGGTGAGAGGTACGTACAGGTTTTGGAGCAACACATGCTTCCATCCGAAAGACGTCTTTCAGGGACGTCCCTGCTTATTTCAGCTAGACAGTGAAGCCACGTTCTGCAGAGGGACAACAGCGAGGTTTCACAGTAAAGAAGTGCAGGTACTAAACTGGCCTGCATGCAGTTAAAACCTGTCTCCCATTGAAACTGTGCGGCTCATTATGAAGAGCAGAAACCGAGGACCTTTGAGCGAATTAAACTGTACATTAAGCAAGAATGGGAAAGAATTTCACTTTCAGTACTTCAACAACTGCTTACTGCTTACTGAGTCATGTTAGAAGAAAAGGGGATGTAACACACTGGTAAACATGCTCCTGTCCCGGTTGTTTTGGAGCGTGTTGCAGGCATTAAATTCTGAATTTTTTTATATTTTGGAAAAAACAATAAAGTGAATCATTTTCAACAAAAAATATTTTGTTTGTGCTGAGTTCAATTGAATATAGGATGAAAATTGTTTTCAATTCATTGCATTCTGTTTTTATTCACATTAACACGTCCCAACTTTTGTGGAATCAGGGTTTGCACTACAGTATGTTAAAATGCATGTAATATGCAACAAGATGAGACTTCATGCATTTACCCATCTTAGTTCATAATTGTTGCATAGCCCACTTCATAGATATAATCAAGTCAAAGCTTATTTATATAGCACATTTAAACAACCTCAGTTGATCAAAGTGCTGCAGAATAATTAGAATAAGATATCAGCAAACCCTGAGTACATAAAATATATAAATAGGCTGTAATAAAAGTGAAACAATAATGAAGAGATAAAATAAATAAGCAAGTAAAATCAATAAAGCAGCAATAAAATCATGGTAAAAACAAAGCAAAATGTATTAAATAAAAGCCGAAGTGTCTTGCCTAGCTGGGACTGAACGCCAAAGAGAAAGGATGGGACTTCAGCAAAGTTTTAATTTCCTCAAATGATTGTTGCGCTCTAACCTGACGAGGTAGGCTGTTCCACAGCTTTTGGGCCACAGCTGAAAAGGCTCTTTCTCCTTGTGTGCATAGTTTGGACCTAAGTACTGCCAGGAGCAGCTGGTCGGAAGGCCGCAGCGCTCTAGCAGTAGTGTGAGGATGTAAGAGCTCAGATGGTGACAAGCCGTTTAAACATTTAAAAACGATTATTAAAACTTTAAAATGTATCCTGAAATGAAATCTTTCCAGTTAACAGGCGGGCAGCTACATTTTGTAATACCTGTTGGCGGTGCAACGATGACTCGTCAAGAATTATAAACAAAGAATTACAGTAGTCTAAACGTGATGTTACAAAGCAATTAATGACTCTTTCAAATTGGTTTCTTTGGCAATAAGGCTTAACTTTCGCAAGGAAAGAACCTTGTTTTGACTACTGACCTGATCTGCTCATCGAACCTAAAGCCCCTGATTAAAGATTACACCAAGGTTTCTTGCAAAAGGATGACAGTGAGAATCAAGGGTGCAAATGGCACTGTGGTATCCTTCCAAAAGGATTTGTTTACCAAATAAAATCAGCTCTGTTTTATTTTCGTTCAAATTGAGGAAGTTTACTTCCATCCAAGATTGAATATCCCGGAGACAGTCAAGCAAAACCTGGATTAAGGCTTGATCATTTGTCTTTAAGGACAGATAGATTTGTACATCATCAGCAAAACAATGAAAAGAAACATTGTACATCCTAAAAATGGACCCCAAAGAAGCATATACTGTATAATGAAAAAAAGGAGGTGGCCCAAAACGGAGCCCTGAGGCACCCCACATCTCAGCGGGGAGGTGGCTGAAGAATACTGACCCAGGCAGACAGAGAAAGTCCTATATGAGAGGTAGGACCAGAACCATTTGAGGGCCGTACACCTAATGCCCACAGATCGGTCTAAATGTGACAGCAGAATATTATAATCCACCGTATCAAAGGCAGCAGTCAGATCTAGGAGCACCAGGACAGCAGAACAACCATAATCAACAGTTAAAAGCAGGTCATTTAAGACTTTTGAAAGCGCCGTTTCTGTGCTAAGAAGTGATTTGAAACCAGACTGGAACTTCTCAGAAATGCCATTCATATCAATGTAAAACTGCAGTTGTTGATATACTACCTTCTCCAAGACCTTTGAGAGAAAAGGAAGATTGGAGATGGGCCTAAAATTAGAACAGTAGGGACAAGATTATGCTTTTTGACGGGAGGCTGGACCACAGCCTGTTTAAAGGCAGCTGGGACACAGCCAGACATCAAAGAAGAATTAATCCCATCCATAACACAGGGCCCAATGGTAGAGAAAGCTTCCTTTAAGGAAGCAGTGAGGAATAATGTCAAGGGGGCAGTAAGAAGGCCGCAATTTCCTAATTGTATCAGATATAGCTGAAAGAAATACCTGCTCAAAGCTCTCAAAGACGACTGGGCAAATTGGAGAGACAGCAGGATCTGATGTGGAGGATGGAGGAGAAGACCTGATAGTGGAGATCTTATCTATGAAAAAAATGTTTGAGTTGCTCATGGTGACGTTCCACCATTGAAATAATCATGTTACTATGTTCTCTATGTTTACTATAATGTTCTAATAAATTCAGTTATTAATTGCTGGTCTCTCTGTTTCAACAGGAAGTATGAGTGGTACAAACATGGTACATGTGCAGCAGAAGCGGCTTCTCTGAATAGTCAACATAAATACTTCAGCAAGGCTCTGGAATTGTATCATAAAATGGATTTGAACAGGTAGAGACTATTTTTTACATAATGAAACTCCCACCTTCCTTTTCCTCCGCGGGAGAAAAAATCTCATTTTATTTTACGTCACTCTGAATGAAAACATCAACACCTCAAAGCCTCAAATAGAAACATGTGCTTTTTTTATTGTAGCATCCTGAAGAAGTTTGACATCACCCCTTCAGAAAAATACTATTCGGTAGGTTTATTTATGTGTTATCGTCAGAATATCTTAAAATTTCAGAAATTATTCTTATGTAAGCAATAATCTGTAGTATAAGAGCACCACTCACTTTTGCTCCTCTGTCTGCCTGTAATGTGTGTGTGTGTGTGTGTGTGTGTGTGTGTGTGTGTGTGTGTCTAGTTTTCACAAATTGAAGGAGTCATAGAGAACTTCTATGGGGCCAAACCAAAAATCCAGTGTGCCCATCCAGAAAAGGTATAAAATAATTTAATTCAAGTGTTGAAATTATAATTCTTCAAGCTTTTCAAGCTTTCATGAATGTGCCCTTTACTTGTTGGTTTAGACTGTCAGCTGACAGTGTGTTTGATTGTTAAAGGTGTTTTTGTGTTTAACAGAATGCCGATGTTCAGAGTTTAGGGCAGATTGAGATCTGTTTCAGCCCTGACTTCACCCTCCTGGACTGTGAGAAACAGTCACCCATGGAAAGTCTTTCTAAGGGAGACGTGGACAATCCCCTGGCCGTGGATAGAGCATCTGGGTTCAGTGTGTGTGACCGGGATGTGCCAGTATACTACCCACCTATGCCATAAAGCACATGCATGCTCAAACTGGAAAGCAGCACACTCCTGTAACTCCTCTTTAAGTGTTCTAACACGGTGTGCTTACCTGTCAGATGCACTGTAGTCGTATCAAGCACACACAGGACAAGCAAAGGTTTAATTTATCTCAAGGTTTCCAGTGAAGCTCTCAGCTTTCATGATGTACAGCTTCAGACAGTCGGGACAGTCTGAGAGTATTTTTGAACTGAAAGATCTGGCTGGGACTTCTTTTTATATCTTATTAAAAAAAAAAAAAAAAAAAAAAAAAAAGGAGGACAGACACTAGTACTTAGTGCTGTAATGGATTTATGTCTGTTTCTAACCCCTACTAGTAGATGGATCCGATCCAAGCTCAGCATGGGGCATCATGGTGTGTTCAGGTCAGGCAGGCAGTGTTCTATCTTTTGGCACAGACGCATTGCCTTTTTCATAATTGGGAGTGACTTGTGCTACATGTTGTTGTCTAAATGTCAGAAAACTAGTGCATATACAGTATGTGCCATTTGCTTCTTACAAGGGGGGTTATTGTTTTTTGGTTTTTGTTTTTTTTTTTTTAGAGCTAATGTATGAATTTGTTTTGGGAATTAAATGAAATTGACATTATTGAATCACTATGGGAATGTGGGCATTTGGAACGAGTGCCATCATTTTAAACTACAGCTGATTCTGATAATGTAATTAATGGTAGGTCTTACTTAGTGTTACATACATGTTGCTATCTATGATGCTAAAAGAGGATTGTTTGAGTTGTGAGCTTTAAAAATCCCCCAAAAAATACACACCAAACACACCTGTGCTTAGCTACATTTTGCTGCCTGCTCAGATAAATTCATGTTTTTATCAGATGTAACAAATATTTTGTTTACACACTATTAAATCACTGATTTGTGCAATGAGTTTTGTCTGTTATTGCTTTTTGCCATTTTTGTGCATGGACAAAAAAAAACGCCACTGTGGGTAAAGATAAATGATCACTGATCTGAGTGAATTTAACAGTGTATTGACTGAAAACTGATTCAACCTGCAAGTAGAGGACAGTGAATTTACATACAGAGGAACCATCTGCTTGAAAATGGCAGTGTCAGGATGGTTTTAAAGGTCATGTTCCCTCTGTCTGTCTGGGCATGCAATATATCACAGGATGGTAGCGGTACTGTATTTCAGCACGTCTGTCTTTCTGTCTGTCTAGATCTGTACCGTGTGTATGAATATTAATGTTGTGATCTTCTTACAGAGCTATAATCCCACTGGAACAAAGACACCACTCCATAATCCTGAGTCTCCACCCACAAACACAGCACTGCACATTGGCTAATCACATCTGATTACATATTCAGTAGTGCTAAAATGTCTCCATTTACACACCACTTATATTCTAAATGCGGTCCAAATCCTGATAAACACGTGAAAACAGAACTCAGAGCTGTTTTCGGTGACGTTCCAAGTTTGGGGATCAGCATATGACACGTTACAGCTGAAATTACAGTCTGAATAATTCGAAACCTTAGTCTGGAGAAAATGAAAGCCCAGGCCAGCTATGAACACTTGACCCAGGTAGGGCAGCAGCCCTGATTTACCGCGGATCCCATCTAATAAAGCCCCTGCCCTGGATCTCCAACTGCTATTGGTTCTCTGGCTCTCTCTCACTCCTTATATAACACTGCAGTCCTGCAAAGCTGCTGATGTGACGGATCCAAATGCCTACACACACAGTGGTCATCCAGATCACACTGTACTCTGTGATCGCTACTGTCATCCATGGTTGATTCGAATTTTGGTCGCTGTTCACAAATTCAATAGAATTCTGATGTCATTCACCGCCGACCTCTACTGCTGACGTTCCACCTCCTTCTCTTCTTCGCCACATTTCTTTAATTGTGTCCGCGTGCGTCGCTGCTGAAGAGGTAGCTGGGCCTCACCATGTGACCTGGCCAGCTGTTGCTGTGTGCGGGTGGGAGAACCACAGATGGGAGGTGAAGGGTAGAGCCGAGGTAGAATAATGACGAGAGGGGCTGGAAACCCCGCCGGCACATTCTGTGACTGGTGACAATCCCCTGCTCTGCAGAGGGCGGCGGTGTGCACACACACACACACACACGCTCATTGGAGATGTGAGGAGGGAGAGCTCACACACACCTCCTGAATCAGCGGAACAGGTTTGCTCGTCACCTCTGTCCCCGCTGCCGCGCAACGAGAGAAATCCCGGACCCGCACCGCAACCCGCCGCGCAAAGTGAAGGCTCGGTTTACAACTCAGCCTGCGTACCGACCGGCGTCATCTGCAGCCGAGGGACGGAGGAGGAAGGGTGTGCGTGTTCGGGTGCGGGGTGGTACGTCAGCCTCAAACCCAGCGCAGAAAACGTGCTGCGGATGATGGGAAAAGTAAACAGCGGCGGCCGCACGGAGGACGCGCGTGCTGATCACCTGCGGGACAAATAGATCGCCAGAGCTCTGCGTGTGCGTGTCTGCCTGTGGACCTCCTGCAGGGGAAATGCTCATCATTATGGGATAGGTGCACGGGGCTGCCCATTGCCATGGATACCACCAGCACGCGAAAATTCACAGTGCGGAGATGGTTCTCGATCTACCTGAAAAGCAAGGCAGCGAGGAACAAGAGCAGCCCGGGCTTCTGTCAGCTGGAGGTCAGTCGTACTGCTGAAACAAACTTAACAGCGACTGCTTTGTGCCGGAACGACGGGGAAGGGGTTTGCATCGTTCGTGTCTCTGCAAACATGGAAACAAAACAGCGGCACATGTGATTGTTAGGAGCGCGCGCAGATGGTGCGTTATGTGGTTTGTTGTGGAGTGGGCGAGGAGTCACTGCAGCATCGTTACGGCCGCTGCTCTGGCAGCCTGTCAGGAATCCAGCAAACGGGAGCAGACAGTGTTTTGACAAAGAGAGAGGCTTGCGGGAAGCCGGGCAGGTTGATGGGTGAATGGCTACAGACATTGATTCGGCTGAAGGTCTATTTATAGCCCAAACAAACCAGCGGGGAGGAGACAGGGGGCCGATGCTGTTTGCAGCACATCTACCTGCATGTTTGGGATATAAATAGACTGCTCCTCTGGTTTGTGTTGTGACTGCTGATGGATCAACTTGAAGGGGACCAGCTAGTCCGCCTGGCAGCACATGTTTGTTTACCTGCTGTGGCTGACTTTCCTTGTCTGTAACGCGATGCTTTGACGCTCCATGGGAGGAAATCCTCCCTTCCAGGGAAAGGAGAAATTGAAGGGTCAGAGCATGACATAGGGAGGCCAGCCTGAAGCTCCCCTCTGATGAATGGATGTCACTGACTGCCCTGCCCTGTTGAAAGATCTAAACAGCAATGAATTTGGCATGATGCTACTGGACTAAATTTGAATTTTCCCTCCGCTCAGATCATATTCTGTAATTTACCTGTCCAATGAAAATAAAAGCCTCATTAGACCAAACCAACCAACTCGCATGCTAAGAGCTCAGAGTATATCAATACCATCTTTAAATAATGTTTACTAGAGTAAAATTAATTCATGGCACATTACCTAGTTTATTTCATGGGATAATAACTGTGCTTATACCTGAATTTGATCCTCAAACTATTTTAAAGCACAAACTCCCACAAAGCGAGTGTGAAGTATTGTGATATGAAGGTGCTGACTGTTTGCTGCGGGCTGAGGATCTGCACTGTTGCCATGCTCCCTTGTCAGCGGCCGATGGGCTGTCACATTTGTTTCACTGAGGATGAATGTGCAGCTCTGCCTGGTTGTACATTACCTCTAGGATCTAGACTGTGAGGAAATCTATTTCAGTAATTCTCCATCACTGAATACCAGGATTGGCAACAGGAGGGGATTGTTTAATTTGTGTCCAATATGAATCCATTTACAGTACATGGCATTTTACAATCAAATGTCATTTTATTAATACATGCACGACTCCAGAGACTCGTAATTTGCACAGTGAACTCCTTATACATGGGGAAACTGCTGTGGAACAAATTTAATTATCCCTCCAGCTGCCAGATTTTGCCCTCACTAAGAATAAATCTGAATTTAAAACGCAATGACTTGCTTAGCAGCATGCCTTTGATTAGCATAATGTGTAAGAGGAAAACAAATGTTCTGTGTTATACACAGACTCTATAATGCTCACACTGCCCAGATAACATAGCTTTCTGTTCCCGCCGAAATAGATGTAAGTGAAAGTTTTATTATTTTCAGCTTAATTACTCTTAATTACAAACAGAAGGAGACATATCATGGCTTTATTGAGTTTAATATTACAGTTATTTTTTGTGCTTTACGTTGGCAGGCCTGCTGCCAAGTGTTTACATTATCGTCACCGTGATTTACAAAGATATTTAATATTCTATTCAGATCTGTTAAAGTGTTCACACAAAAGAAACTGTTGAAGACCACCAAAAAAAACAAACATGTTGCTCCACTGCTATCTAATGCCTGCCACAGCTGTTTGACAGTCCTTTGGATGCACTGAAACAAAAAGGTGACATAAAACTGAAGAGACATTAAATTAGTCCGTCCGCACTGACTCTGTAAATGCTTATGGCAGGCCGATGAAGCTGAGCTGAAACACAGTGTGTCGAATGAGGTGAAATCCTGTAATCTCCGTCCTTTTTTTGCTCATGTAAAGTTTTACTGCTAAAGGTTTTTTTTTCAACCATTTAATGTCTTTAACAATCAGAAGTAACCCTTAAGAAACAAAAAGGTTGAGAAGCCGCTGTATGTTGTGTTGATTGTTTTGATGTATTGATTGAAAGTGGGGTGTAAAACTCTTAAGTTCTTCTTACAGAATTGGAGTAAAAGCCACACTGACCACTCTCACATAAAGCTGAGATCATCCGCTTCACTGAGCAGACTGAATAGGCTGTAAACAATGCAGCTCACACTATACACCACTGCCAGTGACCTCAGCCCATACCGTCCCATCAATAATATAATGGCTCCTAAATCATCCACCTTTAGCTCTTTAGTTACAGGTTCTATTTATGTGCATTATTTTTTTCCTGTTTGTTTTATTGATATGGATGCTACATAAACATAATTCCTCACCCTTGTCACCTTTGAGAACGTCTGATCGCCCCAGTTTTTCTCAGCTTTTTTGTTTTACTCTGTCTTTGTAGATCCTAATGACGGCCCTCTCTCTCCCCTCAGGATGACAGCATACTTAAAGAGATCGACATCAGCCACCATGTGAAGGAGGGCTGCGAAAAAGCAGACCCCTCTCAGTTCCAACTGCTCAAAGTGCTTGGACAAGGCTCCTATGGAAAGGTACGGAATACACATTGAACCTTACGACCCGGATATTTCAAACCGCAACTCATGTAAATGAAATGCGAAGTATGCTGCGACAGGAGGAATCCAGAAGGAAAGGGGATGAGTGTTGACACTAGAAGCCGGATGACGGCCCCAGACACTAAGCACAGAGCAGAGCACGATTGCCCGGGCTGACTTAGTAGGTCATTACTTGCAGATAAGACTTCAAGAGTTCTACTTTTAATATAGTAATATTTTGACTTGATAGAAAGTCGTGATCGTAGTGGAGTTTTTTAACCTGACTGCAGGGATTTGCATTCAGTTCAGACGGTCAGTCAGTGATGTCTTATAAACAAAAAGCTCACAGTCAGCAGTGCAGTTCATTGGACACTTGTATAGAATGACGTGTCCTCCTGCTTTTGGCCATATAGTTTGTGTGACTTTCAAATCGGTTTGCTGTCTATGAGCTGCAATGATTGGTCGAATAGCCACTGGAAAAGAGGTTAATCAGCAACTGTTTTGACTATCGAATAGTCGTTTCAATCTCGTTTAGAGCAAAAATGTCAAACATTTGATGGTTCCATCTTCGTTATTGTTGGGATTAACTGCTTATCCTTGTCCTTCCTGGCAGTAAATGAAGAGTCTTTGGGTTTTTAATTAACGGTTGGAGCAGAGACACAATTTAATGGCATCGGTTTGGACTCAGAAAAAAACAACAATTTTTTAACATTTTTTTGAGAAGACCATTAATTGATCAATTAATCAATGATCAAATAATCCATAGGTGCTGCTCTATTGAAATGTTAAAGTGGTGGTGAAAGCAGGTCCAAAATGATGATGATGATGATGATGATGATGATTTCAGGTGTTTCTGGTGAGGAAGATCAGAGGAGTGGACAGAGGGCAGCTGTATGCCATGAAGGTCCTGAAGAAAGCCACACTGAAAGGTGAAAATGAAAGTCTGAAGCAGTTTAAACTATATGCACTTAAGTAAAGGAAAATAGCGTAAGTTGCTCATTGTACACACACATGTTAGACACATGAGAAGCGCTTCCTTACTTTAAGATTGAAGTCCAAACTGGGTAACTTCAGCTTAAAAACACTAGTACATTACAAAACAGAAAGCAGTTTCTGTAGAAGATGGTTTTCTTGGGTTATGTTTAGTTAAAGTAAAAATTGTATAAACACTGTGGGGTAACCTATTCGTTCGTTTATAGCAACGAATTATAAATTTAATGACTGGGTCTTGACTGAGACATGTTAAGTCTGCAATAATAACTTTCTTTATTGGTAATTTGTCAGTCATGCGCACGATGGATCAGATATGTTTGTCAGAGTTGTCAGTGTGGCCTACATTAAGGAGGATTTGATGTGAAAGAGGTTAGTTTGTACTTTTGATGCAGATAACCTGATTCGAGTCAAATGGGATTATTGTAAACGAGGATGTGCGATAAAATCATGTTGAGACGTCATGAGCGGATTCGGTGTCTTTGTATCGGCCCTGGAAATAGTTACGGTCTCATCCTGTCAAAGACGCAGATGCTGCCGCAGTAATGCAGTTATTATCGTTTCCACTGCACAGTAGCTCAGCAGCACTATGATAGGGGTCTCATTCAGTTCACATTGTTCAAGTGAACCCACTTCCACTGGCCTTGATTTCACATGCTGACAGAAAATAACAGAAAACACATTCTAACACATTTTTGCCCCACTGTTTCCCACACAGTTCGGGATCGTGTGCGATCTAAAATGGAAAGAGACATCCTGGCAGAGGTGAACCATCCGTTTATAGTTAAACTGCACTATGGTAAGTTCAAATATTTTTCTCTCTGAAAGCATATTCTTTCTTATGGCAAACTGGATCCTTTTTTGTGACAAGCACAAAGCAAAACAGAAGGCTCGGACGCCCGTTTTGTCATCTGAAGTAGTTGGAATCACATGTTTTAGGGAAACTCTTTGAATGTTGCTTAATTTCATTAGAATTAAGCCAGTTGTGGAGTTGAGCGAACGCGATCCTTTTAAAGCAAAACGTTGGCTTCACGCTGGAACTTGCTGCGAGCTGTTGCCAATTAGGCCAAGAGAAAAAGAGTTTTGATCTGATACACTATCGGCACGCTGAATGTGTTACATTTTGCTATAATGCTGATTTGCTTCCACAGCTACTCTACTCTGCTGAGGTTGCGTGTGCAGGAGTACCCCATAAAACACATCCCCATACACCAATATTGCTGTGTGTGTGTGTGTGTGTGTGTGTGTGTGTGTGCGCGCAGCCTTTCAGACAGAAGGGAAGCTGTATCTGATTCTGGACTTCCTCCGAGGAGGAGACCTCTTCACTCGTCTGTCAAAGGAAGTGAGTTTGCTTCTCCGCTTCAAGAATCAAGAATTACGAGCTGTTCAAGGTTCTTTTTTGGCCATATAACAGCGATGCGGCATCACCAGGGATGACTGTTCCGGCCTTGTGAACGAACGCTGTGTTGATGTGACCCTCACATGTTTAATATTCATGTTGATGCATCATCAGTAAGCAGGGACAACATAAGTGTGGCGGCTGTGAGCTGTGATTTGCATTATAAAGGTTTTAAATAGACGTATCCTGTATCTTGTATGAAAACAGAGACTATTATTCTAGAGTGATGCAAAAACATACAACCAATTAATGAAATAACCGTTAACTGTTACCCTTTCGTAAACTTTAGAACCTCCGTAATGGAATAATGTACCAACATGTTTTTCACAAGATGGTTCTGCTGTACGCATTTTTAACCTGCTTATATAACCCCCAGTAATTGTTTCTTTTTTTTTGGCTGGTTGTTATTGTAATGTATTCCCCAGTACAGCCCTGTGTCTTTATTTGTTCCAGGTTATGTTTACAGAAGAGGATGTGAAATTTTACCTGGCAGAGTTGGCTCTGGCCTTGGACCACCTACACAGCCTGGGCATCATCTACAGAGACCTCAAACCTGAAAAGTATATCCCATAAATGCTCAGAAATGCTCCCTTTCTATATCCATTCATTTACAAAGTAATTTTTCGTCAGATTTTAACGTTGCTTTTTTACCCAACAGTATTCTTCTCGATGAAGAAGGACACATTAAGATAACGGGTTAGTCCGTCAAACTGATGAACTACGTTTTGTCCGTCCGTGTTTTGTCTTTAACGTAATGTCCATCTTTCTGCTCCGTCTCTTCATTTCAGACTTCGGTTTGAGTAAGGAGGCCATCGACCACGATAAAAGAGCATATTCCTTCTGCGGAACAATAGAGTACATGGCTCCGGAGGTCGTAAACAGGAGAGGGCATACACAAAGTGCAGACTGGTGGTCATTTGGAGTACTTATGGTAAGAACCTGAAAGTCTGAAGTTGTGTCTGCACTTATGATCTTTGCTGACTTACAAGTTTTTGTCTGCTCATGCAATCAAAAACATGAATTTACGATATAATATGTGCCAAACACTCAGCTCTTGGGTAATGAGCCAGTGTACCGCTCTCTTCATTTGGCTTTCTTTTGTCAGTAAAGCTGCTTAATTACCGTATCAGGCAGATTAGGGTCCATCACTTTCACTAATCCTGCATCTGTTGGGTTCTGCTTGTTTTGTTAGGCTCTTGGCTTATTTTACTAATAGTGAATTAGGTTAACATTCACTGACAGCTTGCAGCTACATCAGGGCACCCGGGAAAAGTTTCAACCCATCTGCCCTTGGCTAGTATTAGAAAAATATACAAATAATAAAGCAAACAAATAGCTCGGCATTTAAAACATATCGTCTAGACTGTACAAATTTTGTAAAACTGAAGACAGCTGTGGAAAAACGGAAGTCATTTACATTGATTTACTGCCAATATCCCAATTTTTCTTCAAGGGGCTTTACACTCTTCACAGCAGACGACTTTATACTTAGACCGTCCATTGAGATTTAAAAAGAAAACTCCAAAGAAACAGTTTAACAGAAGGCTTGTTTGTGTAGTTTAAAACCATATTTGTAGAAAAATACGCAATTGTTATTCCATTCCATTTAAAACACGTTATTTGAGAGTGGTCGATAACATCAAAAATGACACTAGAAAGTGGTTATTACTATATTTCTATTCTTATTTTATATATTTCCATTACAGTATGAATATCTATAACTCTTATATTATACAAAGCTATAAATAATTATGTTGTTTTTTTTTAATCACAAAAAGCATCATTGTATATTCTGCAGTTAGCTAGTTGGATTTTAGTTTTCTGGTTTCGACTGATGCATAATTCAACCATTTATTGTTGTAGTAACTACACAATGTACTGTTACCATCCTTTGATGATCATAATTATGAAAATATGGGTTTGCTGGTAAGGAGTTCTGAATCTAAAGCAGGCCATTACCGAGACATGTTGGTCTTAACACTTCACTTAAAGTTGGTTAGATTTTTTTTCAATGAGGTTCAACAAGGTAACAGATTTTGTTTTTTGTGAACATTGTGATGGATCACATCTCATTTAACACAATATTCTGATGCTTGTTTGCCATAACAGCGTCCTTCGAATGCAGGCGGGAGTCAGATTTCTAATCAAACTTGTGTTGAAGAGTAAAGGATGAGGATAATCAATATTAGTTGTCATGTTTTTTTCCAGTTTGAGATGTTGACAGGATCATTACCGTTCCAAGGAAAAGATCGCAAAGAAACAATGGCGCTCATTCTAAAGTAAGAGCACTTATTTTTTATTGTTGTTAAAGCCTCTCGATTGTGTCGTCTTTAAGATAATACAACCAATAAGAAGATATATCAAAAGTATATGAAACTGTGTGTTCTTTCTGTTCTTGTGTTACTTACGTTCTTTCTTCTAGCTGCTTTTATGTAACTAATCGTGCAAAATGAAGTTGTTATTATTCAAACAAAGGCAAAGTGAAAATTTGAAACTTCTGTTATTTTATCATGACATTAGCAAACATCTGCATGTGCTCAAACCTGTTTCTGATCTTGTGTGCACAGGGCTAAGCTGGGAATGCCACAGTTCCTCAGTCCTGAAGTGCAGAGTTTATTAAGAGCACTCTTCAAGAGGAACCCTGCTAATCGACTAGGTAGTATGAACGCAAACCTTGAAACTGTGATGCAGAATAATCTTAGAACAGCTGTATGTTTTGGATGGAGGGCAGTTCAAAACAGCGAGGACTTTACAGTAAATGAAATCAGTTATTCTGAACAGCAGCTAAGTCATCTTGACGACAGCTTCCTGTAGTGTGCAAATTAAGGGATCCCACTTATGTTGCTAATTCCCAAGCTGATAAATAATCAAATAATCACTGGAAATCTGGTGATGGCATTGAAAGCCGAGAAAACCGTCTAATGGATATGAACAGAGTCTCAATCTGTGTTTCTAATCAGGAGCGGGACCAGACGGAGTGGAAGAAATCAAAAGGCATCACTTTTTTGCCTCAATAGACTGGAAGGTAAGTGCAGTTTATAAAGGATGTTCTCTAGTCAGATAGACGGCTGTCCATTGTTGTTGTTTTTCTCAGGAATGGGTACTGTTTGCAAGCATTGCTCATCACAACACACAACATCATAACTCTTTGGCATTGTTCTGCACCGTATTATGAAAAAAGTAACCACAATCTAAAGAACAGTGTGTTGTTTGCAAGTATGTCAGCCATAATGCTGGTAAAGATCCATAAAAAAATAACCTGTCCTATTGTGTGTTTAGTTTATGTTTACACTTGCTTCACGTAACCGTGTAATATCATGTTTAATACATGACTTATGAGGAACTAACCACATTACTTAAAGAACAGTTGGTTGTACACACATCAGGTAGCTTCTAGGCTTTCAAAAGAGCAGCGTGAATGAAAAAGGGGGATGCCTGCACACTTTATTTAAGGATGTTTCAATCCCTCTTGGATCTTCTTCAGGTCAAAATGTTTTGATAAAGTTGGTAGCATGGAGTAAATGTGCAGAACTAACCACATTTCACGTTTTTAAGTTCCTATGTGGCCTGACGGAGCACGCATCCATAAAGACTGCTAAGTTGGGCTGCATGCTAGTATCAGAGTACCAGAATGTGTAAATACAGCTGGAAAAGCAGCGCTCGACCACGTTTCACTGTCCCAACTGTGAATCGTGGACCGCAGGCCTCAGGCAAGACTGTCCTGTAACAGATGCAGCATTTTAGTGGAATCCCAGTTGTTATTAATTGAAAATCTGTGCCTTTTAGCCATTGCGTTAATTGACACACGAATTACAAGTATTAGTTGATGATAGATATTGAAAGTCATTATTCTACAATTGCAGTCAATTGCTGAATCAGTCTTTTCATTCAGGTAGACTCCTTATCATTTATTGGTGTGGCAAATTTTATTATTACATGGCTTTGTTTCTCATGAGTCAGGTATTAACTTATGATTATTTTTGCATTAGTTAAGCATTAATGGAGAGTTATGAATGAACACTTATTATAAGGTGTTACCAGTATAATTCTTCCAAAGATGTTAAGTATATACTGTATATATTTTTCCCCTATCATGTGTCAATTGCACTGTCTTGCATGAAATTGTGTTTCTAAGAGGAACTGAGGAACTATACTGACTTGTGGCCTGTGTTATATTTAATAACATTAACTGTAAGAACAGAACATCTGAATCACATTGTGGTCACTGTAGCTGTTGCATCCTGTTATTGAGTTCATGCAGCTGTTCGGCCACTTCCTCATGAGCTACCCACAATCAGGAGACACTGAACATGCTTAGTATGAGGTTTTGCTAAGCAGCAAAAATATAAAAAAAATGTTCCCTCAGTGAAGGGCAAAGAACTTATGTAAGTACTTGACGCTTTTTAATTACGTTACAGAAAATATGGAGGGATTTAATATTTGTTGGACCAGCCTGCTTAAGACTGGTGTCACTGTCAGGCAGTCGTCACGTTGCTCGTTCTTTTTTTATTATCAGAGATGCTCCCAAGGCCTTTGATGCTTATACAGTATATCCACTGTTGTGAGTGGTGATGCTCTTAATTCTACCAAAATCCACTATTATCTGCTTGCATGTCTGCTAATCTCTGCCCTCACCACTGGCTCTCCCTGTTACTCCTCAATACATTACTACCTACTCACCCTGCCAAGCACCACATTTTCACTTTACAGATGGTGTCGCTGGCTCGATGCAACAAGCTATCAATAAGAGGCTTACAGTGCATTCTCCTACACACTATGCTAATTAAATTACTACGCTGTATCAGGCTGAGTGCTTCTTGTGCTATCCATCAGAGTTTAGTTATCCTTTTGACTCTGCCATCCTCCTATCTTTCAGTCTTGATCTTCGAGGAGTTTCACTGCTCACAAAACTGACAAAATTGGCATCCTCCCACAGTATCAATTGCATATTGAATGGCACGTAGGAGTTTGTGTTACAGGCACAGTCTTGTTGCCATAAATCAAAGTATCATTTTTGGTATTGCTGATGGCCTGTTACAGTTTATTTATGCCTTATAGGCAGCTCTCAACACGTACAATGGTGACATCTACAGGCCATTTTCAGTAGTGCACTTCAGTAAATAAAAAGTGCAGTACCGTGCGTGTGTACTCTTCATACTGAGGGTTTTTCCCCTGGTATCACATTTCTTTTCTATCCTATCTCTGAGGCCAGGCGTTATTTTTCCACCTAATTTTGAGGTTCAACATTTTTATTTTAAACGTTTCTAAATTGCTGGATGACATTTCAGTCCATATTATATTGTTTGGGCTTGATCCAATCACTGTCAAAAACAGCAATTCGGAGAAAATAAAAGCAAACACACACACACGCTGTTCACAAGGTAACTGAAAGCATAACATTTACTGTATGTTGTATTATTACATTGTATTATGCCAGGTCATATGTTATTGTGGGATTCAACCAGCAGTGATAGTGACAACTGCTGCTGTTCTCTACAGAAGCTGTACAGGAAGGAAATGAGGCCTCCGTTCAAACCTACAGTTGGAAGACCTGAAGATACTTTTCATTTTGACCCCGAGTTCACGTCCAGAACGCCCACTGGTAACTAAAACAAACGAAAACACACACATGCGCATAGATGAGTGTGCAGTGGTTGTAGCAGTAGTGGATCTGGGCTCGATGAGTAACATCAGTGTAATTCTGTCTCTTTCACATGCTTGTCTGTGTGTCTTTGCCTTTCCAGATTCTCCTGGCATTCCTCCCAGTGCCAACACACACCAGCTGTTTCGTGGGTTCAGCTTTGTCGCGACCAATCAAAGCCAGGAGCCTAGTGTTGCTACGGTAGCGCCGTCACGTCAGGAGGTGAACAGCATCAACCCCATAGCAGAGGTACGTCTGCATGTAATTTAAAGTACTAACACAATGAATGGATAACAATAAGAAAAGGTCATTCCTCGCACTTACTCCATGCCAAAAATGTTATTTAAAGACAACGATTCAATCCCACTTTGACCTTCGTTAGGTCAAAATGAGTTAAAAACTGAGCCACATCCATATATATGAATATTTCAGACCAATGGGCTGATGTGGTCTACACGTCTTACCATATAAGGAAGGGTGTGGCTTACTTTTTCAAACATTTTGACCTGACGAAGATCCAAATGGGATTGAAACGTTGTCCTTAAATAAAGTTTGTGGGACGGAGTAAGCATGCAGGCATTACCCTTTTTTTCATTCACGCTGTCCTTTTGAAAGCCTAGAACCTACATGATGTTTCATGGAACCAACTCTCCTCTAACAGTTTAACTATGCCAACAAGTTTCCTTGTGTTCTCGGCAGCATCTCCGTGGCGATGTGGCCTTCAGCGATGTTTATGAGCTGAAGGAGGAAGTTGGTCAAACTTCGACCTCCGTCTGCAGAAGATGTCTGCAAAGAGTCACGGCTGTGGAGTATTCAGTGAAGGTAGTGCACGCTAAACCCTCATTTGATCTTATTTATTATATATACAACTACATTTTTATATTAAGAGAATGAAACAAGGAGATTATTCACAGCCTGACCTCAAGCACACCTTTACATCTCACCGTGTAACATGTATGAAGTGGGTTGGTGTCGGTATCAGCTCGGTGTCTTTCCTTTTTGTGCCAGATTATAGAGAGAGCGAAGAGAGACCCATCAGAAGAGATTGAGATTCTTTTAAGATACGGACAGCACCCAAATATCATCACCCTGAAGGATGTAAGTGTAACACACAACCAGCGTGCTGGGGGTCACCAGCAGAGCCTCCTTTGGATGTTTACAACATTTTTTTATTATTATTATTAAGCCGTTGGTGCACGTGTATGTTTTTGTTGTTCTTTTCACCACTAGGTGTTTGACGACGGCCAGTGTGTCTTCCTGGTTCAGGAATTACTGAGAGGAGACGAGCTGCTGGACAGAGCTCTGACGCTGCCAAATTTTACAGAGCGAGATGTGTCAGACATCATCTGCACACTAAGCAAAACTGTGGAGTATTTGCACTCACAGGGGGTAAGACAGGAGGACAGAACACTCGACACACAAGTTTTTGTCGGCTTACATGAGTGTTTATGCTGCCTGTCCATGTTTGGATTTACTAGCACTTTCTGTCTTTCCTCCTTGTCAGGTTGTACATCGAGACCTGAAGCCAAGTAATATTCGCTATTCTGATGACAGCGGGCTCCCAGAATGCATCAGGATATGTGATTTTGGATTCGCCAAACAGCTCAGGGCTGAGAATGGCTTATTAATGACCCCCTGTTACACAGCAACGTTCATGACTCCTGAGGTACAGCATATCAATGATGATGATAATAACATACTTTACTTGTATAGCACTTTAGTGCAAGACTAGTAGCTCCAAGTGCTCTGCAACAACAAGATCAATGTTTAATGCTTCATATAAAATGGACATTAAAACAATGCATGAAAATCAATAACTAAGTTAGATTGAAAACCGTAAGAACAATAAAACATCAGCTAAAGTTCATTTAAAGACAGATAAAACAACTAGATAGTAGTTTAAAGGTTAAAAAGCAGCAGTGCAGATACTCTAATATCTTACCAACACTTACACAAGCTACATACTTTAATCACAGAAAATAATTTCACTCAGGATTCTGCTGAATTGACGACAGTGTGTTTGCAGGTTCTGAGGAAGCAGGGTTATGATGCAGCCTGTGACATCTGGAGCCTGGGGATTCTGCTCTACACCATGATAGCTGGGTCAGTTTTAGAACCGCCAACACTGACGGACCGATGCAGCACAGTTCAGCTTTCTGGTGTAAATGTGTAAATTGCATGTGATGCTGCCATCTCCCGCCTCTGCGAACGCTTCCCGTACTGCTGTAAACAGGATGTGCCCTAAATGAACCCCCCATCTCATTTTGCTGTTTATCTTCTATCCTCTCCTCTCTCTTCTATAACGTCAAGGGGTTTTAATCCATCAGGTTCAGAGTCCTCTCTACAGGCGGACTTTCCTTTGAATTATTCTCACTGTATTTTTATTTTTGTTTTACCAGTTTCAGTCCGTTTGCCAGCAGCTCCGAGGACCCAGCAGAGGAAATTCTGGCTCAGATTGGCAGCGGGAGATTCATTATCACAGGAGGGAACTGGGACTTGGTATCAGATGCTGCCAAGGTAAAATAAACTTTATGGGGAGTGTGAGACACATGAAAAGAATGTATTCCTGAAATCATGGTATGTCACTTTTACATATACGAATATATAGTATATATAAATACTAGCATATTTGCATATGTTTTTCAGGACATTGTGACCAAGATGCTCCATGTGGATCCTCACCAGAGACTGACTGCCCCCCAGGTACCATTACCACGTGATAACAAGAGCGAACAATAAGAAATATTTATGAGATCTGATGCAGTCTAACTTGTAAATGGAATTCCATTTCTTTTATGTCGCCTATTAAGTCCGATAACTCCTCAAAGCTGTTTACAACATTGTGCCTTTTATTGTTGCCTCTGTATTATTATTATTAATACAGACGCAACAATCAGCAGACAAAATCATTTGTCATCACAAAATTCACATTTACACACATTAGTGGCCTCGAACTGTATGCAGTATTTACTATATGTTAGCTTGCTGTGTATTTTATTTGTCACCATTTGACCTTTAGGTTCTCCGTCACCCCTGGATCGTCGACAGGGACCAGCTCTCTGACCGGGCTCTCAGCAGGCAGGACATACTCACAGTCAAGGTCCGACCATCGAGAAAAAAACAGCAGGATATTTTACTCTGTATTTGTGATTTTGTGATGTTCAGTGTTTCTGTGTAAATGCATGCTATTGTATGGTCGGTGAAGTCAAGACCCTGTCCACTGGCTGTATTCCAATTGCCCTGAACGCCTAAGAGCATCAGTGTGCTTCCTAGTTTGTCCACCGGGCGGCGCTGTCCGCAGCTCATTCAGCTGTCGGCCACTCTAGCCCAGTATGAGTGTAATGTAACCTTCTTTTGTTCCACCAGGGGGCACTATCCGCCACCTACTCTGCTCTGCGGCGCTGCGCTCCGGCCCCCGTCCTGGAGCCTGTTCACTCCTCCAGCCTGGCTCAGCGGCGAGGAATGAAGAAACTGGGGGATCCCAAAGCGAATTCAGACTCTAAAGAAAAGGAGTAGCCTTAACCATCGTAATCCAACTCAAAGGATGATTAAGTCAGACCCACATAATTAAATAAGTATTCTTTTTGGAAAGCACACTCCTCCGTATAAAGTGTTTGTAGATGTATATAATGAATGTAGCAGAAACAAAATAAGATCCTGTTCCAAAGATTAATTCTAATTCACTCTGTCAAACACGATCAAACAACCCACTAGTGCTGGCTTTAGGATTAGTTTATTTTACATTGTGGGCATTACTGGTTTGGCTTGAAATTTGCTCTCGATTTCAACAGCAGCACTTCTCATGGTTCAGTCATGATCTATGTGTACTTTTAACGTTCAGAGTGGTAAGAACAAAGTGAAATCAGCTGTGCAATACAACAAAACAAAAAAAACTTTACCTGCCTCGGACTATAAATTCTGTCGCTCCACCAGTTTATAAAGACACAAATGAGCCACCCAAATTAGACTAATATTATTTGGTGCTACAAAAAACATGCCAAATAGTCACTTTACTTCAGCTTCATTTAGTTTTCACCAGGGGTTCACAGACAGTCATAATAACACCATCTTCTGCAGTCCTTACTGTGACATATAGCTAATATTAGACATTTAGAGATTGAACTACATTTGAATTGGGGTACTGTTACTCAGATTCTTTCGTTTTTCCATTACATCCTCGGACTTCTACAGACTTATGCATGTTCAGATCTAAATATTCGACCAAAGTATTACTTTAGTTATCAATGCCACTGAAGTCTCACTATTCTCCTGCTTAACGTTTCTGTGTGTATTACTGTCTGTTGTAACTGCAACCTTTATGGTTAAATGTGTCACTACTGCACTTCCCATATGAGATGGAACAGATGTTTATGTTGAATAGTTTGTTGTGTTTTTTCACAATTTAAAAGGTTGTTTTGGCTGAAGAGTGGTCACAGAGGCAAGGAAACCTGGAGAGCATTACGTTACTCTTTGGTAAATGTCCCACTGGTTTTAAAACGCTGCTGCCTGTATTATGCTGTGTTAATAACTCTGCATTCAGTGTGATGGTTTATCTTTCTATGTGTGCTTAATGTTGTCACGTTGCTCCCCACACGCTTCTGTTTTCCTGTTGGTGTCTAAATGACGAAACGTCTGCGAAGCCCTGTGTCCACAGATTGTATATTCGGTCCATTGCTGCTGCCCTAATCACATCTGATAAGAAACTGTGCAATCAATCGTACAAGGTAGGACTGAACAGGGTGTTTTGCAGAAACAAGTTGCGCACTTTATGTTGGTCAGTTGCAGTGTTGTAGCAGAAACTGAACATGTTATTTTTGCTGACACACGGACTGTAATGTTTTGACGAACCTCTGAGTATGTAGACCAGGTTGAGGATGTGTTTAAACAACCTCCATTCCGAGGGGAAGCTGTAAATATTGTTTACTAATTCAGACTGTACATACTGTCAATGCAGAACTGCCAGCGCGGAAGTTAGACTGTACGTTCCGTAGTGTTGCACACCTATTGGCTATCAGAGAGACTGTAAATAATGTGTTTGCAGATATATTGAGATTGTATATATTATATTGTCATGTGCATCCATTGCTCAGAGTGTACATACTGTCTATACCTGGTCAATCAATGAAAACATTGGCTAGAAGACCAAAGTTTTGCAAATAAAAGAAAAGAACAGAAACAGCAGTGAAATGAATGGAGTGTTTGGTTCCTTTGGGATTATTTAAACATATTTTAAGGTGTAACTTAAGGCAGATGTACACTGAAGATATAGCATCTTCCTGTTTCAGGGCCAATAGCACGTTGCCACAGAAACAGCTTTAGCGTCAACCAGTAATTCCATGTTATATAAGTTATATTCCACTATATGAGTTGAAGAATACATGGCGAATATTTCTTATAAGTAAAACAAAGACTGCCTCATCATTTTTGCTTGCTGCTGCTATACGAAGAGCAATGACTAAGAGTGAATTTTGTAATATACAGTATGTGTTCAAATGTAAAGTGTGGTGCAGACTAGACAATGTGCAACTGTTGCCATGGTAATGTCTTCAAATGAAAACTCACAAGATTCACTGTATAAAATCATCAAGGCGATAAAGCTTTTCAGACCAGATTTGAGATACATCTGATTAACTGGATAAGCACATGAAAGTATCTAAACTGTGACCCGATGCTGCCAGTAGGTGGCAGTATGACCATCACTGTTTAGTTAGACAGCTGACAGTTAACACTTTTCTAAGTATGTTGCACATGTCTATCACTTAGATGAAATAGATGAAACACAGTGTGAGGTCTGAAATTTATTAGGGGGTGCTGCAGAGCCATTTTGCCACACTCAACACAATTAGCCAGATCAACTTTAAAGTTGTGCTGCTCTCCATGAGTGTGTCAAGTTTCATGGGCCAGCACCAATTTCCTGTTTCATGGCAAAACATCATACTTCACAAGACCACAGCAGGTATTTAGTCAACCTTATATTGAGATTTTTTTTTTATAGTATACATATTTATATAATATAAATATTACAGGTTTTGTCATTAGTTGCACATGAAAGACATAACAATAAATAAGAATTTTGATTTACCAGTCTAAGGAACAGTGAGTTCGGAATCGAAACACGTGTTTTTACGTGTGAGCTGTAGGTAGTTGATTAGCATGCTGATTCCAATGGCTAACCATTTGAGGCATTGCATAACGACTGTTTCTTCCTCCCATTATGTTCAAGTTTTTTGTTGTGGAAATATTGACTGACTCTTACAAATAAGTACCAGCATGCAAGTATATTTCTAAAGTTTACCTGAACATTTTATCAAGCGGGTGACAACGTGTATCGGAAAAAAAAACAAAAAAATAACTTGTATTCCTAGTTACAAAAAGCCTTTTCAGAAATATTGTTTCAGTTTGTCACAACTTGTAGGAGCAGCACAGGTGTCACATTGATGATTGCTCTGTACTATTCGAGTGCTACAGTTAGTCTCCACAGTGTGATAGTGTAAAACTGAAGGCAGCCACATGGAATCAAGCCATCATTAATTCTATTACTTACAGCTAACTTAGGGCTTTGCAGTATGAATAATGTCAAAAAAACACTGTATATATCACGGTATTTCTCCCTCTTCCTTCATAAATACTGAGACTGGGCAACAAAGGCTAATATCACACTATTTTTATACCTTGATATACCTTAATGTCAATACTGAAAAAAAACATTGTTGGGACGACTGTTGGTACTATGACAAAATATTAAGAAAATTACATTTTTGACAGATAATTACATGCGGATTTAATGACCAAAGTGAATAAAGGTAAATTATGAGCATAGGTAGAACACTCTGATAGGCTCATATAGTTACAAAACTTTGATGTGAGACAGCCTTTTTAAACAGGAAAATACAACATTTGTGCCATATTATCATATAACAACATCCAAAAGGCAATTTATATTCACATGTCACCATAACAATTCACTGTCTGTACAATTTTTGCTTCTTCAAAGCCAGAGGTAAGTTTAGGAATTGTAACCGAGGCGCACATGTAAAGCAAAAACATACAAGTCAGTCTGTTCAGTGACCTCCTGCACAGTGAAACCCTGTGTCTCTGTGTCACTGTGGATATTCGGATGGATGCGAGAGGTTTCCGAGATTTCGTTCGCCACTCTCGTATCACAATATGGACGAATGTATGCAAGGTGTCACATAGAGTTCGCTGCGCTCAGAAGAACTCCATGTCATGTAGGGCCTGTCGATGAATGTTGGCAGCCCAGGAAGGAGGTTTTGCTGCTCCTATTCCCTGACTAAAGCATTAAAATCAATGCTGTAGGGTGGCTATGAAAGGTGGAAGAAATCCATAGTATTTTCCTTGAGTACTGGGAAATGTAATGTAGTTTTACTGTAGGTGCTGCTGTTGCTTGCGGCTCCTATATCTCTGTAGTTCGGAAGCGAGCGCTTGTCAAAGCCACTAGATGGCAACCAGTCATAGCCTATTCTCCAAATATACCTCTTCCCATGTCTTGCTCAGAGTTGTCTCTTTAGAACCATAATCCCTGGAAAAAAAAAAAAAAAAAAAAAAAAGAAAGAGAACACTTTAATTTATATCAACCGCCAGGCTCACACTGTTCCATAAAAGCTTTTAGCAGGCGCTGAGCTGATGTGTCAGGTGGGTGTGGCAGGCTCATCAGCCTGACATGTAAGTGCAGTAGAGCTCCGAGCAAAACAGGATTGTAGGATATGAGTAGATACAGATGACAAGGCCCCCTGCAAAGATGATTGCAGGGGAGTGACAAGAAGAGACCGAACAGCACATAAATGGAGGAGAAGGTGTCGGGAGGGGAGGGATGAAAGGCAACGAAAAAGAGTGCAGAGAAACAATAACTCAACCCAACAATTACAGCTTTGTCAGATTTTATATCATCTTTCATAGAGGGAGAATTTTCTCATCCTATTACGACTCATAATGTCATTTTGACTTCACTACAGGTGGATTATCCTCACTTTTGTGTAGCTTTAACACATGTTTTAATCTAAGTTTGACATGTGATCAAACAGTTTTGGTGTCAGGTTTGCGTCGTTTGTTGTCCTTAGAAGTGAGTACATCTAGTAAAAGTGAATCGTCACAAAATAAAAGGCAGAAAACCAGCCAATTATCTGAACCAAACAGCCAATGTTCAGGGCCATCTAATAGCAAACTGCCAATGCTGGAAGTGCTGTATTTAAGGTGGACGCGACCTTTGACCCTCCTGTAACAGGGGAGACCATAAAAAGACACTTGGAGATTATGGAAGGAGCTCTGCAGAATAAGTGACCATGTAGCAGGCATTTAAGGCAGAAAACACCTCTACATTAAATGACATTTGGCAGCAATCTGACAGCTGCTGTATGCAGGAGTACAGACGAAATATATTGTGCAGAAGTACAGACGAAACAGGTTCCATTTCTTGCATGAGTTGAATACTTGCATGCAAAATAACTTGACAGCTGATAACATTGTTACTATAGAATTATTCTTTTTCTTTCAGCACTTGAGTGTCATTTTATGTTTCAAGTAACCAGTTTTGAAATGGTTAATACTGGAGCTGCAGAAATTAAACCATTAATTGATTAGTCAATCAAAAAGAAATTGACAACTATTATGAAACAAATTATCATCTCAGTCTTGTTTCAGTCAATTTCTGACAGTCTTTGGGTTTTTATCTATTGGATTAGCATCTAAAAACGCTATGTCGGGCTCAGAATAAGTGAGATTAGCATTTTTCACTATTTATTGACAATTTATAGATGATCCATCCATTAATCATGACAATAACTGGCAGATTAACAGATGGTTATTATAATCACTACAGCTCTCATTTATACCATGTGAGTAGGCAAGCAGAAAGCATGGGTCTTTCCCATCCTTTCTGGCCATTTCCAATTTAAGACCATCACTGGCCGGCATAAAACATTCTGAAAATTACACATTTAGCTGTCACAGATTGTTGATGTGTCTCCAGATTAATTCAGACAAGCCAAATACAGTGCAAACACTCCCTCGTCTATCTGTATCTGTTCCTCGGCTCAGCGTTCCTCCTTCATCAGGAAACGTAGTGTTCTGAAGAGGAGCGCTGTAACCGCTCTGACAGGGGCGTGGATCCCACCACCTATGGCGCACACACACAGGCCCTCCAACACCCTGTGGCACTGCAGCCAGACCTGCCACTCGGACGTTCACCGAATCAGACGGACAAATCTCCAACAGACGGCTCCTGACAAAGAGATTAACACCGTGACAGGGGGAAGCGTGTGCAGCTGTGGGTGGTGGAGTTTATGGCGAGGAGATGTGGGGGGGGGTTCCTCTCTCTCACCATGGCAGCGTTTGGAAGTCAAAGTCAAAGTTACTCCAGAAAGACACGACTGTCCATCGTGCGTGTGTGTGTGTGTGTGTGAGGACAGTGCATGAAATAAACGTGGCTGCGTGGCAAGGTCACACAGAAGTGACAGAAAACCGGAGGAACAGGTCTAAAATCAAAATACAACATTTTACAGGCACGGGTTATTTTTGTAGCAAAAACAAATTAGGCATTTTCATGGATTTGACTGAAGATTCTACATATCAGTTTTCATGGAGACAGAATTAGTAAAGTCTTTCTATAAACTACAGCTAAACAGTTCATCAAAGCTTCTCGTCTGGTCGACGAGAGCAAGTGGGGAGCCATGACACACGCACAGCCCCCAGTCTTGTGTTATACTTAAATGATGCAGAGATCTTTGCCTCAGTGATGCAGTCAGCATTCATTCATGTACGATATCACTATTTCACTCATTCAATTTATTCAAAGTTCAAACTTTTATTCCATCTTCCATTACTGCTGTGGCTGTCACACCTCTTGGTTTCAGTTCAGCTGTGTTTACTGTGGAGCAGAAGAAATTGTTTGGCTTTTTTTCGAACAGCACTTGATCTACAACAGAATCAATCCACACATAAATAATAAACCTAAAAGTTAATTGGCCCTTTAACATGTACCCCGATAATTAGACTTACTTTACAGCATATATATAGTAAAGTACAGGTCAATTATATGTTCCTGACAATACTGTAATACTTCCCCTCAGAAAAATATCAGTGCACCCTACCTTTTTTTTTATGAATTATGTAGTTATGTAGTTAGATTATGTATATCTTCGCCTCTTTAGTGTATGCATGTGTGATCATTTTAAAGTAAATTACATTAGATTTATGAAATACTCCAGAAATAAACATCCCATCTTCCCCCATATGTCTTATTTCATTGTTTTTACTAGATTTACTCTTGAAAACTACAGTACAGATTCTTAACAGTTCCCAAATTGGTGCATTGTTATCCTCTAACTTTCCATCTTGCTTCCTTGCGCGCATCATGTATGTATCACAACACAGAAACTGAAGACATAATGTATGCGCTGAATGAATTCTAATAGTAAAATCCGCAGGAAACGAAGACGACATCTTCAAAACTTTGTCGTTTATAGAAAATAATAGTAGAAATACCATACCAGGAGTTAACACACTGTAAAAACATAAGTTTAAAATAGTCATCTACAAAACAGTGGAGGTTTCAGGAGACTAAAATCTGATAATGTGGGAATTAATATGAAACATGGTTGAATAATTGAATATTTTGAAGCTAAAATACTGTAAGTCTTACTTAATAAGAATCCAGATATAAGAACAAGAGGCGATCAGATGTTTCCACTTTGGTTTTTAGTATGAGCCATAAAAAAAAAATCTATGAGCCGACGAGTTAAGAAATAGCCTTTAATGCATTAGTAATAGGAAGATCACAAAATATTTTACCAAAAACGACAACAAACTTCACTCTAATTGCATAACGGTTCCAAGCAGCCATTGTGGATGAAATGGTTGATGGGACACAGTTTGATTTTTCCAGACGCACCTCTGAACAAGCCACAAATTGCAGCAATAATGGTGATATGATCACGCAATCCAAACACAAATACGTTCACGAGTCAAAGGTGGCGGCAGAGGATAAGTGAAGCTCCACAGAAAGTCAATTAATCTTTTCCAGCGGTCCCCCTTCCCTCCACCCTGCTTAAAAGCTTCATTTACCTCCTACGGAGAAGAGATAGAAACACCATTAGTGAGATGATGGCAGGACTGGAAAGGGGAAAGGAGAATCTCACAGTTGGATGAGCTGAAACAGTATCGGCCCCCGACTCCTCCAAAAGTGTGCGTGCGCGCCAAGGCGAGAGCATCTTCTGCATCGGTGAGCTCAATTATTTTCTATCTTGATTATCAAAGGTAGTGGCGCACAACTTTTAAAGGCGGAAGTGTGCCTCTGTGAAGTGTGGGTGGGCTGCCCCGCGGAGTCCAGCGAGAGTGGGGCCGAGGGGGTCTTCTGCTGCACAGAGGTGCTACTCGTGGCGTACATTAAGGGATAAGACCCCAAATATTATTTCCATATCCAAGCCTGTGTGTGTGTGTGTGTGTTGTCACATGGGACCCCAGCTGGATAAACGACATTCGTGTGTGTTTACATGCACGCGTTTGGGTGTGTGAAATGCCACTGAGCATACAGGCTCTGCTTCACTGAGCTCGGCTGGCTGCTGGAGCACAATTGGGGGTCTCACTGTGAAAGAGGTCAGAACACACACACACACACACACACACACACACACACACACACACACACACACACACACACACACACACACAGAGGCATAAACACAAATAAGGAAGTTTGGCTGAATACTCAAGACCCAGATAATCAAACACTATGCAAATCAGCCAGATCTTTTCTCTATGCAGGGGCAAGCAATTTTCAAGTTAGAAGAAGTCACACTGCGGACGCTAATGAAAATCACGCCACATGTTTATCAGAGAACACATTGTTCTCTATATTTCTTGACATTTCAGTCCAATCCACCTGAGCTCATCAGTTTCAAAGTTGTGTCAGTCAACTCTTGTCCCCCTGCTGATCTTTATCACTGACATCAGGGCAGCAGGGCTTTTCATTCACTAGCAAAGTTGCTGCAAATGTAAGGTCAAGTTAAAAACAGACAGAAATACCCAGGGCTGACGACATGAAGGGGCAACTAGAGGCGGAAGGCCCCTGTCTTAATCTTCTTAATTACATGGAGCTTCAAGTGTCGACCCCAAGGACAAATACAAGCCAATAACATGCGTGCGGCTCGATATGTGGTCAGTTACATGACTTCCTGCAGGTCTTCAGGGGACAAGAGGCCTGCGGCTGACATCAAGACTTTCAAACTAACCCCCCCGTAAGCTGCTACTGGCACCAAAGAGCGGCTATGGGCTTCGCTTCATGTGAGCAGGGCGCTGATTTCCTGACATGACAACGGTGTTTGAGTCTGTTTGCACTAGTCCACCGCATAAACAAATGTTTCGTCCCAGTTAACTAGGTCCCAATCGGACCAAACCTATTTGGCATCGGTCCGCTGATGCTGGTGTGCCTGCATTCGGTTTGCGGTGATACATACAGTATATATGTGGGCATATGTGTGTGTTGTGATTGCGGCAGCCGGGGGGATAGCATGCTGCTGCTGCTGACACTGGGCCTGTCTGCCTGGTGTGCCCCTTTCTGCACCAGTAGAGCTGGCGCTGCCTCCTGCCTTTGCCCAGCCGATCCACAGCGCGCCAGCTGGGCGCTACCAGGAGAGGCCCTGCAGAGAGAGGACACAGGTCAGCCGTGACAGAGGGACTCAGAGAGGGAGAGGGAGAGGGAGAGAGAGAGAGAGAGAGGTGTGCAGTACAGTGGCATGGACACAGACTACTGAATGAGGAGAGGCATAAGGGTTGAAGGTAAGAGACGAAAAAGAAAGAAATCATGTGCAAAGAGACCTTTTTCGTAAAGTGCCATAATTTTTTTCCCTGTTTTTAAAATTTACACCACATCTATACATGAAATGGAAGCTTGCTTGAAATGTACCATCTTATACTGCAAAGACATTACAATTGTAGCAAAAGAAATACATTCCCATCTCAGCTGATGTCATGTTTCTACACTTGATCAGTCACAGTTAAAACTGCAGATAATTAAGATTCCTCATAGAAAATCCTGATTTATTTTCATGATCATTCCTTTTGTTCTTCAACAATAAATGCCAAACACGTCTACCATTTTACTACCATTACTTAGAAAGTTTGTACCAATGAAAGCGATCTTATACACCTATCACTCAATTTATCAAGAGGTATAGACATTTAAAAGGTCATTATTTAATATCATTTGTAATTTAGTGATAGTTTGTCAAACAAGGAGAGTCATATGTAACTTAGGCACATATTGTCTCTGTGGCCGTTAAATCCGTTTCACGCCATCTGTTGTGTTTGAAAGCTTGACTCCAAAGATGTCAATTTAATTTGTGGCATTTAGGGACGGGCTCTGTGTTTTTTGGTTTTGCTCATCCTCGTGCAACACTTTTTGCAGTGTACAGTGATGATGGGACTAAAAGACCTCTTTCACATTAAGCAGGGTATTTAGAATGTACATTCTCAGATGTTTTCCTTCATATTATGAGACTAAACCACTCCTCTGGGGTATTTCATCATAAACTATCTTGTTACCACCATCCTTATCAATGCACTGTAGCCATACTTTGTTTTTAAATCCCAAAATCCCAGCAAGGTAGTCTCACATCTTAACTTGAAGTCTTACAGTTTTACACTTATTGGTAATAACTTTTTAGTACATTTTCATGCACATTTTCATGCACTTTAAGCAGACGTTCCTCTTGACAGCACGTCTGACAGGCCAGTTGACTTGGCCTGACTCCACTCACGTGTCATCCCCCACAGCCACCGTTTCCCAAAGCGCTTCCTTAAAACACTAACTCACATCTTTACACTAATGTTATCATTCTTTGTCAAAAGAATTGATCAAATCACTTCACATTAACTATACTTAGATAAGAACTTTTAGTTCGGTTGACTCTGGTTGGGTATGAACTGCTGGAATATGGGGTCAGACGCAGGAATAAGACATGTATGTTGTATGTGTGTGTGTTGGTCATTAGTCCGCAGCAGAAGACTTTTAAATTCGCTAACCCTAACTTCCGATGTGTCCCTTCTCTAACTGGCAGTGACATTTTAAAATTTGAATTCACTGCCACAGCACCATCATGTATGACAAAAACAAATCTTCACTGAATAAAGCTTGAAGGATCGAAACAAAGAGAACACACAACAAACACTGCTCATAATACTCGGATCAGGCTGTGAAATTAGGTTAAGTGCCGGCCAGACATGAATCAAATAGACTCAGTCTATCTCTTGTTGGAAATATTTACAGCAATATATTTTCATGTCATTTTAACTATATTAGGATACATTTTCTTCCATCTCATAATGCTATGTTATAAATTTATATCATATATCATATCCTGATATGGCAACTAGGCGTTTGTTGCTGTATGTAAACATTTAATGATTTTATCACATTATCCCATATTTTACCTTTAAATTACATTATTTTTTGGACGTTGATGCTGCTAAACTGATTCGGCAACAGCCACAGAGAATTTATTTCACTTCCAAAATGAATTTTTCAGGCATCAAATAATTAGTTTAAAGATAGAATAATTTCAATAAATGATCAAAGAAAGAGGATTAACAATAGGAAAACTGAGCACAAGGAATTTTAGTTTAAAGTTCCCAGTCCGGATGAGTTTAGCAAGGTAACTCGGAGTTCTGCAGTGGAGTAAACAGAACCAAATCCTACTAAGGTTCAGTATAACGCGACATTTAGACGGGGAGTGAAATAACATGCGCGCAATATGCTTTCTCTGCAAGAATGATGGGACCTTCTTGAATATGGAACTAGAAAAGTGTCTCACTCAGGTTTGTGATGAGGAAACATTTCCCACTGAGAAGGGTAACAGGGAGAAGAATAGCCGGAAAGTTATTCTTGGGAGAAAATAAAGATATCAAATGAAGTTAATGACTGTAACCCTGCTGGCTTAAAGGTGAACAGCTGGTTGCTCACACCTCTACTGCCACATCCCCCTGCTGTCCCACAGCTCCGAGCCCTACTGTGCTGGCATCGACACCATGGAGCCGCAGGGCTATCCCTTAAGCGCTGGAATCAAACAAGAGGTCATTACATCAGTAAGAGCAGAGGCCCTGGAACAGCCTCACCTACTTTCTCCCTCCGCTCCTACCTTCCTGCCCCACCTCAGAAACCTCTCTGAACACCTCACCCTAGTCTGCGTTTTCTCCAAAGCAGCTTCCCTCCCGCCCCCTTTCTTCCAATGGGCCCTGGGTCTCTGGCTGGGGCAGGCTGGCACAGCTGTGCCGGGAGTCGTGCTGTCACAAGCGGTTAGGGTGACAGCCACTCACACTTCATAATGTCCCTCTCACAGGTCACCGAGCGACAAGCTGGGTCACCTCGCTCCAGCAGGCAGCCCCAGGGGAAGCAGAGTGCCCCCCCCACCACCACCTCTCCATCAAAACCGCCATCCCCATCATCACCCCTCTACCCCCTATTGCCCAGGAAAATGTGGGGGCAGGAGGAGGCAGGTGGAGGGAGTTGGAGGGAAGAGGTGTTCTGTTGTGCCAGGCCGGGCTACAAGGAGCTCTCCACACTGGAGACTGTGCCAGGGTCACGAAGAGGGTGGGCACGCCACCGCTAGCTCCTCTGATACACAAGGTGTAGGTGTAGTGGGCTAAATGGAAAAAAAAATAATGATGCAGTGGCCCATCATGAATGATACATTTAAACTGAATGTCTCAAGTGTCAGAAGACACACAGAATGTCTTCTGTCTTAAACTGGATTGGATTTTTTTCACCATTTTTGATATGTTGAAGGGAGTGTGACTGTGGTAGCACCATATGTTCTCGCTGACGTGTGCCGTCCAACCGTCATTAATGTGCATTACCTCATTGAGCGGTCTGATCTAATAGCTACACAAGACTGTAGAGACGAAATAAGATTCACATTAATGGGCTCCCAGCGAAGCTCTCTCTAATTAGTTTGCCATTTTCACCTGATGCAAAGCTATCAGGTCATCGCTATTATAGCTGTCAATCTGAGTGTGTCACATGAAGGTGACTAGCCCTCAGTGACTACCAGAATATCAGTAATAATGATCAAAATGAATTTAAGAAAAGGAGTTCTGAAAGCAGTTTCGTAAGTGTGAAAACCATGTTTTGCTAATAATGGTGTTTTCTTTCTTTATGCCCTAACAAACATGAAGTTAAGCATATGAATGTGGGGCAACTCGAGCTAATTGGATTGAATGCCTGCAGTTGGATTCAGCTGTGAAAGAGAGGCCTCATACCTAATTCCCGTTATTCAAACAGTCACACCACCCTGAGAGCGCTTAATTCACCGAAGGTGCGCACACACCCACTGAACAATGTGTAGCAATTAATTTCGCTCTCCCTCCCACATCTGGCGCTTCGGTGTGACCCTGCCTCCGCTGTGCCGTGTGCCGCCCAGGCTAGGCAAGCTTTTCGTAATTTCACACATAAAGGCCTCCAATGAAACGTGAAAAGAATATGTGGAATTGCTAAATCGCATTAAAGAGTTTAAAACAGTAGATCTGTGTGCAACCCCGCCCCACCCCACCCCTCCGCTACCAAGAAAACAAAGCAGTAAATGTGCTCAGTGACAAGTGGTGACATAATGCAATAGGCACCGAGGAGAGGTTTTCACAAAGGGGAGAAATTCATCATGAGGCCCTGTCTATAATCATGATAAACACCTCAGGAGAGAGAGTATGGCCACAGGAGTCACGCACAAATATGTCGACGTTTATTTAGAACCCATTATTTGACATTATGTTGAAGAGTAGGGTGAGAGAGATCACTGAAAGATCACTGAAAGCTCAACAAACGCCGCAAACACAATCATCCCAGACACAATAAGTCATCGTCATTGAGTGACAGAAAACAAAGATTTTTCAATTCAAGTTTTTTTTATGGCAGTTTCAGTTTCTCAAATGAGAGAATTTCCTGCATCGCCGAGTGACTTTTGGTGGAACAAAGAAATGTGAAGTCTTTACAGGCACCTTTTGGGGTTTCTTTTTTTTTTTACAGTTGCGCTGCACTGCTTTTTTATAATGAAAAACGTGCATTTGCTCAAGGAAGGTTACAATACAATTCATGGTCCTACAGTCAGTGTCACAGCAGTCGAGGCCCAACACTCTGCGGGTGATGTGAAAAGATGCATCACGACTCAAAATATGGCCAAAATACAAAGGTAACTCCAAAACTATGGGACACAGCATATCACCAGACTGGCATGAACTGCTTCTCACCCTGTCAGAGTTGGGGAATCGAGTCACAATTTTTCAGGACATGAGACGTGGCTGACCAACATTTTTAAAAGACTTGAGTTTAACCTAGTATTTATGAGACCTGAAAATAGACCGATTACTCAGAAGAACTTCTTTAATTCTTGCCCTTTTTCTACTAATTGAGAAGTTATATTTTGTTATTTTGAAAAGAGACTGATCCGTGACCACGAATTGCCAGAAGAAGGACACAGCGAACCAACAGAAGCCAACGAGCAAAGCAGCCGTCATAGAGGAGGTCGCAAGATGAAAAAAAATTGGGGCTGAGAGATTATCTCATGAATGACAGCAGAAGGATGTAAATGAAGGTCATCACAGAACACACAGAGAAAGTTACTGTGGCTGACTAAGTTTATTTATGTAACATAATTTAACTTTGAGTTTAAGCTTTCAATATTTTCAGATTTCAGTAACTTTTAAAATAAAACTCGCCTTTTCGTGGCCGTGCTCTTTTAACTGGTTGAAAAACTGGGATTTTAAAAACATTATCTTTGAATTTTTGGACTTGTGACTTGCTCAACCCCAGTAAAAGCTGGATTTGGCTAATTTAGAGCAAGGCCTCATTTGGACTGCCTGCTTAATTTTCACCACATCAAATTAGGATTCACTAGAAACCTGAAATTTACTTGTGACTTGCTCCCACCTCCGCTCTGTATTGCA
>KV751315.1:4719387-4737551 GCA_001698575.1 Mola mola
ACCTGCAGTGTTAACAGAGGAAACCTTAATGTTTAAGATGTGTACATATGAGCAGGACTCTGTGACACAGACAAGACATGTCATGTGGAAACTTGAAAACTCCAATGCATCCTGCATTCAGTAAAAAACGCAAATTTATTCATAGTGTTATTAGCTTCACATTTAGGAGAAAGAGTAGATGAGCTTTAATGGATTTTTAACAAGTTAGATTTATTGGATATAAACACACTGAGGGCATGAGGGGATAAGAGACACAGCTGTAGGTGGATCGTGTAGCCTTACCACTATTTCGTTTTTGCTTTGTTACATTAACTTACACACAGATCCAGATCCTTGATTGCCAAAAACCTTATGGACTCTGATCTTTCTCCTTTTTCAACCAAAGAACATGGCTGCAGTTAATTGTTCATTCAATTTTAAGTAGTATTCCTCAAAACTCCACGCTGTCCTCTTGCTCAAATATACAGCCACTTACAATAAAATACCCACTGTCTGTGTTGACTATGGATGGTCATTTGTAGTTAAGCTGACGGCGGACATCCTCTCCAACATCCGCTGATGTTGATCAAAGAGAACCTGCAGTCCCCCACCGGCCCCATGCTGAATCCAACAGTACCTCAGCGGGACTCTCTTCACAGGGTTCCACTGCAGCTCCGCTTGTTGGTGACAGCACTGCTGCAGAGGTGACACACCGTAATGACAGGGGCACACACACACACACTCCATCAACCTTCACCAACCCAGCAGTGATGCCCCAGTGAGCCCTGTAGCTTGGTCAGTCAATAAACTGCAGGCAGCCACACACACACACACATCATTGACAACCTGTAAATGTTGAGAGGAAGAGTAAGTGATTGGACGGATGGATGGATGGATGGATGACGGAGAGTGTTTGAGAAGTAGGAGAACTCTCATTATGTGCTGTTTCGTCTGACAGCGACGGTGCTGCGGCAGCTACAGCGAGTCGATGACCGATGCGACCTGGAAAGCAAGGCGTGGCCCACGCAGCTGTGGTCACCGCGGCAATCTCATACAGTGTAATTAATGTACACATAGCGAGGTGTCTACGTACGGGTGTGTGTGTTGTGTGCAGGGGTTCGGCTGCTTATTACCACCAAACAGTGAGTTACAATCTGAAAACAGAGAGCTCTGGGTAATTTCCCATCATGCCTCATCAGGAACAGCGGGGGGGCAGAGAGCCTCGCCACATCAGCTCACACTCGGACCTGGGTAGAAAATTACCATCATTAAACAGTGATGTGCAAGAGTGAGAAAGAGGGGGCCAAAAACAGCGAACATCTGATAGACAATGGGATAGAGAGAGAGAGCGAGAAAGGATGGAGGACAGATACTCCGGATGAAAGGAACTGGATGAAAGGAGAGCTGGTGATGGGCACAATCAGACAACAGTAAATGCCAAAATCAGGATGTAGTATTGATTGGAGGAAAAAATTGACCTATCTCACAGGTCAAATCTATGATAGACATAGAGAAAACACAGATCTTAACCAGGCTTGGTGCCTTCTCTCTCTCTCTCTCTCTCTCTCTCTCTCGCCCTGCCTGCCGTTCCCTTCCTCTCATTAACACGCGCTGTGATTGTATTGGATTGAACAGTGACTCTGTATCGATCTGGCCATCCCTCTGAGGGCTAATGTAATCAGCGCCCCCTGCCCCTGTGACGCAGAGGCAGGTGTGGGATTAGCAGACAGGTTGGAAAATGGGCAGGAGTCAAGCAGTGAGGACCCTTTGGACACGGCCTCCATTTATACACCAATAAGGCAGAGACCAGCACATGGACACACAGTCGGTGCAACATTTTATTCGTTGAAATTTTACATAACTTGACTCTGCACAGTAGTTGTGACTGCATCTTGAAAATTGAATGGGCTGCAAACCCTTGCACCAGTAGCAACACCTGTCATTATTCCTTCACTTTTGCTGCTAACTGTCCCAAACAGCTCCAGATCTTGAACGTATTAGCCCCCCTGTAAAATTTGGTAAAGATCTGTGTAGCTGTGTTTGAGTTATTTGTTCATACACTCACACAGAGATGCACTGGTGGAAACAAAACCCTCTACATGAGTACGCAAGTGTGTAGGGTAATAAGAGCAAACACATTTGTTATGTGTACATATATTTTAGTTTTATTTTTTTAGAGGTCTCACAAAGTGAAAGAGCCGCTTGAAGCAAACAGATGCAGTCTCTTGCTTGTCAGATTTTAGTCTATGTTGCGTTCCACTGAAACACACACACAACGCGATGGATAAAAGATCCGCGGGGAAGCTTCAAGCTGAATCCCAGCCTCTAACATCATTGTCATCATCTCAGGCCGGCTTAATGTAGCGGCGACATGACAAATGTTTGAGTGGAATCTATGGGGAGAAATTAAAGTAGTGGTCCAACTGCTTAAAAAAACAGATCTGTCAAATCACAATTGCGCTGTGAGCCCAGACAAGCTCTGTTTGTTTCTCGCAGGGACGTGATGTTCCCTGACTCTGCTGTTACCTCCACTATCCCTGCACATATTTCTTCTCCTTTCTAAGTCCTTACTTTCCTTCGCAGCCACTTCCCATTGAGTTCTCTTGTGAAAATAACAAATAGCATCACTCGATCACTTGACTGTGTTCACCTGGCTGCTCTGCTGGCCAGAGATGAGAAGAAAGAGGAGATCAAAAAAAAAAACCCCAAAAAAACAAATGGGACGGAAAATAAACAGAGAGAAAGGAGTTAGACTAAGAGATTCAGGAGGAGAGATAGACATATGCAGAGCAGAATTCATGTTTTGTTGAGGAGCAGTAGTCTTTGCCCACCCCCATCCTTTCAATAACACGTACTGTATCTTTACTAAAGACACACGCACACACACACACACACACACATTCCCCATGTAACTTCCTACACAGATGAGCTCTTGGTGAGGAGGAGAGAAAGTCTTTGCATGGATGACCCAGTTGGGCTTGTGCCAGTTCTGGAAGAGCCTGGAGCCAAAGTGTAGACCTGAAGACACACACACACACACACGCGCACACACATACACACGTACACAAACACGCACGCACGCACGCACGCACGCACGCACACACACAGACACACACACACACACCATCTGGTCCCGTGCCTTTTAATAACTGAAACAAGGCACAAGATGTAGGCAGCATGGTGCATGGTTTCCCATCAGCCTGGCAGCGAGAGAAGTGAGTGAGTAACAATAGCAACAATAGCCCTGAGAGCAGTAAATACACAGAGCTTTACAGGTGTAACACGAGGCAGCGGACTGCAGCCTTTGTCTGCAGAAAACCTGAGACTTTGTCGAACGAAGGCTTTTCGGAGCGTCAACACGCGGAAGTTCAAAAAGCAATGAGAGCCACACTCTCTCGCTGCATGCATTCCTTCCCTTCCTTTGCTCTCTCTCTCTCTCTCTCTCTCTCTCTCTCTTTCCTTCCTCTGTCTTTCTCCCCCTGCTGCGTACAGGAGTCAGTCTGACTTTTGATCCTGACATCTGCGTCTTGCAGGAATGTCTGTGTGCTCCCTCTGCCCTCTGATGTAGCTCCAGAAACTAATGGAATGTGAAAGAGACAGACGGGCTTCTCGTCTGAAAAACACTGCCCGCTCTCCACACACGTGTGTACATATATATATTTGTATATGTATCGGTGTGTGTGTGTGTGTGTGTGTGTGCGTGCGTGTGTGTTTGTGTGAGTGTAGGCATATCTGCTGCCTGCTTCAATCCAGCCATTTCCCTAGCACACACCCCCGAAATAAAATGCAATGAGAAAGGATGTGACAGGGGAGAAAAGCAAACCCTAAACGAGTTGAACACCTCAGTTTAGGATTTTGCACTTGGTAATATGGAGCGAGGTCTGTACACAGGCTAACCTCTGAGCCGCAGTGTATGGGTTAATCCCGCAACTCCTTCACTTTCTCTCCCTCTTTCACTCTCGCTCATTCTGTGGAGAGAGACTGAAGGTCTAAAAGGGTGTTTACAATTCACTAATCTGACTTCAAAACCAGCTTAACTCTGGGAGACATCAAAGGTGTGCGCGTGATGGCCCCACTGATCCCAGTAAGGGGGGGATGTATGATAGACTGGAAACATAGTGAGAAGGGGTGGGGGAGAAAAAGGAACAAGAGGAAACAAGATATTTCTGAGGTCTTGTGATGACTGTCTCACTTGATCCACAATTACAAAAAAAACAGGATTTATGATCAAGATTAAAAATTGAAAGCTCTTCATTAGGAGTACACAATTGGTATTCAATACCTTGAATTAAATAATCAATAGAACTACATTCATTCAGTAATGAGGTTGATCATTTGCGTGATCTCAGAGTCTCCAAAGTCTAAAATGAAATTGTAATAAATGCAGCGGTCTGGATTTGTCGTTGTTATCAAAATCACACAGTTAGCAGTTAATACATCTGCCTCTGCTATTTCATAAACATATTCATTAACAATTGATCGCTGCTTTTTCAAACACCGTTTCAGGAAGTGGACAGCGAAGTCTTTGTCCCGGTGAGGCTAACTAATGATGAAGAGTTCATTTGGACGAGACTTGCATGAATATCTGTGCAGCAGAAAAACGCAGGGAAAGTAAAATTAGCCAGTAATAAATGAACACTGTGGAAATACATCTGGCATTAATTGTCATCTAAAGGTCACGGTTCATTAAATTACCATTAAAGAGTTTGACAAAATATATTTTGTGCTCACTGAGGTATGCCGGCTTTGTGAGGTAAAATATATAAATAATGGTAATAACTATAGCTGTTTCGAAGACCTATTAATATCAGATGGAGAGGAGAGGCCTGTTTTGCAGGGACGTTATCAAGGGATTTGCACTATTAACAGATGTATTTTTCCTCCTCCTTGAACACGTTGAAATAATGCAAATTATAATGAATTGTCATATAATGAATAGTCCGATAGGCCAAAAACGGGGACGGTATGATTTGATTGAGATGAGCCGATCACAGTTTTGTTAGTTATTCTGTGTGTGTGCTACATGCGTCTCAATGCAAAGTTCTTTTGTGGTTTTCCACTTCGTCCCACATTGCTATAGAGCTGTCAGGGAGGACATGTGAGACTGCCCTGAGCAAACATCTGCTCACACATGTACGCATATGTATAAACATACACAGGCTGACATACATGCCCACGCTGGCCCCGCTGGAGCCCAGACATTTAGACAAAATAATTATTACAAATGAATAAGGGGAGAAAAAGAAAGACAAAAGAGTTTGCGTACAGTAAACACCTATTTGAGTAAGATAAGGAGGAAAAGTAAGAGAGCGGAAAAGAGAGGGGATGTGTGTGCGTGTGTGTGTGTGTGTGTGTGTGTGTGTGTGAGAGAGAGAGAGAGAGAGGCAGAGCAACTTGACACAGAGAGACTCGGGTGGACAGACACTGATTCCCCCAGGTGCATGTTGGGTAAGTCTTCAATAATATGGAGTGACAAGGAACAGAAGGAGCCGATTTCTCCTCATGTCATATCCTCTTTCTCTTCTCGCTTCCTGCTTCTTGTCAACAGGACTTTAAACTGGTGTTTGTTAAATTGGATGTCAGGGTCAAAGGAGGACTTTGTTACATCGAACGCTTGTCTGTTTGCATGCATGTGTTCGACTGCATGTGCATAAATGTGTGTGTGGGCGTGTGTGTGTCATCGTTTAAATGTGGTAACATGTTGTCGCTTGGCATTAGATGGCCCGGGTCAGTGAATAAAACCCTGCTCGAATACTGTAACTTGAGAAAATCCAAACCCGAACTCTAATATGTGATATTAAAATATTACAACACGTGCAGTTTTAATAAAAAAATCTTCTGTGATGCTGATTCAAGCTTACAAAAGCAGAATTCTCACTGTACTGGCTTGTAAAACCCCTGGAGCTTCTGCTGTTCAGCCATGCCACTGTAGCAGGTCTACCCTGCCTTTCCAGGAAATCTGAGTTGGAAGCCCCTGGACATCTCTGCTAATCACTCATCCCGAAATAAGCATTTTCTAAATAACCTTAGAGAGAAAGAAACAAGAGACCGATGAACCAAATAGCCAAACAAGGCCCCCAGGCCTCTAACCAATCTAAATCCCAATTACATTTTTCAGATACTCTCATGACGTAAGTTTGGGCCCATATATATGCTTGTGTGTGCCACCCGACAACCCGCTCCATTCATATAAACAACAAAGGTCATTCCCTGTCGGAGTCGGTGTATGTTATTGTCCCGATTAGTGTGTTTGATTGTGTTGTGACTGTTGTTGTTACAGTCATCGAAGCAGCTGACCTCTGACTGTGAGAAATGATACGGGATCATGGTATTCTCATTGTCAGTTTCGAATATCCGTTATCATGCTGCAGCTATTCAATACTGGTGAACACTTGGACAAACTTTTTTTCCAACGGTTGCTGTCATCCTGAAAGCAAAAAAATGACTTCAGGATTTCAGAATAAAAGGATGTGGTGTAAAATGACTTACGTATGGTATAAAACCAGGGGAGGCGGACTTTACTTTCTTCTTTCAAGGCAAAACACATCCCTTAAATTAAAAGGACTTGATGAGGCCCACTAACCAGATTCACACCAAATTGTAATAGGTTCTTCCTTGGTCCACTCCCCATCCTCGCACAAAATTCTGTTAAAATCCATCCAGTAGCTTTTCTTTATCATCCAAATGTTACTTGTTTATATTAAGTTTTATATGGTTTTGTTTACTAAAGCTATGGCAAAAGTTCTGGTTGGATTCAACAAAGTTTCAGACCATTCAACTTATTTGATGCTGATAAAAAAAAAAAAAAAAAAAAAAACATGCCTTTAGATGGCAAGATAAACAAAAACTGACACACTGACAAACGCACACCAGATGGCCACTCCCCCCACCCCCCATCTCTTACATTAGGGTCCCAATGGCAACAGGTCAAAACAGGTCCCACCTGAATGGGGCATCTCTGGTTCACAGGTGAGGCCTCTCTCTCTCTCTTCCTCCGTTTTTCCTCTTTTCTTTATAGTCATGTCCCACGTCTCTCTGCCTCTGTGATACCAAATGAGAGCAGGTCAGCATGTGCTGGGTTGATCCTGCAGGCCAGATGGGATTCAGTGGAGATGACATTCGGCGGATGACCCACCTGATGCAACCATAATGTTACCGTCCTTTTGATAGCCGCAGCAGAGTAATGCATAAACATGCAGGTGCACCGATTCACAAATGTATCGCTGGATTCATACTGCTGATATGGTGTTGCTTAATACTGTGAAATGGAGGCTGCACATGTATTTGGCTAATTTGTCACCAACAGCAGGCCTGAATGAGGCTTCAGCCAGTCTTGTGCTCCTGCCTCATTCCTCCCCACGCCTCTAGGTGGCAGTATTGTCATATCAACCTCTTAGACCGGCCTCTGTGCTTCACTTTGCACTCTTTCTCACTCAAATCTTTATGCAATACAAGTGCTAAAAGCTGATCAACCACCTAATACCTTGTACGCTGTCAATACACATTCAGAACTTAAATATCCCATGTCCCTTTCCATTCTGGGAAGTCTAAGTTGTTTTAGACATTTGTGCATCCATCTGACTCCACACCAGGAGAGCATCTTTTTGCTACTATCATAGACGTATTAGCAATTCATATGAAAAAAGCAAAACCTTCAGCTGACCTTGCTAAGTGAAAAAAATAATCTCTTTCCACTATATATCTGTCCAATTTATTAAAAGAAGACAAAAATTGACTTGGATGGCACAGTTAATGTACACGACACAAAGGTGAGGTCATCACACGCTGACGGCAACAAAAGCAGCAGAATCACGGCCATGAAGTCATCTACATTAAAGTATTTTTGTCAGGCTCCACTGTGAGCGTCTCTGCTATACTGAAGCCTTTTCGGTGTGAGATTTGCCCGAGCTTTGCGTGCAGAGTACTACTTGTTCTGGGGCCGAGCGAGCAGTAAAAAAAAAGCCAGGCAGTAAGGGCTGTGCGATATGTACGAAGTGAAAACACACAATTAGACTCATTATTGTATCCTAGAGATGAGAGAAGTTCAACGTGGGCATTCCCCTGCTGTGACTTGGCACCCTCTGTGGAGACAGTGAATCATATAAACATGTACACATTTCCAACAACAATGCAGCAGAAGCACTTCAAACAGAAAGGCCCATTCATGCGCTGTTCAGCCAGCCAAGCACAGAGTTTAAATTTGTCAGTCATTGGCAGATGATATTTACAACATTTCACACAGGTACATGTTTCTCAACTGCAGGCCCGGGAATCTGTGACAGGAGCAGCTTGTAAGTCCTTAATTGAGTGTGTGTTTTAATTCTCCAACAAATGTCTTTCTCCATGTTTACAGGCCTCAAACAGCTAACAGAATGGATAGAAATCAACTGGGATCAAACCATTAGACACCGTTAATACAGTCGTTTGGGTATTTTTTTTCCCCACAGGCTGCAAAAGGGGGTTCTTGTGCCCTTGCTTTCCCCTCCTTTAACGTCGGTGCACCTGCACCTAACAGCTAAAACAGCACTATGTCATGGTGTGCACTGATTGTCTTATCTGCCCATTTATCACAGTTGAATTGGAACCAGCCTTGCCTGAAACCTGCTTTCAGACTCTGTACGGGTGACTTGGGACGCATGATGCTGCAATTGTTCAGCTTTCGGAAATGGGGGCTCCATTGCAAAATGTATTCAGGGTTATTTTAACAAACCTCATGTGTCGTATACTGTAGTCACCGGTCTGAAACAGATACAGTACTAATTACAATTAGGCTGCCATGAAAGCATAGTACATGCACAGTGTCTTGTACTCAGGCTGTTTCAGCAAACTGACATAAAACGACTTCCTGACAAGAAAAAGTTGCTCCCGCTTCAAATGGGCCTTAAATGGGATCTTACATGATTGTAAAAAATGCATCAGTTCGGCTGGCTTCATGAGACTGTCAACATAAGCTGTTTGCACACAAACCAGCACTGCTGTCTTCTGTCAGCCCTCATTTTGGTAAACACTGATGTCTACGTGAGGAAGCAGAGTGACAGGTGCATGATTGAGGTACTTAAAAGCAGACACTCTGAGCGTCTCCTCCCCCTCCTCCTCCTCCCCGTTCCTCATCTCCCAGAGTTACTGTGATTCTCCTTGCGCGCTTCTATCCGGACATTATACGCATCAGCTCTCTTTCATCTGCTGCCACGTTTTCTTTTTCCTTTCTTTTTTTATCTTGTTTAATAAATGTAGCACACCTCTTTCAAGCTTTAATATTAAATGTAAGACAGTGTCAACTCATTATCCCTAACAGGTGAAATTTCCAGCTTCTTCTCCTTTTCCCTGGATCGCTTTGCAGAGATCCAGGGTGAGCTTGTTTGATTCTGCTGGGCGGGCTCTGGTTTCAGGCGGACTTTGCCATCTTTTCAAAGATTTTGCATTCCAACAGGTCCACTTAAACGAAATCTGTAAAAGATAAACATTAAATATGCATCCAGATCTTCTGCTTGGGTGAGTGGACTGAATCTGTATGAATGGCTGATGTGTTGCTGTGACAGCAAGCAACTAGATTGATCACACGTTACGATAGCTGCTCCATTGGCCATTAACACCCACAAGGAGCCTAACCATGGCCCCCCCATCACACACCAGGGTTAAATTGAGAGTGAAGAAGTGAAGTGTGTGTAGAGCGGAAGCTGGGAGGCGGGTGCAGAAAGATCCTGGCTGAAAGCTAGGTAACAGTATAGGTGAATGGGTTCAGGTGTCCTGCTATACGTCTCTATAGTTTCTCACGGGGGACACAGTCCCTTGTATTTATCACACTCACTAAGCACATTAGGCCACAATGCCGCGGATGGAAGTGGAACCGTTTACCCAGCTGGCTCTTCAATGAAGGAAAATCATACAAACATGGACTTCAAACCCCAGCCGTCTGCACACACATGCGTCCTGCCTGAGACTTTCCCTCCTGGTGGCCTGTTCACCGCTGATACAAGAACAGCAATGCTTGTACATTGAGGAGTAGCTCAAGAGGCTCTCCGCACCCACTGCTGCAAGGGCATTGTCAGAGGGAGCATAATTTAATAAACCTGTTCACGACGACGGCACACACATATACACACACACACACAAACACACTTTCTTACTCTCTGCTCCTCTTGTGTTTTCTCTCTCTGTCTCTCACACACACCTGCCTAAGTGAAGGAATTACTTGCGTTACCCACAGTACATTGAACATGCCAATCAGCCGACAGTGCAGCTGTCTGTGTGTTGTCTGTGAGCTGTCTGCATTCTTTCAGAAATTAACCGCACACCTCCAGCACTCTCAGACACGCAGCTCTAAACGCTAAAGTGGGGACAGATGTCGTGACAAGCCGCTCCATCACTTACCTGTCAGAGTCGCTCAAATAGCTTTCAATTACCATAACTGAATGACTTATGCTGACCGTGTTTTGAAGGATGTTAAACGTATACTGGAATGATTCATCCGGTGCACAAGTGAGAGCCACTCACATGCGGGCCTCACATGCCGAACACCACACTCTAATTACAAGATTAATTTCAACATTTCACACAATCCAAGCTTAGATAAACCTTTAATGACAGACAAATGTGTTTTTGTACCTCAGCCTACAATGTTGCCCTAAATCTACAGGTGTTATAGGCTACAAACTCTTTACGTATATTGGTAATGGATTTTAAACTGTAGCTTTATGTATGGTCTAATATAAGAACTGCTTTGAGACCGTATGTTTTTTACAGAGATGTTGGAGATGCTGTTGTTGACATTAAGCCTGTTTACTCCACTGTGCTCCCACTGTAAAGATTCTGTCCACATAGACCTCATACAGGGGGAAGGGGACCCCTATTCATCTCCTCCCAAATGGGATAGCGTCCTCCAAGGGAGAGGGGTGACAACAGTCCCTGCCAAGGCGATGGGGAAGTCCTTCTGTTGATAATAGCAGTCGACGGGGGGAACAACCTCAGCAGGCACCAGGCCAGACAACTGCCAATCAAAGCACCTCTCGTCTTTTTCCCCTCTTTCGGCTGTTGCGGCCCCCGCTCACTGTGTGCCTCTCTTCCTTTCAACTCAGCTGCTCTCTTTCACAGTGTGCACACTTCAGAAAATTCTGGCTCACATCTCCAGCCTGGAGAACCTTGTGGTGAACATGATGGGCATGGTGCTCTTACAAGGATCGGTCGGGGCGCTGATGAGGACAAACATCAATTCCAGATGTGTGGCTGTAAATTAAACGGCATTTTGATGGCTCTGGTAATTGCATCTCAGTGAGGACGACATCCACACAAAAGTAGAAAACAAACATTGGAACATTCTGTTTAACTCTTCTTTTTATCTTGTTCCTTCAGATAACAGGTAACAATCAAACAGTTGTGGATCCCTTTTACCTAATTAGTAATTACCGCAATGATAATTACATGACTGTGCAATGGCATGAAACAAGTTGTTGTGAGAATAAAATGAATTCTCCTCTCAATTTGTTTGTCTGTTGAGACTAAATTACCTATTAGTCATTTTTTCAAAAACCCCCAAAACAAAACAGTAGCAACAAAAAGACCTTTATATAAACGGCTTAAAAACAAAGACCTAAAAAGAATGAACAGGAGCTTATGTGACTGATGTTTAAGATAAATAATTACAGAATGAAATTTGTAGTATCTACGGAGTGTCACCAACATGGAACAAATATAAAGAAGTCTTCTTAATTTCTCCACTGTGGTCACAGACACAGGTTTATGTTTATATTTTACCTCTTTTCACATGGACCTTTTGTGTATTACATGCATACAAATCAGATACAGTACCTCTACATATTCACTGTAAAAGGTGGAGTCTTTGTTTTTTATATATATATATATAAAATACAGTTTTAACACAACAGTAAAGTGCTTTGATCAGAGAATAATTAAATGTTGCTGGTACATCTGGGCTGCCAAATACAGTATGTTCTGATTTTGAATGTCTCGTTGGTGCAGAAGAACCTGCAAGTTTATTAAAACCTCTTTGATCCGTTTTCGTTTAGAAATCCAAATTAAAACACAATAACACTATTTTCATAAACCCTCCCGTTGAAGTAGTTTAAATAGGCTTCTCCTATGATATCTGAACTACATTAAGGTACAATAGTAATGTTAGATTGAAATGTAATAATCATGTAATTGATTGCTTTGTAGCAATACATACTTGCTCATTCATAAATGCAGAAGTGTCACACAGACGGAGTAAAAGGGGGCGAGGTAATGCCATTCTTTAGCTATGAGCCATTTAATAATAACACATCACTCCTGTATAGATGGTTTGATATGACAACCACCAGAGGCATTCTGTGTATTCTTGTTTACTTTACCGTAGAGTCTTATTTGATTTAGCCCAAAGCAAGCACCGACTAAGACTAAATCTAAGTTCGGGGATTACTAAATCATAAAACCTACAACGCATGAAGGAAATAAAAAATACAGTGTTTAAGGAAGAAGGAAAAAACAAGATATTGTGTTGTGTTTTGGAAAAGAGGATAAAATCACCTGAGAATGCACATACTGTTTAATATTCTTATTATGCAAAGAATGCAACCTGAGAATAAAGGGTCAACTGCATTAGTATTGCATTTTACAAGTTGGTGGCACTAATCTGGAAACAATACAAGTTATGTATAATGTTGTTATTACCTGTATGAAAGAGCTACATGTGTGAACAAAACTTGCATGAGTTGTACATTTTTGTATAAATCATCTTTGAAGTAGACTTCTGTTCCACAAGCAAGTTTTTTATATTTACAAGTCACTGTGTTTGTGCGTGTTAACCAGCTGTATGTATAGCAGGTATTTGCGTGTCTAAGAGTGGTATGACATAAAAAGAAACCCCAAGACTCATAAAATATAGAACACAGCCCATCTTGCAGATTTTCCGATTGGAAACATTGGTGCACACACACACCCACAAAAACACACTTTAACATGCACCCATACACTGATATCATACATTCAAGCTTTTAAAAATTGTCCTTCGAGCTACTTTAGTCAGTCATACAGCATGCCTGTTGATATAGCTGGTTCAATCCCAGATAAAAATCCTCTATTGACATTATTATTGCATGTCATACAGAACATCCGAGTCAGTGAAAAACAGACACAGTACTACAGATCTCTGACAAAGTCATGAGAATCAATAAATGTGCTTGTATCTATAGATAATTGATCAAAAGAATAACACAAACCCGTCATATTGTTGTTTAGGAGTTATACAAAATCAAGAATACATTTCACTAAAACATGTTTTGTACGATTTATCCCACAATTGATATGAATTTACTGTGGCTTTATACGTCAATCGAGATGTCCAGTCTCATTGTTTGCTTCGTAACTCACCGACTTGCTCAGTTGTGCTCCATGCATGGCTGAACATCACAATATCAATTCAAATGTTCAAACAAATTTCTACATCTTTCCAAGATTTAAATAGAATGAAGCAGGTGGTAACTCACCCACAATAATAATTCTGAGAGTAAAGAGAGTAAACTTTCTCTTTTTTTTTTTTTTTAAATCCAGCTGGCCTTTGTAGTTTGTAGATACAGTTGTTGGTTTGTTTTTTGTTTTTAGTTTTTTTTCTTTTATTTACCATTTAGTAATTTTGCAAACATCTTGTGACAAATAACCTCTAGCAATTTCCAACCAGTCAAGCCCTATTTGTCATTTTTTTATGATCTAAATTTTCAAAAAAAATACATATGTTTTTGGAAAATTACTCCAGGACTGAATATAGATTGGAAAGGCACTGGGTAAGTAGAAACGTCAGAAATAAATCATTTTTCTGCCTATAACGATGCTCAAAATGTTATTTAAGTGTCTGATTTCATGGAGAAGATCCCTACAGTGACACACCCATGTGCTTTTGACTTATAGATACAGTAACTGTAAAGATACTGTATGAAATGAATGATTGTACAGTCTGTGTCTTTATTTCCTGTTACCGATGGTGCATCCCAGACACGACAAGTCAGTTGCTGAAGGGGCAGAGTTTTCTAATGTCTATGAAAATAATATGTGTAGATACTGAATTTGAAGATTTACAGAAGCCCTACTACCCTTCTACAACACATTCAGCTTGTCTTAAAGTATTCAATATATTCGACACAGATCACTGATGTTCTATGACAAATGTCTCCTTCACACCCTTTCTCTGTTTTTCCTCTGTTTCCCTCTCTCTCTAAATGTGATTCCACTCCAGAGACTTCACAGCTCTCACACAGAACTTTCAGCCGACATCGCCAAGAACTAGCGAAATGCCTGGCATCAACAGAATGAACAACATCTTCTCTTACACAAAATGGATTCCCCCGAACCGCCCAAAGTCCCGTAATGACCAAGTCTCTCAATCCATGGCTGTGGATGATGTTTAGCTTGCACTGTTTCTGATATTGCCCCCTCCTCTTGCTCGTTTCTTTGACGTCCACCCATTTGACAAAGTGAAAACAGCAACGAAAACACAAACAAAACGCTACCCCAAGCTCGGACACGCATAGCCAAACCTGACATTCTAATTAGTTTTAAAAGTAATTGCTCGAAATGATTAGTTGAGTTGGGCCACTTTCCCCTGTTACCTCTGAATTGGAAATATAATTGCGGCAGACAGTAATTGGCCAGCCATAGACTGTTGGTTATTGTAGTCTGTTGTAGCCGGCTGCATCATTACCAAGGCTTGGACGCAGTTCAGCTTTTGAACTACAGTGACCACAGAGGAACACAAACACACACGCACGCAATGCTCTGCTTCCCCATGCCAGCTCTCCATCACCACTCGGGCCCATGCGCCGCTCTAAGGATCTAAGTTGTTTTCCATCCTGACCTCTCTTTTCTCTTCCTTTCTCTCCTCCTTTTCTTTGCCCCTGCTCTCCTGTACCTTGGGGGCAAATGGACTTGGCTTCGCTGAGAGAAAGAGAAGCTGCACGCTCTAATCAGGAGGGGAGAATCTTTATAGCTTGTAATCTGAAAATGGGGTAGCAGAGAACCAGCTCGTATTGGAGATGGTGGCGTGAACTCGGCCATTATGCATCATAATTACTTTTCTCTCGTTTGCACAGATACGTGTGTGTAATTTTCTGCGTTTTTTGTTTTTCTTTGTCTTTGCTCTCACTGTTATTGCCCTGATCAGCCTGTCTCTGTTTATGTTTGTTGTACAGAGATTCCATTGCTAAACTGTCTAGAAGCCGAACAACCCCATCCGTAAACCAGGCAGAAAGGGCTGCGTATCCTGCTACAGGATGCTGGACATACCAGCGAGAACACATAGGTTTGCACAGCTATTGTTGATAGGACATTTCAGATATCCCAATCATTGTTCACAGCCTAACCCTTACCCTAACAATCTCTCTCTAACTCTCCCCAGCATAACCACAATTTACTCCACACTCAAAGAGCTTTACCAAGGCATCAGAAATTATATTTGTCGCATTAGTGTTAGTCTTTGGTCTCCATAAGGACAACTAGCCCCGACAGGTCAATGATCATAATTTAAGTCAGTGATCATAATTTAAGTCAAAGCATTGTAATCGCCCCCGGTGGTTGTAACCAGTATAGGTCCTAAGACCTGCCTCTATAATTTTAGATAAGACATTAAAAACTCAAAGTGAATCTCAAATATTTTTTTCCTTAACATTCTTTTTGTCTTTTAGGCAGTTTTCAATATGCTGCTATATGATCATGTTAACCTTTAGGATCAGTTCTGATTTAAAAGGTAATTTCATCCTGTAAAATTAGTGTGGAATGTCATGACTGACAGCTGAGCTTCCCTTACGATTGGGCAAGAGGGTGTAATGCTGTAAATCGATATTGTGGCTCCACCTCCTTGTTGCTACTGTGCAGACTCTGGCTGTGTTCAAGATGGCAGTACTCATATTTATGGATATTTTGCCTTAATTTTTCTACAATTGGACAAAGTGATGATGCTTCATCCATCTTTATTTATGTCAATGCAAATGTTGCAGATGTGCATTTTGTGTGAAATCCGGACAAACGAGGCTTGTCTTATTATCTCTTTTCCAAAGGTGACAAACAAATTTCCAAAAGGAAATGAAGAGATGAGGGAATCTCTATGCCCTCTTTCCCACACTCTATATCAACCACTCAGAAGACACTTTGGAGAAAGTATTCCCTCTGAACTACAAATGTATCTGGGATATAGGTCAGGCCTGTCAGACCAAGGCTTCTCTCATGCCCCCTGTTCCTCTCTCCACCCTCCCCTCTATGCATCACTCCTTGCCTGAGGATAAAGGTCCCATAGCATAACATTAGGACCCTCTGTGAGTGTGCTATATGTACAGTAGTGCCCCCCTACCCATCCTGCATACACATAATAATCCCACCCACCCACACCATTAGTAGGAAGAAGCACTCATAGTGTTGGCTGCCTTCAGGGGCAGGGACAACACCAGGGCCAAAGGCAGGCTAATGCTTCTCAGCTCCAGTGTACTATTGATTTAATTCACAACACATAATACAAGCGAAAAAAAGTGCTAATTTTGGAAGTTCCCAGTTCTTAAATGAAAGCCAGCAAAAGTTTTTCCTTCCTTCTTGGTGTTTTTTGTTTTTTTTGTTTTTTTTGCTCCTCCTCTCTTTGATTAGTGGACTGTAAGTATTGACAGGGTGGTGTGTGTGATCAACACCACAAACTGACAGTAGGGAGCTCGATAGCCATCCTACACAGCCTCCAATACCATCTGTTTTGTATGGATCTCAGGCGGTTGACGCCTGTTGGCTTGGGAGAAGTGTGCGCCGTGAACCTCAAGGGCTGGCAGAACAGAGCTGGAGGAGGTGTATCTGCCCCAATTGAAGCTGTTCAGTCATTTTCACACACCAAATAGGGACTTGTAGAGTATTGCCACTCTTTCTCATGCTCTCTCTCTCTCTCTCTCACCCACACACACAGAGGAAAGCAAGCTTGATCAAATGCGACTGTGATGTCTTAATTAAGAAGTACTAACAGGGTTGATTAAAAGGAGAAAATGAAAGGAACCATCAATGAAAGGAGCAATTCCCTTATCAGGCAACAGCAACACAAGTGGCAGGGGGAGGAGGGGATGCAAGGGAAAGTGGTGAAGAAAACAAGATGCATCAACAGAGCAGAAATATGCAAAGTGAGAAGGAGGGGAGCGGAAACATGATTAAATGCACACAGCAGTACGATTGATATGGCTCTGGCTTAGTTAAAGCATCTGACAAGCAAAGCGTAGTTTGATTAAGGCTGCATAGGTTTATATAAGTGACCCTCCGCTGGGGAGTGGGTTTAGGATGTGTGTTGCAGATATGTTAGTTTACAGGCGGCACTAACAGAGACATTTTGGCTGTCAGAGAAGTTACTTTTGGGTCACGTTCTCTACCATGGATATGAAAACAAACAAACCAGGCCATTACCAGCGGCAGGCGCTTCTCACTCTCTTTACCCATCCCTCCCACTCTACCTCTTTCACGTGTCTCTGCACTTTTAAAGGATTCAATTAACCTGGAATGAACTACAGAATCAAGCACAAAGATACTGCCTGTCTTTCCATCTCTCTGCCCCATATACAACTGCTATTCCCCTCCCATCCCCTCTGGCTCCTTCTGCAGCTTTCTGTTACTTCACATATTCCTCTCATTTAACTCCTTAATTTTTGTTGTTGTTGTTTTGTTTATTTGAAACAGTTTAAGGATATGGGAAGGCCAAAGTTACCATTAAAGCTCAAATCTAAACATATGGAAAAAAACCCAGCACAATATCCCAGCACACACAGTTTATTTACTTCTTAATGGACACATTACCAGGTTAATTTGCTGCATTAATATTGTCAGTTTATGGAATAGAGTGATTAGAGTAGTTCAGAAACAAACTCTTGCCTTAAAGGCTTTGTAGCAGAGCAACAGCAAGGGGATGAATTAGTAATGACACGCTTGCCTTGGACACCAAGTCATACAGTGGCTTGCAAAAGTATTCATACCCCTTGAACTTTTCCACATTTTGTCACGTTACGACCACAAACATAAATATATTTTATAGGAATTTTATGTGAAAGACCAACACAAAGTGGCACACAATTGTGAAGTACAAAGAAAATTATACATGATTTTAAATTTTTTTTACAAATAAAAAAACTGAAAAGTATTGTGTGCATAAGTATTCAGCCCCCTTTTCTCTGAGTGCAACCAATTGCCTT
>KV751315.1:4738021-4749250 GCA_001698575.1 Mola mola
TGCCTAAATGCAAAATGCTACTGTATGTGTGGCGGAAAACTAACACTGCACATCACTCTGAACACAGCATGCCCTCTGTCAAACATGGTGGTGGCAGCATCGTGCTCTGGGGGTGCTTCTCTTCAGCAGGGACAGGGAAAATGGTCAGAGTTGATGGGAAGATGGATGGAGCCAAATACAGGGCAATCTTGGAAGAAAACCCATTGGAGTCTGCAAGAGATTTGAGACTGGGGCAGAGGTTCACCTTCTAGCAGGACAATGACCCTAAACATAAAGCCGGAGATACAATGGAATGGTTTAAAACAAAACATATTCATGTGTTAGAATGGCCCAGTCAAAGTCCAGACCTAAATCCAATCGAGAATCTGTGGCAAGATGTGAAAACTGCCGTTCACAAACACTCTCCATCTAATCTGACTGAGCTAGAGCTGTTTTGCAAAGAAGAATGGGCAAAAATTTCAGTCTCTAGATGTGCAAAGCTCATAGAGACATACCCCCAAAAGACTTGCAGCTGTAATTGCAGCAAAAGGCGGTTCCGCAAAGTATTGACTCAGGAGGGCTGAATACTTGAATTCAAATACAAAATTGAATACAAAATTCCAATAAAATATATTTATGTTTGTGGTCATAATGTGACAAAATGTGGAAAAGTTCAAGGAGTAGGAATACTTTTGCAAGCCACTGTAAATGTTAGAAAGTGCATCATGAGACATACTGTAGACAGATGAAAAATGACATGAAAGAAGTAGCACACCTGAGAAAACCAAATCTCAAAACTCTTCTCAACCTCTGATTGGGACTGTTCAAATGAGGTAAACTAATCTGAAATTTAAATTAAAAGGTTTTAAAGTAAGCAGGATTAACGAAGACTACTTTATGGATTTCAACACAAGATGGAGAACGGAGCATCGAAGAACCCATTACATGCTGGAGCAGGTCAGAATAAAGGGGCAGATCCTTGACTTTTATCTTAAGGATACTGTTGCGCATTGATGGAGATTTGCATTCTACTGAGTGACATTGTAATCATGCAGTATATTTCCATTGCATTAAAGAGGACTCCAAGTCTGTTTACAGCTGTTGGGGAGCTCTGCATACCTGTATATCGGTGTATTCAGCTACAGAGGATGTTTTTTGGAGAAGGGTAAATTGCCCCGAGGGGTGGTTGGGTCTGCAGACTACAACTTTCAAAACGAACAAATAATGTCTGTGTGAGCGCAGACAATTATTTAGCCTACCTATTGAAAATGGTAAAATATTAATTGAAAATCACAACAGCGGATATTGTGCGTGTGATTTCAGGGCTGTACTGTAGCAGCGCTGTGACAATACACTTGTGTTGTCTCACAGAGGCAGCAGAAAACACCTCAGGGCCGCTGACAGCCCGCAGCCCGACACCGTGCTGCTCCATAGCTCAGCACAGCTGTCTGTTGTCCGTTTCATCCAATCTCTTTCTCTTCCTGCCTCACTTGCAGCTTTGTGCCTACTCAACATGACAATATTCCTCTACCTAGTCATCTCTATAAAATTCTGCTGTCACAATTTAAAGGTATGACAGCAGATGCAAAATGCAGGATGTATGTGTAAAAAAAAAAAAATGAATGCTCTCACTGTACAAAAGTTTGTTCAGGCGTAATGGTGACATAGAGTGAGGTACAGTGACCCCTCTCTCTCTTTAAGACTCATATTGATGTGAACCTGAGATGGTGATGAATTTATTAATACTGTTAAAAAAAAAAAAAAAAAAATCTAAACTTTTTTCATCCACTCAACTGTAGTCACATTAGTAAACCCCCAGAGCTCCCTCTATGGGACAGTCTCTTCAAAGGGACATGCTAAGATTACTCGTGTCATCTTCTCAGCTGAACATTGCCACCGTGTTGACATGCAGCAGATGAATATTAAACCTTGAGAAACAAAGACGTGCTTGAAGCAAAACCCAGCATAAATATATTTCATATGCACACACACAAACACACACACACACACACACACACACACACACACACAGACGCTCACACTCACAATCTTGAGCGTCCCTCCCAGCAGGCACAGTCACACTCAGGCAGATAATTCAGTGTCACAGGGAGCCTCGTCTCTGACCCTCTGGCCTCCTCCAGACAGGGGAAGCAGCTGGACAGGGACCCACGGCTGCCTGGAACTCGCTTCCCCTGGGGAGTTCTAAGGAGAAGAGTCCCTCTCTGCCTCAGAGAATGACCAGCTGAGCTTCCACGGCTCAGTTTGTGAACGTGCCGTTATGTCCCTGCATCCCCCTGAAGTCGCTGTTCTCTGATATTTTTCTTTTCTTTTTCTGTTTTTTGCGTGTGCTTTAATAATTTTTTAACTCATGACGTAAACTGTTGTTATACCTAGGCACAGGTAAATAACTGAAAGACAACAACATAATTAATAATTTCCACTGTCCACTTGATAAGCTAACTTTTGTTTTAGTCACAATAAAGCCATAAGAGTACTCGGAGAAGCCTCAGAAAAAATTGATCACGGTGATTCCCCATAAGCGCTACATGGTCACAATACATGCGGAGTATGGTACACCGTGTTGCTAAGTAAAAAAAAGGAGCATAACTTTCACCTCGGTTTTATTTAAATTTTGAAGTAATGCTGCAGAGTTGTTTCGTTTCACGTTCCTACAGCCACTGATGCCACATCACTTCCCTCCATTACACACATGGTGTATCTGTAAAGACCCTGCTAGGGTTTCACCTGAGAGGGTTAAACAGTGACGTGAGACTGAAGCCAGGTGTCTTCAGCAGAAGTCTACTGTGGTCGCGCTTCTTTCTGAATCCTTCTTCCGATAACAGAAACCACATTTACATGATGTTTGCTTCTTACAGAAAGCTGAAAATAACAATGTCTTGAGTGCATGAAACATACCGAATATGAGGACATACACACACACACACACACACACCACACAGTATTCAGTGGTGAGAAAGGCTCTTACTAAGTGCTTATTAATATTGTATGGTTAAATGGGAAATGTTAACATTTTTTCAATTGCCGTGGCAGCATAATGAAATATTTAGCAATAAGAGGGCCTTTGTTTTGCTAAAATACTAAGACAGGGTAAACATGAAATTAATAACATCATTTTTTATCAGGCAATGAGAGACGTTTTAATGAGGTCATTGGGATGGATGTCCCTCAGAACTCATGCTCTGGCAAATATGTGTTCCACCTGCACTTCAAAACCCATTAAAATAAATGGTTAAAACCATAAGTAGCTATTCAAATACATGTTTTGTTGGGTAAGAGTTTGTTGTTGATTTAAGCTTTAAATAGTTTGTGTCTCATTAATTGAGCATAATCCCACACATAAACCTTGTGCATTGGATCTTTGCATCCGCACTCTCGTTGCCATCAGCAGTTCCACAGAGACACAGTGTGAAGCAACACTCACGCAACTTTGGTCCTATAGTGCTGCAGAGTTACACCCAATGCACTGCAAGCCCACTATGACAAGGCCATGTGAAAGAATGACAATAAATTAAAAATACAAATTTAAATAAATATCAGTTTTATTCAAAAAAGTTAACAGGACAAACAATGCAAGCGAGTCAATCTGAGTTTGAGTCACGCCGAGTTTTAATGATCCTTCTGGAGGGGCTTTAATTGAGGGTCCCGACACGATGTGGCGGCCAGAGCTGTACAGGACAAGGGGGTTAAAAAGAGAGATAAGACTCACATAAACAAAATGCAGGACTTCCAATGGTTGTAGGCACTATATTTCACTTCCTTTCACTCCTGGACACATTTGTTAATGTGGCTTTTAATGATGCGTTTAACTTGTAGGACATCTTGTTATTCCATCAGCTGTCATAATAGGGCCTCCAGTGGAGTGCTGTAGTCCAATTGGATGGACAGAAGGTTGGATGACCTGTTTCCAGGGTCATGGATGCTATGACATCCAGTGACATGACAACACAGCAGAATGGAAAGCTAGACAATATGTTGTCCAGGCTTTGCTCAATCAGACACACTTGCTTTGAACTTCCAACTGACTCACTTCTCTGAATTGCGCTTAAATTTACTGGACTAATAAAAAACTAAATGAAGAATAGAAGCACATCCTACAGACGGCTCAATAACTAACACTGTTAGAACTTCTATGACAGATTTAATTCAAACTAGTTTTTCAAAATAGTGCATTTCTTTCATTTCTCAATAAAGCATCAAAACACCTCCTGTTACCTTTAAGCAAACACGCCCTCTAATCAGGGCATAGGGAACTGGGCCATAGCTCCTTGAGTCACTGGAATTCCTAAGGTTATCCCCTTCAAGCCATACATGGCCTTTTGGAACCTAAAAACAGCAGCACACATGAAAAAAGGGCAAAAAATGATTAAGATGTAGACTGTGCTACCTAACACGAAGGGGTAAAAGAAAGCACAGCTCTGAAACCTGCAGCACGGCTTCACTTTAATGTGTAAAACTGAGTTGCTCTTCATTGTAGGGAGCATCTACCTTAACCCCACCCCCTAACCCCAACGAGTTGCCTAAGCCGTCCTACCCTCCTCAGCCTCTTTTACCGTCAACCTGCCCGTCCCTCTTTAACCCCGAACTGTCTTAGGAGAGGGGTCATGGGTAACGGGCAGGGTCGGTAGGGATTTAGAAGAACTTCAAACGGGGTCATTAGGCTTTTGGCTGAGATCTGCGGCCCTCTCTACCCAGGGAGAGCAATGCAAGAGAGGGGTTTGAGATAGCTGGGCAGAGCCAGAGACAGAGGGAGAGAGGGTAAGAGGGCTAAGCTGCGGCTAGCAGCAGTGTCCAAGGGTCTCCGACCTGCCAGTGGGGTGGTCATCCAAGCGGGCTCTAATTCACAGTGACACCAATTATGATTAATCTCATCACTTTAGGAGAGTAGGCTTGTCAAGGCCCTAATTAAGTGCGCTGTCCCCCCTATATGTGCGGACAGGATCAACAACACATTATATTGTCATAATGGGCATCACAATCCACGAGTCTATTTTTGTGTTGCCTAACTTTTAAACGACAAAAGACCTCTGGAGGAAAGAGGAAAAAAAAAATAAAGGAACGGAATATTATCTCCAACAAGGTGATGCCACGTCTTTCTTATTCCAATCAGCCAGCCCTCTGACGGGAGACTTCAGCCCAACTGTGAGATGCTGCATTTTGTTTCCTATTCGATAATTGAGACAGATGATGTGACATAATCATGAGCCAGTGACATGTTGACCTAACATGAGGTAAACAACTCACTGAATGATGATGACACAAATGAATATCATTAAAGGAGTCATCTGAGAACCATATGTCAGCATGCTGGATTCCCACCATTACACCTCATTAACATGGTGACATATGCTGGCTCCCAAGAACAGGAAAAAGAAAACACCTCCGTTTGTCATCTGCCAAACCAGAAACCGATCATCTTCTAAAATATATATATATCATAAAGAAGAAGAAGAGGTGGGATTAAGATAGTCAAGAGTTTTGTGAAATCACTGTACAAACGTCATTTTTTAAAACGAGTTTTCGACTGCTGCTCTCGACATCATTTTATTCTACTTAATTAAGGCGCAATGGAGGCCAATTAATCCAATACACATCACTTAAGTTTTGAGTCATAGAAACAAAATTGAAGTCAGAGAAATCCAACCCTGAGTAAAGAAAACAGTGCTTTAAGAATCAAGCAGGCCATATTTCAAAAAAGTGGGAAAGCACGAAGTCTGAAATTTGACCTGCCGTACCGCGGCAAGAACAATGTTAAAGCTCTTACATATAACCATGTAGGCTGCAGTTGTGTGAACAAGGGGAAAACACCCATAGTAAGTCAGAGGCAAACTTCCGGATTATAACTGGACTGATTCAAAGCAGCAGTGTAACCACATAATGTTTCATTATGACTCTGCTGTTTCAAGACAACTGCTGTTTAAAGCAGCTGGAAACAGCCACAAAACCGTTGCTTGGTAGTTTTCCGAGTACCTGAATGTTTAAGAAGAATATCTGTAGACAAGTGGGCGCAGATATGTGCATGTTATTTGTAACAGAATGACCATAAAGCTGTTAGCAACAGATTTCCAACGATTTACATAAAAGTCAAAAAATTGCATAAATCTGCCACTTGTCTGAAAATGCCCAACAAAAACAAAATAAAAATAATTCTCACTGCTAGGGTTAGCATCCAAAAAAGGATCCAGATCAGCCCCAGATCTCTCAAAAATTATGTCATTTATTTGTTGGGCCAAGTCCTACGAACACAACAAGTTTCATAAAAATCTGTCTATTAGTATTTGTTTTATTTGTTGTTTTTGAAACTGATCCAGAATCCAAGAATCCAGATCCAGATCTTGATCTCTTCCAAAATGTAAACATTTGTTCCCAGACCAACACAAACATTTTTTTTCAATTAAAATATCCAGTAGTTATGAATTATGTCCATTCTTGAAAGCTGATCCAGATTTAGAATCCCGGATCCAGACATGGATCATTAACAGTTTTTATCAGTTTGTCCTTGTGTCACAATGAGAGTGTGCGCCAAATTTCATCCAAATCCATTCTCAACTTTTGAAGTTGTGTTTTCAACAGGCATGCTTGTGTGCGTGTGTGTGTAAAACATACAAAAAAAAAAAAAAACATGGCCCATTGCAAATTTGATGATGAAGGTTAAAATTATCTCATTGTTTTAACTTTCTGGGCTGCCTTAAAATTTTATGGGTGTAAAACTTTAAAACACAAGTTGAGGCGTTTTTGCATAATCCAAAAAGACCTCAATTTGTCTTCACAAGTTCAGTAAATTTAAAATCTTAACACAGCCCAGATGCAAACTTTTTAAAGTTGAAAGGACAAATTTGTTTTACAGTGCAGGCAGGCCCAACTGAGCTGTGGTATTTAAAGGTGGAATCTCTGGTGTGATGGATGGCAATGACCGCACTCGTCCTAGGACGGGTTGAGGCGAGGCATTGTGTACCTGTCAGACACCTGTCAAGACGCCATGAAACTAGAACCTTGCCTCGACGTTGATCAGTGTTGTTTAACAGCCACACCATTACAGTGCTCATTATGGTAACATGATTGAGGCAGAGGTCATGTTTCACCATATTTCTCTGTATGGTTTTAATGCAAAGAACAGAACGCAAAGGGACATCTCATCTCTCTGTCACCCTCTCCCTCGCTTTGCTATAACATTAGAGATCAAGTGTCATTGTTTTGACACAATAGCTCAGACACAGAAATGACTCCTAAAGGGTGACAGGGCAATTAGTCTGCTGTTGAATCTCTGAGGGTGGAGAGGACCTGCCTGTCTGTCAGAACAAAAAAGGAGGTGATGACAGGGTCTCACACCACCTTCCAAATTCATCTTTAATAGTGACACACAAACACATACATCCTCTAGGGGGAAATAAAAAAATCCCAGAGGGAAGCCAAACATTTATATGAACAATGGCTATTTTCTCAGTTAGCTCAAAAGCTGTCACATAAAACATGGGATTTTGCTCCAAGGAGTTAACGCGGAGAAGCAATGTTAGACTGCATGATAATTAAAAAAAAATACTTTGTGATATTCAGCTTTGTAAAAACTGGGGTAGCGCTTATTTTATGCTTCTCATCTTCTTTGTTAGTGAAGCCGACACCAGTTCATATTATTTTAGAACACATTTTTCTGAAATGATGACCAAACAACTGAATGACAAGAGCAAACTCACAAGAATAAATGAAATCACAAAGGGAGAATTTTGGGACAATGATAGTAATAATAGTAAAATAATAATGCTCTCCGTATTCCTGACAAATAATGAGCCAAATTCCTGACATTCACCATATACACCATTGCATTAAACTCTGCACTTTTTGCACAACTTCTGCATATATGTTAGATTTTTAACTGTCAATACTGTCTATTTTTTTCTACTTTTTTTTTCCATTTTTTACTTTATACTGTTATATTTCCTATTGGTCCTTTATCTGAAGATCCTTGCTACTGTGATGAATTAATTAGCCTACGGGGATTTATAAAGTCATCTCTATCTCTATACCAAAAAAATGATATATCAGGTACATTTGCTAAACTAGCGAACAGACTTCCCGTCTTTATGTTGGAACAGTTTTTTCAGTGTTTCATAAATATCAGATCAAAGACAATGAAAAAAATAGGCATGGACCAATGAAATAATGCTAGAATGTTTGGAATCAATACTTTTCCATTGTTAGCGGGTGGGAGCATGGGTCGTTAACCATATTTTAGACTGCTGAATATAGTTGATTGATTGATTTTACTATCAGCCAACTGTTTCAGTTGTTTATTCATTCATTTATTTATTTAACAAAAATCTCTGTTTCTAATTAAAATGTGCTGTTTGTCTCATCATACACTGACCATCTTTGAGTTCTGGACTGTTAAACCAACTCTGAAGAAACGTACTAAATGCCAGCAAAAAAATCCTCATTGATTGATCAGTTAAGATGTGCTACGTGAAACACCCAAAACAAATTGAAATCATCCATCGTTAAAATAAACTTTAGTAACTGTCCACATAGTGAGACGTTTAATAAATGAGTCATGCTGAAACGTCTGTCACAATAATCAAATGCAAAGATGTCACCTACTGTATCTCCAACCTCTGAATGTGTAAGAGAAGCCGGTAGAAGAGAAAACTTCTATTTCCTGTTTGATTGGTTGAATGATACTTATGGGGTTTGGCCTTATGTTATGTTTCTCTGATCACATTCAACCATCTGCCCATAGTCTATAAAATACACAAGATATTCAAAAATATGTAACATAAACACAACCTTTGGTTTGTGGACGCATGTGCGCGCACATACACACACATACACACACACAGACACACGCACAAACACAGACAGACACCTCCGCCCACCCATCAGTCTGTCCATTCGGCTGGCACTAACTCTAACAGGCTTCAGAGAGATTGCGGGCCTGAGATGTGGGTGTTGGGGAGAGCAGTAATAGAAAAGCAATGACAGTGGTTTCGCTCACTCTCTAGTTTTATCACTGTTCTGAGGAAATATACGTGTTGTCAAAAGCTTATATTTTGACCAATGACACAAAATGGACGTACGCGGTCTGAGATGTAAACAACAATGATAGCATATAGACTGTAGCACACACAAAGAAAAGAGAAAACTGAGGAGACAGTTTGGCATAGAAGTGCTGGTGTTCTACCAAGTGGTTTTGCTGTACACTTTTCTTCCCTCGTTCTCTAGTTAACTGAAATGTTCAACTTTTTTGTTTTCCGAGACTCTCAGTTGTGGTAGTTTGAAGCAAAACTTCCACCAGGAACCTTATGTGGCAAAGCAGGTTATTACAGATGCATAAGAGCAGCTGAAAAATTGTTTTTTATGAATATGAATATAAGCTATTAGAAAGTAAACATACTCACATATGTGTGGCTCTTGAACAGATCTGATGGGCCTCTTGAGCACACCTTGTCACCCTCCAATCCAATTACCCTCTTACAAATGTTCATATTTGGGTCTAATGGACTCTTTGCAATTACTATATCACCTCTGTAAAGAAACAATGAACACAGTCAGTGAGTTTTAACAATTAAGGGTACATTCATTCATAGAAAATGCTAAATATTACATATTAGCTTCTGAATGTTTGTAAGATACTGATGTGAGAAGCAAACAAGGCACAATTCTTGCCGTGAATCCAAAATGTATATGATGAAATATTTACACATATTAAAAAATATTTACTTATTGCATATGACTCCATGGACTAAAACTCACTTTTGAATTCTGTAAAGATGGCGGCTCATGCGTTCAGAGAAGACAATGTCATGACTCACAATGGTTGGCTCCATGGATGGACCAGAACACTGTAGTAAAGCACACAATTATTTCCCTCTTTATAGGTGAATTAGTTTATTAAAAAGAAAAAAATTTATATATATTTGTCATATGGAAATATACGAACCACCACAACTTCTCCGATATATTCGAAGGCACAATGTGCGATGCAGCCGTACTGGACGGCATAGCCCACAAACCCCAGGGTCCTTCCCAGCACACGGCGTAACATCGTTCCCTAGCGAGCCAAACACAACCATATACGTTAAATGTACAGTGCTAATATATTCCCAAATTCTCTGTAAGTGCAGTGGTGCCAAAACAATACAGTGTCTGATCCATTTATGGTAGGCTTATGTCCATCACAGGGATTCTGAAAACAAAAGCGATTTAATACTTAAAGGTGTGGACAAGGTTGTCACAGTTGGCCTACTGCTAAGATGGCACATTCCCTGGTGTTTCATTCTCGGAGGCTGAGAGGCCGGTTCACAACAGAAAACTGCCCTGAACTTTGATCAGGTGTAGGATGGGCCAATCAACACCTCGTGCTCGGGTGAAGGACAAACACAGAAGATGTGACACGTCCAGCTGAGCAGCTCAGCACCATCGCCTGCGCGCAGCCCCTGATACTGCGCCACCTCCGCTACCGCTACAGTCATTAGAGTGGTTATCAGCTCCTGTCAGCTCCATAGAAACAAAAAGGCAGCCCCCCACACAAAACCCATCCTGCAAACAGACTGTGTGTCTTCTGAGCAAACATCCCAGGCACACTCAGGTTATTGACTTTAATTCAAGCTGCAACAGAAGAAAGTGAGTCAATCTTTACACACTGCTGTGCGCTGTCTATACAGCACCTGCACACACGAACACACACGAACAGACCGAAACTGTGTGTTTAGAAAAGAATAGACACAGCTTGGCTTAGGTTAGTCTGCACTTCAAACATTTTTAGCTCAGCCCGCTGTCCTGCTACTCCACCACAGGGTAAAGACATTTTTTTCCTCTATCTCCCCTATCCCTTCTGTCCCTTTCCGTATTTCTCTCCCTCCTAGGGTATTATTAACTAAAGCAAGCAGAGCGGAAACCAAAGCCCCAAATCCTCCGAGCTCTGGGAATGACTTCTCAAAGATGGACAAGGATTAGATCCTCGGTTTCTCCTTTTCCCCACCGCCTCCACCTCACTTTCTCCCTGGGTCCCCAACAGACCGAGCGTCAGGTGGCTGTCCCAGCCCAGCAAAAGGTGTTACCCCTAATCCCATTACCCCCCTCCACTCTTCTCACACACACTCACACACAATGCTCTCTCATTCATGCTAGCTATATTCCACCTATTAAACCTTCTGTCTATCCTTTCATCCCTAGAATGTTTTGTCTCTTTGAGCTGTCTCTGATCCGAAAATACAGACTCCCATTTTTTGCTTCCTCATG
>KV751315.1:4749305-4760013 GCA_001698575.1 Mola mola
CTGGCAACCCTCTGCCTTTTTGTCTTTGCTGCGAATGACAGCACTGAGGCAGGTGAAGGGGGACATATATACACTAAGTGCGGGGCCCCAAATGAAGTGGCCCTTTCCCAGTCTGTTCCACAGGAGCTATAAACTCAGTCCTCCCACAGCTGGTACAACAACACCTCTGGCCCTGTAATTCCTCTGTTGGGAAGCAAGCAGTCTAAAGGTTAATGTGAATCTCAGGTCTTCACAAGGCGATGCCTTCAGCTCTGTTTTTCTTGCTTTCGGCTGCCTCCACCAGCATCTCTGCCCTCACCGTACGCTAATGCACTCGCAGGCATGATATCACATGTGTTCTCCCTTCTGCCAGGCTTGAGATCAGGAATCTCTGTGCAAGCACTCATTCGCACAGTGGACAGCTTCCCTTACAGCTGCCCTCATATCTCTGTTTCAGCCACCCCCACCTCCCTTCCTCCATTCCAGTGTGCATTCATCATAGGTAGGGATTAAGGGACTTTGCATAACAAGATCACACAGCCAGTGACTGATATCAAGAGAGCACATATGCAGCCGCCTGGCTTTCTGAGGCACCCTCTGTCATTGATATTGTGTGTCTGAATGTGCGTGTGTGTGTGTGTGTGTCTGTGCTGAGACAATAGCATGATCTATGTGTTTCATAGAAAGAGTACATACAGGCTAGTGACTCCTTCGGGACTCAGGATGATGTGGACATCCACAGAGGCCTCCGATTGGATCTCTATTACCGAAATTCCCCTGAGTAAAGATTCAGGCGAACCACACCATCTCCTGCCTCTAATACCCAGCACATGTGATTTCTGAGGGGGGCATCAACAGTAATTGAATGCTGCATTACAGCTGTAAATTAACACAAAGTCTCTCTGTTAATATGGGATTACACACCGAGCATGTTCTTTGGAAAACAAAGAAAGCCAGCGCTGCTCTCCCTGCAGAACCATCTGTGGCCAGCAGCCTCCCGCGGTCAAAAGAGGGAGACCCTAAATGAAGACCTGCTGATGGAAACACATCATGTGTGTTTAACTCTTCAGAGTGAGCGAGCCTCGTTTGTCATGGCGGGGTGGTCACAAGCAAATGAATAAGAATTATTACTCTTTTTTTTTTAATCAATCAAAAGAAAATTAATTGAGTATTATTCTGATAATTGTTTTGAGTGAAGTTATTAACCATTTGTTGGTTCCAGCATCTTAAAATGTTTTCATTTCTGGCAGCAAATGAAGAGTCTTTGCATTTCTAACTATTGGTTGGCGTAAAGAAGCAATTTGAAGACGTCACTCTGGGCCTCTAAAAAATGTGATGAGCATTTTTTTTACTATTTTTTGACCATTTATAGAATAAATGCTTAAGCGATGATTAAAATAATCCGTAGTTGCAGTTCTAAATGAAAGCAATGCAAAAAATCTCGCAATTGTGATATAATCAACACTGATGGCAAATTAATCAACATATAGGTCATATATTAAAGGATCTTATTTAATAATTGCAAACTGAATTACTTAGGACATTTCATCAAAGTCTCTTTTAAAGTAATCAACACAAAAAAAGTGACATATTTTCTGTTGAAGTTGAGTTTTGCACACGAAACAATTGTAATTAAAGTAAAAATAAAACATAGTGTCTGACAGAAAATCTAAGGCTATACCTGATTAAATACACATTACTGAAGCCATAAGGAAATATTTAAAAGGGAATTAGCCCTCCTAGTCTCAAGAGATTTGGACTTGCCATTTACTGAGTGGTGTTAATTGATAAACATGGCCAGTCTATTAGAACCACAAAGAGAATCGCAATCCAAACAGCACACAAGGGCCTTCCAGTGGACTCCTTACACAACTAAATTAGGAAAACATGGGCTGAGAGAGAACTGGGCAACAGGGGGGCTAAGAGGCTTACAAGCCCCTTGTCAGATATTCTTCTCCTCCCTAAGGATCCCAGATGGAAGGGAGTCTGGAGGAGCAGGCAGCACTGAATCCCACCTCTGATGTGCTCCTCTGGGCAGCAGAAGGCAGGGGAGCATTTGTACTGTTGTGTTGAGCTTGATTTGATCTTAATATCAGGTATTAAAAAAAAGGAGAAGGGTGGCAAGCAGGGGGGGGTCTGCCCTCACTATCAGCCCAATCAGAGATAATCCTGCTGATTTAGGCGCAGGCACCTGGCTGGACAGATTTCAACAGATGCAGAAGTCACAGAGCACTACGTCTAGCCCCCCGTCCTTCCTGGTTCTGCCTTCTATCAGAGGCTTAATTGAAGTGACTGATCTCCATATTGCTCTTTTCATTGTTGCTAACGGCAACACAGCCGTGAAACAGCTGAGCAAGGTTACTATTTGAGGAGCTGAGGGTTTTAAACTTCCAATCAATGGGTCAGCCAGAGCAAATAATAGCCAACTGATATGAATACAACTGCTATGAATTGAAAGGAAGTGTGGGCTGACAGAATCCCCAGCCAATTAAATAGAATGGAAAAAAGTCAGCTGCTAAGTCTCATTGTATTGACCACAGGCAAATGCGTGGTGCTGGCCTGGTGTTGAGGGAATTGAGAGATCTTATCTGTTTGTTGTATCAGACTGACAAAGGAGTTTGTGTTTTGTACTCTGCAGCTCATGACAAAGTCTGATGTATTTTAACACTAGCTAACGACAGACACCTCAAGCTAAAAGCAAACCTTTATGAACATTTAATATTTTTCACTATCAACTAGGTCACCTTAAATGTGACATATTTTTCATGCAACGTCTGCAATAGAGCTCAGTACATCAAAAAATACAGTTCAAAAAATTGGATGTTGAATTCATGGAAAAAGTCTAATCGTTACAAAAAAAAACAACTTAGCTGTGTACAAAATCCATCCTGTGCTTATTGTACTCATGCCCTGAAAATATTGCTATACTTTCAGTGCTAAAAAAATAAATATGGTGCATGTTGATGATAATCTTGCGTCCCCCGGACACAACAATCCACTGCTCCTCACAACTCTGTGCTGATGGCAGAATTAGACTGAAGAAACCAAAACAGCCTGAGCAGGAAAGGTCTGACATGTTATGACTGCTACTATTATAAAGCTCAATCAGATACAGAGACTGATAAGACTGACAAAAACCCTGCAGAAAAACACACGTGCGCACATGACATGTTGAAAACAGGAGGGGAAATCATGTTATTTTTGTACAATTAGGCTGCAGCGTTTATACAACTGAATTGTGCTCAAGAGCTGAGAGGATACACTTGGATTTAAGAGAATGGAAGAACAGAGGAAGTGAGAAAGGTTCCACAGCAATGTTCTCTATGTCCTAAAACATGTTGACCCGGTGAAGCAGGCTCTCCTCCTTAGGAGACGCAGGTTAGTCAGCGCATCTTCAGTTGTTTCTTATAGGCACTCCACAATGACCAGTGTTGTCAGTCATGATATATTCCCTTGGTCTCCTGTCAGCACATATGAATCTCAACAGCGCTGTCAAAACAGCAGGACCGTCTCCGCTGAGAGCATTTGTAAAGTGAGCAGTTGGGCTATATTGCTTCCTCTCGAAGCCTTTGAGTGTCCTGTGATTTTGTGCTGCCTCTGGCCTCTTTCTGCCACACAAAGCTTTTTTACAGCTGTCTTAAGGATTACACTGGTCTCTTATCAGTCGGCCAGTATTTATACTGGAAGTGGTACAGTGCAAAAGAACCTGGCCGTTGGTTAGTTCAATCTGACAGAACAGCCAGAGTTCCATCTTAGACAGGCCTTTCTCATGGCAGACATTTTTGACACGCCAGAAATGGAAAAACAGGGTTACAAATAAACTTAATGATTGTTTTATTCCAAATGTCCCATGTCAGTGTGACAGTAAGCTATCCCATAAACATAGAAGCTTAGCAAATTTCGTCATTGTTAATTTCATATTTGCACCACTTTAAAATTAAGCTGTTAAAAAAACAGAAAAAATGCTGAACCTCCGCGACATATTCATGTATGAGTTCAAATATGTGTTTGTTAATGTTAGAGACATCAGCACACTGCAGAAAAACCATAATTTTCTTAATTATAAGATTCTACTGTCAATACTTGTGTTGTGAAACGGGCTCATATTTTAATGTTAAGTTGATATTTTAAATTGTATTGATAATATTGTAGATATACAGCAGAATAAGACATGCATTTATTCAAGACTACTCTGATTCTGTAGCACACATTTTAAAAAACACAATTACACACTTTTTAACAATGATAAAAAGACGTGTATTTTTGTTGTGTGTTTAAAAAAACTAATTATTATTATTGTTAATATTATTAATTTTCAAAGAGGAAAATTAATAGGATATCAAATACTATAGTTTACTATTGTGGTTGACGAAGATATAATGTGTAAGTAATATGACTCAATTTCACGACTTCAACCTCACTCAATTTTTCATTAAACGAATGAAGTTAACTAGTTAATCATCAGGTTACGCTCAGCCATATTGTAGAAACACCAGGTAGAAGCAGGAATAGTCAACTTTAAGGCTAATTAATAGGATATCAAATACTATAGTTTACTATTGTGGTTGACGAAGATATAATGTGTAAGTAATATGACTCAATTTCACGACTTCAACCTCACTCAATTTTTCATTAAACGAATGAAGTTAACTAGTTAATCATCAGGTTACGCTCAGCCATATTGTAGAAACACCAGGTAGAAGCAGGAATAGTCAACTTTAAGGCTATAGTGCTCCTTACTCTCAACTTTAAAACTAGAGCCTGACCAATATAAAAAATTTGGGTTTTAAAGTACACAATTCCTAAAATATGTTTGCAATTATTTACAATTATTAACCTTCAAGTAAAAATCACCATTTCAGTGCCCTGCTGTCATTTAAGAGAGCAAAAGTTAATTGTTGATTTGTAAAATATTCTGCCTCCATTGCATATCTTTGTTACAAATGTTTAATCACCTAATTAGAGGGATTATTGCAAATCATGAGCGTAGTTTTTTCCAATATATCAATATCAGAACTTTTTACTCCATAATATCGGTATTGGCCCTAGAAATTGCATATTGGTCAGGCTCAATTTAAACTATGACCTGCTTTCAGAAGATGCTGGGGCCCTTCTGCTGCGCTCTCCAAACTGATTATTTATTGTAGATCTGAAGAATCAGGATCCAAGGTGATGTTCACTCGCAGCATTAATTGCTAAAACTAAATGCATAATACTATAAATACACAAATGCAACAATTTACCAATACCAAGCAAACAGTAGGGTTGTCCCAATACCAGACAGTTAAACTTTGATGGTATAAAAAGTGATATTTGAAATCGTTTCTAATACCTTGGCAAAAAGAAAAGTAAAGACAAACAAATAAAAACCAAAGCACGCAATATATATATATATATTATTTAAAGATTCTGCGCACAGTACTGGTACACATAAACACATACAAATGAGTTTGGAATGATGTTAATATATGTCCAGTCTTTGGCTGAAATCTGGTCGGAGAACTGTTACATATTCCATAATTCATGCACAGTGTAAATAATGAAGGCAGGCTTCCTCTTAAAGTGTGTACTTTCTGGTTGATATGGTTGCTCTACAGGTCCGCACAGGTAGCTAAATAATGCTATGGGTTAAAACTAGCAAATGAGTAGAGAAGAGTAAAAAAAAAAACTATTGTGATTGCTAGCAAGAGATGGAAAGTGATTCTTTCATTGATATGCAATGAAATAACGAGGTCAAAGTTGGATGCAGGCAAGTGGACTTTTATGCATTGGGAAGCTGCCTGCAGCTAGCGCGGGTTTACGTTAACAGTAAAAAGATAAAACAAGTGATTTCTGGCAATTGACAAGAGTTTTACTCACCTACAGACTGTGCGATTTACTGCTCCGACCATGCACTTGTCATAACAAATTAAACTTCCGTTTTCCAGCGCACATCCGTCACCCACTAACAATCGCTGCTCTCATTGGTGGAGAATTAACAAACTCATTTTTGATTGGACAACGCCATCCAAAACATCCAACAGCGTCACTGCGCAGCAAGCAATATGGCAGCTCCCATGAGCGATGCGGCTAAACCGTCAGCTGAACGTTTATCATTCAATACTACCAGTTTTCAGAAGAAAACGAGGACCAAGTTAATCTCAATACCCGGTTCCAGGCCGTCGGTTCAAAATGGACAGCTTCTAGTTTCGACGGGTGTCACGTCGCTTGACTATCTGCTCGGTCAGTTTGCTGCTGGATTGAACGCCGGCGCTAGTTGCACAGGCTAACGCTGTACCAACAGAACCGCTCACTAAATGCGCAAAGGTTGATGACAAATTGTTAATGGAATTAAATTGTCAAAGGGGGAAATCACTGCATTTAAGCATAAAGTGTTCTAAGTACCAGGACAAACTGTAACCGTAGGGTTATTAAAGGTATGATTATTAACATTAACGCGACATTCGTATTCTGTCAGAAGTAATCATTCACTTTAATTATCGCTACACACGGGAAGGCATTTGTGTTAGCGGTGTCTAAGCAGACTTCCCTCATTAACTTTATGCCACAGTTGCAGCCTTCTCAATTACGCTTAAGTCTGAGAATATCATCCTTGTGTCATCCATTTCAATTCAATGGCAATCAAATGTGTGTCAAACCAGTTGTCCTAATAGAGTTGACTGTTTCAACATCATAATCCTGTTATCACTCATGTTAAAACTGATGTGTGTCGGAGAGCCCATTGAAAAACAAATACTAAAAAGACAAAGCTTGTTTTATGAGGGAATAGACTAAAATCTCACATTGAAGTGATGTAGAATAAGAATTTCCTTTTGCTCGGCTTTATTTTTTCAAACTTATGGTCTTAATCAACATTTTATACCCTACTTTCCTTTCAAATAGACTTAAATTTTCCATCCTGAGGTAGTTGTAAGCCCAGACTTGCTAAAAACATTGTATATTGCTGAGCGTCTGCGTCTAACGAGGGACACTGCTTTTCTCTCTGCAGGGGGTGTCTGTACAATTGATATGTTAGGAGCTCTAACAGAAATGTAAGAATGCATAAACAGAAACTGTATCATGTTAATTGTTATCTGCAAAGAATTTCATACAGCTTCAATACAGACCTTTTCTTCATAGCACCAATTTTTGGCAAGAAACAGCATAAACACAGGTGTTCCCAATAAAACGTATTAAGGCTCCATGCTGCTTAAGGCTACTCTTGTACATGTTGGTTCACTGGCTTCACTCTAGCACACTAAATGGAACTGAACCGTAAAAACTTTTACTGACTGCACCACTGTATTAGTAGGATTTCCTATAAGTGTGGCTGCTTTGAAAATGTCTATTTATTGCTTGTGTGCTGGAAAATAATTGTGTAGTATTTGGGAGACAAAATTGGCAGGCGTGCCAGGGTATGTCGTTGCTCACTCTGCCTCATGCTTCATAGTTTCTGATTATGTATACTATGCGCAAGGTACAGTAAATGGAAAACAACCCCAAAATAATGTATTTTATTAAGTTTAATAACACAGCCATGGTTACTAATGACTGGCCTGGAATGCTCTAGGCTTATCAGTGGCCATTTTTATTAGGGTTAATGAAATCTTTGTTGTTACCAGTGTAAAAACAACATTTTTCAAGTGTCTCTTACTTATCCATCTCTCCAACAAGTCATTTTGCTTTTTTTGTGTGTCACAGTAGGAACATTACAGGTGTAAATAACAAATGAGGTGATTGCCGAGTTCCATTTGGGTTGTCCGTTGTCGCACTGTCATGGCTTACTGGGGCACTTTATGAAAACAGAGCAATAGTTATTGCTATTCGTAACACCTGTGATTTTCCTACTGCGATAAATAAAAATGCCTACTGTGAAAATGGCCTATTTTCTGACAAAGATGGATACACAGCTGTGGACATTGAAAGGGAGGTTGAAGAATCAGCTGGGATGCTGTTTTACATTGATAAAACTACGATCACAGTGTCTGTAATAAAACTTAAACCTTTGTCTTTTCAAACAGGGGGCGGGTTAGCAGTCGGAACAGTACTTCTCATAGGTGAGTTTTACACTTGTTAAAACAAACAACAGAAACAACACCAAATAACGTAATTAAGAGGGTCCATTTTAATGAAATGATTACACCCATATTGTGATTTTACTCACTGTTGAAACAGGCTATGTGAATGGGACAAAACAGAGGAATCATTTATTGTCTCTGAATGAAGTCACACAAGAAAAGTTGCAAATAATGAACAACAGAAACTGTTTTGTTTTGCATCAGTGCATTCTTCATCAAAAAGATGCATCATTAACTATTGAATATTAAATTGTTTAAGGTACATGCATATATATTTTCTACAACACCATAGCCTGAGGCTTTTAGCAAATCTGTCAATGAAGATGTTGCAGACATTTAAATGACACTGCATCAACCTGCATCAACAATGTGACTGAGACGTAGCTTCAAATTACTATCTATATTCCTGTAGGGACAAACACAATTTCAGTTTAGAAGGTTTCTTTAGCTGGTGGTACTGTCTGCCTTTTCTTTGGTTCTTTGTGGTCAGCATCTCACTGTTTAGCAAATTTAATAAATAGACAAATGACCCAAAACTTTCTAGTTAGAATCCTAGGTTTTCACGCCTCCAACGTGATTTTTAAGAATATGTGGATCCATAGATGTGTTATATAGAAGTTTTTGGGTGTATATTCAAAGCAAGTGGGTTTTCTCGAGACATAAATGTCTCCCACTGTATTATTATTGTTATTATCATTCATCATAGGCTAGGCTATACGCACTGGTAGACAGTGAGGTTAAGGAAGTCTTGTTTCCCCTTGAAGCTGTAATTTGTGTGTAGCAAAGGCCTATACCAACTGATGATATTGCTTTGCCCTTTAATTCACCCCCCCAATCGATGCAGGAGTCAGTGATTATACACTAATGCGTTCTTCCCTTCCATTTTGTGAATCAATGTACGGTTGGTTTCATCTGGTAATGAGAGACACAGTAAAGGTGAAATGCGTGTGTGCGCTCGCTTGTGTTTGTCTCTGGACCAGCTGTATGTATGTGTCTGTATATGTGCGTGTGTGTGTGTGTGTGTGTCTGTGTCTGTGGTACTATGCTGTCTGTTATGTTGTGTGGGTGGGTGGGATGGGGGTAGTTTGGAGCGTGTGTTTGTTTGTGTTTGTTTCAGGCGGTCGTCTCCTACATTCTGCCCCCTTTAGTCGTGATGGCCTGTTTGTGAGACACAGACATAAAATTATCAGACTGGTCGTTGTCTGTCTTTGAAGTGTCTTGAGCTGTCCATCCTGATTTGTCAACCAGAGGGGGATCAGCCCAGTATGGCTGCTGTCTGAAGATCTCTCATCTCTGGTGTTTTGTAAGAGAGCAACAAAGCTTACCAGCTCTTATTATGTTGACCATGTAAAGTTTTCTTCCATTCCTTAAAGTCTTTTTCCTTTAATGTGCCCATGATACTAAATATTGAATTAGACTTAATTGTTATACATGTTTAATATTTTGAAACCTTATAGTAGGGCAGGACATTATACGGAATGAACTGTCAATCCTTATTGTGATATGAGACTATATATACCTCCTGAGATTTTTGATACCATTATATCTTCATAATTTTAAAGGCCGCATTACAGAAAAATCATTTAATGCATGCTCTACCTGTGTCATATTTGCCGTCACTTACTTCACTCTTTAAATCCACATCACTGATGATTATTGATGACAACCTCATTGGTATTGATATTTTGTCAGCATACCAATAGTAAATCCGTAAAATATGTTGCACCATCAAAATCAAGGTGTATGGTCAAAAATATTCTGATATATGACTTTTTTTTTTTCCAATCCTAGGATTTATGACAAGTTTTTGAGCAGAAATATTTTAATGTACAGTATATGGTGTAAAAAAAAAATAAGGCCATAACACCTAGCCTTACTTTGCAGTGCATTTTGACTAAAAATTATTTTAGTTTTGAGCATAGATGTAATATTTATGTTGAAAGCATTAACACTTTATGAAAGTAGCTCACCATAATTATTATTCTGACAAAGTTTGTAGAAGTGCACCATATAAATGCTTAAGTTTAACTCATAGAGATGTACTAAAAATGTTCAAGCTAACACAATAAAACACAATGAAATTACCAAATGCATTAAACGGGTGCACACAACACAATACAATGAAATACTTTCAAAGGTAAGAGGTCAAGTCATCTGTCCACAGATTACGGACACGTCTGTTTAAAACCGGCCATCATTAATGGTCAAGGTCAGCAGTCTTAAAAGAACAACAGAGATATGTCTGATATATAGTATATAGTATGTGGAGCTTGACAAATGCTCCAGAATGCCATTAAATCTAACATAATCCACCTTTGTAGCTGTGTTTACAATGGTTAGTTAATTAAGTCTGTTTTCATTAAATGCCTTTGTTTTGTTTCCCTGCCATACAGTCTTAATTAATTACAGCTTCTCAGTTGAAATAATACCACTTCATAAACCAAAGATTCAGAAGGGGGGGACTCTGACCTAGATATTCTGCCTCCTCCCCCTGCAGCTTTAGCAGATATGTATCAGGACTCTTGCAGTCCCTCTCTCCTGTTTGAAGGCGAGTGACGCAGAGGTGTTTCCTTCCTTTACAAAACCTTAGTCAGAATAACCGAAAAAAGAAGAAAAAAAATCATCTCATGACTGTCCAGTGTGACTGATCTACCTCAAAGATATGACCGTCC
>KV751315.1:4763440-4789335 GCA_001698575.1 Mola mola
ACCCTCCCCTTCTACTTCTCTGCAGTGTCCCCCCTTCTGTCTATAATCCATATCGCTATGTGGATTAACAGCACACAGTGTGTCCCTGGGGATCCTCTCCCTCTTTCTCTCACCCTGGAAACTTCTTTATATCTGTGTCCTTTCCTCACCTCTCCCCCTTCCCCTGTAAAATCGTCTTTACAAAGCAGTGGTAAGCCCCACCAGAGGATTTGCATCCCAAATTCACTCCCAGAGTCAACGCTTACTTTCCCCTTACACACACCTCTCCTGGTATAGCCCACTGTGTCGCTCTCCTGATGAAGACATCAGATCAAAGGTGAGGCCATCAGGGCGGGGATGGAACGCTAAGCGGGTTGCCATAGCTCACAAAGAGAAGATGAGCCCCTGACCCCCCTGCCCTGCTGACCCCCTCGTCCCGCCAGGAGAGGGACACACCGGGGGCCCTAATCCAGATTAGGAGTAGATTAAGGGCCCTCCTAACAATGGAATCCCTGGTTTCACTGAGGGAGAAGAGCTAAAACTCTCTCTTTCAGCTGCAGGAAAACATCCGCCTTCCCCTGCGTCCCTGACACGTTTGCTTTCACACCCAGAAGTGGACATTTATGTGAAGAAATGATTAACAGTGTGGTCGTAGTGGTTATTTAACTTTTCTGCCACAGAAACGTTGAGGAATGACCCATAAACAATGCAATTGCCTTACCACAATGAAGCACACTCAATTAACACATTTAAAAGACAAATAAGATTATTTTTTAGGTAAAAGTTAATTGCACATCATTTGTAGTAAGACGGTTAAAGGAAGCTCTAGTGACTGTCAGAAATGATTGATATTCAATTTTAATACTATTTAGGTCTAAAAGTGTTTTTTTCTTTACCTCTACAGAGTGCTTTGGCATCCTCATCCCGGTTTGGACATTACTATGACGTCTCAAAGACGATGGAGCCAGATATTCGCCAGACAGCCAAGTGTCACCGCTTTTACCTTCCTGAGCATCCGGCCCAGGCATCACCCACACACAGGTAAAATGACAAGACATCATCCACAGAAAGCATGGAAACCAATGAGACACCATCTACAGAACACAGGCACACAAATCCGACATCATCCACAAAACACAGTTACACAAATATGACATCAACCACAGAACACAGGTAAGTAAACACGGCACCGTTCACAGATTATAGGTAAACTAACAACAGTTCAACATCTTTTTAAAAGCACACAACTACAGAAAAGAATAAACTCTAGACTGAATTCTCCCCATTATAATGTAAAGTTTCTTTCTTCAGATATTCATAAGAATTCAAAATTCATGTTTTATCAACTATTAAGGTTTTTAAGATTTTTTTCCCACCTCTACAATATCTGTGGAATTATTAACGAAATAACCATCACAATACAAATAAACACCCAAATTATCAAAATAAGATTCAACATTCTGTTTGACAAACAATCCAAAAATAAAAAATAGTGATAGTGATTTTCAATGATATAACACTTTAAAGGAACTCATATTCACTTCATACTCAGAAGCTGGAGCCAGTTCATGTGTGGCATTTTCCGTTTAAATACCTTAAATGATCATGAAAACACTGGTTGTTAGTCTTCTGGCAATCAGCTAATCAGTGACTGTTAGTTGTTGAAGTTATAATTAATGTTTTGCTTTTATAACTTCTAGGTACAGCAAAACAGTATACTTTTAAATCTTATATCGTGAATTTCACTAAATTGCTTAAAAATGATTTACAAAAAATATGAATCATTACATTGTAAAGGTGAAACACTCATGATTTTCATCATGTTTAAATTAAATATCAGGTTTCAATGAAACCAATGAAACCTGAAAAAAATACATAAATATGCAATATTTTTTTTTACCCAGTAATAATACAAATCTGGTCCGTCCTTTATTCTGAGCCTCTTGCCATTGGCTTAACGTTCAGCCTCTTGGAAATGTTGTATAAGTCTATTCAAATAAGGGTCGTGTTTGCTCAGCGTCTGTTTGATTTCTCCTGTGCTGAGTGTACTTAGGGTTCAGAGGTCATGCAGGCTCTTTACTTGGAGGGTGCTGCTGAACACACAAGGGCACACGAAGGCACACTCAGGCAAGCTGGGTAAATACAGCAATCTGGAACGCAGAGGATGTGAAAGAGGTTTTATAGAATCCTTTTTCCTTGATTTCAGCAAACAGTGACTGCTCAACACAGCACCCATGCAAACACATTAAATGTATTCAGTATACAAGTATACAATTTCACAATTGTGGACCTTGATATGGATAATATTTGCTCTTCTTCTGTGTATCAGTTTAGAACTTAGGAACTAAGTTATTTGACTGTTTACTGACTATTTATATGAAACAATTAAAAGAATAAATACAGTATCTTCTCCAAGGATATTTTCAGTATTGTGCGGCAGTCTGAGTAAGATTGGCATGGTGGTACTGTTGTGCATCTGAATGGGTTTCAGATCTCACAGACATTTTGACAGCAGGAAACTACACCTGCATAGCACTATTGTGCCCCCTACTCCGCCCCAATACTGAAACTGAGACATGAACCCATACACACAGTATAGTACACACACACATCTACCACACAAACTCCTTAGCAGGCTACACCCCCTTGCACGTGTCCATAGCCCCATGTTGATACCCTAGCTGTTAAATTGCTCTGTTTCACTTGAAGGCATAAATGGCACAAATTGCTCTCTAGGTGATACAGATCCTGTTGTTTAAGACCAAGCATCCCCCTTCTCGCCTCCTTTCTTGCCTTAGTGACAGAAGAACATTGAGATAAAGAAGCTACCCTGTGTATGATTAGCTGAGTTGCTTGCCCCTGCAGCTAAGCACCTAGACCTTTTTTGGTACCTGCATGAGGGGTGCTCAGTAGGGGTGGCTAAAACACAATGCTGTCTGACACAATGGTTGCCAACCAGAGGCAGCCTCCTGCTCAACTGCACATCAAACCTTCCCAGCCCCCTAACTCAGAGAACGGGCATGGGCAGAGAGGCCATGGAGGGTAAGTGTCCCTCTTTCACCAAACCTTCTCTATCATTAGACCCAGCAGGTTAGGAGGCACCATTGTTGGGCTGAATAACTGAAATAGAGTACATAGATATACTTGGCACAAGTGTAATCAAGACAAGGGTGTATTACTGTTCTTTATGCAGGACTATTGTTGTGTGACCAATCTATGTGTATCAGCTTTTGAACACCACAGGTCAAATTGACAGCTGACATTGCAGCCCACTGTGATTCACCACAGAGTGGTCATTACAGTGGTGGAACATTCTTAAGTAGGGGGGAGACCTGTGTAAAAAGATGGGTTTAACATTCCTATTCCCTTACCCTTATATAGGCACATGGTGTGATCGGCAGTGATCCATCCCTTGAGTGATGCCAAATGTTGTTCCGTTGGTACTATCTGCCCTTTGTGGGTGGTGCAAATCTTACCACTAATTAAACACTAAAATGCTCTTCCCTGTTAATTTAAGATTTCAGGCCATTAATTCCCTCTCCTTACTCTCACTCATCGTCTTTTTTTTGCGTGAATGTTTGTGCATATGCGCAGCTCTTCTGTCTATCTGTCTCTGCACAATCAGATCTTCAGGGAGCTGACAGAGAACCCTGTCATGTTGTAATTTAATCAACCAAATAAATTAATTGGATCTCTTGATATGGATCATCTGTCTGCTTCAGTGGCTCCAAAAAAGCACAGTCAGGAGGAACATGCTGCAGTCATAGAGGATTAAGCTACTGTGGTGATAGGCTTGGCCCAGTTTTATCAAAATGATTTCAATTATAGTTAACATGTCCTGAGTAACCCTAAAGTATTCTCTTTCTCGTTGTCTCCTCCACCATGTCCGCTCTCTGTACTGTTCTGTGTTCTGTTCAGTGCCATGCTTGAGTCCTACTCTGCGCTGCTGAAGTCACTTCAAGAGGTCATATGCAAGGAGGGCTTTGGCATAGCAGGCCCCATGGTAAGAAGTGAATAACTGTTCTGCATTTGTTGATTTCAGCCCTTAATCCAAATGTTTTTTCACACATTTTTCTACATCTATGACCTTCTCAAAATGTTATTTCCAATTATTGTATAACTATTTTAAGAAAATACATCACATAATAGTGAGGCTTTATACACATTTGCAGGCAAAAAAACAAACCAGATGAACACAGAAAATTGTCAACTTTAGACCACCAATTTCTTCGTGTTAAATTTTATCACAAGAAAAATATTCACACAGTTAAGTTAGAGTGGATTGTAAAAGGTGTTCATAACTGGCAAATAATTTGTTAATTTATTTATTCAGTATTTGTTAAAAAAAAAACCACACAAAATTCAAAAACTTATCTTTTCCCTTCTCAGTGTTTTTCAATGTATGTATTCTGGTCTGATTGACAAAACCACTGTTGAAATGCAGTAAGGCAGGCAGTAAAATCCCACTAGCAGTAATGACACTCAAAAGGCAGGTCTGCATTTTTCCTACATTCACTGAATGTCAGTAAAGCCGAGCTCTTTGACATGCTGTTGCTGGTGTTTTCTGATTGCAAATGTGAAGTGTTTGTAGACTCATGAATTATTATGGGCCCAGTCAAACTACTATGCATTTACATCACAATGTGTGATATGTGTTAGACGATCTTTTTAGAGCAAGAGAGAGATAAAGAGAGAGCGATACTACTATAGTACTGCATCTATGACCCTGACCTCTCTTGTCACATTCCGCCCACCACTTCTCTCGAATCTGTTTACCTCTCTGTCACCTGCTCAGGTTGGCCTCACCTGTGAGTCCCAGCTGCGTGTGTCTTACCTTTGACATAAATCCTTTTAATAATCATTAAGACTCTACAGAATGCCAGAAACATCCATGGCCCTGTCTGTTTCCCACAGGGCCAAATGTAATCATGTTAGCACTTATGTGCCTGTCTATGTGTATATGTGCATATGTATATACAGTATGAGTGTAATTGTACACACACCTTACTCACCTACATTTGGTGACCCCTCTGCTCGTCACCTGGAGCCACCTCTCTTGCCTGTCACTCACACACAGGATTTACCCCTAGTACCCCCCTCCCACCCTCCCCAAGCGCTGTCACTCACACGCCAGATTAACTGCTGACATCATTAAAGCAGTGTGACTGCCTGACACGCTGTTGGCACAGTCCAGGAATGCAGACCGGCACAGAGCGACATGGTTCTGGCACTTGAATGCTCACTAAAGTGATGGATAGTGTGTGTATATATATGTTAATTTGCTAATCTGAGTTAATGGTCGAGTAAGATGTTGGCGATTGCATATGAACTGTTATGTTAATAACAGATTAGAGTGGATTGATCTCCAGAAGCATGTTGTTTGGAGTCTCTTGAATTGTCTTCACAGCGACCTGCTAATGATTACGTTGTAGACCCCGGGCTAACAGTATAGCCTATATGGTTGGCTTGTGGTCTTTGGCTGGACTCTACTGGCACTGATCCCCTATTATTCTATAGACTCCACTATAGGAGTTAAGTCTGGCCTCTCCTGATTCCACATCAACAGTGTTGTTACCACAGTTACCCCCTGCTGGGCTTCAGACATCAAAATAGATTTTTATGCCTCCTCCCCAAGATTTGTATTTCGAAGGCTGCTAAATAAAGAAAGTGTAGATCTAATAATGGCAAAAGCACACACACAGTACTTTTATATAGCATAGTAAGGTATAAAGATGCAGCTCTGTTGTTGGACGTTGCAGAGGATATATATAGGGTTGAGTGTGGGACTCCTTCAGGAAACTATGAGTCAACTGTAAAAAACTTCCAGAAACAATGGGGTTTATTTTTCTTAGATGCCCATGATTCTTCACCACATCCAGACGAAGTTTAGGTCATACTGTTGGGAGAGGAAGTGATGGGGAGTGGGGCAGAGGAGATAATAGAGGAGGAGGAATAAAGGAGAGGGGCGGTTGGGAGGGAAAAAAGGGAAAAGTAAGCAGATTTTAAGCCAGAGCTTTGTTAATTACTCTTGGCTCCACCTCACTAACCAGGAGCCATCCTGAAGAAACCTCAAATAAAAGGCAATTGTACCAAAGGTTAAAAACCTCTCACAGTTTGGACAGGCTCCTCCATTCTCTCAGTTTCAGTGATATATACCCCACTACTGTTTGACCATTTTCTCCATCTTCATGAGAGTGGGTTACTGTTGATCTCTTTTGGTAGGGTGAGGGGGATTCAAGGGAAGGCACTCCACCCTTACCCAGGCCCCCTTGGCTTCAGAGCATCACTGTTGTGCCAAGAATGTGCTGGGGTTTCTGGGTGGCGGCCATATTGGAAGCCTGTCTGACAGGTCCATTGTGCGTGTGTCAGATGGCCTCTGTGATTGGGCAGTTGTGTCCAGTCACGTTTGGGCACCATGTTCCAATCGTCTGTGTTGGAGAGCAGACTCTCCAATCTTTTCTCTCCTAGAGTTTGCGAGTACTGCCCAAAACAGCACCTTTCCAAAATGACCCCAAAACAGCAATCTGGTAATCTTTAAATGCACTGAGAGCACTTTAGATTAAATCAAAATGTATTCCTGTATTATGATTTCTTGTGTAAAGAATAACTTTATACACTTTAACAATTCCTGACTCCGCTTCTTTGTTTGTTCTTTCATTTAGTCAAAGTCACGCAACATTCTACGCATTGGGCTTCACTCTCTTGGCTCAGCTCTGTGGGGGGATGACCTGTGTTGCTATGACAACCCTAAAAATGGCCATGCCCTCACTACCTTTCTGTATGGACTGCGTGCTTTGCTAAGGTCATCACTGGCTGTTGCTGTAGTTACTGTGCCTTCACACCTCATCCAGGTAAGAAAATATTTAACACCTGAGAAACACAGCAGCATTATCATTTTATTAGAATACAGTAAATCTGATTTGCAATTAGTTACTGACATGATCTATATCCAGTATATCAAGTTTACATTATAGTTTGAATTATTTTGTCATTATTTTATTACCTGTGTGGTACTGCAAAAATACCATGAAAGTCAGGTTGTACATGTCATAACTACTTTACTGTCTTATTTACCTCTTCGACTTTGTTTCTGTGTTGTCTCAAAAAGCTTGCCTTAGATTTACATCAGAGATACATTTAAAGAAGGTTTATTCAATTTTTAGATACATTTTTTGTGCATGATTTGATATTGGCCCATGTATTTCTGCTTTGTGTTGTTCATGAATGGGGTACAAAGTTTGAATTTCTTTGTGGTGGGGCTTTTGAGTTACCCTGGTATGACTCGGGCCTGCGAGGGGCCTCTCCTCCACGCATCATTCGCCCCAACAAACCCAATTGAGTGCACACTTCATTCAAAAGCCTCTAAATCTATGTTTGTTTGTTTGGGCTCTTAATTACTTGAAGTTGTTCTCTTACAAATATTCCTCCTTGTTGTTGTGTCTGTCTCATTCTGTGCTTGTGGGTTGTGTGTATATGTGCGCATTTACGAGGGGGGACGGGGGGAGTTAAGTCTGTATGCATGTGTCTGTGTACAGTCTGGCCTCTCAGTGTGAAGGTGGAGTCATCTGCTGAGGCATATGGCAAACCACAGCCCTCCCCCAGACAGTTGACCATAGAAGCACACTTGCAAGAAAAGCCATCTGAGACTTTCTATCAAAATGTTGTTGTTGTTTTTTAAACTCCCCTTCACTTTAAACACCGTACTTTCTTATCATCCTCATTCAAAAGAGGATGGATGCACGTTGTCCGGGATCCTTTATCCGTAGATGTAGGTCGATGGTTAACTTTCAGAACAGCTGTGTTGTCACAATATGCTCTGGCTCCAAGCCTGTATGCTCAGTGCTCAGAGGCCTTGGCTTAGTCTAAAAAGGTAGAGTGGCTAACTAGCAGATGTCAGCTGTGGTGGGAGCGGTCCCCCTGTCCCTCTCTAGCCTGGCCTCCAAACCTTTAATCTTCCCCCTCCTCCCTCTCCACCCTGGGGAGTGAAGTGAATGAGTAGGGGAAGACGAAGTGAGGGAGAAATTTTGGATTGTATCAGGTGTTGGATGATGAAGCCAACTTGGAGGTAATTAGAAGCTGTTAACATGGGCATCAAGGATATTACCTCGTAAGTTTAGTCTCTCTTGATGTTGTCATAAGAAAGGTGGTCACCAATGCGTGCACGCCACTAATTTTAGAAATTCACTCATTAGTAGCACTTATTTTCTGCCAGTACCTCTGCCTGGATAATTAACTTGGTTAACTGAGCTTGGTCTGGACTAGTAGTGGACTAGCTAGCCAAGAGCACACTGGACTCGCTATCCATTATTGAGCAGCTTGGGAAGTTGAGAAACTCACTGAAAGCCTCCTCACAGCAGCCCAGTGCCACAGTCCATCTGAAACATTAATTAGGGTTGTATGGTCCTCCACCACATACTATCACCTGCTACCATGTCTTCTCCCACAAGCAAAAGGCACTAAACACAATATGCATAGTCCTCTGAAAAATGCACCTACAATATATACAGTACACTCACTTGGTGTCCAGATCAAGTCACGTATATGCAGTTATCTAGACTCGTAGTTTGGATTGGTCAGGCATTTCTGTTGGGCTGCAAAATAGCCGACTGCGGGTTCTTTTAGTAACAGAAGCACTCTACATAAATGTAACGTCATTATTCAACTGATGTTTTGTTTACTTTTATTCAGTTCAAATTTCCCTCCAGGGAATCTTTGAAGTATTTCAATATACCATGACTAATATTTTAATGTAGTTGTCCTACATAAATATTTTTAAATGCTAAGGTACAAGAGGCATTGTCTTATTTTACTTTGCAGTAGGTTGGCTGATGAAAAAGCACCGATGGCTGTTTTTCAGGGAAAGATCTGAGCGATTCAGCCATAATGTTAGCTGCAGAGCCTCAGACTCTTTCTGAAATGAGGAAACTGTTGTGCACCAAAATCAGCAACAAGCAGACATGGTAATTTTGTCTGTCATTTTTGTGGTTTTGTGGTTTGTTTTGGCAATAGCTGGCAGCATGAGTGGCCGTGAAATATTCAGTAATAACTGCAATGATGTTACAGTGTGTTTACAACTTGATAGCCAACCAATCTTTCCCAGTAGCTGGTCTATAATAAGTAGTAGAATTTACAAATCAGTCAGTGATTAACTTTTGCATTTGCATGATCTAAATGCTGTTCATCAGATGTTCAATTTACTATTCGAAAGAAAAGTATCTTGAATACATGTGTAGGAATTTTATTTTGAGTAAGAAAAATCCCCAAATTACGAATGTGACCATCAAGGTCTTCGCTCTTTCTTTGCTACTTTCATTTGGACTCCTTGTTTGTTTGTTTCTATTTAATTTTACTCCGCTCAAAACGCATAGAGTATCAAATGATGCACTTCTACTGCTTTAACCTTTGGCAATATTAATAATAAACTTGCTAAACTGGAGTGCCAGTTTTTCCTCATTTAAACTCTTACTAATCAGAAAAGTTTGTGGACAATTTTTGCTTCACAGAGAGCACAAATTTAGATTTAAACTGGATTACGGCGATTTACAAACTAAATATTTTGTCTCATCCTTTGAGGAGACTACTTTATGATCTGGTATTGTTCTGCCATTATTGTACACATTATAGGTTTTGCGGCTGTTGTCTTTTCTTTCCACATTGCATTAATTTCTCTTAGTTGTTAGCTAAAACAGTCTCAGTTTATGATGCAAAATATGTTTGCAGCTCATCAACTAATTGTTACAATCATTTCTAAAGACAAAACTTCAAACAATTGCTCTTTCTAGCTTCCTAAATGTAAAGATTTACTACTTCTTGTATTTGTGACTTGCCGTCTTAAATGAATGTTGTTTTTTAAAACAAATTGAATACATAATTATGGGCTAGTTGTGATATGTTAAGTTTCTTAATTTTTAATTTATAATTCTTAATTCATAACTTTTCACTTTTTTCCAGTTCCCAGATTGGAGTTCTGTTGTGCTTGGTCAATTGCAGGTTGTTGGGTTTTTTTATATATATATCAATAAACAATTTAACAAACAAGTGAAAGGACAAACAGCCAATATTTTCATTTGTAAAGCAATTGTCTAACATATTTGCTTGAAGAAAATCCTTACATAAAATTCACACTGAAAATCCATCATAATGTTTTATTTTTCCGAAAAGTTATCATTTCTGAAATGACAGACGGAATGTTTTTGAATCAAGCCAGTAATAGTAAAACTTATTACTTTGAAGTCAAATTTTGATTGCAAAAAGTAATAGTTATAGAATAAAGACATCATCTGTATTTAGATCCTTATAGGTCCCTTATAAGCCCCACTTTCATTGTGTAAAATCATCCAGCTTGATAAAGGCTGATTGGAGTTCTAGTGTGGCTGGCATATGGACAGCAGCACCATTTATATCTGCTTTCATGTCTCCATTAAAGACTAAATAAATTAATGAACTCATTTTTGTCCAGTGTTGTTGGTGGTTTTTACGCTGAAGAAAATAGAAAGCGAACCTGCAATCTTTTACGTCAGTCACACTAACAATCTTTTTTTCTCTTTTTTCTCTTTTGGTTTAAAATGAGCTGCTTTTTATCATACTACTTGGATTTAGTTTTTATTTCAGAGTGAAGTTGCATTTTTAGAGGAAAAAAAAATCCTCCTGCTTCTGTATCTATCCTCAGAAGTGATATGCATATGTTTTTTGTCATATACTAGTTTATACAGTTGCACTCAAGATTATTCAACCCCCCTTGCAAATTAGTCTTATGGGTTAAATTTACAAACATTTAGTTGTTTGCAATAAAAAAAACAAAAAAAAACAACAACAATTTAAATAGATCACTGCATAAATATTTACAACTGTTTTTTCAAAATTCACTTTTTATGACTAATTTTCAATGGGGGTTGAATAATCTTGAGTGCAACTGTATTTGGGCTCTATTATTCCATTGTTTCTTCGTTCCTGAGTGTGTTGTATTGAATGTGTTTGGGGGTGGCTTAGGCACACACATTGACACATTAATTCAAACAAGCAAAGTCATACAGCTAAAAAAAAATCCTCGAACCCATCAAATCTGAAAAAAAATTGGGTTCATGAATAGTTGGATAAATGAATATGAGATGGCTTATTTAAGATCAATGCTATGTCCTGTCATTCAGTGAGTCAGCTGAGGTTTATGGTGTTCATTGGATTTTCACCAATGGAATCTGTGCAAATGGAGTCGACTGAGAATGCAGTTCAACTGCAGTTGAAGTGACTGTTGTTTGATTATAGGTAAGATTTTCAAACACATGTAAAGTTGAGGTAAATGTCTCCTTCTCAGTGCCTCCTTAAATTCAATAAGATGTGGAGCATGCTCTTGTCTTGCCCTTCTGCCACCATACTGAGCAACTCTGTGTAGATTCCTCTGACTTAGAAACTTTTAAGTGTATGCCAGGCACATTCACCTTTGTATTCAAGTAAACATAGAGGATTGTGCCCTCTATAAAGTAGCACCCAATGAAATTTTAGCTAACCCTCTCACTTGCATGGACACTTATGGTATTTTGAATAATTTGTTGTAGCCAAATTCTTAGCTACTGTAATTGCTGCATTAGAGTGACCTTATATACCCTGTAAGTGTTGGTGGTTATGACTGGTGGGATATGCATACTTTAAAAGTAGGACAAAAATGAAAAGGAAGAAGAAAGAGTAAGGAAAAGACATGAAGGCATGAAAACTGCATTAGGCGGTGGCAGCCAACACAGAGAGAGGGATGTGAATGATTCAAGAGGCAAAGGGATTAATAATGCAGCACTCCCTCTTTCCTCCCATCCCAATGTCCCTTTCTCTCCCCCTCTCCCTTCTTTCCACCCCTTTCAGTTCTGCATCCACTCTTTTGTATAATTTTTTCTTCATTCTCTCCATCTGTGTTCGCTCCTGATTTGTCCTCTTTGGTGCCAAATCTGTGGCCTGACCAGTAGGGGGAGCTCTGACCAACAAGCCTCTGCTATTTCTCCCACTTTCCTCCATCCTCCCCTACTGTGTGCAGGTTTCAGAGTGTGCACCAGCTGTGAGCCCTTTCCATAAAAATGTATTGATGAATTAAATAATTTCTGTGTGTTCCCACTAACTTTTCCGTTCCAATTCCATACATTGTGGAGGTGTATGCCTGTTGTAAGGTGTATGTCCCTCTGTCTGCCGTGACATCACCTGTAACCCCCATCCGTGCTCTTTATACCTCATCAGCCTCCCCTAAGCCATGGGCAGAAATGACCTGGCCACAGGAAATGATGATTTCATTTAATTGCAACACTGATGGCCCGTCAGGAAGCTTTTAATTACCTGCTCATGTTTCCCTCTCTTTCTCGCTCCCCCTCACTCTCACTCTCTCGGTACAGGACAGAGCTCTAATGGGCAGCATAACCAGGCTATGTGACAATGCCATAGCCCTGGAATCATTCAAGGGCTCTGAGAGAGAGACCAACCCACTCTACAAAGATTACCATGGTAAGAACACACACACTCGCTGATCTTTCTGTCTCTTTTCCAACAAATACACACACATACACACAGGCAGTGCATTAAGGCTGGGGCTGGGCTGTGGATGGAGGCAGGGCAGCCCCCTCGCAGGCCAGGCTGTCAGTGCGCGTTAGTGTGCTGCTGCTCAATCAGACGTGCTCCTCAGTAGACAGGCCGGGGGGGATTCAGCTGCCACGCTGTACCCCCTCTCCCTCGCACCCTCGCCCCCTCCATCCCTGCCTCAGCCCCCCTCCAGCAGAGCCTCTCTCCCTCTCCCTCTTGCCTCGCCCCTTCTCCATTCCCAGTCCCATCCCATACCCCTGAGGCTCTGGAGCAGGGCAGACCAACACTGGGGAATCGATATTCTCACCATCACTCTCTCTTCCTCTCTGCCTCTATCTCTCTATCCCTCGCTCAATGTCTCCCTGGCCAGCATGCTCTGCTAATAAATGGAGGGCAAGGCTTTCAGTAGGGGAAGACAGCACTGGTAAGGGATGGTTGAAGAGATGAAAAGGATGGCAACATAGTTTGTCCCTTCACTCCTAGTCCTCACCATCACTTTTCAACTACAGTTTTATCATTTCCTTTTTATCCCATTTCCTCGCCTTTTTTACATCACTCTAACACACTCCTCACGTATAAAGGTCAGGTTAAGTGGGATATTTTTAGCCATGCCTCTTGAACTCTCCTACTCACTCTTGCACTTTTCATCTCATTTCTCCCTCTTCCCTCCCCTGCCTAGATTAGAAAGCAAAGGTTGTGACAGATGAAGGGATGAGTGGTGAAAACATTCAATGGCAAATTTTGGTTTCATCCAAGGCATCTTTAATTTAGATAACATGTCTCGCAGTGATCCTTTCCTGTGCATTGTAAAGGCAGGTGGCATATAACCCATTCAACATAGGTGTGTTGAAGTGCATGATGTATTTTTTCATTATTTGGTACTATAAACATGTTGCTTTAATTTTGTAATTAATATTATTTGAATTTCCTGTTGAAGTATATATTTCCTTTATGTTTATCCACCCAGAGAAGCTCTGGTTGGGTTATGAAATACATTTATGTGTATGATTGTTTTGATGTGTGTTCATGAGTGCATACGCATCTGGTACGAGCGTGCGAATGCGCGTGCTTGTGTGTTTGCGGCAGCAGTTCAGGACTGCTCAAAGCATGCTGGGAAGCCTGTCACTGCAAATCAGGCAAGGGGAAATCAACCAAGTGCACAGAGGAGAGAATTTACCATCCCCCACTTTCTCTGTCTGTCTCCCTTCCTCCATTACTCCCTCAAACTCTTCTTTCCTATCTCACACTTATTTATAAAACACCACTTCAGCAGTAATTTTTAAGGTTTTATAAATATTAGTACAAAATACTTACTTTTATCCTTTGCAAAAGTCTTAAGCTTGAATTCTTGCTTTTTTGCCCCTCAAAATTCAACTGTACACCCAGGGTCCAGTCTTTAAAGGAAAAAAGGGCTAGAATAGAAATGTAGATAGATAACAAATATTGTCTTTAGTGGTTTTGTTTTACACTAACAATACAATACATTTTTTCTGTACTCCAATATGGTATCCAGTAAATACCTGTCTGAAAAATAGTGAATTTGTAATGCACATCCTACTATTTTGAAAAGCTTGAAAAAAAATAATCATTGAAAGCTAACAGGCTGATTGTTAAATTTGTAGAAAAATGTAAGTTAGAAACCAAGGACAGAACAAAAATTGAATACCAATTCATAATTCAATTTATTTAGTCATTGCCACATTTAAATGAAATGTATCTCTTGTATATAAGAAATGAAACACTAAATTTATAAATATGTTTAACAAACAAATCACATAAATATGAAATGATCAATATGATATCCACTACTGGATCAGTTTTGCATTAGAATAGGTCTATTGGATAGAAAAAATTGGTTGAATTCCTGCAGCTGTTTTTCTTAATTCATGGTGAATCTTGAAGGCATAATTTAATAGAGAGGAACTTTTGAGACTAGGTCCTCTATAAGTTGTGTTATTGTAACAGGATTTTACACTTTGAAAAATATTATCACAAGATTGTATTTATTGACACAGTTTAACATAAAACATGAACATGTAGGACTTCTCTCTTGTACTTCTGTCTTAAAATTGGCACTCACTGTCCCTCGCAGGCTTGTTACATGTACGCCAAGTACCTCACCTGAACTGTCTGGCAAATAAACTCCCTGACCACAAGGACCTGGCATTCAAGCTCAAGAGAAAGCAGTTCAGTATTGAGGTATGTTTTCGAGGTTACTCAGCACACCTAAGCTTTCTTCATAAACAAAATACAGTGTTTAGTGGTTGTGCCCTCTTGCTGTATTTTTAATGCTGTTTCTCAGTCAGTTTTTTTTGTTTTGTTTTGCTGCCCCAATTTTACTTTTGAAATGTGTTTTCTTTATAACTTGCCATGTAGCCATTAACCTAAAACAAGAACTGGATTTAGTTGCAAATTATTTATGAATGAAGCCATTACATTTGTTGCCATTCATCATGTTCATAGCACTGCTGAATATATGTGATGATAGAGAGAAGTCTCTCATGTGGGCCAAGTTCTGCCACCCTGGGTTTAGTTTTGAGTGTTATTGGGTGTCAAAATCAAAGGTGAAACTATTGATTATACACTGTTGCCGCCACACTTCATCTTATGTGATGTCAGAAAGCAAAAGAGTGACAAAAATGTCCATTCTTGAAATAAATATGCAATTAAAGTAACAGGTGGTCATGTAAGCTAAAGATATTTACTATGTATTTTGATATACTAAATGTGTATGTATAAATCTCAAGCAATCATATTGATGCATTGACATGTCCCCAGCCATCCATGATGGACTGCAACAAACAAGGCTGCACCATCAAAAACAAACAGTAGCTCTAAAGGGAACAGATTATATTCAGAAAGTGCAGCAAACTAAGTTAGGCAGGTTACTGTTCTCTCACTTCCCAACTGACAACTGTAGTGACCTGCTGAATAAAAGAAGCAGTATACACCAGTTATACGTTACACTGCCTATACTGTTAAGGTAATTGAATGGGAGCATGAGATAGGGTTGCAGAATCAGTAAGTCATGCAAAAAAAAATGTAGCACCAAGTAATTCCCATAATACTCACAGTCCAAATAATACCCACCAGCCACGACTACATACAGAAAATTGTACATTTTGACATGAACCCTCATATCACTCCACCATAATTAGTGTTATGACTCCTCTAGAACTTGACTCTAGAACCAGCTAGAATGAGTGAAATGAGGCAGTATTTAAGTCTTTCCAACACTGCTCTGCTTGAAGAGGAGTGGCATTTAGTCCAAACCCATGTTTGATCTCAATGTGAGAGCTGAAGAGGACTAGAGGAAGAGGGAGGACATCCCTATGAATAAAGGCAGAAAAGTATGTCACTATTCACATGCTTGAACTGTTCAACAGTAGTGAGTTTTTCACAATGACCACTGGAATGATGTCCTAATGTAATCACGTTACAAATACACACCATTCTAGCAAGATAAACTAAAAACCTGTCACTCACCAATAAAAGAAGATCCAAAGCAGTTGTTTTTCCGGGCTTTTCAGTAAGACAGAGCCAGTGAGTGTTGTAATTTACCCGGTTCATAAGGAAATGTTTCAACTTTCAACAAACGATCCTCTATTTTGAACACTTAATCTCTAGTTGTATCATCCTATCAAGAAAATTGAATTTGCAAAGGTGAGCATCCTTAAACTTTTCTTCCCCCAAGGCCATTGTTCTTGCTGATATTGAGCTTCAAGTGATGATCATTTCACCATGCAAAAACACTCTCTATTAGTCATAACATAGTACATTTGATGAGTCTGACCTGATATAGTTGTAAATTAAAACTTCCTTCTTTTGCAGATTCATGCAACCATTGCTTTGCAAACCTCATTTAACCTAAATGCAATTCAATACAGACAAAATAGTTAATGTTCCATCTAAAACACCTCTAAAAATTAAATGCTGATGAATCAGACTGTACTGAACTGGAGCATCTCATCTAGAATAGGGAAATCAGTGCCTCCCCTTGGACCCACATCTGGGAGGAGAGCTCCCTGGAAATTGTCTGGTGGGCAGGTCTCGGTCACAGCTTGAAAAACTAATTGGAATAGCCTGCTTAGGCTGCTGCTACTGCAACCCAATTCTGGATAAGTGCAAGGTGATGGATGAATTGACTTCTGAAAATCTCTGAATTTGATGCCTGCAACACTTTTCAAAAAAACAGGGACAAGAGCAAAAGACGCTTTTCCACTTGCATTAGTCCATCTCAGATGAGCTTGGGTACAAGGGACTTTTGGCATTTCTGGATGTTTTTGATAAACTGCATTTGGCAGTGGTTTTCCAATTTTCTCCTGAAGCCATCTAGAAAATATTTTTAATAGAATCTTGTTGGTTTTTAATGAACTGCCACCTAAGGGATTTAAGGTCAAAAGCATTCATTGTTCGTTTTCTTCCTTGCCTCTTGCAGACAGAGAATTCTCCAGATTCCAAGAAACTTTTCATAATATTATGGGCTGTACAGTACATGTTGAAAAACCCACAGTGGTGCATTAGGAAAGTTCTTAAACTGTTGCTGTCTACACAGTTTTTCTGTGAATAGTGAAAATCTTTAGTGGTTCCATAAAGGGTTATTCCAATAATTTTAACAGGAACTGTGTGTGTGAAAATTGTATTAAATATCCAAAAGGCCTTTGTTTGATCTTCTGAGACACATTGAAGTGAGATCTGAAAGCACAAATGAAAAATGAAAAATCATGAAAAATCTTGTCTTCAGGAGGATGGTTAAAACCAGTTTTTATTTTCCACCATAATTTTAAATCTTTGGTTAGTTTGACCTGTTTGAGCCTTTGTAAAGTACTGCACAAATATATAGCACAAGATTCCATGGCCTATCCTTTTCTTAATTTTTTAAATATATTATTTGTCATTCTCATTCTCTTTCTCTTCCTGTCAGAGACACATCCATTTTGCATGTGTCACATCATCACTCTCACTCAGAGCAATCAATCTGTCACTGAACTACCACTCTAGAGACAAATTATGGGGCCCTCCTCTTAGCTCAGGCTCACGATTGGTCCTCATTACATTATCATTACCTTATCACACACTCTGGTCCTTGGTTCTTAGTGAGTCTTATTGTTTCAGGCAGGAGGTGAGGGGGAGGAGAGGAAGCCCCCCCCCTGTCAACCATCTCCACAACCTATGGGAGCAACCTCTTTTCATTTTCTGCCAGCCTTATCCATCCTTCTTGCCAATTCTGCTTTCTGCAATGGCCCGCTCCACCTCCTATTCACCCCCTGAATAGGTCACTCTAGTGTAGATTTATAAGGTCCATAAAAGTCAAGGTTGTAACCCTCAGTGGTCTTTTAATTAGGCCCCTGTATTAGGCAGGCCAGGAGATAGAGAAGTAGACCATCCCGATAGCTCGATGGTTCCTGAAAACTGTATTTTAAATCCCAGCAGCACATTGTACAGATCAAGCTTTGACTGTCTGCCTTGTTTTCCTTTCACAACGCAGACAGTTGAATGATAACCATAGTCTTGAATTGCCATCAAAATGTACAGGTATCATCCAAAGCAGAGTGATATAACATCAGACCTTTCAAAAGTTTGACTGAATGACTTTTATTTCTGACATTAAAAATTACGTAATAAGAAATGCACAATCCTTTGTCATTACACATTGCTGTGTGTCAGGGAATTTCCCAGTGAATGCTACATCATTTCATCAGTCATGCATCAAGTGATTCAAAACATGGGTTCATCATTCAGCATTTATGTTCTTGTTTTGTGTTCTCAGGCACCACTTTTGGCTTAGATTAAATTGTATGTTGCATTAAAGGGAAATGTAATAAGTATGCCTGACTGCTGGCTCTGCGTCCCTTACTGCCGATACATCAGGTTATATCAGTTTACCTGTGCATAAGTTTGTATGCAGGACTCCTTTTGTGCTCTTAAACAGTGTGCGGCTCATCGAGTACTTTTTTTGACCTGTTAGTCAACTGTGTCGGTGGGCCTCTGATTGACACATGAGATGGTGATTGGATTCTAAGCCAAATGCCTAAAGTGTGACAGCTCACACCATCCCTGCTAATCACCCCATTTACTCAAGCTACACAACTCCTTTGCCTGCGGCCATATAACACAAATTTTTCATACTTAGTTTTTTTTCTGCAATCCTCAGTATTTCTCCTTGCACATGTCCATCGTTGTGCCTCCCATGCACTTCTTTTACCGATGATTCTTTTTCCATGTTTTAAATGCAGCTTATCCAAACTTGTTTAGTATATCATCTATCTTTGCCCCATTTACACGACAACATTCTGTTTCATTATCAAATACCTCCCCATGCAGACGGCAATGTTTTTAAAACGATCTCCGTGCACACGAGATTGCAGGAAACACCAGAAACGCAGTAGTACACATGCCAGGCCTGTAATTGACAGTGTGATTTTGTGATGAACTTAAACACGTGCATGCGTGGAGACACTTCCCCTCCTCAGTAAATAAAAAAACATGGGTACTACAGCGAGTGACAACAATTTACTGCAACCTTAGTGCAAATGCCATTTTCAAAATGGTGCATTTTTCCTGTCTACATGGTAACGGGAACAGGGGCGTTTTATAATCTTTACACTCTGGAGCTTGTTTCCGTATTGTTCCGTTTTCAAGCACTGCAAACGCTGTTCTCGTGTAGACAGACAGCCAAAACACAACTGAAGTTTTGCTTTTTCACACGAAAATGTTGTTGTGTAAATGGGGGCCTTTGTATGATTGTGGTGAATGCAAGGTGATTGACAGCTCTATCTCCTCACAAGTTGGGTCAGGTATTAACATGTCACTTCAGCTGTGCATGGAGTCATGCTTCTAATTTATTAACTGCTGTTTGACTCATGCTTCTTTTACCCAGCAAACCAGCACCACAGGAACGCGGAAAAATTATTTGTAAACTATAACACAGAGTACAGGTTTTGTTATATTCCTGTAATATTGACGATAATAAAGGTTCAAGTACATTCAGCTGCAACCCCACTCAGCAGCAAATCAAGGTTCTTTTAGATCAATGTTACTCTTACCACACTATCAGTTGATGTTTTAGAGAGTTAAAGCTTTGGTTGATGAGCAGTTAATAGCCATGATGCCTAAAGCCAGAATTAACCTTTGGCACTGTCCGAGCAGGTAGGGGAGTGTTAGGTGTGTTAGTGTGAGATAGGATTAACAGATACACAAACATAGCTTTCTCCCACACATAAAAATATTGACATACACGCAGCAGCATAAGTGCCTACTTATTGGGAAACTTAGGCAGGCATGCATATATGTAAGCACGCGATGTGTGTGAGAACTTTCTCACTCACTCAAATTAAAGTGACACAAGCTTCTGTCACTAGTTTCACAATGCCGGATGCTCTGAGGATGAATCTCAGAAGAATGCAGATGGTGCGCAATTAAATTCTTCTTACCTTTGTTTGACCCTTTAAACTGACAGACAATGTGCCTGTGGGGTAGTGGGGTGCCAGCAGAAGGTCATAGGGTCAAATACAGTATAAGACAGGGATTTGTGTCAAATTAGTCTTTGCCCTATACCGCATTTAACAATTTAGGATTTATTGTAATTGACAGTTTCTGACTCCTAAATACAATTCACACTAGCATCCAAGTCAGAATTACAAATGGTGAAAGTGAGATTTTTCTATACATGAAACTTAGTGCTTAAAAAGGCTGCATTGAAGTTGACTGGTCCTACAAGGATTAAAAACCTCCCTTTTTTTTCTTGCATCCTCTTATAAATTGTCGGAATCTCTATCCACTCTCTTTCTAGCTGTCTATCTGTCCCCTGGTTTGTGCCAAAACCGTTTAGTATCATTATGGGATTGCATCTTTTACAGATTTCGGTCCTCTTCTTTTGCCCTTCTTAGCCAAACACAGACAGCACCACTCTTTTTTTGCAAACCCGCATTGTGTCGAAGATGCGATTGCATCTGTTATGGAGTTAACAGAACATGCTTCAAATCTTTCTTCTTGTTTTTTTTTTTATGTATTCTATATGACATAAAAGACTCCAAAAGCGCAGATGCACATCCTCAAGAGCTGCACACGAATTCATTAGTTGATGACAAGAATTGCATGCCAGCTATTTGGATAATATTTACCTTCACCAAGAGAGGAGGCTGTTTTAGCCTGCGTTTATATATATATATATTTTTTTTTTCTGAAAAGGATACCTGAAAATGATTCTGATCAATTGGGATGAAATTTTCAGGAGAGGTAGGATATATATTTTTTTTTTCTGAAAAGGATACCTGAAAATGATTCTGATCAATTGGGATGAAATTTTCAGGAGAGGTAGGAAATCACAAAAGGAACAATTAATTACATTTTGTTGGTGACGTGGTTCATCGCCTAGATGCAGTAATTATTTTATGGGATAGGATATAGTTTTTATATTCTTTTATTTCCCCTGATTTTGTCTGCTATGGCGCTTTAGAGTCTGCGTTAAACATGACTACATCATAAACAGAATGAACCTGGCCCAAAATCATCTTCCCTTAGGTCCCAAATGGGCACTCTACTAGTTAAGTAAAAAGCGTAAACCTCAATGCATGCTGCAAATTTAAACACTAATTTTGCTAGATTCACTATGCACTGCATTTTTAACCAATGTATGACCAAATCATACAAACATCTCAAGGTGTCCCGAGGTGTGAAGGTGTGACCATTCCACATGTAATCAACTTGGCGTTACCCAGCATCTTCAGTGCAGGGTAGGCAAAAAGGAAGCTGTAAATGGGTTTAAGATGATGGTTCTGTGGAGTAAAAGACTTGAGGAGAAAAGGAAGCCAAACTGAAAGAGTCCAAGGGAGGTGTGTAGAGTAGGTTAATGTTTCTTGGCATGTCCTCAAAACGTCTTTAAAACAACGCCTGTGTCTGCCCCCTGTTGAAGCCTGTGGGTGCCGAGGGAAGGGTGTTAATGGACCTATGTGAGGAACAGAGCAAAAGCTTGGAGAGGAGGGGGGAAGCGTAAGCAGAGGGGAGCAGTTAAGTGATTCTCAGGTCAGGTCTAATTAAAATGAGGGCTTTTCCTCAGAGGCACCAAACTGTCTTATTGAAAGAGAAATAAAAAGGGAGGGAAAAAAGAATTGTGGAACACAGAATGAGTTGGACAGACACCTGGTCCTCAGGGCTTGTTTGTTTGTATATTTGTCTGTATTCCATGCCTGGTCATATATCTGCTTCCCCATGTATCAAAAAGTGTTTGATATTTGAGATCAGAGAACAGTCAATGTATAAAAAAAGCACACAAATAGAACTGAACTGGGTCATTTAATAGTTACGTCCATTTGTGGATCATAATGATGTTTTGCCGTGAGAGAGTAAACTAAATGCAAACCAGTGGCTTATTGAATGCCCTGAACCTATAAGCAGCATGCAAGAAGAAATCCTCTCATTCTCCATACATCTGCCTGTGATTCTTATATCCACCTTGGGATTCACAATCAGATGGGAACGGACCTTCAGAATAATATTCCAATTGAATAATTTATACTTCATCCCTTGGTGCACACCAGTCTCTGTCGCATTTTGGAATGAGATGTGCTTATCGTTTCTGCATGTTTGAGAGAAAAACAGGGAGAGAGCCATGTGCAGGCCAGTCAGTGGCACGCAATCGAACCCCTCAGCCAAACAATATTCACAACATACATCAGATTTGCATCTATTATTTAAAAGAGATTTTATCTATTCTGCAAATGTGCATGTGTGTTTGAAAATGGCCAGCTTGCAAGTTCTCTGTGTTAAGACTTGGGTGGGTTTGTTAGAGTGAGGGGACCAAATGTGTGCATATTTTTTGGTTTTGAATGTTGACTACTTGAATATGGATCAAAATCCAAGGAATTAGAAAACCAAACCCGATTCTCCATTCTAAATCTCGTACAGAAACCCTTGAGGTTACAGCTGGAAGTACGAATTTAGCCACCCATAGTGGTTTGGCGATATGATATTTTGATGTTAGGTCAAGGCACAGAGGATTTGCTTGTCCTGACGGGGTCAAGGTTCAGAAATCATTAAGGACACTGACTACATATCTCCCCAGTAAGACTTTTGTATTAATTCCTAGGCAGGAAAATTGGTAGCAGTTGTGCAAATGGGTCAAAGCTCAGTCAGAGAATATCTGGGACTTTGCCAAATGTGCTGCCCTCTATACTATATCAACGCAGCACTGAATTGTTTCTTGCATACAGACAGTATTAAAAGAAAACAAAACAGGGCATGTGTGCCCTTCCTGCCAGAATCAGTAAAAGTTTAGTCTGCCTGAACCCGCCCTGGAAGTGAAGCTGTTTCATCAGTGAGCAGTGAACCCTTAACATAGTCCATGCACCACTCAGCCCCCATCTGACTAGACTGGCCACATTAGACTCAAACCCGATTAAAGTAGCTCTATTTGTCTTCAGCTCCCATTAGAGAAAGGCGGTGAGGGCAGTAACTTACATGCCACCATACATCCATGGGGTTTGGTGCTACTATAGGCTATGTGTAAGAGAGTTCAGAGAGGGCTCACCATCAGCATAATGGTAGTGACTGGGAAATCATAGGCCCCCTGATGCTTATAAATGGGTCTTCACCATGTCTTTGGAGATGGCATCATAGACTTTCTATAGTTCTCTCCTAGGCTTTAGAAAATAGTACTAATACTAAGTGATAAGTGATGATGCAGCAATAACAAATTGTTTCATTTGAACGATATTCAAATAATTAGTCACTCCGCAAGATGACATTGATAGGATATCTGCATTTGCACTGCATTTTCAGTTAAACTTTAAAATATTTGAAAGTCCGAGCCCTCAAAGTTAAAGCTGTGTTTGAGGCATTATGAAATACTGGCAAAAGGCAGATGTTGTCCTGGCATATGTTTTCAACCACATTTAATTCTAAACTAGCCAGGATGAAGTAGTCCCTTCACTGCTGTTGATCCAAAGAGAAAGTTAAAAATGCCATTATGGGCACAAACAGCTCCATGGTCGGAGTGGTTCAAAGGTGGAATGTTGATCCATAGCAGGAGCATCAAACTCAGGAAGGCTCTCTGCTTGGGTCCTAAAAATAACTTTCCCACACTCTCACCGCTTAGTGTCCTGGAGGGGTCAGAAGGACGAGTGAGTGCATATGTACTTTTTGTGTGCCTGCTCAGTGTTTATGTAAGTGGATAGATTAAAAATATGCAGTTCAATTAGATGATGTTCACACAACATTTCACAATATTTTACTAAGCATTTGTTTTTTAATTTTTGGGACTCTTTGTACCCTTGAATAGTTTGGGAAAAAACTAAATTGTGCAAGGAGTGGAGTTGAATGGACATTCATTTTGATATAAATAGGACCAAATCCTAAGCTTTAATGGGCTAAAATCTAAGTCAAATCTGTTGTTTCTGCTGCTTTCTGAGGCCACTGACAAATCTTTGTTCAAATGATGATTACCAATGGTATTTCTATAGCTGTTACAATTAGATCCTTGATTACAAAAATTCCCATTATATTCTGAGGCAAACTTCCTCTTAACAACAAAATATGTGAACTACTTCACAAAAATGTAATCTTAGAGATGCCAGATTAATTAAACAACCTGTTTCTAAATGTTTTCTCTGTGAGCTATGATCTCTATGATCCTTCATTGAGTACTTGGTTGACAAAAACAAATCGGGTTTCTTGATCCTCTTCCTTTCTTTATCTCTCAGAGCACTATGAGAGTATTTGTTTCAGCTAATCATGGAAGCTACTTAACCCCTGCTACTGTGAATATGATTGTATTTAAAAAGGATTCACCCAATAGTCAACACAAGACTTATTTAAAGTGGTGTTAGCCATTGAAAGAAGTTGGACGGTTACTGAATGAAGCAGTGCTCATGAATTTTATGAGGGAAAGTGTCCCTGTCCCTAAGAGTTCACAGGTGGCTATTGAAAACCCTGGCCAGATGATTGAGGATATTTAGAACACATATAGAGCCCTGAATAGACTTTAATTACACTCAGTTGATGAGTCACCGGGCCACTTGAAGGACCTCAAAAGGCAAGTTAGAGGGCAAGGTGACGGCACCTATTGGAAATTTCATGGCCTTAGCCATGAATTTGCCTGCATGTTTGAGTCAGTGGTCATGTGTTTATGCAGCAAAAATAGACAAAATTTCTTTGTGCATTTGTCAGTGTGCATGTGTGTGTGTAAGTGTACATTCGTAAATGTGTGAAGGTAGGGGGGAGGCACCGGGTGGGAGAATACTCCAGTGTGTTGCTTAACCAAACTTTCCTTTTGTTCCTGGCAATGATGAGTGATGATGAGTGACAGGGGTGTTAGGAATGGGATCTGGGGAACAGAATGCCCAAGCAGTGTTCACCAAAAACTCACACAAAAAGCATCAGGTCAATTTTGCGACAAGCTTCTTATCTAATGACATATAATGTATGATACAATTTAATGCATCATGTTATTAGCAAAAAAAAATTCATGGCTCTTTGCTGTGCTTAGGTTGACATGCCAATATTATTAATGCAGTTTAACTCGCACCCTTTATGTAACTTTGTAAATTATTCAGTCTTGGCATTTTCTACCAGTTATTGATTATCAAAAGCATTTCTACTATGGGTCTCATCCCATTACGCCTCTGAAATAGCTCTTGCTTTTTCTTTGCCCTGAATTTAACTTTCTCTAGCTTGTTCAGTATGAAAGTTACATTGTTCCATGTTAGAGCCGGCAGCAATGGCAGTAACGGACTCCGGTCCGTGTTAGTGAGAATGCAGTATGCTATGCCTTTGTACGTGATGTTTTTGTTACATATTATGCTGTTGTTACACATAACACTTTTTTTCTACATCCCAAACACCTGCATGGCGTTATTATGCTCGATATACAAAAGCAATGCTGGTATATTAACAGATTGTTGTTATAGTAATTTTGCTGGATCTTTGTTAAAAAAAAAAGTTTCTCTCTGCATCAACTGCTTTTATTAAACCAATCAAGCAGTACATCAGTGTGTTCCCTCACTCTCAAGCAAGTTGGAAAATATGTACATTTGTCCTTTTGTTACGCAAAATTGAAACATTCTGCTTACACAGCCCAACCGCATACATAGAACACCCACCCTTTACCCCCACACAACCATTATGCCCCACTGATAGCTAGGGATGAGGAAGACTTGCGTGCAAGTGTTTCCCAGGAGGCAGTTGTAGACTGAGGTTTCCGAGGCCCGGGGATGGCTCTAGATGGCGGTTAGCGAGGAAACAGTATTTTATTTCTTTTTTTGTGCTTGCTCTCCTCCTACCCCTCCCCCTTTCTGAGCTCAGCCAGTGATCGTAATGGGGGGTGACAGCTCACCTCTCCCTAGCGTGCCTACAGTCCTTGGAGCGTT
>KV751315.1:4851158-4898825 GCA_001698575.1 Mola mola
TTTACAGGCAACATAAAAAAAAAAAAGGCAAATATTCCTTGAATTTTTGTGCCTCACTGTGGTACCAGCAGACAATGCAAACACAAATGAAATGAAAGGTGCATTAAAAAAAAGCAGGCTAATTTGTTGTTTTTTTTCTTTTCAGAATGAAGAATTAAAGATGAAAATATATCTGATATGAAAAAAGTTTAAATACTATAGATTAAAATCTAAAATGCTGTCTCTGATTTGTGATACTGACGCGTAAAGTTAGTAAATCGGGCCGCCAACCAGCCCAGTACGTCAACATTTGCCGACCAGGGAAACCCTTGTTTCAGTATTTGATAACCACTGAGACTCATCGACAATGCTACACATGACACCTAAAAAAGTAAGAAGGAAAAACACAATCCTCACACTTTTTCCTTGTAATTAACTTTACATTCCCAACACATGAAATAGGATTAAGGCTAGTGACAAGTGTTGAACCAATTTGCCAGACTAAAAGTCGCAAAAGCTCCCATAAATCTAACTCTGTATCAAAGAAAAACAATTTACACACTTTGGGCCTTTTTCTTTAGTAAACAAACGTCAAGCTACTTTCAGTCTCATTTTCATTGTTTCTCATTGTGCCACGTCAGAATGAGCGTGACTAAGCTGTGATAGACCTGTCTCTGGGACAGCTAGAGAATATCCACAGGGCCCTGTCAGGAGGAGAGATTATTTGGTTTAATACAGAAAAGACTCTTTATTCTGTATATTTGTGTGGTAGATCACGACTCAAGCAGAAGTGCTTTGAACACTATTTCTATCCGACACAAGTAACAACATACCTGTGCTGGGAAAGTTTACACAGAGGCAGGCTGCCCTGGCAGGTGCGTGTTGGTGGGAGTACGAACACGAACATGACGGAAACGACAACTTCAGGAGCTGTAACAACTTTATCCTCCTTTCTCTGAGCTCCGACTGACTGAATTTGCCTTTCTGTCAGCTTGCAACGTGGCGCCCGAATCCTTCTCGTGTTACCGACATCCCGCCGACCAATGGCAGCGCTCCTGCGTGCGGAGGAGGCGGGGCCCCGCCTGAGCGAGCGCTGTGATTGGCTGTGCGTAAGGCGGCAGAAAACTCTGGTTTGGTTGCGTCCATTCTTCGGTCGCCTGAATGCGCTGTGTCTGCTGCTGCTGCGGGGCTCTGTGGACCTGAGTGCGGCCTCGGGTGCTCCCAGCGGCTTTACTTACCGGCAGTTGAAGCGTTGGCTTCTCAGGAGAGCAACAAAGGTCAGTGCGTGTGTGTCGGTACAAGCATAGCCGCTTGGTGCCTTGTGGTATCACGGGCGTGTTCGGAAACAACGGTTCCGGGCCCAGAGAGTCATCAATGGACGTCTACGGCTTCGTGTGTGCCGCGCTCCTTTGCACGGCCGGGGTGCACGGCAAGCCGACGTTAAGGAAGGAGAGAGTCCTGTATCAGGACCCTGAGCTGGCCCGGCAGGCCTACGAAGACAACAAGAGCTTCCAGTACGACCACGAGGCCTTCCTCGGCAAGGAGGAGGCCAAATCATTTGATCAGCTCACCCCCGAGGAGAGCAAGGACAGGCTCAGGTAAGACCCCGGCTCACCAGGCCACTGTGTTAGTACCACCGGTCTCTGTGGCGGCCGCTTCCGGCTAAGTCACGCACACGCACTGCGCTGCGTGTAACCGGTCAGACACGTTCAAATTGAACAGCAACACAAATGCCTGAGAAAGATGTGCATGCCAGCAAACCTACATCAAACGTGCATCATTACGCCACGCACACGCTCCTATACACTTAATTGCTTAGCCTAAATCTTAATCGTGGATCAGCATCATTAAAGAAGCATTTGTAGGCGCTTGGAGGTGGAGGAAAGGCGTGTGACACGGGTGTGCTGTCACTGCCTGCTGACGCGTTGGCACCGTGCTAGAGGGGTATCCTCCCCAAAAACAAGCCTGGCCTGTGAAGTGGGAGGAACTGTGCAACATCACAACGTGGCAGCACAGGTCTAAGAATACACCAGGGTGGCTACACTGCAGGGCTTTTCCCTCCTGCTCATGCAGGAGTAATCTCAATGAAGCCATCTCCCCAATAGTTCAAATATTGAAATCAGAAGTTAAATTAACTCTCCTCTAGTGTGCGTAGGTAGTCACAGCCCAGACGTGGACAGCACCGCCTTAAAAGCAATATCTCAGTGTGGCTTTTAGGCTGCATAACACTGTGTGGGAGGTATCATGACGTTTTTCCTCAAGACATTCATAAATGCTATAGGATTGGGTATTAAAATTGAATATGGCAATGTTTTTGACCATGTATGCAGATACTGAAACAGTGCTGTAAAGACGACCACTGATTGACAGTACATTCACAAAACACAGTGAACTTTGGAACATGGTAATGCTGCCTTTTACACCAGCAAGTTGCAAGTTTATTTGATATATATTCTCATATCACAGTAATGCTAAAAATTGCATACATATCCCAGGCTTAATTGGGAGGGATGCACTGATATGAACATTTTGGCCAGTACCAATAACCAATATTGAAATTGCTGTTGTGGATGTTTATCTATGTTGGTGTTATCTTTATTAAACAAAAATAAAAATGTGTTTACAATAGTCTTCTCTGATAAACTCAAATGATCAGTGACACGGTGAAAAACGCCCAGACAGCAGACATTGTTTGTTCACACTGGGCCGCTTATATGGCTGCCGATATACAGTGTATTGTGTGTCCCTGCTAACTGGATCTGTATCATTATGTTTGAGTATTGAAAAATAATAACTAACTAAAACAAATCCCCCATGTATCTGTCTTGCAGTAAAATAGTGGACCGGATAGACAGCGACACAAATGGCTACATCACCACGGCCGAACTCAAGGCTTGGATAAAACGCGTACAGAAGCGTTACGTGTATGAGAATGTGGCAAAGGTGTGGACAGATTATGACCTGAACAAAAACAACAAGATTTCATGGGATGAGTACAAGCAAGCCACATATGGATACTACCTTGGTATGTGTGGTTTATCTTCTTTGAGTGTATTATAACGAGACAGCTGTTTCAGATGTTTTTTATTGCCGCCTGTAGCCAACCCGGATGAGTTTGAGGACGCGACAGACCAGTTCAGCTTTAAGAAGATGCTTCCTCGTGATGAGAGGAGGTTTAAAAGAGCTGACCTGGACGGGGACCTGGCAGCAGACAGAGATGAGTTCACATCCTTCCTCCACCCTGAGGAGTTTGAGCACATGAAGGATGTTGTGGTTCTGGTAAGTCCCGCATGACCACATGCAAATTAAGTTTGTTTATTAAGAAGTAGGTCAGTAAGGTGCAGGCCTGTTTAGTATCTCAGGGAGTAACACCAATTTACACTTGCATGTAGTAATTTAAATGATCTATGTACTAAGAAATATTGTTTAATTACAGCAACAGATCTGAATTTCTGCACCGTTTGTTCAATCTGATGAGCTGCTTGGATAAATGTGCTACATTTGGGTAATTCCTTAATTAAATTTTAACTTGGCCAGGAAATGATAGAGTTTCTATATTTTTTGGAACAGGTCCAGCGGGATAGGACCAACTGTCCCATTTAGGACTCAATCTTTAAATATAAATTCGGCTTTATGGAACAGTTGCGTGGCAAATGTTAGCAGTGATGCACTATGCTGCTCTGTTCATAAAAGTTGTACTACCCATTTGACAGAATTAATTATTAACATCTCATTTTTATGATGTCACCGAATGTTACCAAAGAACTGTTCAGCCAGGGGCATCTTCACTGATTGTGGTGAATCTGGCTGAAGCTAAGAAGACACTTGTTTCACACAGTAGTAAGGGGCTTGATTTTGAAAAAAAGAGTCACTTTATCGATTCAGAAAGAACATGACTGTAGGAGAACTGGACAAATAACTGATGGATAACAGAGCCCCATATTTAAATGTCTAGCTTCACAAAACTACCAGCAGATATCTGCTTTCAGAGGCCAGAGACTACAACTCCACCCAAACCATTAACAAAATGGTCCAGATATCGGTTGTCTCATATCCAGATACTAATTCATATCAAGATAGAACATTTTACACAAATGAGAATGATATGAATTGATCGCATTTCAGTCATATACTGAAACATACCTGATCTTTGTTAAAATTTTCATTGAAGGTTATAAAATGGTTTTGGTGTTATTGATGAAGTTCGGTGTTTAGTAATGCTCCAATTAAGTCTTTTGGTCTGAGTCTGAGTGGTAAGGCCTTTGGGTTTATGTCAGACTCGTCATGCCCACATTCATCAGGTATGAGCTTCAGGTCAGAGTCGTCGTGTTTAGGAAAGACCTGTTCTGTGGCACTTTCATTTGAAACATCTTGTCCCATGGGTGCACTGACATAGTCTCAGAAAAGTTTTGTTGTAGCGCAACCCCCAAGTTGTTAGTATTAAATGGCTTTTAATCTGGGATGATTTGATTAAAAAAAGTTCTTCTAATTAAAAAGTGTCCAAACTTATGTGGTAGGAATTATTCATTATCTTATATTTAAATCTAAAATTTAGACTTAACTTTTCACTCAAGGTGAAGGTTTCAGTAGTGGAAATCTGCAATGACTTGTAAAACTGGGCAAAGCCAAAAAAAATAGCTTCATATTTGGTGTGAAAATAAGGAAATTACATTCTGCAGACATTATGGCCAGAGTGATTTAAAATCAGAGTCTGTCGGACTTCAACAGATCTTTCTGTTATTAAAATAGTAATCAGGTGTAAATGGATACTCTGATCCTTGGTGTGATTGTCATTTGCTCTCCCACACATCCAGTGTTCACAAGGATTTTATATTTTTCATTTTTAATGAACACCTCTTCTCGTTTAGACGGGCATGCCTACATGGTAGGATATTTGAGTACTGGTAATAGCTGGATTGGTGTTCTTGTTCATTATTAGTCAGCTGTAATACTTCAGAAGCTACTTGGCTATGAATAAATCAGCAGGGTGAGGGTTTCTCACCTGTAGGAAAGGAAGCATGACTGATTTGAATCTGTGTCGCTGCATACACGTGTTATCCCGAGATGCATGAGCCAATTAGCCTACATACATGTGCGTGTGAATAACTAATGATCGGTACACACGACAAGCCTTTAAGTAACCATTTAATAAACTTCTCACTGTCGAATCCAGGATGAGAAAGAAATCCTTCTGCTAAGACTCTAAAAGCCAGCGTTTCACCAGTTTCTTTGCTAAAAAGCAAAGTGTAGATCATCTTTGGCTGTGGAGGGTTTGACTCATCAACAGGGAATCCTTCGGCTGTAGAGCCAGTTGGCCTGTCCAGCTGTAACATGACCCTCAAACATTCATTCAACCACATGTTTCTCTTTTACTGCTCAGTGTGAAAGTTCCAGTATTGTTGATGCCCTTTAATGCTGCCATTAACTCATTGTGAATGTAGGAAACTCTGGAGGACATTGACAAGAATGGTGACGGACACGTGGATGAAGATGAGTATATTGGTAGGCTGAAATTGGTTGACTAAATACAATAATACAAAAATAAAAGCTGAACAAAACAAATTAAAGCAGCTATCTTTTCAGAGCAATAAAACAATACGTTAAACTTTTGTAAGTTTTTTTTCATGGTTTTAGTGTTTTGCCATGTTGGTTTCCGAGAAGTGACCCATCAAGATATAGTTGTCTGTCGTCAGCATATAAAAACATTGCTTCTCTTTAACTCGCCCCCAGTTATTATGTCATGTAAAAACTTCAACTTTCATATGTTCTGTATTCATTACATGTAAAGTATTACAAGCTTTGATGATTGTAGTTTATACATATATTCCAATAGTTAAGAGGTTTTTTTTTATCTTTTTTTTTTTTATCTTTTTTGGATGTACTTGTATATTTTTGTGTGCCTTTGGTGCCAATGGCTACTTCCTGGATGTTTTTTGTTGACCTGATGAAGGAAACAGACCTGTATGTGTTGAATGTGAAATAAGTCTCCCCTCTACGGCCCTCATTTAAGTAGGAATCGCTATTTACTAACGTAAGATGCCAATATCACTAAAAACATTTGTTGTAGTTTTTAAACTAAATTAACTTAGTTGTTCATTTATAGTCCTCATTTCCCTCCATTTTTTCCAGCTGACATGTTTGCACATGAGGATGGGGGTCCAGAGCCGGACTGGGTCAAGACTGAGAGGGAGCAGTTCTCTGACTTTCGAGACTTGAACAAAGATGGTAAGATGGACCAGGACGAAATCCGCCACTGGATCATGCCACAGGACTACGACCATGCCCAAGAGTATTACCAAGCTTTGATGATTGTAGTTTATACATATATCCAATAGTTAAGAGGTTTTTTTTTTATCTTTTTTTTTTTTATCTTTTTTGGATGTACTTGTATATTTTTGTGTGCCTTTGGTGCCAATGGCTACTTCCTGGATGTTTTTTGTTGACCTGATGAAGGAAACAGACCTGTATGTGTTGAATGTGAAATAAGTCTCCCCTCTACGGCCCTCATTTAAGTAGGAATCGCTATTTACTAACGTAAGATGCCAATATCACTAAAAACATTTGTTGTAGTTTTTAAACTAAATTAACTTAGTTGTTCATTTATAGTCCTCATTTCCCTCCATTTTTTCCAGCTGACATGTTTGCACATGAGGATGGGGGTCCAGAGCCGGACTGGGTCAAGACTGAGAGGGAGCAGTTCTCTGACTTTCGAGACTTGAACAAAGATGGTAAGATGGACCAGGACGAAATCCGCCACTGGATCATGCCACAGGACTACGACCATGCCCAAGCTGAGGCCAGACATCTGGTGTATGAGTCTGACCAGGACAAGGTACTTTGTCTCAGCCACATCAACATGTTTCAGATCTGCTTTGATTTGAAGTTGCTGACGCTTGTCTGGCAATTCCCCTGTCTTCCACTCTCAGGACCAGATGCTGACCAAAGAGGAGATCCTTGAAAACTGGAACATGTTTGTGGGAAGTCAGGCCACCAACTACGGGGAAGACCTGACCAAGAACCACGACGAGCTCTGAACCGTCAGGGCGGCTTCTCACTCCATCCTTTCCTTGTGAGAGCGGGACAGACACGTTGAATTGTAAACCAACACAGGGGACTGGAGGAGCGACATTGGTCTGTCCTACCACTAACGCTAAGGGTCCACCTCAGTTTTAAATCAGCGGTTCTGTTTCTGACATTCAGGAGCCGCGCCACATCCAGTGAACCTACTTCCCTTCATCGGTGCCTTCCGGCCGCGTCAGCCGGCTTCGCTGCCTCGGAGAGTCTTTCAGACCTGTAAATGAATGACGAGCGTTAAATGAGTTGTCAGATGCAGGAACAGTTTTTGATAGCAACGTTAATGTGAAACTACAGTGCAGAACGTTATTCCGATTTTATTTATTTATCATGTATCTTCTGAGGAATACTGTGGGACACAAATGATGTTCCTTTGTTTACAGTTTTAATGGCCAAAATATTTTATGCTTTTTGTCTTTGTTTTTTTTCCTAGTTAAGTGCTTTAAGTAGCTGATGTTTAATGCCATGAGTTTTGCACGCATTTGGTTAAAAGTTTTTTGGGGTTTTTTTTTCTCCTTAATAGTTCTAGTTTAAAAATGTATTTATTGGTATAGTCAAGGAAAATGCTATGTTCCATGTTTGTTTTTATTGAAGTGTGTTGATGATATTTTTGAACTTAAACCATTTACATCTGTCTTAATTTAATGTACTTCTAGCTTGAGAGGAAGAGGAAACATTTCCTGACCTCTCTCATGACTCTTTGCTTTCAGCCACGTCACTGTCATCTTCTTCATCAGATCTTGTAGTTTCTTCCCTGTGTATTAGCCTGGTCTTTATGAACATCAGCATTTCCTCCTCTCTTTATTACATCTTTATACTGCCCTTTTAAGTAAAAAATGTTATGGACAGATTTGGATAAAAATTTTCAGAAGAAGCCAGAGGTGGCCAAATGAACAATAGTTTAGATTTTGAAATGAGGCCAGTATCAACACTTCTGTTAGTAATTCCACACAAAAAAAAAAAGAATTCCTGACAAGAAAATAGGACATCATCATTTTTTTGGTGTGTGTTTGGCAGAGGTATTGATGTTGGCAAATATTATCCTCAGCAGATGTCTGTGCGCTCTGGCTCTTTAATTGCTTATTCTCTTGCATAGATCTATACAACTCCTGAGGACCAAACTCGTCACAATTTGAAGGCCTTTATAATTTTAGTTATTTTATTTTCACTTAACACCCCTTTTCATTTTTGTCAAGCTGTGTGCCGCTGTTCAGAATCTCATGATGCATCAATAGTGCACATCACACATCAGCATGTCTCTCCTCTGCACTGCACATGTTTGTAAAATGTGCAGGTCAGCTAAACGATTTAATTTTTGTGTGTTAAACTGCGAAATATGAGGCTTTCATGGAAGGTTTCAGTGCTTTTACTAGACCAGAAAGTATCATTTGTAATAATCTTGTCTGATTTGAATGTTGCTGTGAAAGGGCACAACTTGGTATCTTTACTGATGGAGCACATAAAGTTCAACAATTTGGGAAATACACTCACTTGGTTTAAACTGTAAAGCCAATTAGCTTAGCATAGTCCAAAGACTGGGAAAAGGAAAACAGCTAGCTGGGTCCTCACCAAACGTCATTTAATGCTACTTGTGTGCCATTTTCATGGTGTTAACAAAACTAATGGACGTGTTTGTGCATGGCCACGATGTCCTGCACATACAGCTAACCTTTAAATAATTTGTTGTTTTTACACTTGGATAAGTATAGGACTGAGCATGCTACATAACTATTTCACTTTGTTTCACCACTTTGGGTGGATTGACCTTTAGCATACCGTGAGTGATCTATCTTCTCGTCTAATATTGGGCAAGAACGCACTAATTTCCCAAGGTGTTGAACCGTTCCTTCAGTCCGAATAATTATTTCATTCAAAGTTGCAGTTACAGCTGCAATATACCCTGTAAGAATGTTGAGTCTCATCCTCAGGTCATCAGATACCCACACTACAGGTTTTCCAGGTCTGTAATTACTGACGCTTTGGGTTGGAGGCTCAACGAACCGAGGAATAACCCACAACGTCTTACCAACTGTATCTGTAATGTTCTATCGTAATATCAAAATCCTGTCACCTACATCCCCTGCAATGTCCTCGGAAAGACCTAAATATAAAACATTCTGAAGAGGTAGAATCCTGGCTTTCTTTTGTCTCTTTGTCTGTGTGCTATTAAATAAACATGAGCACAGGTGAATGCTTGGCCACTCACAGTGTGTAGAACACTCCAATGCACATCACGCAAAAGTAACAATCTGATAACAGTCTGGCACTGATGGACTTCACTGGTTTCTCTCGCGTTTCCTTCTTAAAGGAGAACCCTGGTAGTTTAAAACCATCTTATTTCACTGTCTTTTAGGCTCAAATTTCACAAAATTTGTAAAAAAAATATTTGAAAATGTATTCCTGTGTGGAGTTAGGACGAACAGTTATACAATGCTGCAACCAAGGGCAATTCAACCACTCAGTTGGCGAAGAGGCACAGTTTTCTGATGCCTATAAAACACTAGTTGAATTTGTGTAGACTTATTCCAAATTAATTGATTATTTGACTGATTTCCACAGCATGGAATCAATAATCTAGAGTAATTTACTAACATTAACCCTTTGGCAATACAGCATCTTTACAGTCTCGAGGGAGTCGCTGAGGTACAGTCCTCCTAAGATGTGATCTGCGCTTGCAGACTAGGACCATACATTGAAAACAGCTCACAGGGCCACTTCACGAGGACTGCACCCAGGTGAAATAGTGGAAGACAAGATATAAGTGGAGATGTTTTATTAGGTGCAAACAATCAACGCGTCAGCACACAGCATCAAAACCTTTTCTTTATAGTTACTGAAGCAAAAACACAAGGCTGTTTCACTGCAGGCATGCACTCCATGCCACTTGCAATAGAATTTTGAGCGAGTTGGCTGCTAACAAACATCGATTTGTTTTTGAGTTTTGACTCGGCCCGTGCCAGTGCATTGAGCAGTCTTGTTGAGCTAAAGTTAAAGGGCTAATGTTGAAAAATAGCCATTCTCTTTCTGCTCACTAACAACACTTTTTAGAGTCAATCTTTCAATTCGATGTCTGTACCAAATGCTCTTTGGTACTTAGATTTAGTTTCCCTGTAGCTGCCAATTGCCCCATGCTGTACTAGTATGTTGCACAACATATCTGGCACGTGCTCAGAATTTGATATGGACACACTGTACCTCAGGTAGCTGTTTGGTCCAAATATTTAAGTCTGCATTGGACTTTGAACTTATTGAAGATGAGGACCATGCAGATGCTGTTAACACTTCTCATGACTAATGACACTCTGCATGCGCGCACAGCGGAGATGGAGTTAAGCTGACTCGCTGTTGCTGCTGGCTGTTGCGGTTAAACTCTCAGATGTAACTGAGAAAGCAGCGCTGCCACCCAGCCTGTCCCTTCTGCTTGCTCATGTGGAACACACGGATATATGTGTGCCAGTTAGCAAGACAAGTCAAGCGGGACCAATGCGATAAAGCTCATTAGGAAGGAGGAACAGGGCGATGTACATGCAGAGTGTGTTGCTCTGCTGTGATGTTGAACCTTCCTCAGACACTCTCAGACCATTTCTGTAAGGCCAAACAATGTCTTTAGAGCTCTCAAATATTCAGGTCCGGTTCGATATTTTTAATTTCAAATCCATTTCTTTGGCGTTGTCAAGCTTTAAACCGTGTGCCATATGACAAGAGAATTGAGGATTTCATAAAAAATTTGGAGAAATAGGTTACCAAATTCTGGCGCGGCTCCACATGCTCAGCGTCATCCAAGAATACAAATTCTTCTTTGTCTAGCTGACAAAAACCTCCACGTCTGATGATAATTCAAAGTGGAGGTGTTGCCCACAGAGACATTTGAAGTTTTTGAAATAATTTTCGGCCTTAATCGTTTCCGTTATATAATCTAATGGCCGCTCTGTTGCCTTGCTAAACAGTGTGGGGGTCAGCCTGGCGTCATGCATTTGAATAACTGGAGGCCTTAAACACTAAGTAGTTTAATGTACTCCCTACAAATGGCATATGAGGTTTGTCATGTGTCAGGGTGCATCTGTGTGTCTGGACCGGCGCGTGGTGGAGGTGAACGAGTATACGTGGTGCACAGAGATGTAAAAGGACCAAATGCGTGTTGTGCCTGAGCAAGACGAGGCGGGGTGGGGGTGCATATGATCTGTGCAGCCTTCCTCGCGGTCATGTTTAACAGCCTGCCCCTCCTGTTTATGATAGGTTACTAATCATTCACACTGGGGGAGTGTGCGTACGGTAATGCCTTCAGACAGGCCTCATATGAGTGTCTGCGTAGATCAACTGCTCTCTGCTGATAATAATGAGCCCTCTGGGTGAGAGCAGGGTCAGAAAGTGTAGAATATTAACATTTGAAGACATTCATTACTACACCCAATTTTTATTTTTGCTCAGTCTTGTCCACCAACAACCTACTTTTAAGAAGCTTTAGTTTGTTTGCCACTATATAGTGGCAAACCTAATGACTCCCACAACTACACTGCAAGCTTAACAAACTACGTGCATCAACTCCCCTGCTCCTCCGTCTGACTCCCATCATCACGATGCCCTAATTTCGTCTTCCGAGTGTATCTGCACTCCCTCATCTTTGTCTTTTAACTCTTGTGTTTGTTCCTTCTGCCCTGGGGATTTGTAGCCCAGGGTGTTGTCTGTAATGATCTTCTTAGGGACATCTGACCCGTCCTGTGCTTCGGCTTTCATAACAGGATATCTGCCCATTCTATAATAACATGCATAACTGCAAAAAAAAAGTGCAATTTCTCTTCATTATTGAGCTGTTTATACAAAACATTTTATATTTATATTTTATATTTTTCGGGAACTTTATGTGACGGCTTTAACGTGACAGCTCAAGGAGTAGGCAGTTCCTTTCTCTTCTCGTTAGAGGGCAAATTATATGCTGAAACTGCAGCGACTGAACCAAATACATGCTGCGGCTACACCCAGGAACACAATTAATTTATGGTGCGCACCATTAATATTATAGCAATAATTTTGGTGTTACTATTTTGATTACCACCATACGGCTACAGTTCCCAGTCAATCCAGTAGTCATTTTTCTGAGAATTTGGTAATTCAAACAACTGCAACCTATATAAAACCAACATCCCTCTGACTGATTCTGATGAGTTTATTAAGTTAGATCCATGTTTCCCAACATTTTTACTATCACAGCACCCTTTCAGAACAAATATCAAGGCCTATCCTGACAAAAAGTTTCCTAAAAGTCTATGCACAGCTTTTTGAGTGGTACTGTTCACAGACAAACAGAAAAACAAACAAACATCAGTAAAAACAGAACCTCCTTGGCAGAAATGAAAATGATTGGGTAACACTTTACAATAAGGGTATATTTCTTTGCATTATAGCTAATGCTAAGAAATAGTATTTCAACATACTATATTAACATATAGTAGTAAGCATTTATTAACAGTTCATTTATGTGTCATGTAGTCCTCATGTTAAGCACGGTATTTATTCAATAGTTTCTAACCACAGTATTAACATTAGTGAACACAGTAAAAGCAACGCCATTGACCAACAGTTAAATAATACAATGGGGAGCATTTAGACATTGATGGTCCCCTTAACCCAACCTTTATAAAGCATTTATTAACCATTTATTAATGCTCTTTGTGACCCTTATTGTGAAGTTGAATATCCCTGGAGTGACAGAATACGGATGGCACGCACACTAGGCCATCCGTATCGTTCCCAAACATGATTGACTCACAAAATCTGAAGTGTTTTTGAGCGCTCAATACTTGAGCATGGCACGCTTTCTTGGCCTCGGCACAGTTGGAAGAGGTGTACTTTGGCACGGTGCGATTGTTGATGCACAAGCGCAAGCACGTGTACGCAGCGTAGATCTAACAATATGACTGAATGCTTCCCTTGTCTTGACACTAGTCAAACAATCTGGACTTTGTGAGCCAAGCTTGCTTAGTGCTAGTGTGCCCTCAATAGTATGGTTTTAATGTATTGAATATAGAGTGAATTTGTATCTTAGTTCACACAACAACTGTTAGTAAATGATTAGTTGGCCCATTAATTAACGGTTAATAAATGCTTATTACTGCATTAATATTGATAATTACTGTACCCTTATTGTAAAATGTTAAAAATTATGGATATGAAGGAATGAGAGATAGTGACATGGATGATGGTGACCTTAATTTGCCTTTAATGGGAAATATTGTAATAAGATTATAGGCTATAATTTTGGGGAGCAATTTTAAATAAATTTGATTATGTCCACTTTGTCAAAATAATTTCTTGAAGGCATCTTCACAGAGCAAGATGGCACCCCATGGTCGGCAAAGATTGTGTTAGATATTGCGTAATGCTCATATGCTGTAGCAGTCATGAATGCTGCAAACTACAGCTGCAGTAGAAATAAACAGGAATAATTATGTCACATTGCAGTACAGCTCAAAATAAATACAATGTGCCACAGAAAAAGGTTCCACACTTCAATCAAGGCTAAAGTTTTCCTATAACAAGAACCACTTGTTAGTAAATGTAGAGCTCTTAGTCGTTTAAGGCTGAGAGTGTTTAATATAGCGACATTTGGGGCAACAAACACAAAGCTATTCAGAAATTTCTACACCAGAATGTTTATTTTTTAGGGTGTGGGGTAAACAACATTTTGAGCATCATTAAGGAAATTCAACTTCATGGAAAAATTAATGGCTAAGGTAATCTAGGGGGAAAAAATAATCTATTATTACACATTTTCTCTGGTGTACTCTTTGGTGAAGGTGGACTCGTGAACTCAATTTAACCTGGCATTTATTTATTTATTTGACGACTCTGCAACCATCTCCTCTGTGTTTGTACACATTGCGTGATTCTATGTGCGTGTCACGTGAATGTAGGCTAACTCAACGCTTCGCATGTCTCCACTTCTGGACAATGAAGCTTGAAGGAACCCATCAATCTTTCATGTCATCTCAGAGAGAGAGAACAATTACCCACCATCGTCCTCCTCTCCGCCATCACGGCACTCTACTCCCCCTAGTGGCGATGGCGCAGAAGTACATCCTCCCCTCACAACAGCTCTTCCTGCCCTCGTCTATCATGAGTTTTTATGTGCCCATCAACGCGGTGCAGATAGGGAATCAGCCCATTAATGACTACACAATTAGAAAGCAGCCTTTAAAGAGCCATACATTTCAATTTAGGAACCATAAAGCTAGTGAGTTGGTAACTGATTGAAAGTGTCTCTGAGGTAAAGGGGGGGGGGCGTCTTTGAACTGTGGTCAGGATGACGCAAATTCGGTGTCAGACAGCTTTTATGTGGCTGCTTTATCTGCCCACTCATTCTGACAAGCCGCTGCATATCTTACATGATATGTGCAGGGAGAAACTTTTCAAGTTTTAATTAAACCACGGGCAGAGTGACCCACAGAGGAGCTGTTTTGGAGTGCACGGCAGTGAGGGTGGAGAATCTGCAATCCCAGGGAGACTGATATCTTTGGACAAAACGCCTCTCTCGCTCCATTTGTCAACATGCGTCGATTCTCTTCCTCTGCTGCTCTCTCCCCCTTGTCCCAGCATCTGGATACCTTTGGGATGGAGAGGAGGAGAGGGGGAGAGGAGGCCTTGTTTCATCCCTCCCTCGCCGCCGTCTTTGAACTGTGGTCAGGATGACGCAAATTCGGTGTCAGACAGCTTTTATGTGGCTGCTTTATCTGCCCACTCATTCTGACAAGCCGCTGCATATCTTACATGATATGTGCAGGGAGAAACTTTTCAAGTTTTAATTAAACCACGGGCAGAGTGACCCACAGAGGAGCTGTTTTGGAGTGCACGGCAGTGAGGGTGGAGAATCTGCAATCCCAGGGAGACTGATATCTTTGGACAAAACGCCTCTCTCGCTCCATTTGTCAACATGCGTCGATTCTCTTCCTCTGCTGCTCTCTCCCCCTTGTCCCAGCATCTGGATACCTTTGGGATGGAGAGGAGGAGAGGGGGAGAGGAGGCCTTGTTTCATCCCTCCCTCGCCGCTGTTCCCTGGGGGGCTTCGGGTTGGGTTGTGATCTTCTGTCTCACATGAAGGAGACACATCTAATCCTGTTAGGCATTAATATCTTACAGTGGAGCAGAGGAAACAGCAGGAGGGAGAAAAGAGGAGAAGATGAAAGACACGGGGAGAGGGGAATAGTTAAAAAGCTACCTCTGTTTGCTGGCCCACATATGGTTTTGGAGTATATCTATGTGTGTTTGTGTACTCTCATGGGATCATCCCGGCTGCTCTATCAGACGGCCTCCTCTCAAGGTGTTTTCCTCTCGCTTGTCTTTCTCTATCTGCTCCATCTCTGCTCCCTGAGTGAGAAAGTTTACCCTCTAGGCCCCATCTGAGCTCCAGGCCCCCCAAGGCCTTTGCATTCCCACAGCTCCGACACACCGGAGCCCCTAAGGCTCCCCGCTTTACCACAGGGAATACCCATAAGAACCCCTCGGCCCCTCAGACTGCTGAGCAGCAGCTCTGCACAAGAGAGCTCGCCCGAGGGCGAAGAGGAGGCAGAAGGGGGGTGCTGTCTGGGAATAAAACTAAAAGCATACTTCACTTGGCATGCGAACAGTCCCTGACAGCGCCTCCTGTTGGTGCAGCATTGTTTTTGCACTTGCCCCTTGTAACCCCTGTTAGGTTTCCTCTCAGGGGCCTTGACCTTGTTAGCGATCCCTTGGGGCTAATGGAGGCCCTCGCATGTTACAGACGCTAACACATTGTTGGTGCATTGACCTTTCATGCTCCTAGAGGTTGAATAATGTCTCTTTTGGCCGCCAGCAGGAGCTTTGTAGCAATGCACCTGGGACTGAACTGACGGACACATTGAAACATAATTTAATTCCACGTCATTCAATATAACTACCAAAGGTATCGTGAGCTGAGCTTGTCCACTGGCTTTTCATTGTGTCAGTGAGATTACACTGCACTCAAAAAGAAACATTATGGGTTGTTTTTTTTTTTCAGGAGGTTGCCCATGGGCTGTGAAGCTTGTGCGCCTGCTGTACCTACAGATGTCTCTGGCTGCGCGTTACCAGGTGTACGTCACCTGAGATTACGCACACTGACACCCCTTCACGCCAAACAGCCAGCAGTACAGCTGAAGGGGCATCTGGTGGCGTGTTTTCATGCATTCAGATTGGTGCTAAGGTTTTGGCAGAACGAGTCAGTGCAGACATGAGATTTACAGCAAGAAACCTCCAATCAGTTCGAGGGATCGCACAGATCAGTGAAAGGCTGAGCTCGCTGACGTGGCCTGCTCGCACTCTACACGGCCCCCCTCGTTGGTCTGGAGATGACCTGGAATGAGCCAAATGTTCAACTGTACCATCCCTCTGATCTACCTCTCTCCCCTGCAGAGAGAGAACAGAGAGAAGCACTTGTTAATCAACGTGCATTGGATTAAGAAGGAAGGGGGGGAACGCCATTAAGTGGATTGGAAAAACAACGTGAATCTTCAAATGAGCGGCACGTGACCCTGAAACACGAGAGAGGCATTTTAATCTCTGCTGGTCTGAGATCAGCTGGGCATGAAAGTGCGCAGGGGCCTCCGCTACAGTGTGGTTTCCACACGCCGCCCTTGTATGTGAGTGTGGACATTGCGTTCCCAGGTACTGTATGTGATATCATTAGCTCGTGCAACAGCTCTCATGTTTTATTAAGGTTCCTGCTGCAGGGGAGCCGTCACACGAGCTGACACGCGCACATTTCATGGTCCGGGGCTCTTTGCGTTTCTCACTCTCGTTGATTTGTGCATATTTGTTGCATCCAGTCTGTGCCACATGAGGGCCACACTTCATGGGCTACTTGTAGTCTGAGGTATGCACAAGGTTCACGCCTGCAGCACTGAGAAGGCTGATACTGCCATCAAGTGGCTGGAGGAGGTAAATTACCATTCTAAACTGGAGGCTATTGTTTGCTATTGGGTTTTGAGAGAGAGCGTGTGAGTGTGTGTGTTTGTGTGTATGTGGATCATGGGGGCCCAGTGTGTGCAGACGTGGGCAGTCAGTGAAGTACATCCAGCTGACACTGAGCTATGTGTCTTTCTTAATGAGATTTACCGGGCTCCAGATGTTCTCAGTTACCAAGACGTGTGTTGGAGATTTAGGAGGGTGAGACCTGCACCCTGTCAGAGTCACGGCAGGGTGCTGTTTAGTCCAACACCTCTACTTTCGTTTTGTCACACACAAGCACACACTCGTGAAAAACGTGAATCAATGTTTTATAAACATACAAGACCGTACAAAATACAACAGGAATGTCTATGAAAGATGAGCAAATGCACCACATATATACAAAGCAATTTAGCGAGTCTCATGTGCACTGTAATGATATTCTCTGTGCTCACCTTAATTAACAAAAGAAAGACAAGTTTTACCATGCCCTAAATCCAGTTTACATGATTTCAAAGTGACACCATTTTCACAACAAAGAAGAAACCAGTGCAAGTGTACTAAAATATACAAAAAGTGTACCAACATCTTCCTGATCATCTTCTTGGCTCAGAGTTAATGTAGCGTTGTCACCCTCTCAGTGTGAGTTTGAACTTTGGATGGTGCATCTTGAAGGTACCGAGGATCATTATAGTCTCTCGATGTCATCTGGTGAGACACAAAAACTGCTGACCAGGCTCCAGCGTCCTTCACCAGCTGGCACAACATAGTGTCACCTTCCTCTTCATCCTCTTCATCCTCCTCCTCCTCCTCCTCTTGATGCTCAAATGGCGGGCTGCAGCTTGGTCAGGTTCCTCTGGTGCATGCTGTGGTGACGCATCAGCTCGTCAGAGCGGGCAAACTTCTTCTGACAGTTGGACCAGCGGCAGGTAAACGGCTTTTCACCTGACACGGAGAAGATAAACACAAAAACAGAAATTGTTGCTTTAGAGGGAATTCACCTCAGAGATTTATGTTTTGTTGTACATGAAGTGAAGCCGAGGACACCCTCTGAAAACAAAGATCTGACTGGGGGAAATGTTGGGGAGGTAAGAAAATAAAGGTATACGCACTTGTTTTACCTGTATGAGTCCGAGTGTGCGTCTTAAGATGATCTGACCGTGAAAACTTTCTCTGACACGTCTCGCACGCAAAGGGCTTGACACCTACACAGAGATGCAAAGGGTCGTTGTGGTGGCAGAGACAGACGCCGAGAAGATCACAAGTTTATATGCAGCAAGCGTTACAAACGTGCTGAGAACATTTATTTAATGTTGTAAACCACTGGAAAAAAATAATACTGCCACTTATTTAAACATGTTTTGTTTTCAATGTTTGGTAGACTCCTTGTTATAATGCCCAAATTCATATGCTCACAGCAAAGTTCTGTGTTAAAGAGGATATTTCCGTAACTAGAATCTGTCATTCTTGCACTGGATTAAATGATCTTGCACAGTTTCTTCCATTTTGTGGCAATGATGATGACATCCACCTTTCAAAGAAGGCAGAATGACTCTAAAGGGAACTGAGAATGGGAACCAAACCAAGAGCCTGAAGTCACTATTACAATCATACACAAAATGTTTCACTTCCATCTATTATCTTTATTAAGTAGGGGTCTGAAACCATCACACCTGACAGTGGGATGCAACCTGGCAACCAGCTCATCACAGGGCACACATACAGAGACAACCAACCATTTTAATTATTAACGTTAACCTTAGGGTCTTTTGACTGGGAGGTGGAAGCTGGACCACGTACAGGGAACCCATGAACACGAGGAGAACATGCAAACTCCAGTGTTGCCCCTCGCCCAGATATATTTTCTGATACTTTTTTATAAGATATGATCTTCTCCGCACTATGAGAGATATAATTACGGTGGGGAAATACTAAAGCCTTTAAGTATTTAATTAATCACTGGCCTTAGAATGGTGAAAGGAAAATTCATTAAGTCTGAAAACACTCAAATCTGCCTACAATGTTATTTAAGTTCCGTAAGCTCCTCTCAAAGATTCCAAAATTTTGAAATTCACATAAAGAAGAAATGATCAGAGACAGGCGACGTCCCTGCAGGGAACAGCTTGACACCATCGTACCTGTGTGTCGGCGCTGGTGCCTCTTTAACTGGTCAGAGCGAGAAAACCTGCGGCCGCAGTCTGTGAAGTCACACTGGTAAGGCTTCTCTCCTGCAAAATAAACCGTCCACATCATCATCATCATGACGTAAACACCAACATTCACATCTGCACTCTCACTGAGTCAAAATTAGACACCATTTATGTGACTACTCAGCTGGAGGAAGTTAATGTCTTATTTAAAGAAACTGAACAGCGATGGTCTGCAGTTTGAAGTCTGGGTGAGAAAAAGGGGGCTTGAGGCCCAACTTCTCACCTGTGTGTTTGCGGCCGTGCATCTGCAGGTGTGACAGCTTGAAGTATCTCTTGCTGCAGCCGGGATACGCGCACACAAACGGGCGCTTTTCTGTGCCTTCTGACGACTTCCCACCTTGAGGACCGATACCAGAAACCCGTCGAACATCCTTGAGAAGGAGGAGAAAGGGGGTTTCACAGTGGAGAAGTTCACTGAGTGTGCGAGAACATGTTAACGTCAACTGACCTGGAGTCCTCTGAAGACACTGTGTGTGTGTATGTGGTACTGGGCACTAACCAGCACAGGTGGAGGCGGGGCTATGGGGTCGCTGCAATAGCTGTCTGTATGTCCACTGTTGGGCAAGAGCAAAATTATAAATGGTAGGCGAGCAGATACAGTAGGGGAAGAAACACGTTAACCTTTAAAACATACAACACATGTAAAGACACACGTATGAGCGTGCTCCTCTCTGCTTCCGCAGCCATGTGGTGACATCCTCCTCTTCCTCTGCACCGCCATACTCCGGTCAGAGCCGATGAATACGCTTGAAGGCATGTTTGTTTCAGAGAAATAAAAATGACAACTGACCTCTTCATGGAGGACGCCAGCGAGTTCATTTGGTTCCAGGTTACGCAATCCAGCTGGGAAGCCATTTGGTACAGGTTATCACTGCGCAAGACACACGAAAAAATGGGATTACATTCATCATATTACTTCATTAACTAGTTCTTTTAGGGGAATCCTGAGATCATGAAGCACAGGCTATATTTATATTCATGTACAGTGTTCCTGTCATTTCTGATCGTTTGGATAATGAAGATGTTTCATTTTCGGGTGGGGGGGCTACACACTTTCTTATTAACACATCCTGTCCACCCACCACACTTGCTGGATTCATTAAAAACATTGGCTCAGAGCCATTCTTTACCTTGGCAGCTCACATTACACACACACACACGCACACACCCACCCACGCACTTGATGTGGTTGTGCACTTTGTGGGGGTGGGCGCCTCCGTGCCTAGCACACCACGGACCAGTGCATGACATCACTCTGTCCTCAGTATCATTACAGGCAAGAACCAGTTTCAGGGGAATTCTGGACGGCATTCTTTGAGAAGTCCTTGAGGGAAGGATCGCGATGGCTCACTAATCAGCTCTGAACTATGTTAAACTGTGGAAACACTCACTGATATCTGACATGTATTCACAGTCTGTGTGTGTGTGTGTGTGTGTGAGTGAGGGTTTCCAGTTCTTGCCATAAGCTGTAACAACAGCTTCCCGCCTCTTATCATCTGCTGTTCCAGTATTTGGGTTGTGCATGTTCCTTTTCTCCGACAACATCGCAGGGCACTAAAAGAATTTGATCCTAATTTACCCTGAGATGTTTTTTTGCATCAGGATGAAAACAAGCTGGAAACACGCTCAGAGGTTAAAATAAGAAGATTCTCAGCCCTTTTTTTGTTTCTCAACCCCAACCCCTGCTCAGCTTTCACTTTCATCCAACTCATCCCCTTCACTTCTCTCCTCATTTTTTGTCAGGCTGGACTCATCAACGCTGGATCTCTCTTTTGTTTGTTTTGGCCTGCTGAGCACCAGTGGGCAGCACTTAACCTCAGAACAAATTAGGATTCACAGTCCAGACAGCGCAGAGGCGGACGCAGGCAGGCTTAACCTGGGATCAGGGAGAGTTCACCAGCAAGTGTGCAAAGTTGCATGCAGTGAAGAAAGAGGGATTCAAGGAGTCGAGTACAGTGCCAATGAGTGCATGCAGGGACAAACTTTACCTGTTGTAGTTTCTCAGCAGCAGGGCCTGGCTGTTCGGGCAGGAGTCTGAGGGATTGTGGCAACCGAACATGGGGGATGGAGCCGGGTATTGCTGGTCAACTGAATATAAAAAGATATAAAAGTTGCTTCAAAATAGGTCTGCGAATAACAGTTTACATTATTAATTAATATGTCAGATATAACAGAGGAAACACAGAAAAAAACAGGTATTCTCTTTGAAAAGCAGTAATTCTTTTGGCTATTATTAGATATAATTCATTTTTTTGCATCAAAAATCAACAAGTGACTTCAGCTTCACTTTAAAAAAAGTTAACAGTTGTCAAAGTTGCTCTGCAGCAGCCTACAATCTTGTTATTCTGCAAACTTTCCCAAAAGAATGGACATTAAATAATCAAATGATATAAAAAAAACCCAAACATTCAAGTACCTTAAAAAAAAAAATACATTTTTAAAATAAACATGAGTTGTTTTCAAAGACACATCTGTACAGCTTTCAAAGAGAGAGCGGGTCGATCAGAAGCAGTGGTCCTTCTCGGGTTGCAGAAGTTTATTGTTCCCTGGACAGTTTTTGACATTCCAGCAGAGTCACATAAAGCTGTTTCCTCCAGTTATCGTCTCCAGAGTCATTAACCATACGTACGCTCACAAAGCGAGACGGGGAGCGTGTTTATGTATGGCTGCGCATGTGAATGTGTCTGCAGACAGAGGCAGAGGGAGGTGAAGAGAAAATAGGTAGCAGCGATCCCGTTTTGATAAGAAAAAATGACAGGTTACTTGTATATAACCTGGCAGTGATGGTGCGCGAGTCAATTTAGTGAGAAACACATCAGGACGGATGCAGACAGCTACCTATGGTGTTTGGCGGCGACAGCGTGTCCTCATGTTTGAAGGGCAGGCTGGAGAGCGGAGGGGTGTGGTGAGACGGAGTGTGGCCGTAACTGGGGTTGTTGTCTAAACCCACTGCTCCATAACCTGAAAAACAAAACGGGAAGCAGAGTTAAAGCAACCTGGTTTGCCTGGTCTCTCATAAATGGCCTTTTAGTCCCTGCCACGATTTCTACGGGGAGACATTAAACTTCTAAATCCTCCTGTCTTCATAGCAGCTATTCCCCTTATTTATCTTTGGCCTTGTTGCTGTAATATTTATGGCAGGTGGAAAAACAAACTTGACACAGATGCCACAGACAGACAGAGATGGGTTACTGTAGAATATATTCATTAAAAACAAACCACAAAAAAAAAAAAACACACTAACATTAATTAATAACACATGAGGTTAGTCAAAGACCGCTTCATTTGAGAAAGCTGCAGTGTTAACATCCTGAGTCAGATGTGAGAGGGATGTGGCAAAATTTCTGAGAAGAGTGAGTCAAACAATGCCTTTACGTAAATCCCTGCAGCCAGCGGAGCGCTGCGCCATACTTTTGGGAAATCAGTAAATAAAAACCCACTGTGTACTGTCAGTGAATGTCACACCGGTGGAGGAATGCAGGTTTAAACTTCTGACTTCTGAGTAACGCAAACAAACAACTCAAAACACTTTGTTTACAGCAAACGTAGCAACATAACACATCACAAAGTGAAGGCAGAGACGAGTGTTAGTGAGATAAATACCAGCATAAATTCCTGTGTGCTGTTGTGCTTAGCTCTGCTAGAATTAAAATTCTAGATAGACTGTTTGAGGCAGTTAAACAAGTTTACAGTTCACAGCTTATCATTTTCTGTTTTGGGAATTGCTCTTTTGTTGCTAAACACATTATTTAAACTAGAGGCTATATTTTGGGTCCTATATTTATGAATGTTACTTTTCAGATAGGATACTTATAATTGCTCCAAGGTTATAATGAGAAAGAGGCTCGAAAGATGGAAAGAAAGTAAACGGCAATAGTTCAAGGTTTTTGGACGGACAGGAAATAGTAGTTGAAGGTAATTTTTATTTTTTCTTACAAAGTGATTTTATTGTGTAGAAAGCACGTCCCAATATTTTGGTTCCGTTTCAGTTGATTAAGATGGTTTTCTGTTTTGTATTTCATTTTTGAGGGTATTTGGTATTTTACAGGTGACACTGACAGTAAAATTGTAACATTGCTTTTGTGGACCTTGGTGTAAGTTAAAAAACATCATGTCGACATTAAAATAATAATTAAAAAAAAATTCAAGGTAATTTAATTGCCAAGTATGTTAATAGGTCACTGGATAAATTAAGGATCTTGTGTTTATGTGATCTTGTGACATCTCAACAACCCCTTTACATATTTTTCGCATGTGCATTTTTCATGAACTTAATTGGTATATACACACTACCGAATTAGCATTGATAGGTTGTTTTGAGCCCGTTGTAGTTTTTAGATTGGCCCAACTTATACCTCTAAAGGGTTACAATTGTTAGTTGCACAGAACAATGTGCAAATGTTCATATTATTAAACTTTATCACTATTAACAATCAGTCACAAGTTGTAAAACAAAAAAAAATATTATTATCATTATTATTGATTACATTTTAAAATGTCAAAAATAACAGGTCAAAACAAACTAAAGTGACTAAATGTTTTGTGTCCATTAAATAATATGAATCTTGCAAAAGTACCTCAAAATACCTCAAATACCTATAATACATCTACGTAAGATGTATTATAGGGTTTATGATTTGGGGCATTACATTTGACAAATAAAAGGCAATGTAGTAATAAGACCGTGTGAAACCATAGCAGGAGCTGCTGGTACTCTGCCAGTGGCTGAAAATCAAATATGCGTTTCTGCTGAAAAGCCCAGTAAACAGTAAACATTGGCGCAGAGCTTTACCAGGGAACTGTCAAGCCTTTTTGGGACGAGGGACAGAATGACCCAGTACGGCACAAAACATCCTGCTCAGACACAACACTGCTGACAGCCGCCGAACGCAGAGTTACATCATGAACAATTACGGCAAGATATGCAGAAAGACACTGGATTGCATCAAAACTGTGATTTTAGCTAATGAGAGAAGACAGAAGTGGAGTGACATGAAGTGGGACTGGTATTGAGCATGTTTACCCTGGTTCCTTGGTGCAGGAGGACTGTCCATACAGCCAGGCAAGCAGGTTCCGTTTGGAAACATCCTTGGCTGACCAGGCGTCGGCCCTTCAAAGGCCCCGACTCGACAGGGGCCAGAGCCCGTAAACTGGCCTGAGAAGTGCACCGTGAAGGCCCCGAGCCCACAGTGAGGGTCTTCCATTGGGTCGGTGGTTCCCCAGCCCGGTTCTTGCTTGATGAGGGAGTGGTGGGAAGACAGAGAGCCGTAGGGAGAGCTAGGGTGGAGGTCCAGCAGCTGGGTCCACTGACCGCCATTGACCGACATTCCGCAGCCGCCACCAGCTCCTGGTATGGACGGCATGGGTGGCGGTGGAGATAGCAGGGTCAGGTCTCGGACATCCGGCCCCATCGACATGGCTGCGCACGGCTCAGTCAGCATTGGTGAGGGCGGTTCAGGACAGTCCAAAGAAGGCAAGCTAGTATTCCAATGGAAGACTCACACCTGAAGGTTCAACACAAACACTACCTGAAGAAACAACAAGCACGAGTCACACTATCTCAAACAAAAACGTCAGAGCTCATGGTCCACTAAAGGAGCCATCTTTTCTCGCCATAAGTGATGAACCAAGAAATTAAATGAATTAGTGACGAATGGCAGTCGTCAAAGCTCTCTGGCCATCTGCAGTGGGTCTAGGAGTCTCTGAGGGTTAAAGTATCTCGTCCCTCTGTCTCTGTAACGTCTGACTTTCTTTACTCTCCTGATGGCTCAAATAGTGTGTAACTCAGTGGACAGGGGGAGGAGCGAGGGAGGCTGAGAAGGAGATGACCTGTACTGCTGAGTAGATTCTGACTAACCCCACATTAGCATCAGCTGGATTACTTCATTCTTTGTTCAAGCTCATGTTGAGTATTAGACATTTTATTCATACATGTTAAGATGGAGAGAGGTGTTTGTGTTTCATTTTGCCTGAAAAAGATGGACTATGCTGGCAGACTTAAATAATTTGTTATGTGTATATTAGCATGTAAAAAAAAAAAAAAAAAGTAGTTGGTAAAAGTCTCTTCATGCTGATTTAATGTTTATACACATTAAAATAGTCAAAACTAAATATTCCATAGCAACCAACAGCATAAAAAAATAAAGATATTTAAAACTTCCAAGATTTATCATTATGTTATTTTAACAGAGCTAAAAAGTTTTGTTGTCTATATTGACCTGAGCATGTCCTCTGAGGGCAACATGATCATTTCCAAGCAATACACTATAAATTATGAATCAGTAGATAGCTTTAAATTCTTATTGAGGACATAAGAAGTATTTTTTTCTCAGTAATTGAATGACAATGAATTGATATACAGATGAACTCATAAATATATACAGTATATACATATAGTAAACATTTAAAAGACAGTAAAATATGCAGATTATTAGCTCTGAATTCTCCTATTTTGGAAAGCCTTTTGTTTTTGCTAAAAGCAGCTTGCAGAAAAACTGCATGGCCTTGGAGCAAAGCCACATCACACAAAAGGATGATTATTTATTAGTTGAGGAGAGGAGCAGTGTGTGTCTGTGCATGTGTGTGCGTGCAATAGAGAGCACTTAAGAGAGATAGAGGTTTTGACCCTAACTGAAGCTTCGTTCACTGTGGAACAAAGGAATGCAGTAACTTGGAAAATGTCTCTAAATTCAGCACAGCTGCCCTGGATCTTTAAACATTACTGTATTTGTCAGATCAGCAGCTGGGTCCCTCCTTTCGTACAAAGCTTGAAAGTGTGAATGTTTTTGTAAATCAGTGTTAAAAATACAGCCTGCTGCAAACAGTGCAGCACAACACACTCACTGCTACGGATGGCCTGTGATGGGAACACAATACTGCTAATGTCACTACTAGTACTACTGTACTGATTTAAGAAAAATATTGTTTATTCAACATTTTAAAAAATAAGTGTTCTTCATCCCTTTCTAAAGTCATTTAGACCGAAAATGACTGATCATCCCTCAGTGAATTAGTTTTATTTAAGGGATAACACTTGTTTTATAAAGTCTCACTTTTACTTCAAGATGACACTGAACATGCGATGTAAACTTGGGAAAGAGGTTCGGGGTACGACGCTGTGAGGTGAAGCTTTACTCAGTTCCTGTTATCGCCATCTGGAATAGTAGTCTAGGATTCCAACTAACGTCATGACCCCAAATTCAACTTAAAAAGAAGTGGTGGGTGGGAGTGGGAGGGGCAAGAGAACTGGGCAATCTGAAGTAAAAAGTGATTCAAAAGTGCAGAAAGAAAGAGACAGAAAGTGTTCACTGTTTTTGTGATGAAATCGGCTCTCAAACAGCTGAAGTGGCGTAAAGGAGGCTACTGCTGTCTGGACAGTTTTTATTGCACAATTCCTCTCATGTTTCTGTCACTGGCCTTTAAATCCAGCTTTGGTGACATTCTAGTGTTAATTTTTCTTGAGAACTTGCTGTAGCCCTGCAGACGCTGCAGTGTCAGTGCACTGATTGGATGGTGAACATCAGGATGCTGGTAGGCTTAATCAGGTAGCGGTCCATTAAGGTAAAAAAATTCCTGTGAAGCAACATGCAGGTGTAAAAATTGTGCCTGTGGGAGTTTTCTTGATCTTCTCTTGTTTAACTTAATTTGTCTTTAAAAAGTGCTTGGCTTATGAAGAAGTACGATGTGAATGCCATAATGTTGTTGACAGAAATTGTTGTCCATCTGATAAGCACACTGCCAGTTCGACCTTTTTAATTAAAACACTATCTGGTTTCCCACTTTTTCCAAAACAAGCTAATATATGACAACCCGACAGGCCAAGCATATCCATTACACATCCATTACAACGGTCATAACCTTGCAAATGCCCCCGAGAAGCCACACACAGCCTCATCTTTGCAGTTTGCGGTTACAGGGAAGATAAAGTGCTCACTGATTTATTTTATTTTTGGAAATAAACCAGTGCAAAGGCAGAACCGTACCCCTGAGAGACACCCAGACTTCAAAATAGCAGCAAACAAAATTAATTTCTCCCTCAACAATTCAAGAAAACCTTCTGTGGTCCACCCACTACAAACAAACAGTAACTAGAATAATGTACTGCATGTACAAAAGGTTGTGGCACAATTAAAAGAAGCTATCATGCCAAAAAAAGAGAGAAAGAGAGGAAGAAAATGCTGTGCCTCTTAGCCAAGGCAAATGCTGGCCGTGCCTTCCCCAGTGGAGTCTTTGACGGGGATTCATCAAAGGTGACGGGGCCGGGAGAAAACAACCCTTTCTGCCCCTATGATGGATGGCAGTCCCCAAATACAGACATTTTTTTCAGATCAATCTCTGGTAAACTCAGGGTTTAAAACAACATCACTGTGCAGAGGAAGGGAAATGGTCAATACTGCCTGTGACCCTTAACCAGAAATACACAAGGCTCGAACTTTCTACAGCACGACGAGTAAGAGGGAATTTCAAAGGCGTCTGTTTCAGCCAGAGACATTGGATAAACTGAGCGGAGCATGACATGGAAATTCCATTTTATGTTTGTAACAAACATTTGTGTTTTGTATTTGGAGTAACTTTAATATGTTAAATAAATAACAAATAATAATATGTTTACTAATCGATTTTAATCATTTAAAATGGCATATTTAATTTTACAAATCTGAAACTCTTAAACAGTATTAAAATTACACGTTATAATCACTGGCTGCAGGAGCGCACCACTGAAAAGCTACAGGTGTTATTTTGATGTACTGACAGTGGCACAAAAAGGGCCCAGACCTTCACTTCTCCAATCCCGGGCTCAGAAACAAGCTGATAAGTAACACAGCAGCAGTGTGCTGTAACGTTTCAACATTTCCTCTCATCTGCCTGTGGTTTCTAGGAAATCATAATTGTTTCAAACAAAACTCAGGCCAGACAATATCCTCTCTTTCTTCCTTTGCTACTTTCTTGGAGCACAGTTTGGATGTTCCACTTTGATGTTTGGAAACATTTATAAGCACACCCAAGATGAATTCCTCTAAAAGAGAATGTCAGACTCTGCTCCTCTTCCCTGTGACCCAAATGACAAACAACAATCTCCAGTTTTTAATTCTCCTTCCTATCGTCTCTGAGTGAACTTCAAAGCATTGCATATCAGACTGGAGATAAGAAGCAGAGAAGAAAGAGTTGTGGGAGAGTGTGCATTTCCATGGTTCATGTGTCAGACAACACTGGTCCAGTGAGCTTTCACACACCCGTTCTGATCTCTCCATCTTGTTGATGATCTTTTAAGAAATTCAACACCCCCCTTGTAACCATATACATTCAGTTAAATCAAGGACTAAAAAATTCAGACCAGATTAAAGAAGTACTGCAAGTTAGCAGGCATTAAAGGAAAATAATCTAAACCTGTGAATAGCCTCTTTGATACAAATCAATGGAAACCAACTATGTGTCTCTGCATTTCACTTTCCTGATTTGACACAGTCATACAATGCATGCATACCTTGGAAAATAAATCATGAATATAATCTTATAAAAGAGAACGAATGCTAAATAATTGGCTGAAACAGCAGAACATCACTGGTACCTATTCTCTGAGTATCAATCATATTGATGAAGTGAAGTGCCTAAAGATCCTTAAAAGATTAATTAACACCCACCCCATTCTGTTCACCCTTCTGCCACCTGGCAAACTATACAGAAATTTCTGCTACAGCACCACCAGACAACAGAGCAGTTTGGGTTTGGCAATCCAGAAAATATAAAACATTAAATATCAAATTATTTCGACACAGAATAGTTGCTAGGGATTTTGAATTTTATGGTTTCTGTCAATAGTGTTGTCAGCTATTGAGCTTCAGCTAAGAGCAGCTTAACCTGTGTTTATACTGTATACGTGGATATTTGACTACCAATGTGTACTTCTCTGTTTCCGATCTAAAGATGAAGACGATGAGCTTTTTGAAAACTTAACATAAATTTCAATAGATTAAAAAACTGAAATCAAGGCTATCATTTATTAGACTAAGTTTTTATTACTATTATTATTATTATCATCATTATTCTTGTTCTTGTTCTTGTTCTTGTTGTTGTATCGATAATTTTATTTATTCTTGGGAATGCTAAATAATCATGTGATAGCGGAACAACAGCAGTCGTTTATAGGTAATTTGGCATTGATTTAGCTAAATATTTAACATTTAACTGAATTAACTGGTGTTTTCTAAAATATCCTATGCTACTTCAGCTGTTTGCATTTGTAGTAACAACACCGCTATGCTGGGGTAAATTTGTAGTCTCAACAACACTGTGTTTAACATGCACCCAAAAAGAGGTTGTTCCATTTGACCAACGCTACAGTTCCCATTGTCTGTCTACAGATCCCAGTGAACGTGGCTGAAAAAAACCCTAAACTTGATGACACAAAAATAATGTGTTAACGCTCATGATATCCCTCGAAAAATTATGGAATCATTAGAGCTGCCAGGTACACTGCTTTGTGTGACAGCACAAAAAGTATTGGAGGCTGGGTCTTCATTTTTGCACAGTAGTAGACATACACGAGATTTGGATTAGATTTTCAACATTTTGTAATCTCAGAATTGGCCACCAGGTGACATTGTATATTTATAAAGATCCTGCTCCAGCCATTGAGTAAAGACTTAAAATTGCATATTTTATTTTTTTTTATCTCTTTTTTTTCTTGAAAAAAATACCTTCGTGCAATTCTACACACCTTTACCTGGTGTAGATTTTGTGGATCTATGAATGTGCAACTACAGCCCCGCGCCATCTCCACTTAGCACTCTGCCCCTCCCCTGCAGCCAGATCGAGCTGGAGTTTACCTGCTCTGTCTTCGTCTGACTAGTCTACTATACGCTGCACAATGTTAAGTTCAGGCCTACATGTTTGCTGTCAGTCATGATGTGTATTATAATACATAAAAAGCACCATATGGACATGTTAACAAGGTCAAAATGGGCTTTTTATTAGAGCCTGAGTTTAATATTTTCAGCCATTTTTCCAATGGGAGTGCAACATCCATTAAATGAAATGCAACTTGACTAGAGATTAGAAAATCTACTTTCATAGTGAAACTGAGATGCCGTCAACTTCTGTTGAAAATGCTGACTCTAAACGTGCTTGTACTTGGTGTTGCTAAACCAAATGAAACTGGAGACAAGGCAGTATACATATTATTAAAAAAACATAGATATTTTCATATGTGTAGTATACATTTGCGTTCATTTAAGCACTCGTTATAATGCTATGTATTTTGTGTTTGCATGTTTCTGATAATGTAAAAACCAAATTTTTCCAAATCAGATTTTTTATATTTTGTGTGTATCTGGGTCCAAAGAAGATACGGAACATTGCCATGTTTTTTTTTTTGTTTTTTTTAAAACGATGGTATATGAAAGCAAAATCAAAAGTACTCAAAAATGGTCAAAATAGCCTAATGTGCTAGGACTCAAAGCATCATGGGGGCTAGATGTAAGGTTGGATAGTGCAAAATTACAAACCACTTCTTGTCTCAAGGCTTTATAATCTGTACAGCGTACATCTCATTCACTGACTTAGCTATAAATTCGATTTGTACTGTGGATTACTGTCAAAATCATATCATAAGCTAAAATATAAAAGGTGCCGTAGGTTGTCTGAATGTTGTCTCGAAAAAAAACAAAAGCTTGGCATAGTTTAAAATTGCCCTTTTTGATTTTGCTGAAGAACCTATGTCTCACTCCAGCAGGTGTCCGTGTGTCAGCATCAAGGCCAGCCTTTATCAGTTCTTGACGGTAAACCACAGCCTTTTCTATGCTGTCACACCCTAGCAGCTGTGGCGAGGGTGTGAGCAGTCATCAGAAAACATTTCTGATAACTCTGGTGGTTACTGTCTGTTGTCATACCCTTGAGCCTCTTTCTGAGGCTAGACAGAGGCTATGACTCTGAGGTATGTGTACAATGATGGGAAAATAGAAAATTACCACAATTGTGTGACTTTAGCCTCTGACACTCAACTTTAGGGAAATGCCGCTTTAATGCAACATTCTCAGTCTGAGGAAGACAAAATATTTTGTTTTGAAATTGTATAGCCTGTGTACTCAGCAGTTCTCATGCAACACATCCGAGGGCTAGTTATTATTCTGTACATTAAGCAAAGTAAGAAAAATTGTTCTTTTGCAAGTGGAAAAATTACATTTGTCTTGTGCCTGAGCAACTATTTTCATTAGAGAAAGTTTTAATGGTTTTCTGTTCTCTGTCTTCAGCGTCGTATTTATCAGCGCCCATGCAGCCGCCTGAGTGGTATCTGAAAAGCAAAAAGGGTCACACAGCTTAACATGCCTCTAATTAGTATTTCTGAGATGTGACATGCAAAGCTCAAAGCCAAATATTGTGCAATGTATCCCAGCAAATTTGATTCTTTCTTTGACTGTGCCTTTTAAACGTTCCGTCTGTGAGTGTGTTTAATATAAACACTCTACGATGACAAGAGAGCATTCCATCATTAACAGACCCCCAGTTGTACCGCAGTGACTCGATCTATCCACACAGGAACGGCAGAATTCCAGGAAGACTGTAACTTTTTTTTTTGCTTCTGCCATTAGGTTGAAATAGAGCACACGCATTCCACATGGGGGATTAACGGCTTCAGATAGCTCAACTCTACAAATGCAAACTCACTTTGATTGATTGCTGTGCTCTTTGGTGTGATATGAAGCTGGTCATTAAGTGATATGGCAAGATAACAGTGGTATTTCACATACCGGCCTTCTTTTTCTGACCACGGGTGAGATTTTGCTGCAGATCGGTTATTACAGTGCAGCCAAGTCAGTTAGGAGGCAGATAAAAGGACAGTCAAATATTAATTAAAGAAACAGAAGAAATAGGAAATAAATGTCATTAAGTCTGAGTTGTCCAGCCATTGGACTCATGGTGCACATTCCCCCACTGCATCTGGGTCTTTAAAGGTGCAATAAATAATTGGCCACGGGAGCATTTGTGTTTACATCGCAGGCAACAGGAGGCTGCAGCCATCCCAGTACCAAAGTGATTGACAGTGGCTCTGACACGGCTGGCAAGGACAGGAAGGCATGTGGAGCCGAAATATTTTCTCATATAATGGACTGAAACAAACCAAACAAGAGTAGTTAAAAAAAAAAAAAAAAAATGTTTTTGTCAAATTTAAATGAAACATTTTCACAATGAATTACCAGGGCAATTAAGATCATCTTTTACATTACGGAATATAGTTGTGAGAACATTGCCATTGTTGACATGTGAGTTTATTTCATCTATTCATTTCTCTTTATAAAACCAAGAGATCTTGTGAATCGCAAACTCACACACATCTCCCAGCCAAAACTGTGAGGGGGAGGTCTCAACTGTGCTATCGAGCACATCTAGCAGATTAGCATGCTAAATTTAGCACATATTCTGTAACATAGTAAATATAAGTCTTGTGTCTTTAACATACAGTAAGTTAGGTAAGTTAACAGTCAATTTTATGCATTGTGTTGATCCTTTTGGTTAGTTTAAATCAAAATTCTTACATGACTATTATATCTTGCATATAGCAGAAGCATTGAGTAAACATGTAAGTCATTAAAAAATGAGCTAGAAAACAAAGACTTTGGCTTGTCTTGAAGCATATAGCCTGATGAAACCAAGCAAAAGGATATTTAAGGCTGCAACAATACAAACTTGTTAATGATGTGACAATTATTTTCAGTTGGTTGTCAAAATGTTGAGAAAAAAAAAGCCCATTGATAAGTTTATTTTTTTCTGACAAGCAGAAATCCATCCATCCATTCATTCTATTAAATATTCAGTTCACTATACAGAACAAAGAAAAGCAGCTATTTATATAGCAGTTGCCAAATATATTTTTGTGTCACTTCACTACTCCATTTATGTGATTATTTCAGCTCCAGGTTTATTCTTTTGGTATTTAAAATAAAGAAGAATGGACGGTAGCATATGTAGAGTAGAACTAGATAATTAAGTCATTTATAATGACAGGAACTTGCTGTTTTTATAAAAATATTGTTCTACACTAGTGTTATTATATACATGAAGTCGCTGGCATTGGTTTGTCTTGGCTTTCTGGCCCAAATCTAAACAAAAATGGTGCTGGAGCCTATCCCAATGTCATTGGGCGAAGGCGGGATAAGTCGCTAGTACATCGTAGCCTGATATATTGAGACAAACAACCATCCACACTCACAGTCACATCTATGGGCACTTTAGAGTAACCAATTAACCTAACCCCCTTTTATGCATGCTTTTGGACTGTGGGAGGAAGCCGGAGTACCCGGAGAGAACCCACGCAGGCACATGCAAACTCTGGACAGAAGGGCCCTGATCGAGCCCAGGACCTGGCTGAGAAGTAAAGTGAGATAATGTTGCACTTGTATGGAAGAGAAGTCAACTAACCAGTGAAACTGTGGGATGAAAGCCCTCCATATAGATTAACCAAAGAGTATAAGAAAAGTGTTTGAAATATATCCCTGCAGTTGTTGACAATAAAAAAAAAGTAAAAAAATAAAAAATAAAAACACTATAAAGCCCCCATGGTACCTTTCAGGAACTGGGCCATTGTGGATTCTGAACCTTGCCTATGTTTAACAGCTCAGTTCGGTTTGTTTATTTGTTTTCTTGCAATTGTGCATACGTACACATACGTGCATGTGTATGTCTGTGTGTGGGGGGGGAGGGGGAGTCAGCTTATAAGTAATTAACAAGCAATTTGCTCCACCTAGGGAAGCAAGGAAGTTACTCATGCGATGCACACTGACAAGGTCACTGGCTGATAGATGAGCCTGAGCGAGGGGATTTTTCAGAGATTGTGAAGGCAGGCAGAACTGTGGGAACCGGACAATTAGCGGGTGGAAGCTAGGCAGCCATGTTGGATGATGACCATGAGACTGGCTTTCATGAATATTCACCCCTTGGCTGGCTGACAGGGAGAGAGCAGACACCTGGGCTCAGCTAACTCTTAACACGGAGTCGTTTATCTTTGACGAGGCTGAGGGACTGTTTGCCAGCAGTTTAGGGAAAAGCATGTGCTATTTGCAATCAAACAAGAATGGATGAGGTCCGTTTATGCAACATAAATAATCCACACATACACATAAATAGATATGACATTTTCTATAGTAGCCTTTTGGCTTATCTTTTATAAATTTGCAAGATTTTTTTCGGGGGGGGGGGCGACATACCAACGCATTTACTGCATAAATTACAGGGTGTGTGCTATAGATGGAAATGTGGTGTATCACATTTAATTATAGAAAACCTGTTTCTTTTAATTAATTCAAAGTTGTTTTTTTAATATTTCATGAGATTACAGCCCCAGAAATGTTGCTACAGAGAACTGTTTTCAATTGGAGAAATACAGCATTAAAAATTCCTAAAGTATCAGTTGCATAAAATAGTCTGACACAAAACTAACCTAAAAAAAGAGAAGCGTGAGAGAAACTGAATTTAACATAAAACTGGATGTTTCCCTGCAAAGATAAAACAACAAAATCAAGGTCTTACATGCACCTGGAGCTTCAAAGTCTCCTGAACTCCACCAGGCACTTGACAACAGCTGTTAATCAGATAATGAAAGCCCCACAGTTACACAAGCACACTTGCAAAGGAGCGGCTATAAATTCTTTGCAGTGACGGCATACGAGGGCAGGATGAGAATAAGGGTGGGATTTGGTACCAGGCACTTGCCTGCTCAATAGAATGACGCATCATACAAGCACTGTGGTGAAACACTCCATTAGCCAGTTCCCCTCAGCAACCTATTTTAAGATATCCATCCTACAGAACACAACAAAACTCAGTTCCCTAACAGTAACTACCTTGGTGAAATGCGTGACAACCAGACTGTAAAGGAATTATGACATGACCCGATCTGTCAGTGAATCCCCTACATACATACGCGCATATTTTTTGAGGGATTAACTGTGAGCTGTAGTGCACCTTGTCTTCACTCTGCTTAACACCTCAAATATTTGAAATCCGACCACATAGCTTTTGGGTAAAACTCCTGCACCACTTGCCCTCTTCACCTCACTCACCTCAATCACCAAGTGACCTCCCATGGTAACAATGCACAGGATCCCACTTGGTACAGAGGCCTGACGAGCGCACCCACAGGTCAGAAGGGCTGTGGTGGAATATTGCTGCCCTCTGACAGTGTTTCCGGGTGGGAAGTCTCTGAGTCAGGCCTGTCATGGTGGTCCGTGCAGATGGACCGCAGCTCAATCAGATAACCTCTCCCAGGGATCAGATTCACCTCTGTAACTCTCATCCAGGACATCCAGGGTTAATCTCCCTGAGTGGAGATTGATATCTGGATAAGACAGGGTGAATGAGTAGAATAGCAGTGGAAGTCCGTTAGGCTAATAAATCAAAATAATACATAGCTGAACAATACAATTTAAGTGGGTCTGCTGACCTCTGAAAGAAATTGAGTTTTTACTGTACTGACACATAAAAATAAATCCTGATAGTAAATACAGGTAACAACTTATTCAGGTTCTGTTCCTGTTAATGTGGCACATTGTAGTAATTCAACTTGCTCAAGAGTAGCACTTGTCTCTATGTGACCCCAAAAAAAGGCCCAGTAAACTATTGGTATAATGTGTTTACAGTAGTATTTCATAGCAAAAAGGCTGTTATGGGGAAAAAAAACGAGTGTGTTCGTGGTGCCAGTGGTCCATATTCCAATAATTACATAGAGTTTATCAGGAAAACCTTGTCGGGACAGAGACGACGTTAGCCCTATCGTTGACAGTTTTAAGCTGGGTTGATGCCGCTTTAACAGCATGACCCGGAAGAGCAAGAGTGTCGCCGGCACACTCTTCTTTTCTTTTCCGGTCAGGTCTCAGCGGTGGTGGGAGCGTGGATTTCATCATCTAGGCTCACAAAATCACCTAAAATGAGTGTCCCGGCGTTTATCGACATTACAGAAGAAGACCAGGTTCAGTATAAATCTTTAAAAAATGTGTTTTACGGTTTTCTGCCAGCGGATGGTTCGACAAATGAACCTCTCGAACCACATAACATGTTAGCCGGCAAAAATGCTAACGTCCCTTAGCCGCTGACAGACACGGGCAGACTGTTAACTACATGCTCATTATGTGACATATGTGCAAACATATTAATAGTAACTATATCAGCAAACGTCGTTAAGGCCATTTGCGGCGTAGTTAATTAAGAGTCGTTGTTGTCGGTCTTTTTTCATTTCAGTGGATTGACGGCTAGCGCTGTCATAGTGGTCTTTGTAGTTGATACCTTAGTTTAAATGCTAACTGCTTAGCCCGACATCTGGATAAACAAATATCCACCATTAAAACCCACAGCACTCTGCTTCCCATTCGAATGTAGTTAGACACATGATATAAAACAGTCATTGGTTACCTTTCCTTCCATAGTAAAGTAAATAAATGGTGGATTTTAAACTAAACAAACCACATTAACTGATTTAGTCTACAACTATAGTACATTAGGGTGAAGTTGGATTACCTACATTTTCACGTTATTTATACACTGTTTTCACACCTGTACTTTGGCTGTGTTTGCTGCGTTTAATTTAACCTCAAGTATTAATTGTATTGCGGTGTAACGTTAACAGGCCTCAGAGCTGAGAGCTTACATCAAGTCCAAAGGAGCTGATATATCAGAAGAAAACTCTGAGGGTGGACTTCATGTAGATTTGGCTCAGATCATCGAGGCATGCGATGTTTGCCTCAAGGATGATGACAAAGGTAAGATAATGATGAAAACCACTGCCATGGTCACTTATTAATAAATTGGACATAGGGAAAGGTAATGTATATCTTTATTGTGATATGAGAATTGTGTCTTTGTTATCCTGGTCATTGAGGTTGCATTACAGTAAAATGATATAATTCAATGAGTATTATACCTGTTGTAAAATTTCCCTTCCCCAACATAAGTGATTGAATCCACATAACTGATGATTATTTATGAAAAATCTTGTGTAAAAATTTTAAATATTGATTCTTGGTAATCACCCTGTAATATTTTTTGCAGCATTAATATCAAGGTATATAGTCAAAAATACAGATTTTTGATTTTTTTTGTCACTTTGTAAAGAGCTTCTGCGAATAAATATTATGATACTGTATCATGATATGGCCTACAGAAATTTAGAATATTAAAAGTCATACTGGCCAGCCCTAGCAGGACAATAACATACTGTAGACCTTGTCTGGAACAAAATATTTTGATTTGTATATCACAGTGTTTATTGGGGTTCAGATCAATAAAATTCCCACTATAATCAATTCAAGTGATCCAGCATGCACAATCCCAGGACTCTATAAGTGGCTCTTCTAAATGCATTGCAGTTGTTTTAGATGTCATTGACAACAATTCCTGTGCCGTGGATAACATTTTGTTTGTCCTTACGGCCCTCTATGTGTATGTCTCTGCAGATGTAGAGAGCGTGATGAACAGCATTGTGTCCCTGCTGTTGATCCTGGAGACAGAGAAGCAAGAAGCTCTCATTGAAAGTCTTTGTGAGAAACTGGTGAAGTTCCGGGAAGGAGAGAGACCCTCGCTCAGGATGCAGCTGTAAGTCCTTTACCTTTTCCACCTTCTCCTCTTAATCTATTCACAGCAGTGCTTCATCTCATTGAGTACATTTGCGTGGACATTAATGTTCCACTATTTTCCCAAATATGTCAATTTTCAATATTTGCTAAAGGTCATATATAAACAGCTTATTCCATTTGGGTAGTCCTACTTGGTTATTCTGGATAAAATTAAAACACACAAAATATGCCACTATAATTCCTGTTTCAAGAGCATTTTCTGGATACGTATACAGCATATTCAGAATATGCACCACAATTGGGATATTTACGGCAGCATGCAACACATGGCTTCCCAACTGTTAATGGCAGATGATCAATCAGAATTTGCACGGCTGCACGTAAATGGGAAAATTGGTGTAATATTTATTTTAATTTGCTATGTAAACAGTTTATGCTGCACTACATGGAATCCAGCATGAGGTAGACAGCAAGAAGATGAAATCTGGCCAGCACAAAAAACATTCTCGTATTACTTTAGATAAATTTTCCATTATTGTATGTGGCTTTCTATTAATATGTTTCAAACTTGAGCAATTGTTAAATTTCCTCCAAAGAGCCTTTATTTCCATCATGGATAGTGAAAGGAGAGCTGCACTTCGTGTGTGCTTTGTACATCTTAATCTAAAAAGGAGACGGCAACAACAGCAGCAAAAAGGCTCATATGGATTGATCCAGTTCTGCGATGGTGCAGCGTACATAAAGAATATGAATACTGATCGCCTGCCATATATCAGCTTTTCACATACCTCCACATTAAGCAAGTCACATCTTGGTAGGTTTTCAGGCTCTGGTCAAACAACTCTGGGTATTTACACCAAAATAATCAGCTCGTTATTGTTGACTTCAGCCAAAATTAGGCGTTTGAGGGGCTACACAACATCCGGTTGACATCGCGGCGTACAGCAAAAAGTAGAAATTTTTTTAAAACTTTGAACAGCATCGCCATTTGAGGTTACCGTCGCCTGTTTGTTTTTGCCAGCCTCCTCAAAGTTTACCGCCTGCTCTTGTCCACTAAAATGACATTCGGTTTGCCGTCTTCCTGATTCCGTGTGAATGCAGCATTAGTCAGAATATTGTCTTTTCAGAATAAGGGCAAAAAACAGAATATGAATTTGTGTTGGGTTTTCTGAATAAGTACACAGTCCAGATAGGTAGAAACAAAGCAGGTCACATTGTTTTAAGGTTGAGACTTGACAGCTTATCTTTAGGGTACTGTTAAGAAATGGAACAAGCAGGAAAGTGACTGTGTTACTATTTAATCAAAAAGGCACTGAAAAAAACTGTTAAAGAATTAAATTTCCGTTCAAACACAAGACCCCCTCTGTTTTGCTGCCCCAGGTTGAGTAATCTGTTCCATGGCATGGATGAGAACACTCCAGTGAGGTACACTGTCTTTTGTAGCCTCATCAAGGTGGCGGCAACTTGTAATGCTATCTCCTTCATTCCCACTGACCTGGATCAGGTACAACTCCTCGCCATGAATAAACAGAAAAACCGAATAACAAACATTCTCTACATTTGTGTGTTGTTGCTTTAAGTGGCAGACATTGTTTTTTCTCTGCCATTAATAAATTACATTTGTTTATGCTGCTTATCAGGTGCGCAAGTGGATTATCGACTGGAATCTGAACACAGAAAAGAAACACACACTCTTGAGGCTGGTATATGAGGCATTGGTTGACTGCAAGAAGAGGTAACTACATGTCAGATGAGTTGTGTAAAATTCATGTTTTGCTATGCATAGCAGCAGAAGTATCATTTTTTGGGCGGCACAGTGGTGCAGTGGTTAGCACTGTCGCCTCACAGCAAGAAGGTCCTGGGTTCAACTCCCGGGTCAGGGCGTTTCTGTGCGGAGTTTGCATGTTTTTCCCTGTGTCTGCGCGGGTTTTTCTCCAGGTACTCCGGCTTCCTCCCACAGTCCTAAAACATGCAAACTGGGGGTTAGGTTAATTGGTCACTCTAAATCACCCATAGGTGTAAATGTGAGTGTGGATGGTTGTTTGTCTCTATATGTCAGCCCTGCGATGAACTGGCGACTTGTCCAGGGTGTCCCCGCTTTCGTCCGAAGATGCTGAGTTAGGCTCTACCCCCCACCCCGCGACCCCTAACAGGATAAGCGGTAGAAAATGGATGGATGAAATATGTTCATTTTATACCATTTGCAGATCTGGGCTTAATATTCAGTGTTCAGTGTAAATCTCCTTACAAGAGTTTACCATCATTGTCTTTGCTCACTTGACAGTGAGCCCGCAGCAAAAGTGATGGTGGAGCTGCTGGGGAGTTACACAGAAGACAATGCTTCGCAAGCTCGTGTTGATGCTCACAGGTGCGCAACTTGGAATCCCATGTTTAATATTTGTCAATAAACATCGATAAATAACCCTCATACATATATGAAAACGTCTCCCATATCTTTAGATGCATTGTCCGTGCTCTCAAAGACCCCAACACCTTCCTGATCGACCACTTGCTCACCCTGAAACCTGTTCGCTTCCTGGAGGGAGAACTCATTCATGATGTGAGTGGGAGATGCAAACTGAAGGCCAATAATAAAACATTTATTAAAACTATACACAAACAAAGACAAGAAAATTACATGATGTAATTTTCAGCAAGGTCAGTGTTGAGGGTGCATGTTTGTAATGTGAAATGTTTACGAAAGCTTCGAAAGTGTTGGATGATGCCAGAACAAAACACAAGTGTATGGGTGGATGGGTTGGGGAGAAATGGAGAAGGAGGAGTTTTGACCGGAATCACTGGGTTCGGAGAGGGCCCAGGTGCTTCAAAATCAGATGACTCTGCCCCCCCAGTGCCCTCTTCATGAAAGAATAAGATAGAAATCAATAACTCACAGAGAACTGTCACAAAGACATCATTTCTGGCATTGGCAGTAATGTTTAAGAAGATCCACCCCAATGACCTATAATAAGGCATGTTTTGTTAAGTACAGTGACTTCTTTGTAAAATGTAATGTTTTCAGTGCCAAAAAGCACATTAAACTATTGCTTCAGTCATTATGACAATCTTGCTAACCTTGTATGCGGAAAATAGCAGTTTAGATCATTATTAAAATTACTATGCACATTCAGGTGAAAACCTTTTGGCTGTGTTGCACTTAGTTCTTGGGTACACCTTTGACCAATAGTTTTTGACTTAGGCAAACAAAACTCAAATGGTTAGCAGTGGGGAGTATTTTGTATATTGCTAGTTAAACAAAATGAGACTATGGACAGAGTATTTTGAATTGGGTGTGTGCACATTTTTTTATGTGTTAGTGTTTGAATCAACAGGCTGTCATTAAAAGTATTTAATAGTTAAGCCCAGTTTGGATATTTATATTGGAGCCAGTTTGATGTGCATTCCATTAATCTGTTTCATAACCTTAAAGTGGACATGTGTCATGATAACATTCAGCCTGTGTGAATAACAAGATGATTTTTACTTATACTGACATTTCTCTCTCTTTCAGCTATTAACTATCTTTGTGAGCGCAAAACTAGCAGCTTACGTAAAGTTTTACCAGAATAACAAAGACTTCATTGATTCTCTTGGTAAGTAATAAACCTGATGTACAGTTGTCCAACCATGCCATGTTTCAATGCAATTCTCCGTACAGATTAATGAAATTGTAGTGTAGTAGGGCTCGATGACAAGATAATCTCTTATCAAAATTTACTTTGTTAATGATATATTTGGACATCTGAATCCCTTTTCCCTAGAAGAAATGGCAGTATCCCCATAATTAAAAGTGTGCCCCAGCACTCTGCTTTGTTGATGGGATACAGGAATGTGTGTGTGTCAGCAGTGTCCGTTTCTCACTACTAAAGGCTTTGCTGTAATTACAAGTGTGTGTAGGATGGACTCTGAAAACAGACAGTGTGGAGTTTTGTTTGTGTTAATGAGTAGATTCCCTTCCTGCATGCTCCTAAATGCAGTAACAATTACCACAGGGAAACTCCCTGAGTCGAGGGTAATCAACTGTGACGGTTTTGTGTTTAATGACCCCTGCGTGTTGCTGTTCAGGCCTGTCTCATGAGCAAAACATGGCCAAGATGCGTCTGCTGACATTCATGGGCATGGCAGTGGAATCCAAGGAGATCTCCTTTGACACCATGCAACAGGAGCTGCAGATCGGAGCCGATGACGTTGAGGCTTTTGTTATTGACGGTACAAGCACATCACTTTATATTAATGTTAACCATCTTGATTATGATTTTTGATTTTCACAATAAATAATAGGGTTATAAAGGAGAGTGATTGGACAGTGGTCACTGATAGACACACATCCCACTGACTGTCTTCTTCTTGCACAGAAATAAGATCTGTATCCTTTCTTTAAAAAAAATGCAACGGTGATTATAGGACATGAATAGAAAATGGCATAGAACCAAGAATAGCACTTTTAGTTATTTGAGAGTGGGATTAGCTTCTTGTATTTCATTTTCCAGATGCATTTACTCTTAAAGCATTCTTATGTCAGTGATGATTTTATTGCTTTCTCTCAAGGCTTCTACTGTCCCTTCATTCCCTTCTTTTTTTCCCCTTTCTAGCTGTTCGTACCAAGATGGTGTACTGCAAAATCGACCAGACACAGAGAAAAGTGGTTGTGAGGTAAACCCTTTGATCAAAGTCATGCATGGCTGAGCTGTGTTAAATTCAGATTGGGTAAAGATCTGTATTACAGGGGCAGTAATTATACATATCTCAGATCTGATATGTCAACTGAGTCATCTAAAGGTTTTCATTAAACTGTGTTATTCATTTGCACTTACTAAGCATAAGTAAATGGTTTTTTTTTACAGCTTGTGACTATGACTATAATTCTGTTGACTTGAAAACAACTTGAGAGATTCACACCCAAAGTACTGTTTTCTTCTGTGGAGCCATCTTTATTTTCTTTATTGTTATTTAAAGTTGGTTAATCCTGGGCAACAAGGTCAATTGATTAATTTATGTGTATCGCTTTTTTTAGTCATCAATCTAATGTAGTAAAAGATGCTGCATACTTATTTGGTTCTACTGAAAAATACTGTGTGTGCAGAAAAAAACTGCTATTGTAAGTACTTTTCCTTAAGGGAATATTTTTTTAAATCACATTTTCATACTGCTGTGATTTAAGGTCAGGTAATGTTGTGTCTTAATTCAGTTACATTTACTATAAACGTTTTTTTTTTTGTTTGTTTTTTTTTGGGGGGGAGAGTTGGAAGACAAAGCCTTGGTCTGCATTTACTTTGTCAATGTAACATTCTTGCATGTCTCTTTCCACTCAATCAGCCACAGCACACACCGCACGTTTGGCAAGCAGCAGTGGCAGCAGCTGCACGACAGCCTCACCTCTTGGAAGGCCAACCTAGCAGCCGTCAAGAGCAGTCTGCAAGCCCTGTCACCCTCTGCATAATTCCACCTTAACCCGACTGTCTAGACTGCCTGACCTTCATTCGTCTCCACTTTCCAAATCCTTGACCTTTTATATTCATCCAATAAAAATAACAATGAAGATCATATGTTGTTGTTTCTTTTGGGTTGAAAGTATTTCTTCCTATATTTAATTATGCAAGTCCAGTAGTGTCACAAATACAGGAAGCTGCACAACACAAGGAATTTCGAATTGATGAGAATTAAAATAAAGTTTAACAACCAAAAGGTTTGCTGTGTTGTTAATGGATATATAATTCCCCACTGTTTGGGTTATAATCTTTTCAGAAAGCCATACGGTGTCGTTAATGGAGGCTCGTACTCGAGCAGCTTTTAACATCTGGCTTTAGTTAAAGAGCGACATTCTCTTATTAAGATGAGCTGTGACTTGGGGTGAGAAAGCCAGCGGGGTGAGGGTCAGTCATCTGGGAACACGTAAGAGGTGACAATTGTAGAGTGAACTGAAGATGACCCTGTCTGCCGAGGTCATAGCTGTCTTACTGTACAGCTGACTATAAGACTTGTGGTGAAAGCTGATTCACTACAACCTCACTCTCCGTTGTGTAATGGTTACTTTTCATCTTCAGTCAGCATGAGTCACCCTCACTTGATTTGTCTAAAAGGGTTTGAAAAACAAAGATTTCTAAACTTCATCATATGTTTACCTTTTGCCTGTTGAGGTGCCATTTGTCCCACAGAAATCTGGTCCCCAGCGCTAGGATGTGAACTCTTAATGATATATTACACAGACATTAGGTGTAAAAATGGTCTGTTGGAGTTCTCTCCCTCCGGGGCTGTGATGAAATCAGCACAAATGGACAAAAGGCAGACGACTGACATGGCACCCACCCCCAACACAAAGAGGTTGTTTTTGTTTTTTTAACTTTCTTCGCTCACTAATGAAAGTCATTTCGGCCCTGCCACTTGAACACTTGTTTCTCCTTGGATTAAGCCTGTATCAGAGAGATACATTTAAAACTGAAGGATATTCTTTTTCCTATCACGGTGGAGGTCTGCAGAGGCTCAACATTCACTTCTGTCCACAGGGAGCAGCATCTCTGACTCTTTATCAGTGGGTGTAAATCACAAAACACATTCTCAGGAGCATAACCTCGTCACCACCACCCGCAGGGTGGAGTGCAGAACAGACAGAATTTAATGTCACTGAGGCTTAAGAGAATGTTTGCAAAGTCTTACATCCCCGGTTTCTCTCAGCGTTATGCTCCCTTTTTTGTCCTCGTTTCCAATCTGTCTCACTGGCTTAAAGTAGCTGTTTTTCGTATGGCCTCTCATGTGAGATGTCACAGATGTGTGTATATACTGTGGGCTCTGATTGGTTTATCTGGCACAAATGTCGCGACCCCCTTCTTATCATGGTCAGATAGAGAGGTAGCTCTGTATTGTTTGATGATGAAAAGCAAATGTCTTGAGGTGCCTAACTGGCTCCGTTCACACATGCAGCTCAGGTTATCTCAGCTGAGATAGAGAATAAGTTCATTAACTCAAGTACTGTAAGTTTTCAACTTTTGGTGCAGTCTTTTCCGTTCGCGACATTTAAAGGGAAATGTACTCTTAGCCACACTAGATTTTACAGCTGTTTTAAATGGTTGCTTCTCAGATTTTACAGAGAAAACTATAAAATTGGAAAATAAGCTGTTCAGTACTAAAGTTGTTGTTTCCAAAACTTTTTAGCTATTCTCTCCTTCTAAAATCTTTGTAATGGTTAATTTAAATAAATGGTGAATGCTTAGAGGTAAAATTCTATACTTAATGCAAACACACAACCTATTTTGTCTTCTCTGCTTCCCCAATATTCTGGTTATGGCCCCTTACATTTAGTTGGTGCATCCTTGAGTGGGCCACCTAGTTGCGAAACGCTACACAGCTTAGCTGAGCATTATTTGAGAAATCCTCATGTACCAACAGTCACATTTTGACTGATTCTCATTAAAGAAGAGTAAACAAGAAAAGAGCAAGTCGCTCTTCCTGTCTTCCATGGCCCCGCTGTGGCCTGTCAATTTCTTTGATCATAGGTTCAATCGTTTGTTGTAACATTAATGACGAAAGCTCCACTCAGGAACATTAAAAATAGAGAACTGGTGATGTCAATCACATTCCAACGATGATGTTATACTCTGAGGGGTTCTAATGATGAATGAGTTCTGGTTTGGAGGTGCCATGGATACAATTTCATGTTTGATGGACTACACTTTGCAACGAAACTGATGACGGCATCAAGATTGTTCTGAGGATTCCTGCAGGGTTGAGGTAATCACCCCAATAGGCTTTATTTATTTATTCTTTTTGCAGATCTAGACGTAATCTTCATGTGCACTAAACTGCCTACGCCTGTGGCCTCTTACAATTATTTGGTGCATCCTTGAGTGGACCTGCTAGTTGGGAGCCACTACACCACCTAGCTATATTAACCCGACTCTCCCTCAGCCACCGACAACAGTAGAATGCTACACATGCCTTAATTCATCAGCATTAATTAATTCATGATGAAACTTGCCATGACTGCTGGACTTTAAGTGGGCCTAGTGAGCCTTACACCATTTGGTGCCCAGGCCCTAAGTGTAATACTAGAAGTACACCTAGTTTTCCAAGTTCCACCTTTATCTGCAATAATACCACAACCTAATGGGTTCTTCCTTGGCCCACCCCCCACCCTTCCAACAAGCTTTGTGTCAATCCATCAAGCAGTTTTTGGTTCATCCTGTTAAGGATTTGTCTAAATTGCATTTGCTAGACTGCTAACGGACAGACTGCTAACAAAACAATGTCTGTAAAAACAGAGGCGATAACGTGTAATAAAGACTTTTATTTGTCCACAAGCAGAATTTTTTTTTATTTTATTCTTGAAGTGCATTTTGCTGACAGAACAGAAACTAGTACTTTAACTACTTTTACTTCTAAAATACTATTAGGGACTTTTTTCTTTAGGAGCTGATTTTGACTATTCTTCCCCCACTGGAACACTCCACGTATTCTGAGAGCACCAACACCCCAGGGTGCGCTGATGTAGAACCACATGAATGAATCTTTGTAACGTCGTTACGGCAGTATGTGGCTTCATTGGTAATATCATCTGATATTGCGCTCTAGATAAAGTCCAGATTGTCTCATTTCTTCTCTGCTTTTCTTCATATCAACATTCCTCTGGAAAAATGTAAGACTGTGTCTACAGATGGAGCCAAGTACAAGAAGGAAGCTCTCACAGGCCTTCAATTAGCACCATCCAGTAGTCTGCCAGATAATGTTCAATTGCATCCTATCTCTCTTTTACATAAACACTGGCCAAGAGGCTCAGAGACAGATATGTGGATTTACAAGGAGAGTTTGAAACATAAACATTATTATGGAGGATGGTTTTCCAGGCAAAATGGGAAACTTTATCTTCGCCGTGCTGCTTCATGTTTTGCTTTTTTTAATGGCTCCGCAGTTGCTATAGTCACCATTCTTTGTGGTGGAAAAAGAAAGAAGTATGTGTATGTTAGCACACATGAAAAATTCCTCTTTCTTTTTTAAAAGGCCTGTGCACAGATGAGTAATCACAAGCTGTCAAGCAACTGAGAAATCCTGAAAGCGGAGATTCAGTGCTTTGGAAACAGTGCTGATGCGAAGATACCAAAAGGTCGCGTTACAACAGCAAATGCCTATCTGTTAGAAGTTAAACTACAGTGAGGCTGAAGCAGTGAGGTCACTGAAGAAAGATGGCTCCTTAAATCTAAAGTTGGCAAGATCAACCAGAGTTTATATGAAAAAGCCATGAAACTATGATGTCAGAAAAAAAAGTATGTAAATGATAGAAAATAATGTGTGAAAAATTGTAATAATGACTTTCACTCTATGATGTGTAGGACTGTATTACCTTTGTAGGCCTAATTTTAGGACAAATATTTACTCCTTTCGTTTCGATCACTGTATCCTGACCTGGGTTCCAGGTCCCCTTAAAGGGTGCAAGAAAGACCAAAAGGGGTCCACTCTGAGGTTATCAAATTTGCACGTTAAATATATTTATAGTAACACATTTACTGGACAATCTAAACAAAAGCCTACATTTATAAAAATATTCAGAAAGATGTTTTTTGTCCTCGCTCAGAAGTCACAATCATTCTTTTGATGCGAGTGTGTGCATGTACCGTATATCTATCACTGTGTGGAAAAATCTCAACTTCAAACCAGTCTTATGAGGATATTTTGGCTGTGTGGGGACATTGCGACCCGTCCTCACAACATTAAAGTAATTTTTGAGGGTTGAGACTCTGTTTTAGAGTGAGGATTACAGAGTTAGGGGCAGTGGAATGCATAGAATACAAGAAACAATGGTTAGGACCACCGCTTCAGGTAATATGTTGGGTGTTTGCTGCTGGCAGCTCAGGTATGGTGGCGTGAAGGGGCTGAATGATCTGACTCAGAGTCAGAAGTTCACGCGGTTGGAGCGA